>CM038144.1:314335972-314935972 GCA_021437245.1 Aegilops speltoides | reverse complement strand
TCAATACACCCATCCAACCTTTATCTTGATCTACCTTCGAGTACTAACCCCCTAGTATATCGAGGATATCAACCGATTGCACTACATCTTATGCATTTCTGATGAAGTAGTGCCTTTCCCCGTCATAGTCCTCCATGGGTTACGGGTTGTCGTCAACCGAGAACACCGATTAGCTTAATCGAATCGCCCACGTGATTGATACTCCTAGTACATTGTGGATGAGAAGTTTAATACTTCATCACGTCATTCCTAGCCTGATCGGCTATATCATTTTGTGCTAAATTTTAACTATGCTACCTGGTCCTTTCTTCTCGGAGCATAATTTTCGACGATGAGCTAATCTTGTGTCGATCTTCCTTGTCATATCATTTCTCCTTGAACAACAAACTTGATTTGAGTTTGTGTCGTAACCTTGGTTCCCATAACCTTTCGCTTCATCATCATTTGACTTGAGGTCATCGCCGATCGATTACATCTTCATGAATTCTCTCAACAAATGTGTCGTGATCATCATCAGCATTCGGAGCTCTTCCAGGATATCAATTGAATTCATGATGAGAAATACCATCCTTTCCCTCGATGATGTGTGTTGTCATCGACCACTTTAATGCCTCCCCTCCAACACAAACTTGTTCGTGTTTTGTGTTGTACCTTGAGATCCTTGCTACCCAACTTATGTTATGTTCTACCTTGTAGTATTGCTATCTTCTATGTCAAGAATGTCATGGGAAATTCACCACCCTTAAGAATTCTTGATACAAGTGATACTTATTAACATCACCATTCTTTTCTTGGTCCTTGAGTTGTTTCTAATCGAATACCGACAAATGAGTGCATGATGTGTACATTCTAAACTTCTAACAACCCTATTGCTTTGAAGTTAATGGTCGACATTTCATTCTTAGACCATTGGTTATCGATCACCATTCTAACATTGATCCTGCTACCTAAGCCCATATTTCGGGTGCACCTTTCAACCAATTTTAATTGTGTATGTTTTCCGCGAGCATACTTCCTTATATCATTTGATCTGACAAATGTTATCTCCTTGTTCACTTAATTGTGGAAATCCATCTTTTGGAAATCTCGATGAATTGCCGTTGAGTTCACCAGACACCTCCTTGTCCTCTCCTTGGGTTAATGATGAACTCTTGTTAACGGAAATCACTTCATAGTTCATTTCCCGAGAATCTTACATTGTCATCTCGTCAATTGTGTTGCACCTTTTCTTCTCAGACATACTAAGTCGGAGGTATCCTGGCACTAATCAGATCTGAATCTAGGTCACATATGATGGTCGGAACATATTTCCAAGAGTTACAACAATGGTCTTTATGTGACCCGGTAAGGTGATGTCATGCCTAGCACACCTGGCCGAAGGACCTAGTGTTATAGTATCCCTTTTAGCAAGCTTAGCGATTCTTCCATGAGGAAATCGTAAGACTTATTTCATGAGTTGTTCCTAATGAATCCTTTGAGTATGCAAAGTCCATATCAATGCTATCTCGAAGCATGTATGTGGTACTCCTATCATCAATAAGAACATTTGACGCTCAATGCTCCTTATCAATTATCCAAACACCTTTGTATGGGTAATGTCATGAAATCTCTGTCCCCTTACCTACAGGGTTTTCTACATTATATCCTACCACGGATATCTTGCTCTGCTTGTCCTTGAGAAGAATATACC
Source organism: Aegilops speltoides (assembly GCA_021437245.1). NCBI lineage: Eukaryota > Viridiplantae > Streptophyta > Magnoliopsida > Poales > Poaceae > Aegilops > Aegilops speltoides. The sequence goes on along the minus strand of CM038144.1, from coordinate 314,934,282 downwards.
CCTGCAGTATGTGTTTAAACACATTTCCCTTCTATTGATTTGTTTAATCTGATAAACACATTTTCCTTTCCATTGTTTTATTTAACCTTTCTCGTGATCTATTTGATCTAAGCAGTAATGTTCTTATACTTATGTAAACACCTTGGGGTACAACCGTGTCAGTAAGACCCTGTTGCTTTTGTTGATAGCATTCCGGTAACCAATGATGGACGAGAACTTTGCTTATTGGTCTGCCTCGTTCAACGAGCAGGAAAATGGTTCTCTTCGTCCCTCGCCCTTGGTACCGACATTGTTGCCGACATAACTGACATGCTACTCTCTGACATGCCTTGCTATCATGATCGTGCAAGACGTCACCGCCCTTCCTACTGTTAATCCACATGGTGGGCCCATAACCCACAGTTTCAAAGGATCGAAACCTGACTCTCCTGTACACCCCCTGTTCCGAGAGCTATTCCTCATGCGTAGACTCGTATGTAATTCACGGACCACCGTCCCAAGTGATCTATTTTGGTATCAGACGCAATACTTATTCTCATGCCCTGAACCCCTTTCGCCTTCTGATTAGGCATCGAACGCTTGCCTATCCGTTTGAAACTTCTCATGGTACCTCCTTACTTTGCTCTCGATATTTTCTTAAGATTCAATTCGAGAGTAACTTCCGCCACCTTCCTCGAAGTTATCGACCAGATAGTCAACCTTGTAGAGGTGCATCCTTATGGCGCTACCCTTATCCTTTCCGTATATGCGATGAAGATCCCCAAGGAAGGGCGACAACTTCATCTTGATGACCGAAGCGGAAGGCGAAGACATCAATGTAATGGATCGACCTCTTCGAGAAGAACAACCAACACCGAGAAGACTCGTTAGAATTTCGTAACCAAATCCCTTCCCCCTTACTTCCCCTCTTAAATCTCGGGATGAGATTTCTTGTAGTAGTGGAGAATTGTGGCCTTGGGATAATTAAGCTACGGTAATTCTCGCTAATGATGCCATGACACCTCGATTCTTGTTGCTATCCTCGCGATAATTGAAACCGTTCGAAATTCAAATTGAATTAATGGTAATAATAAAAGTTTTCTAAAATTAAAACTAAAATGTTAAATTGGTTGCGAATATTACAAAGGTAATTATGGTGCAACAAACACATTTTTATAAAATGGCTAAATGGTTTAAAATGATTTAAACAGAAAAGAAAGTAAATTAAAAAAAAGAGAAAGAAAAGAAAACAGGAAACAAACAAAAAAAAGGAAAAAAGAAAGAAAGGCCCCACTGGGCTTCGGCCCAGCAGGCCGGCCCATTCGGCCACACCGACCGGCCCATCCCCTCCCCCTCCATAACCCCACCAGGGGGAAACCCTAACCCCATCCACCCCACTCTACCCACGTCGCCCCCCTCCTCTCTCCCGATCTGGATCGGGATCCAGAGGAGGCCACCGCCGCCTGGAACCACCGAGCGCCGCCCTCCGGCCTCCTCCTCACGGCTCCCATCCGCCACCTCCTCGTCTCCCTCCCCTTCCCCCGGCTGGATCGGGGCAGAGGGCCCCGACCCCTTCGCCACGACGTCGCCGCCCGGCGCCTCAGGGCCTTCCTCACCGGACGCCGCCACCTCGCCGTCCTCCTCCACTCCGTCGCTCGTCCCCGCCGTCCTCTCCGGCCTTCCCCGAGCACGCTGCCATGTCCCTACACCCTTGATGAGCCCGACCTCTCCTCTCTCGCTCCTGCATCGACCGTGGCCTCGCCCGCCCGCTCACGCCGCTGACGCTGCTCGCCCTTCGCCCGTCGCGCTCACCACACGCACCGCCCTCACGGCCGTTGCTCCGCGCACCCGTCTGCCGTGGCGGCACGTCCCGGCCGCCTCGCTCGCGACCACCGAGGCCCCAGACGCGCTCACCCTCGCCTCTCATGGCGTGGTGCAACCCCGCACCGATTAGCCGCGGCCCTCCCATGCTCCGCCCGTCGTGCGCCGCCGAGCTCAACGCCCAGCGTCTTGGCGCCCGCGCCCACCAGCCGCCCCTGGTTGCCTGGTCGGGTGCGCCCCCGCGGGCTAGCGCTCGTTCGGGCTGTGCCCGTTAGCGCTCGTGCCCGCTATGGCCTCTGGCCTATGACAAACGGGCCCCAGCGCCTCAGAACAGTTTTATAAAAAAAGGAACTTAAAAAATATATATAATAAATAAAATATTAATTAGTTAATTAATTAAGTAACTAATTAACTTAATTAATTCTGATTAGATTAGCCTAATTAACTTAATTAATTCTGATTAGAGGAGGAGTACTTGGGAGAGGCGGAGGGCTGTGCCAGGCGAAGGGTGAAGCTCCCATGCGCCTCCCCACTATATATAGGGGTGGAGGGGGCTGGTTTCTTGCCCTCCAAGTCCATTGGGGCGTTGGCAAAGGTGGGAGGAAAGAAATCCCATCATTTCCTTCCCCACCGATTGCTATCCCCCCTTTTTAGGGATCTTGATCTTATCCCTTTGGTATATGATCTTATTCCTTCTAAGGGGGGATCTTGGTGCGCCTTGACCAGGGCTATGGGGCCTTGTCCACACTACCCACGTTCATGTGGGTCCCCCCATGCAAGTGGGACCCACTCCGGAACCTTCTAGAACCTTCCCGGTACAATAACGGAAAAACCCGAAACTTTTCCGGTGACCAAAACAGGACTTCCTATATATAAATCTTTACCTCCGGACCATTCCGGAACTCCTCGTGACATCCGGGATCTCATCCGAGACTCCGAGCAACATTCGGTAACCACATACAAACTTCCTTTATAACCCTAGCGTCATCGAACCTTAAGTGTGTAGACCCTACGGGTTCGGGAGACATTTAGACATGACCGAGACATTCTCTGGTCAATAACCAACAGCGGGATCTGGATACCCATGTTGGCTCCCACATGTTCCACGATGATCTCATCGGATGAACCACGATGTCAAGGACTCAATTAATCTCGTATACAATTCCCTTTGTCTAGCGGTATTGTACTTGCGAGATTCGATCGTCGATATACCGATACCTTGTTCAATCTCGTTACGGCAAGTCTCTTTACTCGTTCCGTAACACATCATCCGTGATCAACCCCTTGGTCACATTGTGCACATTATGATGATGTCCTACCGAGTGGGCCCAGAGATACCTCTCCGTTTACGGAGTGACAAATCCTGTCTCGATTCGTGCCAACCTTGAGATACTTTCGGAGATACCTGTAGTGCACCTTTATAGCCTCCCAGTTATGTTGTGACATTTGGTACACCCAAAGCATTCCTACGGTATCCGGGAGTTGCACAATCTCATGGTCTAAGGAAAAGATACTTGACATTAGAAAAGCTTTAGCATACGAACTACACGATCTCTGTGCTAGGCTTAGGATTGGGTCTTGTCCATCACATAATTCTCCTAATGATGTGATCCCGTTATCAACGACATCCAATGTCCATGGCTAGGAAACCGTAACCACCTATTGATCAACGAGCTAGTCTACTAGAGGCTTACCAGGGACATTGTGTTGTCTATGTATCCACACATGTATCTGAGTTTCCTATCAATACAATTATAGCATGGATAATAAACGATTATCATGAACAAGGAAATATAATAATAACTAATTTATTATTGCCTCTAGGGCATATTTCCAATAGTCTCCCACTTGCACTAGAGTCAATATTCTAGTTCACATCGCCATGTGATTAACACTCACAGGTCACATCGCCATGTGACCAACATCCAAAGAGTTTACTAGTGTCATTAAACTAGTTCACATCATCATGTGATTAAGACTCAATGAGTTCTGGGGTTTGATCATGTTTTGCTTGTAAGAGAGGTTTTAGTCAACGGGTCTGCAACATTTAGATCCGTATGTACTTCGCAAATCTCTAGGTCATATTGTAAATGCTGCTTCCATGCTCCACTTGGAGCTATTCCAAATGGTCTCTCCACTATACGTATCCGGTTTGCTACTCAGAGTCATTCGGATAGGTGTTAAAGCCTGCATCGACGTAACCCTTTACGCCGAACTCTTTATCACCTCCATAATCGAGAAACATGTCCTTATTACTCCAAGGACAATTTTTTGACCGCTGTCCGGTGATCCACTCCTTGGTCACCTTTGTACCCTCTTGCCAGACATGTGGCAAGGTGCGGTACTCAACATGGCATACCGTATAGAGCCTATGACAAAAACATAGGGGACGACCTTCGTCCTTTCTCTCTTTTCTGCCGTGGTCGAGCTTTAAGTCTCAACTTCATACCTGACTACTCAGGCAAGAACTCCTTTGACTGATCCATCTTGAACACCTTCAAGATCATGTCAAGGTATGTGCTCATTTGAAAGTACCATTGAGCGGTTTTTGATCCATCCTCATAGATCTTGATGCTCAATGTTCAAGCAGCTTAATCTAGGTTTTCTATTGAAAAACACTTTTCAAATAACCCTATATACTTTCCAGAAATTCTACATCATTTCTGATCAACAATATGTCAACAACATATACTCATTAGAAATTCTATAGTGCTCCCACTCACTTCTTTGGAAATACAAGTTTCTCATAAACTTTGTATAAACAAAAAGAAAATCTTTGATCATCTTATCAAAGTGCCTATTCCAACTCCGAGATGCTTACTCCAGTCCATGGAAGGATCGTTGGAGCTAGCATACCTTTTAGCATCCTTAGGATCGACAAAACCTTTCTGGTTGTATCACATACAACCTTTCCTTACGAAAACCGGTAAGGAAACTCGTTTTGACATCCATCTGCCAGATTGCAGCTAATGCTAACATGATTCCGACGGACTTTAAGCATTGCTACGGATGAGAAAATCTCATCGTAGTCAACTCCTTGAACTTGTGAAAAACTCTTCGCCACAAGTCGAGCTTCATAGATGGTGACATTACCATCCACGTCCATCTTCTTCTTAAAGATCCATTTATCTCAATGGCTTGCCGATCATTAGGCAAGTCCACCAAAGTCCATGGTTTGTTCTGATACATGGATCCTATCTCGGATTTCATGGCTTCTAACCATTTGTCGGAATTTGGGCCCACCATCGCTTCTCCATAGCTCGTAGGTTCATTGTTGTCTAGCAACATGACCTCTAAGACAGGAGTGTTGTACCACTCTAAAGCAGTACGCATCCTTGTCACCCTACGAGGTATGGTAGTGACTTGATCCGAAGTTTCATGATCACTATCATAAGCTTCTACTTCAATTGGTGTAGGTGCCACAGAACAACTTCATGCCCTGCTACACACTAGTTGTAGTGACGGTTCAATAACCATATCAAGTCTCCACCATCCTCCCCTTGAACTTTTGAGACAAACTTTTCCTCGAAAAGGACCCGATTAAAAAAACAATCCCTATTGCTTTCGGATCTGAATTAGGAGGTATACCCAACTGTTTTGGGTGTCCTATGAAGATGCATTTATATCGCTTTGGGTTCGAGCTTATCAACTGAAACTTTTTCACACAATCGTCGCAGCCCCAAACCTTTAAGAAATAGCGACTTAGGTTTCTCTAAACCACAGTTCATACGGTGTCATCTCAACGGAATTATGTGGTGCCCTATTAAAGTGAGTGCGGTTGTCTCTAATGCCTAACCCATGAACGATAGTGGTAATTCGATAAGAGACATCATGGTACGCACCATATCCAATAGGGTGCAACTATCATGTTCAGACACACCATCACACTATGGTGTTTCAGGTAGTAATAATTGTGAAACAATTTCCACAATGTTTTAATTGCGTGCCAAAGCTCGTAACTCAGATACTCATCTCTATGATCATATCATAGACATTTTATCCTCTTGTCACGATGATCTTCAACTTCATTCTGAAATTACTTGAACCATTCAATAATTCAGACTTGCATTTCATCAAGTAAATATACTCAGTATCTACTCAAATCATCTGTGAAGTAAGAACATAATGATATCCACTGCGTGCCTCAACACTCATTGGACTGCACACATCAAAATGTGTTTCTTCCAACAAGTTGCTATCTCGTTCCATCTTACTGAAACCGAGGCTTTTCAGTCATCTTGCCCATGTGGTATAATTTGCATATCTCAAGTGATTCAAAATCAAGTGAGTCCAAACGATCCATATGCATGGAGTTTCTTCATGCGTATACACCAATAGACATGGTTCGCATGTCTCAAACTTTTCAAAAATGAGTGAGTCTAAAGATCCATCAACGTGGAGCTTCTTCATGCGTTTTATACTAATATGACTTACATGGCAGTGCCGCAAGTGAGTGGTACTATCATTACTATCTTATGTCTTTTGGCATGAAAATGTGTATCACTACCATCGAGATTCAATAAACCATTCCTTTAGGTGCAAGACCATTGAAGGTATTATTCAAATAAATAGAGTAACCATTATTCTCCTTAAATGAATAACCGTATTGCGATAGACATAATCTAATCATGTCCATGCTCAACGCAAACACCAAATGACAATTATTCAGGTTTAATACTAATCTTGATGGTAGAGGGAGCGTGCGATGATTGATCACATCAAACTTGGAAACACTTCCAACACATATCGTCAGCTCACCTTTAGCTAGTCTCTGTTTATTCCGTAGCTCTTTTATTTCGAGTTACTAACACTTAGCAACAGAACCGGTATCTTAATACCCTGGTGCTACTAGGAGTACTAGTAAAGTACACATTAACATAAGTATATCCAATATACTTCTATCGACCTTGCCAGCCTTCTCATCTACCAAGTATCTAGGGTACTTACGCTCCGATGGTTGTTCCCCTTATTACAGAAGCACTTAGTCTCGGGTTTGGGTTCAACCTTGGGTTTCTTCACTAGGGCAGCAGCTGATTTGCCGTTTCATGAAGTATCCCTTCTTGCCCTTGCCCTTCTTGAAACTAGTGGTTTCACCAACCATCAACAATTGATGCTCCTTCTTGATTTCTACTTTCGCGGTGTCAAACATCGCGAATACCTCAAGGATCATCATATCTATCCCTGATATGTTATAGTTCATCACGAAGCTCTAGCAGCTTGGTGGCAATGACTTTGGAGAAACATCACTATCTCATCTGGAAGATCCACTCCCACTTGATTCAAGTGAATGTTGCACTCAGACAATCTGAGCACAAGCTCAACGATTGAGCTTTTCTCCCTTAGTTTGCAGGCTAAGAAAATCGTCGGAGGTCTCATACCTCTTGACGTGGGCACAAGGCTGAAATCCCAATTTCAGACCTCGAAACATCTCATATGTTCTGCAACGTTTCGAAAACGTCTTTGCTGCCTCAACTCTAAACTGTTTAACTGAACTATCACGTAGTTATCAAAACGTGTATGTCTGATGTTCGCAACATCCACAGAAGACGTTTGGGGTTCAGCACACTAAGCGGTGCATTAAGGACATAAGCTTTCTATTGTCCGCATAATCGATACTGTCAACTTTCAACTATATTTTCTCTAGGAACATATCTAAACAGTGGAACTAAAGCGCGAGCTTATGACATAATTTGCAAAGATCTTTTGACTATGTTCAGGATAATTAAGTTCATCTTATGAACTCCCTCGAGATAGACATCCCTCTAGTCATCTAAGTGATTACATGATCCGAGTCAACTACGCCGTGTCCGATCATCACGTGAGAGCGGACTAGTCATCATCGGTGAACATCTTCATGTTGATCGTATCTACTATCGACTCATGCTCGACCTTTCGGTCTCTGTGTTCCGAGGTCATGTCTGTACATGCTAGGCTCGTCAAGTTAACCCTAAGTGTTTTGCATGTGTAAAACTGTCTTACACCCGTTGTATGTGAACGTAAGGATCTATCCCACCCGATCATCACGTGGTGCTTCGAAACGACGAACTTTAGCAACGGTGCACAGTTAGGGGAGAACACTTCTTGAAATTATTGTAAGGTATCATCTTATTTACTACCGTCGTTCTAAGTAAACAAGATGCATAAACATAATAAACATCACATGCAATTATATAGTAGTGACATGATATGGCCAATATCATATAGCTCCATTGATCTCCATCTTCGGGGCTCCATGATCATCATCGTCACTGGCATGACACCATGATCTCCATCATCGTGTCTTCATGAAGTTGTCTTGCCAACTATTACTTCTACTACTATGGCTACCGGTTAGCAATAAAGTAAAGTAATTACATAGCGTTGTTTAATGACACGCAGGTCATATAATAAATTAAGACAACTCCTATGGCTCCTGCCGGTTGTCATACTCATCGACATGCAAGTCGTGATTCCTATTACAAGAACATGATCAATCTCATACATCACATATCATTCATCACATTCTTCTTGGCCATATCACATCACATAGCATACCCTGCAAAAACAAGTTAGACGTCCTCTAATTGTTGTTTGCATGTTTCGTGGCTGCTATGGGTTTCTAGCAAACGTTTCTTACCTCATAAAACCCACAACGTGATATGTCAATTGCTATTTACCCTTCATAAGGACCCTTTTCATCGAATCCATTCCGACTAAAGTGGGAGGCGGCACCGCTAGCCACCTTATGCACCAAGTGCATGTCAATCGGTGGAACACATCTCACGTGAAATGCGTGTAAGGTCGGTCCGAGCCGCTTCATCCCACAATACCGTCGAAACAAGATTGGACTAATGTGAGTAAGAATATTGAACAAAATCAACGCACACAACTACTTTGTGTTCTACTCGTGCAAAGAATCTACGCATAGACCTAGCTCGATACCCTTGTTGGGGAGCGTGGCAGAAATTCAAAATTTTCCTCGTGTCACCAAGATCTATCTATGGAGAAACCAGCAATGAGGGAAGGAGAGTGCATCTACATACCCTTGTAGATTGCTAAGCGGAAGCATTCAAGAGAGCGGGGTTGAAGGAGTCGTGCTTGTCGTGATCCAAATCACGGAGATCCTAGTGCGAGCAGACGGCACCTCCGCGTTCAACACACGTACAGCCGGTGATGTCTCCCATGCCTTGATCCAGCAAGGAGAGAGGAGAGGTTGAGAAGACTCCATCCAGCAGCAGGCTGGCGTCGTGGTGGTGGAGGGCGTGGCAATCTGCGAGGCCGCCAATCACCGCGAGAGGAGTACTTGGGAGGCGGAGGCTGCGCCAGGGAAGGCGAAGCTCCCATGCGCCTCCCACTATATATAGGGGTGGAGGTGGCTGGTTTCTTGCCCTCCAAGTCCATTGGGGCGTTGGCAAGGTGGGAGGAAAGAAATCCCATCATTTCCTTCCCCATCGATTGCTATCCCCCTTTTAGGGATCTTGATCTTATCCCTTTGGTATATGATCTTATTCCTTCTAAGGGGGGATCTTGGTGCGCCTTGACCAGGGGTGTGGGGCCTTGCCCCTACTACCCACTTTCATGTGGGTCCCCCCATGCAGGTGGGCCCCACTCCAGAACCTTCTAGAACCTTCCCGGTACAATACCGGAAAAACCCGAAACTTTTCCGGTGACCAAAACAGGACTTCCTATATATATAAATCTTTACCTCCGGACCATTCCGGAACTCCTCGTGACGTCCGGGATCTCATCCGGGACTCCGAACAACATTCGGTAACCACATACAAACTTCCTTTATAACCCTAGCGTCATCGAACCTTAAGTGTGTAGAACCTACGGGTTCGGGAGACATGTAGACATGACCGAGACGTTCTCTGGTCAATAACCAACAGCGGGATCTGGATACCCATGTTGCCTCCCACATGTTCCACGATGATCTCATCGGATGAACCATGATGTCAAGGACTCAATTAATCCCGTATACAATTCCCTTTGTCTAACGGTATTGTACTTGCCCGAGATTCGATCGTCGGTATACCGATACCTTGTTCAATCTCGTTACGGGCAAGTCTCTTTACTCATTCCGTAACACATCATCCGTGATCAACCCCTTGGTCACATTGTGCACGATATGATGATGTCCTACCGAGTGGGCAGAGATACCTCTCCGTTTACGGAGTGACAAATCCGATCTCGATTCGTGCTAACCCAGAGATACTTTCGGAGATACCTATAGTGCACCTTTATAGCCACCCGATTCGTTGTGGCGTTTGGTACACCAAAGCATTCCTACGGTATCGGGGAGTTGCACAATCTCATGGTCTAAGGAAAAGATACTTGACATTAGAAAAGTTTTAGCATCTGAACTACGATCTACGTGCTAGGCTTAGGATTGGGTCTTGTCCATCACATAATTCTCCTAATGATGTGATCCCGTTATCAACGACATCCAATGTCCATGGCCAGGAAACCGTAACCATCTATTGATCAACGAGCTAGTCTATTAGAGGTTTACTAGGGACATGGTGTTGTCTATGTATCCACACATGTATCTGAGTTTCCTATCAATACAATTATAGCATGGATAATAAACGATTATCATGAACAAGGAAATATAATAATAACTAATTTATTATTGCCTCTAGGGCATATTTCCAACAGTATGACACACCAAAGTAATTCCTCATGAAGAAAGGATTCAAACCCGGTTCACTTGACCCAACTCTTTTCACCAAAACATATGATGATGAATTATTCGTGTGCCAAATATATGTTGATGATATTATCTTTGGCTGTAATAACCAACGTTACAGTAACGAATTTGCCTATATGATGAGTGAAGAATATCAAATGTCTATTATGGGAGAATTGAAATTCTTCTTAGGTCTTGATTAAATCGACAATACAATGGCATATTCATATCTCAGGAGAAATACCTCAAGGATGTGTTGAGGAAATTCGGCATGCAAGATTGCAAAGGCGTCAAAATTCCTATGCCCACAAATGATCATCTATGCACTGATGAAAATGGTAAAGACTTCGATCAAAAGGTATATCGCTCCATGATTGGCTCTTTATTGTACCTATGTGCATCTTGGCCGGATATTATGCTTAGTGTTTGCATGTGTGCCTGATTTCAAGCTACACCGAAGGAATCACACCATAAGGCTGCGAAGCCTATTCTTCGATATCTATCTCACACACCAACACTTGGATTATGGTATCCCAAGGGCTCTTCCTTTGATCTCATCTGATATTCAGACTCTGACTATGCTGGCGATCGGGGTGGACCGCAAGTCAACATCAAGCACACCTCGGACGATCCTTGGTATGTTGGTCCTCGAAGAAGCAGAACTGTGTATCACTCTCCACTTCAGAAGCTGAGTATATTGCTGCTGGATCTTGTTGTGCTCAGTTACTATGGATGAAGCAAACACTCAAGGACTATGGCATCACCGTGAAGAATGTGCCTCTCTATTACGATAATGAGAGTGCTATCAAGCTTGCTCACAACCCAGTTCAAGACTTGAAGAAAAAGCACATCCAGATTCGTCATCATTTTCTTCGTGACCATGTGTTGAAGGGCGACATCTCCATGGACCATGCAAGTACTGAAGACCAGCTGGCCGATATTTTCACAAAGCCCTTGGATGAGAAGCGATTTAGCAAGTTACGGTGTGAGCTAAATATCCTAGAATCTTTGAATGTTCTTTGAAAAGGACACACATCCTAACACTTATGCTGACTTGATGACTTAGATGTGCAACACACGAAGTAACTTTTTCTTCAATCAATGAAGACTAACCCTCTAAGTGTGAAGAAATTAATGAAGAAATTGATTCTTAGAACCCTACGAGAATTGTACTCGGTGTCTAAAATCAGCTTTCTTATACGATGGGTTACGCCACCAACCAAAGTTGAAAATCTTCAATTTGAGTTTTTCTTCATTTTTGAAATTCCTCAGTTTTTCAAATTCTTCAAATTTGCATTGTCTTCACTCTTTCCGTCGTTGTTATTCATTTGACTATATATATATATATATATATATATATATATATATATATATATATATATATATATATATACACACATACATATATATATGAATTTATGTCCTCTACAGCATTCACTTATTGCTAATTCTTCAAGTTGACTTTTCTGCTAAGTGAATGTGATCGGACCCTTCCCCCTCTATGCTAAACTCAACCCAGTCTGTTCACAAATTCTTCATGTGCGTTCTATTTGAAACTCGTTCAAATTCTTCATCGTGTCCTTGTCAGCTAAAGAAATTGTGAACGACACTTTAAAATATTCTTATCTGATATTTTCGGCCTTTGCCGCTCAAACCATTACGCATTCCATGGTATACTTATCTATTCACCCACGATCTTACACGATCTCCACCTCCCAGTACGTGGGTGACACATGTCGCGCGAATGAGAAGGGTCAGGGGCACATTCGTCCAAATTCTTCGAGCGAACAGTTATTCACCTCCCCTGTCACTACAAAAAAAATACACTTCCGTGATTATACGTGTTTGTCACAGTAGGTCGTGATTTTGTCATGCATGTACATCCATGACAAATTTATGCGAGAATCAAGATAGTCATACTGTCTTTGTCGTAGAAGTGTTCCATGACATTACCAAAATTATCATCACGAAGTGTGCACTTCCATGACGATAAATCGCGCGTCCGAAGTGCTTTTGTCAAGGGTGACCGACCGTGGCATCCACCGTAACGAACGCCGTTAAGCTATCGGGTCGGGTTTTGGCCCGATAACCCGTTAACAGCCCGACCAATGGGGATTTTCCACATGTAAAATCATCATTGGTGGAGAAACTGCGTGTCGGCTCCTTTGGGACAGATGTCATCCGTTCATTGGACCGAAGTCGCCTATGATACGGCGACATGTGGAACGGCCCAACAGAGGCCCATTCCTGTGAAAAGGCTGGCCCGTTTGACTTGGTCAAAAGGTGGCGGCCCGGCCCACGGAAAGCCTGTTAACGGCCTGTTCGCATATAGCCCATTTACAGCGCGCTAACCAGGGCCCGTTACGCCCTATCCGAATTAGGCCCAGTAGTGTCATCTGAGCCGTCCCATATGATTCAGACCGTTTTAACTTCTGCCCATGTGTGGCCCATGACTTCTTTCGGCCCATATGAGGCCTTTATAACTCTTGGCCCATTAACGGCCCATGGTGAAACTGGCCCGTAATGAACAGTGTATCACTTTATACCCATTAACGGACCGTTATTCCATTGGGCCGTTTCCATCCCAAGTTATCTTTCGGCCCTCTCAGGGCCCATTGATTCTTGGGCTCATTTGCAACATTCGGTTACATATGACCCGTTACTGTCATTTTCTGCTTGTGGGCCAAATTCAGCCCGTCATTACAGTCGGCCCATTTGCGGACTGTTAATACGTTGGGCCGTTTTCATGTCAAAAAAACCCGTTGGGCTGTTTTCATAGAGTTATCAAATACGGCCTATTAACGGCCCGTTATGGTCCACGAATAGTACGACCCATGATTGGGGAAATGATGATACGCCCCGTAGAAGGCCCATGGATCCTACAGCCCGTATGAGGCCCATGGATAGTACGGCCCGTAGAAGGCCCATGGATCGTACGGCCCGTAGAAGACCCATGGACCCTACGGCCCGTAGAAGGCCCATGGACCCTAAGACCCGTATAGAAGGCCGATGGATCCTCGGCCCGTATAGAAGGCCAATGGATCCTGGTGGGCGAAGGCCCATGGATCATCTGACTGCAGGAGGCCCATGGTTACAACGATCCGTGTGTTGCCATAATTATTTTGGCCTAGTTACCAAAAATAGGCTATTGTGGCCACTATAAAAGCGTGAAAAAGAACTGCGGTGACTACAAGCAAACAACTAAACAAGACAATAAGGAAATAAATAAGCAAGCAATTAAGGCTAGCCTATTACGCTATTACATATTACATCCTTTGGGCATCAAAGTTAGCCACGGTGCAAATATAGGGAACAAAGCGACATATTACATACATGGCCGTCAAAATTGGCCACGATTGCAAATAAGCGTGGCAGCAAAACAAGAGCATAACTGAAACAACTTTAGAAGAGCTCAAGAAGCGTTATCACAGGTATCCACCATGCGGCAATAAGCAGCAAGCTGATTAGCTTTGTCTGTTTGGCGCTAAAATCTTCAACGCTTGCCGTTGCACGGAAAATATGCATCTGAATGCTCAGGACTTCATGATCCTTCCGCTTCTTGTTGGAGCACAAGTGATCGATGTCTTTCAGCTTGTAGTTGAGACTCAACAAACCGAACTGATTCAGACAGTGAGTTTTAATAGCTTGTAGTGGCCAGTAACTCGAACACTAAACCAAGACAGGACTTTGGGGTTGTCTTGCTGTCGTCAAGATAGTCTTCCTTAGCTGTTTTAGCACCTTTGTTGGATACCAACAAGGATGTGTCACTATCCTGAACCTTATCTGCATTACTTCCTTTACCATTGCTTAATAAGGCACTCTTCCCCAATATTCTGTCAGCATTCTAAAAGAAGAAACAAGCAGACACATAACAAGTTTAGCATGTACTAGTATATGAAACTCATTTCGATGAACCAGTTCATTAGTAAGGTGGACAGGATTAAACTACCAAGTCTTCTATTGCCAAGTACTAGTACATAATAAAAGCATCAAACAAACATATATCTATGTCCTATGGTCACTTCATTGTCTTGCCAAATCAAAATAGAGACACGGTTCAAATCATATCAGTTCAAGACAAAGCAGCAGTGAAAGAATACAAAGCGTGGGAAACTACACGGCACAACAAGATTTCAGATGGGTACCACGGGTCTACATGTACAACAACACTATTTGCTCTGTTGTGATGCTAGTAATGTGCATGATATGAAAGTCAGCTGTATACACAATTGAAATTTAAACCAACAGAGCTATTGATAAGAGCAAACTTGTTAAAGAAACATGCCTGAACATACCTGCTGTGCCATTGGAGTTTCGATTGGATCCTTCAATTTAAAAATAAGTTTGTATGAGTAAATACAATGATACAAGAGCAAAGCAATCATAGTTAAAAAAAGGCGCGCCTAAGCGAGCGCTTAAGCGCGCCTAGGCTCTAGGCGTTGGCAAAACGCATTGCGCATAACTACGCATAATCTATGCATAACTGCGCATAAGCATGCGCTTTGGTCGATAGAAGCGCAAAGGCGGTGGCAAAACGCACAATGCGCTGGCGCTTTTTGAACTATGATAGCAATGGAATCTTAAATTAGAATAGTTGTTCTTCAGGTTTAGGCACTTGTTCTACATGAATAGAGTACAGTATGACGCAAGAATAAAATACTTAAAAATAGAAAATGAGCTCATAGACCTTACCATATTCTTGGTTGGGACGAAGATGAATAAGGCGTACCCAAATCATCGTCCGATAAATGTGTCTCAGGAGAACATAAGGGAATTTGATGAGTTTCTTTGCCGGTGAACTATGTTTTCTTCAGGTAATTCCGATACTGCCACCAAGCATTCTTGAAGATAGCAGAGGTATTAGCACAGGTTACCTCATCCCGAGTTTCCAAATCGGTCCTTCTCTATAGAGAAAAATGGGGAAATTTGCTGTATTATAACCATCATTGAGGTAGGATGTATGGGACGAAGCAAAGTAATTGCCATGAATAGCATTACTTACACATAACTCCTGGTCAAACACCTGCAACTGGCATTTTCCTTCATCTTTAGTATAATATTTCCAAGATGGGAAGATCGCTTTATCTGATTTAACAACATCAAATCGATAGATGCTAAAATACGACTAGCTGGTTGTGCTTCCTCCACAGGAATAGGCGTACTAACTGGTGGAGTTGGGGTTCGCCGTGATAATCTTGGCCCTTTGGGCTTTGGAGCTGCCTTACTAACTGCTCTTGTTTGGGAGCTCTATGGTGGAGATGGTGTTGTGTCATGTAAACCAGGTTACTATTGGCTGGGGTTGGGGTTAGATTGGGTGAAGCTAGTTCTCTGTCCATCATGAGAGGGGTACAATCTGCGAGAGTTTGGGTTATGTGTGGTAGGGCTGGTTCTTGTGCATGTACAACCGGGTGCTATCTCCACCAAGAGGTAGCTTGCTTTATTTGAAGACCGTGTTTTATTCCACTGAATCTGGCATCACCCGCTCTGGCTGATAAGCAGAAACATAGTTAAATGTCTGAGACATTGTATGAGAGATGATGCAATAGATAGTGTGGAAAAAGAGGGCATGAAATAGTTGACATGTATATTGTTTAACTAAAACGGATAGCATGACATAATTTCATATATATGATGTCTATCTAAACTGGATAGCATAGCATAACATAATTCAAAGATATGATGAATAACTAAACAGGATCGCATGACATAATTCACCTACATGTTATCTAAGTAATCAGGATCGCGTTATTTAATTCACATATGTGATTTATATGCTAAATAGAGGGCATTCGATATGATGTCTGAACTAAGAACATGGTGTTGAATATTGTGTATATGATGTCTAAACTATGCAATGCAAGACATCGTATGCATGATATGAGCAGTATAACCGTGCCAAGTTAGAGCATACACCTTAGTGGGGGAATAGGACTGGTCATCTATCTCTGAATCCATCTCTGAGGAGCTATCGGGACCCAACAAGAGATCTGCTTCGACAGGTAGCACTGTCTGCTCTGAAGGCCTTGTTTTCACTCCAGATTTTTCCATCTCCCACCCAAATGGCTGATTCACAGGAAGAGTAGTTTAATGTACAAACATTGTTGACAAATGGAAATGTAATGAAGAAAAGGATGGGCAAGATATCATTCAAATATATGATGCCTGGTTAAACAGGATGGCATTGCACATTTCACATATATTATGGCTGGCTAAAAGACATGAGACTGCATAATTCTCATATATGATATAGAAACTAAACTGGTGGCATTATAGAACATGTCTAAACTAAGAAGATGACATATATGATGTCAAAAGTAGGCACTGCAAGGCAACATATGCATGATATGACTAACATCATCATGCCAAGGTAGAGCAAACAACTTGGGGGTTAAATAGGAGTGGTCAGTGGCATCTGAATACGCCTTAGAACAGATATCTTCCTCTGGATTACAATCTGGAGAGGGGTGGGGAGGGTTTGCCATTGAAACCCCATGGAGCGATGTCTGCATGACATTCTATTGCCGCGCAAAACTCTTCTCTTTTTCTCTACATGTTCAGCATGACTGTGTACAATATCTGACATGCATACAAAAAATATGGTGAGATTATGTAAGGAGAGCATGCAGAAATTTAGAGTGATGGTAACAACCAGTGGATCGACGTTTTTCCGTTGAACCAAAATAGCCCTAATGGATCGACGTGAATGTATAGTAATAAGTGATGCAACAAGTGTACAACCTCTTTGCCGTAGCCGTGTCGACCTCAGCATCATTGGGTTGGTCGCTGAAGCAGTTGAGGCAGAGGTGGCTGTCGGAGGTGTGGAGGAAGATCTGAGGAATCTATAGGCGGCGTCCGTGGCCTTTGCTCTATTGTGATGGATCGTTACATTGTTGGAGCAGCTACGGTGAGCCAGAAGACGTCAAGGCTGAAGCAAAGCACAAGACAGACATCATCAATCTCAAGTGGGATTCTAATAGCATCTCCAATATATGATGTAAAATGGATGTAATATTAACATCACCAAAACCCACCTGACTACAACAGATGAGGTAAAAATTGTTGACTCTGAACTTAACTGTCGAAACTGAAATTTACTGTGGAATCTGAATGCTACTGTCGAAGCTGAACGCAATGGTAGCAGAGAGGCACTTGACATGTAGTTTAGGGAGGGCCTGCAGTTCATCTTCAACATGCACCCCCCTGAGCCGCCAGCCACCACCGGCCGAACCGCCGGCCCCAGCGCCGCCTCGCCGCCCAGAAACAACTCGCCACCGCCGTCCCGGCCAGCCCTCTAGGCCCCCCCCCCACCCTGAACCCTAAGATAGATAGTGGGGTACCTCTCCGGCGAGCCCCCGTCCCCGCTGCGGGTGGTTCTTCCTTAACTCCGGTGAGCCCCCCCAACCCCTGAAAACCGACTGACCCAAAAGTCGATTCAGTCGACTAAAGTGTGGCTTAATCGGTGCAGAGCAGCAGCATGAGCGAGAGGGAGAGCAGCAGCAGCAGCTGGGTGAGCGAGCGATCGAGCAAGAGCCGGAGCAGCAGCAGCAGATCCGGCAGGTATGGCCGCCGCCGCCGAAGGGGCCTCGCACTAGGGGAGAGCCGCCATGGAGATGTCGCCTGCGGCGCCGGCTTCAAGGTACCGCTCTATGGGGGTGCGAGATGGAGCACCGTCAGCGCCGGGAGGTCGAGTTAAGGAGAAGGTGCGATGCGATGAGTGTACAACCTCTTTGGTGGCGCCGAGTAGGCCTCGGCTTCGTCCGAGGAGTCGGTGAGGATGTTGCGGGTCCGGTGGAGTAGGTTAAGGCAGTGTTGTGGGGATGGAGCAGCTGCGATAGACGAGGCGATTGTCGGAGCAGCTCCTTGGAGGTGAAGGACGGGGCGGGTGAACCGGCGGGACGGCGAGATGGACGACGGATCCTCATCCGGGGAAGTGGACGAGGGATGTCGAGCTATTGCGGTGGACGACGTCGTTGGGGAAGAGGCTCTGACTGGGCAGCGCTGACGTGGCGGATGAAGGCGGGTGGGGTTTGGCGGCTGGAGTGGAGAGGTTATGGCGGCCTGGGATTTCGAATGGCGAAAAGGGGGCGATGGGAGGGGGTGAGGCATGACTTAGGGACGCGCTTGTCCAAAATGTAGGGTGTGTTACAAAAGTACCCTCCCCCCCACCGATTTGAACTAGCGGCCCTTTCGGCTCAGGGTTAGAAGGGGGATTTCACGTGTCGGGATTTGGCAGCTGGAGGGAGTTTTCGCGCGCATTGTAATTTCAGGATAGCAAGTCGCGGGTTGTGAAGGTGCCAGTTTTGGGAGCACGATATCTGAATTTTCGAGATATAACAAGACGCGGGTTGAATTTTAGGGACAAGCCTAACGTGTAGTAATATTGTACTTGTACGTACCAAATCAATTCGCACTTCCCTCAACCAAAAAGAAAACGAAAAAAATAAAACTATTCACACCACACAAAGAGAGTCTTGCCCCGTTTTACTATACAAATGCTATTCAAAGCTACTCCCTCCTTCCATCTATATAGGACCTAATGCGTTTTTCGATGCTAACTTTGACCAAATATTAGAGCAATGATATATGACATGCAACTTACACAAAGCACACCGTTAACCCTGCGTGAAAGGTTCTTTCAATGATATAATTTTCACATTGTACATGTCATGTACTATTAATCTTGTCAATAGTCAAAGGCAGTCTTAAAAATCTCATTACGCCCTATATAGATGTAAGGAGGGAGTATGAATCCATGTTATGTCCGATTAAATTTTTTCGCTTGCTGTATAATGCATGTAACCTACTCATACCAACATTTTAGTGCATTCCAAATGTCTATACTACCGCTTCAATTCGAACTAAATTTGAATTTGTTTCTCTATTTCAAGATGAATCTACAATCATGATTGTTGCCAACTTCAACCATCATAGTTTCCTTGCTATCCGCCAGATATAAATCGGATGACCTATAATGGAGGATGGCAGGCACACCATCATCAACAACTCCGTTTTTTTATAAGAGTAGAGATAAAATATATTAAATGTAGTATAACATGTTCATAAACACACCATGTGTATCATCGTTATATATATTCACACATGCGTCGGTTAAAAACACTATGATAAATTCTTCAAATATGTGAATTCGCTTTTTATAATGAAGTATATATGATCTCTATTCGTCTTTTACACCCACACAACCCTCTTATCTTTGTAGCTAGCGCTAACTTTCTCTTGTGCATGCACACGCCCGCATCCTCTCGACCTCCCTCAGCATTCTCTAGCTCCATCGCAAATTCGTCTTTTCACTTTAGGTCGTTCACCCATGGTGTGTGTAGGCCCCCCAGCTCCTTCTTTACGGCACACATCGATCGATATGCCTCTCTAGACAGGTGTGCCTAGCACAAACACAAGCTTCCCCTCTTCTCTTGTCATCGTCCATGCCTCAATCCCACCACCCTTTTCATCGTTCTCGTACTCGCACACTCCTCCTCGCTCGATATAGTATGCCTCTCGTACCACCTCCTACATGCATGCCTCTATCTCTATCCTTCTCCTTGTGCCTCGTTTGCTTCTAACACACACATGCATGTATACCGATCGATCTCCCAACAAATACCTGGATCGACTTTAACTACCCCCCCATTGATCGACGTACCTCACAAGTTATGTCTCTCCTTTCTCTAACAAAGGGCGATTGATCTTCCTATGTAGTTATGTATGCTTACCACAGCCACATGGTCCCCCCTCATCATTCGTGCATGCCTTCTGACCCGTCTCTCACACGCATGTGCACAGACAACAAGCAGCCATCTCCTCTCTTATTCATATTGCGGGCGTGCCCTCCGTTTGTCTAGCAAGCCCATCCCACCATTTGTTAGAAGCTACTCCACTACCACCCCCTCCAACACTCTAGCTCTGTCTCTCTCCCAACCTTATTCCTCTCCTGCACATATGCATGGATGCCGATCGATCTCCCTTAATACATGAGGCAGATCGATCTCCTTAATACATGAGGTAGGCCTCTATCCTCCTCCACACATATACCAGCCATTGTACCTCTATAGTTAATTGGGCCTCCATCTTCCCCCACCACACACCGATAGTCGAGCGCTGCAGGTAGGTATCCATGCCACAGAGACAAATTGCACATGTCCCCTCTCACGTTCCAGTAGGCCAGCCACTCTATATCTTTGACGTGGGCACACACAAATTCGATGGCACTCTTTATCGATCGTGCGCGCACGCACACACACATACACACACATCATCCCTCTTTTCGATTCTATGGACACCTCAAGCCGGTCATACGTCCACTCTCTTCTCGTGGATCGCCCCCTCTATATATATGTTATATCCAGGACTCTATTTCACACACATTGCATATGTTACATTTTTTGATTGACCCCCCCCCCCCCAAAAAAAAACTCTCAAGAACCCACACACTATATCTCTCTAGGTTTGTATCTCTCTCACACAACCACACGTAGGTGGTGTACGTATACAAGAAGAGAATAGGTGCACCGCCCACGTACTCACGCTTCGTGCCTAGCCACACCCGCGCGGGTACACGGTGGAGCTCATTTCTTTACGAAATGGCAGCCCACATGCTAATTTGAACACCTGTAGCGGTTGTTTACCTAGGGAGGTCGTGTACCACGCCTGAACGAAACAAAGTTCGAATTGACGCGTTGCCGCATTATTTTAAAATAAAGTTATAGCGCTCAATGGCACGTACACAGAATATAAAACGATTTTTATGGAGAAAAAGGTAGTCCTCTCACTATATACAATGGAGCCTTGCGTGCCTGGTTTGTTGCTCTTCAGAGTATCTCACACAAGGCTGCGGTGGCCTCTCTCTCTCTCACCATTGGTCACTGATCCGGCCGCATGCCATCCGCTAGGGGAAAGGGAGTGCGGTGGCCTCTCTCTCTAACCATTGGTCACTGATCCGGCCGCATCCCGTCCGCCGGGGGAAAGGGAGGAAGTGCATCGTTTCTCCATTCGACGGCACCGAGGCAGCACGTCCCGATATGCGGTATACGCCGTTCTCTCTGACCAAGATTCGGCGCAGCAGGTCCTACGCCACCTGCTCGCAGATTCCGCCCGCCGCCACTCACCTAGTTACATCCCGACGACCTCCAGGTATCCCCTTTGTCCTTGCTCCACTGCCCGTCTTCCCACGTCGCTGCATGTGGATCTTCCATAGTTCTTTGCCCAAAACGTAGCTCGTCCAGCGTACTTTCCATATTGCATTCTCGTCCTCAAACCGTTTTAGACAAACACAACCGTGTTGTTATCTTCCCTTAGGGTAAGGAATATGCTTCTTTTTTGTCGTCGCATGTGTCATCAACGGTTATTGGCCAGTAATTGTTTCCTTTCTACCCCTTTTTTTGCAAACACGGCTATCCATTTCACCTTGTTGCTGTTGCGACCTTTTGGTGAACTGCACAAATCACTTTTTTCTTAAGAGTGTTTTTTGCAGTTGTACCAAAATGTCACATGGGCAACGTCTCTACATTTCAGTGCGACTGCACAAAGGGAGATTCATTTTGCTCTATCCTCCTCATCCAACTCCGAGCCTAATCTTCTCCAACTAGTTACTCTTAAGAGAGACTGCAAAGGTGACCGGCTTCTATTTATGTGTTTATTGTTTCATCAGCAGTCCTCTATTATCGTAATCACACTTAATATCTTTGGAACAGGGATGCTCAGCTCTATTTTAGTGGAACTGCACAAAATGATCGGAATGTTGCATGCTCCAGACAGGTACTTTTTTCCCAACATGCCTTGTTGATTTAGACAGAGCTGGGGGGACGTTACTGCCAATGAAAGCATGGATCAATTTTAATTTAACACCTTCTCACAACTCTGTCTTCAGTTGAGATGTAATTATTAGCTATGGTCTGCTAATAATTCACATGCATTAGCAAGGAAGTTAGTTTTTTATTGTTTCCGAAAGAGCATCGATGGCAAGACATGCGAAACAGAAGCTGAAAGCTCACACCATTGTGCAATTTCATGTCTCATTTGGAAAATTATTTGTATAGTATGTCAATTATGTAAACAAATGATGGAAGCTTGATAGCATTGCCAGAAGCCTCTTCATCATCCGGGTCCATGTGCCATGCACAAAATTATACTCCTTCGTTCCTAAATATTTGTCTTTTTACAAATTTCAAACGGGCATATTTTAGAGTGTAGATTCACTCATTTTTCTTCCTATGTGTACTCCCTCCGTTCCTAAATATTATATTCATCTTTCTAGAGATTTCAACAAGTGACTACATATGGAGCAAAATGAGTTAATCTACACTCTAAAATATGTATATACATCCGTATGTGCCAGTCCATTTGAAATCTCTAAAAAGACAAATATTTGAGTAGTCACTCGTTGAAATCTCTAGAAAGACAAATATACTCCGGAGTATATTTAAGAACCGAGGGGGTAGTGCACAATCGCATGGGAGACTCAGCCCGGTCGTTGCGCTGCATTGAAAGTGCGTTATATCGACTAGAGAGGGGGGGGGTGAATAGGCGATTTTGATGAATTCTTCACTGAGGAATGTGCTGGTGAGGAAATTACTTAGCGAAGAACTACTTGCAGCGGAATAAGTACTCAGAAGTATGCATAACAGAACACAAGCATGGTCATGATGATGAAATTAAGACTAGCACAGAGTACAGAAAGTGTAATCACAGGATAACAAGATGAAGACAAACAGACTGAAGAAATTGAACTGAGGAAATTGAGAAAGTCTTTAGTCAAAGTCTTCAAGCACAGATATGAACAACATTCAACACAGTAATGAGGAAATGAAAGAGTTGAGGAAATAGAACCGCTTAGTTGGTGAAGACAATGATTTGGTAAACCAGTTCCAAGCTCGCTGTCTTAGTTATACGTCGGTTGGAGCGGTGAGTATTTAAACTCGAGGACACGCGATCCGGACACCCGATCATCGAGCCGCAACTCGGGACACTCGATCCTCACCGTATTCTCCTTGAACTAAGACCACGCAGGTCTCGTCCAATCACTCGTGGTAAGTCTTGGTGACTTCCAAACCTTCACAGACTTGGTCACTCGTCGATCCACAATTCCTCTTGGATGCTCTAGACCTTGATGCCTAACCGTGCGGAAGAAGCACAGTCTTCAAAGGTAACAAGCGTCGGATCCACGCAGATCAATTTCTTGATGATGCTCAATCACTTTGGGTTTGTGGGGTTTGGTTTTGGGATTTTCCTCACTTGATGATTTTCGCTCAAAGTCCTCGGAGGATGGGTTGCTCTCAGATGACAAGTTTCAAGTTCTCTCGAAGCAGCCAACCAGCTAGTGGTTGTAGGGGGCGGCTATTTATAGACTAGGGAGCAGCCCGACATGATAAAACATAAATGCCCTTCAATGATATGACCGTTAGGTGGATAAGATATTTTGGGACAGCCGGTACAAGAAGACAAAGAACGGTCGGAAATTTGACTCTCAAATTCCTCGGGGCTATCATGTTCCTCATGTGTAGGCAATTCAGACCTGGCGAATTCCTAACTCCTCGATCGAGCAAAGTCCTTAGTGACCGTAAGAAGCGCATCTCATCACATCAAGAAATTGACTGAATCTGTATGAGATTTCCCAATGGCTTCACTCAAGGGATTGGTAGGTGTAGGATTTTGAGTTGAGCATCACATGGAAATTTTTCCTTAGTATTTCCTCGACCCCTTTAACGAAGACAAGTGTTTCCTATGACTCAAGAAAGAGAAAATGGAACTACGAAAACAAAAGTCTTCACTCTTCATGTTCCTCAAATGAATACCAAGTCTTCAAGGTCACACCAATTTCTTCACTTTCAAAGTCTTTTAAAGTCTTCGAATATCAAAGTCTTGATCGAAGAACTTCATTTTAGGGTCGACTTTCTCTGTAAATATCAAACTCCTCATAGACTTATAGACCTGTGTACACTCACAAACGCATTAGTCCCTTAACCTATAAGTCTTCAATACACCAAAATCACTAAGGGGCACTAGGTGCACTTCCAATCTCCCCCTTTTTGGTGATTGATGACAACATAGGTTAAGTTTTCAACGGGGATAAACATATGAAGTGTAAATACTGATATTGAGGAATTTGATTGCAAGATATAGAAGAACTCCCCCTGAAGATGTGCATAGTGAGGAATTTGCTTTTGAGGCAATGCACATTTGAAGAATTGAATCATGGAGATCTCCCCCTATATCTTGTAATTCATACACGCATTTGATATATAATATGAAGAATTTGAAATGCATGATGAAATATGGTGCCTGATGTAATTCAACATGCGTGCAATAATATTAACGAGGAATAAGCATGCAGAATAACACATCAAAGGTATCGGAGCTCAGTGCATCAAAAGCATCAGAGCACGACCAAAAGTACCAAGGCACCATCGGGTTTAAGATTACAACTCGATCCAATAAAAGTTTCGGAAGAACGAGAGTTGTAACTTATAAAAAACGCCCTTAGTACAGACCCGCTTGAAGACTAACTCAGATTTCTCCCCCTTTGTCATCAAATGACCAAAAGGATCGGCGAGGACTAACATACTCAAGAATTTCAAGTTGATGGAGGAGCGCCAAAGATTGTCGGGTTGTTTGTTGAAGTAGAGCCTGCCGCAGTTGTCGTCCAAATCTTCATATTCATCGGCCACACGATGAAGAATAAGAGCTAGCCACCGGATCGGGAACTTTGACCCTCTTGAATTTCTTCTGAGGAGGTGCGAGATCGATCAAATGCTTCTCGAAGACCCATAGTCTTGCTTCTTCCGCACTATAGACATGAGTGAGAACAGCCCAGGTGCGGTTGAGGATTTCATGAAGGTGATAATGGTTCTTCTTCACTGCATTATGTGTTGAGGTCATATTGTTAAGAACAGCAGCAAACTGACGCTTCACCCATTTGTGATTGCGATCAACCTTCTGATGAATACTGAGGAGTAACTCACGATCAGTCATCACCCTGGGAGCTGTGGCTTGAGGATTTTGCTTAGCTAAGGTATTTGCGGCAATGTCATGTGTGGCAGAGTCATCATTGGTAGAATAAGATGTAGCCATACGAAATTGACCATCCAATGGACGAGTGCCTTCATCGATCACAGCAGCTGCCTTGCCTTTATCATCAGATGATGAAACTGGTCGCTTGAGGACTTCAATGGGAGGCAAGTAGCTACCATGGTTGAGTGTCGACCTTTGTAATTCAGTGAAGATCTTGCCCTTATGAATCTCATAATCCAAGGCGCATAGGGCTTCAGCTCGAATGGTGACATTGGAACATTTGCAAGAGTCCTCATGAAGAAATCATGGAAGTTGACGGGAACACCATGAATGATGTTGAAAAGCATGTTCTTCATGATGCCAACGACATCTTCATCATTTGAGTCGTGGCCTTTGATAGGACTCATTGTCTTCGTCAGGATGCGATAGACAGTCCGAGGCACATAAAGCAATTCCTTGACGAGGAATTTGGTTCGAGGGGCCTGCCCTGGCTTCAAAGGCTTCATGAGCACTTGCATATAATGATTTGTCAATTCAGGGTCATTGTAGATGCAACGTGCACTGTCATGGGGAGGATCCAGAGGAAGGACACGAAGCAATTCAGTTGCTGGTGCCTTATAGTGAGTGTTTTCGGTCATCCAATCGAATACCCATGAATTGACATCTTCAGCATCTCCGGTGATATGCAGTGTGGCGTAGAATTGAAGAATGAGTTCTTCATTCCAATCACATATATCAGTGCAGAAGTTCAGTAATCCTGCATCATGAATAACACTGAGGACTGGCTCGAAGCACGGCAGAGATTCCATATCCACATGAGGAATATGTTCATGATCGAAGAT
Organism: Aegilops speltoides; assembly: GCA_021437245.1. Lineage (NCBI taxonomy): Eukaryota > Viridiplantae > Streptophyta > Magnoliopsida > Poales > Poaceae > Aegilops > Aegilops speltoides. The sequence goes on along the minus strand of CM038144.1, from coordinate 314,907,951 downwards.
TTTGTCCTTGTCAAATAGCACTGAGGAATAGAAGTTGGCTTGACTAGCAGTCCAGAAACGCCTCTTCCTTATGCGAGCAGAGTCATATGGATTATAATCAGTGAAGAACACATGCTCAGAAAAGAAGTCTTCAGCCTTGAATTTTTGCTTGCTTGAGAACGGATTCTTCGGCTTGGGCAGAGGGGTGTCAGTGATTTGCAGCACAACCTCAGTTTGAGGAATTTCTGGTTCCTCCTCTTGTGCAACTTGAGGAGCAGCAACAACAGTTTCTTCAACACTAGCGGCTGGAATTTCTTTATGAACAGAAGGAGAGGGATGAGTTTCTTCAGAGGTTATCTGAACTGTGGTTGCCGGGGACTGAGGAATCTGTTGGATCAGTGTGAATGGAGGAGTATTGGGATGCTGACTTTCCCAAAAGACATCATTCATCACTGGTGTAGTACATCCAATATCCACATCTTCATCTTCATTTGTAATTTCCTCAACACCAGCCTCTTCAGCTGTGAACTGAGGCATAGGTGAGGAAATGACTGGCGTTGAAGGGATTGCTTCCACTTCAATTTCTTCATCAAGCTGCTCTGACGTAGCAGCAGAATGATTTTCTTCATCAGATCCGCTTGGGATCTTGTAGTCTTCTCCATAAGGAACAATTACCTTTGATGACATGGAGGAAATTGGAACGGCATCAATAGGATTTTCAAGAGAGCTGGTCATTGGCTTCATTTTCTTCACAGCCGAAGAATTTGACGCAGCTGATGCCTTCCTTTTCTTCACTGCAGCTCGCTCTGCAGCCTTGGTCTTCTTCACTTCATAGGCAGAAGGAAGAATTGGAGTTGGTGTAGGTGCGGAGGAGCTGAGGAATCTGGTTGATTTTCTTCAGCGCTAGTGCGATTGCCATGATCTCTTCAGCTTTCTTCAGCACACCACTAGTGGATGCCCCGCAATTTCTTGGTGGTGGAATGGAGTCATCAGCCCGGAACTTACATTTTCATCGGCCAGGTTGAAAGTCATCAGTGGTCTTGGCATGTTCTTCAGCGGGATGAGCAGAGTCTGCGGCTGAGGATTTTCTTGTTGCGATGGGGCTGCAGCAGTTGTCATTTTCTTCGTCGTTGATTGAATCTCACTTTGGCTCCTTGCCAATCAGCATTGTATGCATCGAAATCTTTGCTGAGGGCTTGGATTTCAGATTGAGCCTGGAGAAGTTCCTCAGGTGTCATTCTGACAACATTATTCTTCAGGAGCTTCTCCTTTCTGTATTGAGCCTTCTTGATCTCACGTGCCTTCTCAAATTTCCATTTCTCTTGAGTGATGAAATGGGTCAGCATATGACTTTGACCGGGAGTCATAGGCAGATCACGCATTGGAGTGTTCGGATCCTTGTGCCAGAGATCGATGTAGTCGAGGATCTTCTTCGGATCCAAAAGCAGTGGCACAGATGTGCCTTTGGCTCTAGCGGCCTTCACTTGTCTATCTCTGATGATTTCTGCAAGTTCCTCATCAAAAGCTTCATCATCAGAGGGCACTTGGAATGCAACCTGTTTCTTCCTTGGACTTGGCCGAGGACCGCGTCCAGCTGTTGCTTTAGTCTTCAGCAGTGGGGCCTGATTAGGACATTGGTGCAGGTGAGGAACTTGCCGAGACACGAAGCAATTGAAAACCAGAGTCCTTTGGCATGTAGCCAGATGCACAGGAGTTGAGGACTTTGGTGGAGCAGTAGCGGTCTGAGGAATTTGTCGTCAGGGCATAGCTGAGGAACTTGGCCGTGAGGGCGCTGTCGGTGAAGCACTTGGCTTACGAGCAGGCTTCTTGGGCACTGATTTCCTCGGTCTGACCGAAGACTCAGCAGCAGCAGAATCCTCATTGAATTTCCTCACTGCCTCCTTGGCTTGCCTTGCCAATTTAGCTTAGCGCTTAGCCCATTCTTCAGGAAAGTCTTCACCACTTTGATGCTAGTGGGATCAGCTACTTGGCCAGGTGTCAATGGAGCTCTTGGGCATGGAGGATTCAAAGCGAATTTCTTCATGTACTTTGGAGTAACATATCGATATTCCCTCCATTCCCTTGCCCATCTCCGTTCAATTCTCTGAATGCGCACCTTGCGCTGATTCTTGTTTTCTTTGCCAAACTTGGCTTCATTAGGTGTGTAATAATCCTTATAGAGTTCATCAGGGATTTCAAAAGCAGTCGTGACCTCAGGCCTCTTTCCTCCTTTCTGTGGTCTCTTTCCTTCAGCCATATTCTTCAGATGAGGAATTTGAACAACTGAGCACTCTGAAGAAGTATGCAGTTTTTCTTCGAGGAACGCTGCAAATGAGTTAAGTTGATGAGAACCTAGTGATTCAAAGAGGTCATGAGTACCGTGAACAGAGTGTAGGTGCGAGGAATTTGAAGAGGTCATATGCGTTCTCAGAAGGATTTTTCGAAAATACAAGTTTTGAGGAATTTGACCCGTTGAGCCTTGAGGAATTTCACTAAGCGTTCTTTGTCTTAGGTTCCAGAGTTGTACAGATCGAAAATCCACACAATTGAGGAATCTTGAAGAAAATGAGTGCTTCGAGAAATGGATCAAGAGCATAATGTGTGTGAGGTGTTCATATGTGTGAAGATTTGAAGAATAAAACACCTTTGAAGATTTTCAGGAAAGTTTGAGAATCAAAGTGAGTAATAAAAGTAACTTTTAATTACCCGAACCGAAGAACACGACAAACTGAGATGAACAGATGTGAAGTTCGTCCGGTTCGATCTCCCACGCCCTAACATGGCAGAGGGAAACAGCTACGGCGGCGGCGGAGTGAAGATTTCCGCAACCGACGCGAGTACGATGGCGACGAGGTCGAGGAAGTGAAGCTCTTCCTCACCGGCGACGATGGAGTAGCGGCGGCGCTAGGGTTTGAGGAGCTCGAGCGAGAGACAGCGACCGAGCGGAGTAAATGAAGTGAGGAAGGGGAGAGGGGTATTTATAGCCACGGTAAAAACTATTCGCCCGAAGATTTTGGGACGAACATGCCCCTGCCCTTTCTCCTTCACGCGACATGTGTCTCCCACGTACTGTGCAGATGAGATCGTGTAAGATCGTGGGTGAATAAAATAATGCATCATGGCATGCGGAACGGTTTGAGCAGTAAAACCGAAAATCTGGATAAGATTTGTTTTAAAGTTTCGTTCGCAATTTCTTCAGCTGTCAAGGACACAGTGAAGACTTTGAACGAGTTTCAATTAGAACGCACATGAAGAATTTGTGAATAGATTGGGTTGAGTATAGCATAGAGGGGGAAGGGTCCGATCACATTCACTTAGCAGAAATCACAACTTGAAGAAATAGCAATAAGTGAATGTTGTAGAGGACATAAACTCATATATATGTATATAGCCAATGAAGAAAAACGACGGAAACAGTGAAGATTTTGCAAAGTTGAAGAATTTGAAAACTGAAGAATTTCAAAAACTGAGGAAAAACTCAAATTGAAGATTTTCAACTTTTGTGGTGGCGTGAACCACCGTATAAGAATGATGATTTTAGACACCGCGTACAATTGTCGTAGGGTTCTGAGAATCAAATTCTTCATTAATTTCTTCACACTTAGAGTGTTATTCTTCATTGATTGAAGAAAAACGTTTCTTCATGTGTTGCACATCTAAGTCATCAATTCTGCATAAGGGTTAGGATGTGTGTCCTTTTCAAAGAACATTCGAAGATTCTAAGATATTTAGCTCACACCGCAACTTGCTAAATCTCTTCTCATCCAAGGGCTTAGTGAAGATATCTGCTAGTTATTCTTCAGTCTTCATGTGCTCGATGGAGATGTCGCCCTTCAACACATGATCACAAAGAAAATGATGACGAATTTGAATGTGCTTTGTCTTCGAGTGCTGAACTGGGTTGTGAGCAATCTTGATGGCACTCTCATTGTCGCAGAGGAGAGGCACATTCTTCACGTTGACGCCATAGTCCTTGAGAGTTTGCTTCATCCAAAGCAGTTGAGCACAACATGAGCCAGCAGCAATGTATTCAGCTTCAGCAGTAGATAGTGATACGCAGTTCTGCTTTCTTCGAGGACCAATGCACCAAAGATCGTCCGAGGAAATGACAAGTGCCGATGTTGACTTGCGGTCCACACGATCACCAAAGATAGTGAGAGTCAGAATATCCAATGAGATCAAAAGCAGAGCCCTTGGGGTACCATAATCCTAGTGTTGGTGTGTGAGCTAGATATCGAAGAATATGCTTCAGAGCCTTATGGTGTGATTCCTTCGGTGCAGCTTGAAATCGGGCACACATGCAAACACTAAGCATTATATCTGTCCTAGATGCACATAAGTACAATAAAGAACCATTCATGGAGCGGTATACCTTGTGATCGAAGTCAATACCATTTTCATCAGTTCATAGATGGCCATTTGTGGGCATAGGAATTTTGACGCCTTTGCAATGTTGCATGCCGAATTTCCTCAGTACATCTTTGAGGTATTTCTCCTGACATATGAATATGCCATTGCGCGCCGATTTAATTTGAAGACCTAAGAAGAATTTCAACTCTCCCATCATAGACATTTGATATTCTTCACTCATCATATAGGCAAATTCATCACTATAACGTTGGTCAGTACAGCCAAAGATAATATCATCAACAATATACAAATCTCCTCTCCTAAAGCCTTCGAAGACTTTATAGTTGTCAGCTTCCATAATCACAGCACAGCGATACTTGCCAAAGACAACAACCATATCAAGATCACAAAGCATTGAGACTGACATGAGATTGTATCCTAAGGACTCAACAAGCATGACTTTGTCCATGTGCTTATCCTTAGAGATAGCAACCTTACCAAGACCCAATACGACTTTTGCCTTTGTCGTGAAGATGATATGCTTCAGAGGTGACGGTGATAAGGAGTATCCATCAATAGATTCTTGTCACCATCATGTGATTTGTACATCCACTATCGAGGACCCATTCAGTGGTTTTGGGTTGATCATCCTGCAGATGAATTAGTGTAGCTTACAATATCATATGCTTCATCAGTGAAGAATATGATATCAAGTTCATCAGATGAATTTCATCAAGCAGTTAAATAGATATAGTAGTATGAGGACGTGTGAAATGAAAGTTCATTTCATCATGATTCGCCAAGGTCCTTTCGGGCATTTTGTCGTCCTCAAGAAATTCTTCAGACGTTAAAGCACGCCCGGAGACCTGACCTCGCAGAAGAGATTAGTTCTTTTCTTCACCACCCACATCCGGAGGGGTGGCGAAGAGTTCATCACTCATGAAAGCACCATATGAGAAAGGTGGCAAAGATGCCAAACCATTTCGTTTCACATAAGAGGGGTTAGGGTAAGCATATGAATAAGCAGAGTAATTCTTCGAGGACTTATGAACATAATGATTTGAAGAATAATGCACATATTCATAGCCCTTAGCTCTACCCTGCGAGACAGAGTTGTTAGCACGATGATAATCATATGAGGACTTTGATCCTTTTGACGAATTTGATCCATATGAGGAATTTGGTCCGTATGAGAACTTGGATCCATATGAAGAATTTGGTCCATATGAAGAATTTGATCTGGGGTTCTGTTCTTCACGTGTGGTGTCATGAGGACATTCACCAAGACTTTCAACATAACTTTTGGGAACCCAGATTTTCTTCATAGGGGAACCGTTCTGCAGATTAGTGCCAACATATCTAGCAAATACTTCACCATTCGATTTTTGAACAGTTTATAGTTGGAGTCAAATGACTCATCAGAAGAATGAGGAGATTCACATGTAAAGCCAAATAAGTTAGATGGATCAACTGGAGGTCCCTTAGTAGCAACCCATGAGGTTTTGGGGTACTGCTCAGGCTTCCAATATGTTCCATCAGCATTGAGTTTCCTCTCAAAGGCAATACCCTCTTTCCTAGGGTTTCTGTTGAGGATCTGCTTTTTAAGCACATCACAAAGTGTTTGATACCCCTTGAGGCTTTTGTACATGCCTGTCATGTACAATTCCTTCAGCCCTGCATTGTCAGTGATACTAGCAATGTCCTCAGATGAGGAATTAGTGATAGCAGAGGCAGATGAAGAATTTGTAATAGTTGAAGCATTTGAACATTCAGGTGAAGAATTAGCAGATTCATGTTCAATGCACTTTAAGCATGGAGGAACAAATTCTTCCTGAGTAGCGCTGATTTATTGAGCTAGTAATGAATCGCGCTCCTTCTGAAGATCTTCATAACACACTCTTAGCTTTTCAAGATCTTCCTTCCTTTGAAGAGATTCAGAGGAAAGCTTCTCGTGATCTTGCTTTTCTTGAAGAAATTCATAAGAAAGTTTCTCATGATCGATAAGAGAGTGTTATGATGACTTTGAAGGTTATCAAACCTAGATCAAGTCTCTCAAGATTTTCATCGGGGCTTTAGTGCGATCCATTTCTTCACCCAACATATCATCACTTTAGTCTAGCATGTTTTGAACCTTTTCAAAAGCCCGTTGTTGTTTTACAGCAATCTTAACAAGTTTAGAGTAGCTGGGCTTGAGATCCTCGTCAGATTCATTTTCACTAGATTCAGAGGAATTGTATTTGAGTAGCTTTGCACCCTTTGCCATGAAGCAATAGGTGGGAGCGTAGCCATCATTATCTTCATCAGGCTTGTTGGTGGGGTCAGTTTCTTCAGTGTTGAAGATGGACTTGCTGACGAAAGCAGTAGTGACGGCCAGACTCGCCACACCAGATTCAGATTCTTCAGACGCCTCCTCTTCATCATTTTCCTCAGATTCAGCTTCAGAGTCCATTTCCTTGCCAATGAATGCCCGAGCCTTCTTGGAGCTGCTCTTCTTGTGAGATGAAGACTTCGAGGATTTTGATGACGAAGATTTTGACGATTTCTTCTTCTTCTTTGCATCATCAAAACTATAATCCTTGTATTTCTTCTTCTTCATTTCCTTTTCCCACTGAGGACAATCTTGAATATAGTGATCAGGTTTCTTGCATTTGTGGCACAACCTTCTCTTATAGTCACTGGATGAAGAATCACTGCTTCTTGAGGGTTTTCCAAAGCGACTACGTCTTGAGAACTTCTGGAATTTCTCCATGAGCAGTGCTAGCTCCTGGCTCAATTCTTCAGGATCACCAAGGCTACTACCAGAGTCCTCATATTCAGAGTTAGACACAGCCTTGGCCTTCAGGGCATGTGGTTTGCCATAGCTTGAACCATAGAGATCTCTCTTTTCAGCAAGCTGGAACTCGTGAGTATTTAGCCTTTCGAGGATATCGGCAGGATCAAGATACTTGTAATCAGCACGTTCTTGTATCATCAGTCCTAGAGTATCAAATGAGGAATCAAGCGATCTCAACAGTTTCTTCACTACTTCATGATCAGTGATGTCAGTGGCACCGAGGGCTTGAAGCTCATTTGAGATGTCAGTGAGGCGATCAAAGGTTTGTTGGACATTTTCATTGTCGAGTCTTTTGAAGCTGTTGAAGGGATTCTGAAGAACATCAACTCGAGAGTCACGCTGAGTTGAGACTCCTTCATTCACTTTGGACAGCCTATCCCAGATAAGCTTAGCAGTTTCCAAAGCACTCACTCTTCCATACTGTCCTTTACTCAGATGGCCACATATGATATTCTTCGCTTGAGAATCGAGTTGCTTGAATCTCTTCACATCGGTAGCGTTCAGTGAGGGAGTGACAGAGGGGACACCATTTTCCACAACATACCAGAGATCGTTGTCAATTGCCTAAAGATGCATTCGCATCTTGTTCTTCCAGTAGGGGTAGTCCATCCCATCAAAGGTAGGACACCCAGCCGAGACCTTGATCATACCTGCGGTCGACATAACTAAAACTCTAGGCGGTTAAACCAAAATCACACAGAACAAGGGAGTACCTTGCTCTGATACCAATTGAAAGTGCGTTATATCGACTAGAGGGGGGGTGAATAGGCGATTTTATGAATTCTTCACCGAGGAATTTCTTTGGTGAGGAAATTCCTTAGTGAAGAACTACTTGCAATGAATAAGTACTCGTAAGTATGCATAATAGAACACAAGCATGGTCATCATGATGAAATGAATACTAGCACGAGTACGTAAAGCGTAATCACAAAGCTAACAAAATGAAGACAAATAGATCAAGAAATTGAACTGAGGAAATTGAGAAAGTCTTGATCAAAGTCTTCAAGCACGATATGAACAACATTCAACACAGTAATGAGGAAATGAAAGAGTTGAGGAAATAGAACCAGTTAGTTGGTGAAGACAATGATTTGGTAAACCAGTTCCAACTGCTATCTCAGTTGTACGTCTGGTTGGAGCGGCTGAGTATTTAAACTCGAGGACACGCTGTCCTGGACACCCAATCACTGAGCCGCAACTCAGGACACCCAGTCCTCACCGTATTCTTCTTGAACTAAGACCACGCAGGTCTCATCCAATCACTCGTGGTAAGTCTTTAGGTGACTTCCAAACCTTCACAGACTTGGTCACTCGGCGATCCACGATTCCTCTTGGATGCTCTAGACCTTGACGCCTAACCGTCTGGAAGAAGCACAGTCTTCAAAGGTAACAAGCATCGGATCCACGCAGGATCAATTTCTTGATGATGCTCAATCACTTTGGGTTTGTGGGGTTTGGTTTTGGGATTTTCCTCACTTGATGATTTTCGCCAAAGTCCTCGGAGGATGGGTTGCTCTCAGATGACAAGTGTCAAGTTCTCTCAGAGCAGCCGACCAGCTAGTGGTTGTAGAGGCGGCTATTTATAGCCTAGGAGCAGACCGACATGATAAGACATAAATGCCCTTCAATGATATGACCGTTAGGTGGATAAGATATTTTGGGACAGCCGGCCAAGAGACAAGAACGGTCGGAAATTTGACTCTCAAATTCCTCGTGGCTATCATGTTCTCATCGTAGGCAATTCAAGACATGGCGAATTCCTAACTCCTTAGTCGAAGAAAGTCCTCGTGACTGTAAGAACTGCGTCTCTATCATCAAGAAATTGACTGAATCAGATGAGATTTCCCAATGGTTTCACTCGATGGGATTGGTAGGTGTAGGATTTTGAGTTGAGCATCACATGGAAATTTTTCCTTAGTATTTCCTCGACCCCTTTAACGAAGACGGTGTTTCCTATGACTCAAGAAAGAGAAAATGAAACTACGAAAACAAAAGTCTTCACGCTTCATGTTCCTCAAATGAATACCAAGTCTTCAAGGTCACACCAATTTCTTCACTTTCAAAGTCTTCGTAAAGTCTTCAGAATATCAAAGTCTTCAGTCGAAGAACTTCATTTTTAGGGGTGGACTTTCTCTGTAAATATCAAACTCCTCATAGACTTATAGACCTGTGTACACTCACAAAAGCATCAGTCCCTTAACCTATAAGTCTTCAATACACCAAAATCACTAAGGGGCACTAGATGCACTTACACGCATTAATAGTGAGTAATGAGCAATCAAATCGTAAGCCCCACCTTTCCCACAGTAAGTTGCTTTGAAGAAGCAACCATCAATACGCTCTTCTTTGAATCCGCTCATACTACTCCATCCGTCACTGTTTATACAACGCGCTTCAAAAAAAGAAAAAAGATCTGTGGGACCAAGGCGACTAGCGATCGGCCTGAAAAATAGCATTGGTACTTATAGCACGGCGTCTATTACTAGAGGGAATAATGCGTACACACATGCATGCAGTGCTTCCACCCCGGGTACACACATGCATGCACTTACTCCACTCTGTAGTGTAGTACAGAGTACATGGAGAGAAAATTGTGGACTTGATTGCAGTTACCACGCCCTAATTAATTGAGCAATAAACCAAACGCGTCTAAAGTCTCTCTGGTGGTGGAAATGCATTGAGAGAAATGCATCATAATGAAGCGCGCCCTGTAAACTGTGATAGAGGGAGGAGTAGTATGAAGGTTCAAAACCAAGTAAGCGTATGGCCAGTCGGTCAACTGTGGGGACCCCGACTCATACGTCGTGATCACCGAATGCACGTGTACAGTGATCCCAGATATCAATGCTCACTGAACACACAGAAGCTGAATAACAAGAGTCTTACATCCATACATAACGTCTTACACAAATTATGACCATTATGGTCAAGTCTTACATAGATAAAGCCACAGGGGCTGAATACCAAATAAACTTAAGCAGCAGAAATCTTTGTCGATAAGTAGAACCCATGCCATCTGCCTTAACCCTATAGGCATTCTGACTGGGAAGCATCCTAGTTCGCGTTATCGTCACCAAAGAACTCTTGCTCGAACTCTGGTTCTTCCATGCCTGGCCAACTAAATAACCTGTGGCAAGCCAATGAGTACTTTGAATGTACTCGCAAGCAACCCATGTTTTGGTCCAAGATGTAACAATGCATGATATAGGTAGACTTTTGCAGAAAGCTAGTTTTGAGTGCAATGACATGTTCAACAACTTGTAAGACATGCATCAGGAGAATTCAAGTAACCATGCGGACAGGTTGCAGATATCAACATAAATAGAGTGGGCATCAACCCAACTCAATCATGTCAAGTCCCTTGACTTAACCCAAGTATTTTATCAACACACACATACGGTTTGTAAAACTCTGGACGTAGTTTAAGTAGCACCGCCCAATTGTCCTTGAACGTGGACACGGCTATTCAAATAGTTTTACGCTCTGCAGAGGTTGCACACTTTACCCACAAGATCCGGGGAACTTTTGTGTCATCCACGACCCGCGATACCTCAAGTACCCGGGGTAAGCACCCGATAACTATCTTTCCCTAGACAACACTAACAAGGAGTCCACTCGTTGTTTCGTATCCTCACGATGTACATCATACGAGACTCACTCGAGATCATGACACCCGAGAGGGGACACAACGGTGTATCCGGTGCCCTGTGAAAACAGTCATGGACGCCCTACCTGGCATGACCCCATCCCGAGAGAGAGCACCAACTCTCCCCCGTCACTAGTAATGCGGGCTCCAAGCTAGGGCCTAGGTAATCAATAATGCCCTTTCCCATACAAGGGTAGGGTGGTTGCGCATGTAAGGTTGGGACAGTCGACAAATCTTAAATCTAATCCGTTTTCAAAAACAACACACACTTGCCTCGGTACACCACTTCGTCATCAAGTGGTTACCCATCTCATCATCTCCCTTGGGCATAAGTGGCACCCGATAGGGTTTTCGAAAAGTCTTTTGAAAATACCTTGTCTCCTTCACCATGCATATACCCGTCCCTTTTTGCGTAGCATCTACTTTAGCATCCTATCTACTCCCACCAGCATAACCCTCATAGGAAGGTAGGGTCATGCACAATGCAAGTATCGACGAGCAAGTAATGGTGGCAAACCATCCCATGTGGTCACCACAGTATCATGTCTCCGATGCAAGCAATAGGAGTGCTATATGACATGCATAAAAAGGGTTTCATAGACATGGTCAAATGGCTGCTTGCCTGGCTTAGCAAAGTCTTCTTGGGTCATCAAGGTTTTCTGGTCCTTCTCCTTCTTCTTATCCAACTACTTCGTCAAATACGGGATCTATTCGTCAAAAAAGAAATGACGGGAAAATAAGGCAATAATAAAAACAAAAAGTCAAAGTGCTCAGAAAAATGTCAACTTATTTTTGATAAATACTAGGGGGAAATCTAAGAAGGGGAAAATTACTAGTTATGGATTTGGAGTTGTGGAATAGGATAAATAGATTTTCAGAGGGGAATATAAATGCTCAAATTTGAATTCAAATTTGAATAGTGCAGAAAAGTTTGATGGATATTTACGAAAGTTACACCATTAAATAGGTGGGATTTTTAGAAGAATTTAGGAGTTGGAAACATTTAATTTGGATAAATATTTAAATCTGTGGAATTTTTGGAAACTTCACAGAAAAAGAAAAAGAGAAGTGGCACCGTGCCACTGGGCCAGAAGGACCACAGTGCAGCAGGCCCAGATGGGTTTCAGCCCATGCGAGGCTACCATGTCGAAGGCGTAAAGGAAAAATACGCCTTCAGCCGACGCAGCGAACCGGTACGCGCGCACGTGCGTTTTAAACCTGACGGGTGGGCCCACCCGTCAGTGTGTGAGGCTGACTGACGGGCCCCATGGCCGTCGTCTTCAACGTCGGCCAGAGAGGGAGGCGAGCTCAACGGCGTCGCTGTGGTCGACGGCGAGGCGATCCAAGGGCATCGGCGTGCTCACGGCGGAGTCGCCATTCGGGTGGAGGTGGAGTTGGTCGCCGGGGTGCAGGGGTTCGCCGGCGGCAGAGCTTCGGGGGAGCTTGCCCCGGTCGATTCCGGCTGCTAGAGAGGGGAGACAGAGGGGAAATGGTAAGAGAGGTGAGGTGGTTCCAGATCGAGAGAGGGCAAAGGAGGCCTGTACCACGAGATCGACGGCAACCCGAAGCGGCAGAGCTCGAGCTCGATCTCGAGCTTGGGCGGCTCTAGGGATGAACGGGAGGCCCAATGGGGCTATTTGGAGTGGGAGGGGATGAGTGGTGGCGAGAGGAGGGCTCGGGGATGCCTTATATAGGCGAGCGGCGGTCCACCGTGGGCTCGTGCGCCAGCGAGCTCGTGCTCGTTGCTACGGGCCTTGGGAGGGTGCTGCGCCGAGTCTAGGGCATTCGTGGGGGTCGACTCTGCCCAGGGGGGAGAAGAGAGGGAGCGGGGAACGCGGCAGAGCGGGTCCCCATCGTGGGCAATGACTGGCGCGCTCGGGCGGCGCTCTGTCCGCATGCGAGGAGAGCCGGAGAGGGAGAGAGAGGAGGGGGCCGACAGAGTAGCTTGTTGCAGACGTCGAGGCATCTCGTCGGGCGCGCTGGGGAGGCCCGAGGTGGCCGGAGGCAGTTGGAAGGGGCTGATCAGCAGGAGCCAAGATCAGAAGCCGCCTCCGTGAGCGCCCATATGGCTGTCTAGGCCATTTTCTATGCTTGTGGGCGCGCCCTTGCATGTCCAGTAGTATTTGGGGGGTGCTAAGGAAGGGATCTTGGCCTTGGATGATTTGGGTGGCCAGTGGGTGAAGAGAGAGGAAGGAGAAGAGTGGAAATGGGGCTGTCCAGAATAGAAAATTGGTGGTTCCATCCCCTTGATCAATAAGCATTGACTTGTGCTGAATGTCAGAGGTAGAGGGAGGTTAGGAGGAGGTGTGGTAAAGTGTTGAGGCCATGGAGAAGAGTGGAAGTGGTAAAAACAGGGGTTTCAGTAAAATGGCAGAAGGTGTTTGTTGCTGGTTTGGGCAAGAAGATGAACTCCTCTTGTCATGAGGATTGACAGGGTCAAATGGCATGAGATAATAATAGGTTCCACAGGGTCAAATGCAACTTTTTTAAACCCTAGAAATCAACATAAATGAGTTTTCCATGATCTAGACATGCAAAACTATTCTCCTTGATGCACCACTTGGTGTGGTGTCATCATTTAGTGTTTAGAACATGCCCACAACGGTTGAGAGCAAAAGGAGAAAGTTGACAATGTAGAGTTGTTCAAATTTGATTCTGGTCAGAGAGGGTTTTGGGGCATTTTGGTGAACCAAAATGACCTTGATTGACATGAGGATTTGCAAGGTGATCACAATATGCATTTGTGACATGCTGGATTTTCCTTGGATTTTTATGAAAACATTTCCTGTAGAAATATTTCAAATCCTTGAAATGGGCAGAAATGGTTTTGGGATGTTTTGTCCAATATTTTGAACATGACCATGTGTTGAAACTCTTATATATGGGAAATATATGCCCACTTAGTTTCCTTGATTTTTGTCAAATATTTTTAAAACAATAAAATAATTTTTCCCTATTAAAGACAATTTATGGCCTTAAGAAAAAGCTTTTAAATAAAATAGAAAAATAACTTCTAAAATTATATTTTTTGTGGTTTCTGGGTATCCTATATCTAATAGTAGTCAAATATATTTTTGGAAAGATTTTTACTACCCTTAATTAAGTACTTGCAGTGCAAACCTCAATTCAGGGGTTTTTGGAAGACTAATTTTTGAAAATACTTTTTGGCCAAATTATTTTTGTAAGAAAATACTATATTGCTCTATACACATGGCATGATAATTGGGCAGAAGTTTGGGGCAAGGAGCTGAAGTATAGAAGGTGGAGTTGTGTTGACTTTAAAGAGCACTAGAAAAAGACAGAGAGAAAACCAACTCCAAATAAAAGCCAAATAATGCAAGAGTTTTTGTCAAAACCACACTTAATCATGATATATTAGCTTAAGTGTTGTGGCATGAAAATCAGGGTGTGACATCAACGCACCTCCTCTTGGCATATCACTAACATGTGGGACAGGAGTGTGAGCAAATCGATCTCAATTGACGGCAATGAGCCAACCAGCCGTTCCTTGAGAGAGACGAGGAGCGAGAACACACAGACGGGCTCTCATGGAGGCCAAGATATATTCGAGCATGGTTTGTTGATCGATATCATTCATTACATGTTGGGCTGCCGTTTTCCGCCCTTCTCCGGAATAAACGTGTACTTTATCAGAGATAAAAAAAATAAGAGTACAGACGCTCCACCATGCGATTCTAGTAGTAGTACTACTTGTACTACTGCGCTTGGCTCTTCGCCTCTTCGTGAAGTCAAACGATGATGGTACTCCGCATGTTGGGTACTACAGTGTATGCCTCTGACAATCTGACACCGAATGGACTGATGCATGTCCACCAAGGGTAGGTTGCATTAGTCAAAATGCATAAGCGAGCTTCACCTTGTCCTGCAAGCTTCTCCTCATTCTGCGAGTTGACGGGACACACCAAAAAGTAGTGCTAGTCCATACTCCCTCCTTTCCGGTTAATATGGCTTAATCTTTTTTGTGGGTAAATGAGAGAGCTTTATTCATATATAAGCATTCTTAGGACGATCAGCCAAGACACTGGTCACTAGGAAGCGAGGTACCCCGCAAAAAAAGAAGTAGGAAGCGAGGTGTTTCATCATGCCAGCTCTCGCCACATTCAAAGTGCAGCACGGTTCAGACGAAGATGCACGCAAGGTTTCTTGACTGTTTACATGTCAAGAACAAAAAACAGGAAATATTACCGAGCGCTACTATTTGTAACATGATATGCTTTTAATTAAGCGAGAATTGTGGCGAGTGTTCCATGAAATCAACTTCCATTATCACATGCGAGAACCTCAAGAGAACCAAACGTGTTGAAGATTGCTTTATCACATTTTAAAATTATAATAAGAGTGCAGACGCCTCCATCCGGTTCCTAGTACTAGTACAAGACGTACCTTTATATACTATATTAGTAGTACTAGTACTAGTAAAGTTTTATGCTTGGTTGTTCGCCTATTCGAAGTCGAACAATAGTAGCACTAGTAGTATAGTGTATGCTTCTGGCAATCTGACACCGAATTAACTGTTGCACGTCCACCGCTTGAGCAAGGGAGAGCTTGCATTAGTCAAAAGTTTCTCCTTGTCCCGCGAGCCACCGCGCGCAAGCTTCTCCCTGTTTGGATCCATGGGTTAGAGTTAGTTTGGGTTAGTTTGTACTCAACTAACCCAAAAGTATCCAAACAGGAGGGTTAGTTTGGGTTAGAAGCATCTAACCCATCCAAAAAATCTAACCCACCCAAGAGGTGCTTATTTGGGTTAGTTCTTCTCTGGAGCACTAAAAATACACATTTTTCTCTCGCTCTCGCCGCAGCAAATCCCTCACCACTTCCTCGAAGCTTCTCGCCCTCTTCCTCCCCCCTCTCGCAATGCCCGTGAAGGCGCCTCACCGTATCCGCGCTCCATCTAACCCTGTCATCTAAACACCTCTTTGGCTAGAGTTAGTTCACGGTTAGTTCAGGGTAATAATCTAACTCGAACCTCTAACTTAGTTAGAGTATCCAAACAAGGCCAAAGTAATGCTAGTCCATACTGCCTCCTCCCCGGTTAATATGGATTAATTTCAAACGAGATAAATACACTGTCTGTCACTGTATATTTGTAAAAATACGGTCAGTGGACTTCATAATACGCTAATTGCGCTCAATATATATATTCCGGCGTTTATACGGTTAGTAGCTCACCCTGACTGAGTATGTGTGTGCATGCACATGTAGGTTGAGCACTTAGCGTGACCGTGTGTGTTCCGTCGTGTGCTTGGACATGCATGCATTGGGGCGTCGTCGCTGCTTTTTAGGCCCATGTGTACGCAGGATTGTTGCATACACGTAGGGGGAGTACGTGTAGGGGCCACTAAGGAGCAGTCAAATAACACAATAAGTTAGTCGAAAGAAGCAACCATCATTTCACTCTTGAATGACACGTACGCAAGATAAAATGGTTGATATGGAGAGAAAAAGAAAACCACTATATATACACTAGCAGGAGCCTAAGCTACAAGCCTGCTTGCTAAGGTTGCTCTCTTCACAAGCGTAGAACGACAGGCCTGATCCTGCAGCTGGGGGAAGGGAACAATGTTCTGTGTAGACGCGGTCTACATCGGCGAGGGAGAAAACCCACAGTCGGTGCATCCCAATCGCGGGTCACCGTGGTATGGGCCGATGCCGCGTCCCAACCGCCCTTCTAGCTACAGCCCGACGTCCCAGGTAGTCCATCTTCCTTTTCGAGCCGGCTTGCTCCACTGCCGTAGCTCCATCTCCATGTCGATCTTTCTCTACTTCTACCGGCTTCTACTTGTGATGAGTTTATGTCTCATGAACTAGTGCCAGTACTATTATTCTAATCACACTTCTTCAATATCTTTGCCATTAGGGATGCTCAGGTCGATTTTAGTGGAACTGCACAAAAGCATCGTATGATCCGAGGGTGCCAGTCGTCTTTCCTTCGGCAGGTTCTACCTGGCTAGGGAATTAAATCATGTTTAGGGTTTAGGTTTTAAGTCGTAGTGATCCCATCAGTAGTTTTTCTTTCGTACACGCTCTCACAACTTTTTTCTTTAGTTGTGAAGTAAATATTGGCTATGATATGTGAATCATTGAGATGCATCAGCATGCGTGTTGGTTTTCCTTTGTATTTGATGGAATGTTGTAACGGGGCAACCTTGGAATAGGAATGAAAATAGAGTGGAAAGTTTCCGTTTTTCCGGAGAAAAATGGAAACGGAGAGAAACCAACGTTTCGTTTCGTTGGATCGCGCCATCGAGCAAAACCAACATTTAAATCACGTCTATCGTGTTCGTGTCTCACCCTCCTCCACGGCTCGAACCCACACGGTCGCTCGGCATGCCACTCACCGCAAACCGAGTATATGATAACTTTCCCGCCTGCTTGTCGATGGATCGCGCCATGGAGTACTACTAGCACTACTGGAAGAGATTGACGAGTTGGGGGAGGACAGCTAGCTATAGCACGGACTCCCAAGAACTTTTTACATGCATGTTGTAGCCGGAAATTGCGACCTTTGAATGCGGAGCAGCCGCGTGCACCCGGAAGCGGCGCGAGCGACGCTCTCTCGGCCGGTGCGCCGCTTCAATGCTGGCTCCAGTGAGAGGTCGCGTATGCTCTGGCTGGGCATGAATGCGGCACTGACCGTTTCGGGCGGGAAGCACGCACGGGTGATGAAGAGGGTTCGGGTTGGTCAGGACTGGCCGTGGCAGCGGTCCAGACGTGCGCAAACAAGAGATGTTGTACGTTAATATTACTGCATATATAATTAACAACGTAAATAATGTGCCAGTTGGACAAATATGATTGGAGATGGAGATGGAAATGGAATTTTACGTAAACACGGATATGCATGTCTATGTCTATGTGTGTGTCTTGCGACGACTACTCGCGACCGAAGCGGGCGTGTTTTTGATCGAAGTTTTCTTTCTTGGTACATTAGAAAATCAGTTTGTCTAATTCACATCTAGATGTTATTTAAGGATATCACATCTAAGCTCCCACAAGTATATAATGTAGCAACAAGAAACAAAAAACTAGGTCAAAAAAATAGACCACAAACGAGTGGACATCAACTTAGATGTGACATAACTACGTCACATCTAGATGTGTCCTAGACAGACCCTTAAAAAATTGTCCGCCAGTTTTCCTTTCTTTTTTCCGAGAACGCACGTATTCTATTTAAAACCACTGCTATGGAGAGATTTTTTTACTCCATTATAGCCTCTTGTTTGATAGAGTTTCGCGCATCTCGGTCTCTCACCCTCTCCATATCAAAACAAGATGACAGTGTCCACTATATCTCTCTCCTCACCGGTGGTCACAGATCCGGCCGAATCCCGTCCGCTGCGGGAGGTGAGGAGGTGCAGCATTGACATTGTCGCCGTCGGCGACGGAGGGAGCCGATGCGCACCGTCCTCTCGGAGCTGGCGCTGGCGCGGACGAAGATCCTCCGCGCCCTTGTTCGCTGCCGTCGTGTGGGCAGATCCCGCCCGCCCGCCTAAACGACATCTCGCCCACCTGAGGTATAACTTCTTGTACTGGTCCAGCTCCCCAGGTCGCTGCATGCAGGTTTTCTTCTATGCGACTAATCCCCAGCTCCCCATGCATAGTAGCTAGGGTTCGTCGGCTAGTCCAACATCACCTACTAGTACTATTATAGAGGAAATGCCAGTCGAAAAGTTGTCCTGATTTGTGCCTCGGTGGAGGTATACATGTTGTTTCGACAAAAGTACATGGTGGTTAAAGCGGTCATTGTCCATATGGTGGTAGTACTATCACCGTTAAATGAAGAAATGTTTTTTCTTGGGTATCCTGGTTTAGTTCCCATCAAGATATAATTATGATGCTTCATTTGTTGGTGTACTTTTCATTAACCCTTTTTATATTTTTGGAAACAGCGATGCGTGTCTCCATACCCGGGCATGTCTTCCTCAATTTTAGTGGAACTGCACAAAATTGGATGGCCATTGTTGTTCCGCCTCACTGTCCTCTGCCATGTGGTTCTTCCTTCCTCGAGCTTGATTACTGAGAAGAAACAGACCATAGTGAGGATTTGTCGAACTTCATAAGTGCCTCACCCAAACTTGATGCCAAATGGATGATGCATCACCATGATGACCTATCGATGCTCATGGTTGCGCCTCATGGTTGCGTCGGCTGGTGAAGTTGATCGATTTTCAATGAAAAACAAGCTGTCTTCCATCAGTGCTCTTTGCTTGTTACGCAGAAAGATGATATCCTTCGTCAGTTCACCTTGGTTGCGTTGGAGACGCAGTCGTCTTTCACGTTGGTGCAATTTTATCACACAATTGGCTATGAACCAAATGTTTCCTCCAAGAAGGATCGACGTTGGTACTAAGAGCATAAGTTTTGTATTGATTTCTAAGCCTTCTCACAACTTTGTCTCCAGCTCCCCTGTAATTTTATTTGTCCAGTTATTAACTTTGATTTAAAAAATGGTGTGGACTAAAAACCCGGATGGACGTAGTAGTCCTCCATTTTTATTTACTCCACATATTAAATTTGACTGAAGTCAAACTTTGTAATACTCTCAAACCTTTCCAATAATTGAAATTAAAATTCTTTATCACTCTCACACGTTTCCGATAATTTGGCGCACGTGTGGTTGTTCACTTAAGGGAGGGTAGTGTACCACACGTGAAGGACAGGAAGTGCGACCAGGACGCGTGGGCGTGGATCGTTAGTTCATCGGAAGTAGTACTAGTTTTCTTCACTGTACATTAAATAAAGAGTTTGGTTTCGTACTTACACAATTTAAAAAGATTGTTACGGAGAGAATAAGAAAACCACTCCACTATATATTAGTTGTATACACACGAGAGTACTATATGGACGCAACTTCATCGACTTAGTGCACCTGCCTTTGGGTTTATGACATGTGGGCCCAAAATGTGGCTGGCTCACCTGTCATACAGCCAAAAGTAGATGCAGTGAAGGCACCGGAGCTCAGTCCGTACTACATTAGTATATATATAAGGGGGAGCCTCAGCGCTTGTTCGCTAGGGTTTGCACTCTCCACACGCTCGCCGCAATACATATATGTTACACGCTGGAGGCTCATCGTTCATTTGCTAGGGTTTGCTATATTCATAGTCTCTCATCCTCTCTTCACTAGACCTAAACAAGACTGCGTTGGCCTCTTGTCTATCTCTCCCCCCTCACAGCTGGTGAAGGAGGCGTCTGTATCCCGTCACACCGGGAAGGGGAGGAGGTGCAGTGTTAACTCTATCGCCTTCGGCGAGGGAGGCAATCCACTGTCGGCTGCGCTGTTCTCTTTCACCCAGCGCCTGTGCGGGAGGGCCACCGACCCCTTCTTCCTCGCTGCCGTACGTAGTGTGGGCAGATCCGGCCTCCCGCCGCATGCCTTGCCACATCCCGACGACTCTAAGGTATAAGTTTATTTGAAACCGTTGTTGCTCTAGCTACATGTGGTTCTTTTTCGATCTGTAGTCGAATCTAGGTCTTGGTTCAAAGAGGAAAGAAAGGTGCGGTGGGGTGGAGCATGAAACTAGGACGTGGTTCAATGAGGAAAGGAGGGAGGAAAAGTAGTATAGGCGCTATCCAGCCGCTTTGTTGGTCGAAAAGGGAAAAGGGGTAACCCAAGACACACATCTGTAAGGAACCAATCTCTTTGTTGAAAAGGGAAAGAAACTGGGGTCGGGTAGTTTGTGCAGACTAGATTTGCTGCCCTCACATAGGAAAAAAATTCAAAGAGAACAAATATGGGACCAACACGTATATGCTGCTTGGCTACATACTCTACATCACCCATTTATCGTGTGGACGCACATGGTGCTAGCATGTCCCATACAGCTATTTTGTTGTTGTTAATCTAAGAATGCCGCCGGAAAATTGAAGCAATGCCACTATTAAAAGTAAATTACATTTTTTAACGAATGTTGTTTCAAGAGAGTGTCTATGTTAATATGAATCAATGCAACCGTTTTAGAAATGCTACTATCCTACTTTGTTTTCCCCCCAAGATAAGTTAGATGCTTCTTTCTGTCACCGTTTGTTTCATCCTCCTTTATCGGCAAGTAATTGTTTCCTTTTTTGCCTCTATTAAAACAGGGGTACCGATTCAACTTGTTGCTATTGCGACATTTTGCTTCGCTACTCGAAACACTTATGTTTTAAGAGTGTTTTGTCCAGTTCAACTTGAATGTCACAACGGTGACTTTGCTTAATTTTGGTGGAACTGCACAAACGGAGGTCGAGATTTGTTTCCAGTGTTCCTGTCGAGTTGTTTCAAATCTTGGTCTCAACCACATGATATCTATTCAACTTGTTGCTATTGCGACATTTTGCTTCGCTACGCGGAACACTTTGCTTGATTTCAGTGCAACTGCACAAAAGGAGATTGGATTTCCTATTCGTGTTAGCAGATTCGTATTTTATCCTGGTGTTCTCATGAAAGGTTAGTATGTGCCTTCATCCACATGATTGTGCAAAGGTGCTTTGAGATGTTGTGCTACTTGTATTGGTACTGTTTTAAATAAATGTTGAATTGAAGCTATTGTATTGCTGTCTTTTCCCATTAAGTAGTGAACAAAATGGGACCAACCTGCACATGATGCTTGTTGGTTTGTTACAACAAACTCTGATCACCCCATTTATAAGTAGATGGAAGCACATATTGTTGTTGCGCCCACTCTCCCTCGAACTGTTTATGATTTTCGTTAATCTAATGTCATTGGTAAAATTAAGCAATGCCACTCTCGTAATTAATTAACTATCAATCTTAGTTCAAAACTGCAACACTTGTTAGGAATGGTACTATCCTGCTTTGTAGTTCTTTCTACATGTTTAACCAAGGTATTGTTAAGATAATGTCTCTTTAAAAATGAATCAGTTGCATTGTTTCAGGAATGGTACTTTTCTGCTTTGTCATTCTTTATACATGTTGAAACAAGGCATTGTTAAGATAATGTCTCAGTCAATATGAATGAATCACACTAATGGACAATTGCTACTCTCCTGCTTTGTTTCCCATTAAGACAAGTCATCAACCGTTATTTCTCAGTAATTGTTTACCTTATACCTATTGTTGCTTACAGGGATATCAAAATTAAAGCTCGGTTTTATTCCGACTTCGATTTTAGTTGAACATCACAAAAGGAGCCAATGTGTCCAAGGCAACCGCTATGCATCGGGTCCAGCTTGGTCGCTCCACTTTGCGTAAAGAAGCGAACATCGTTACGGTACATTCTGTATGAATGACCGAGAAGCTTTGCAGAGTATTATTAGACACTGGTGACATGACTAGTCTGCAGAGACCATTGGCAATTTAACAACACGTGGAGTGCCCTGGGCAAAAAGTGCCCAAACAAGTACGAGAAGCTACGACAGGACACAATCACAGGCATTACATATTTTGAATGGGAAAAGCTTGTCAAAGTTTAATCATTAATGTTAGCAAGAAGACGTTAGTTTAATATATTGGAATTGGAAAACCTTGTCAAAATTTGCTCATTGATGTTAGCCAGAAGACATGCATTTGATATTTTTTAGTGGGACGCCCTTGCTGTGAGCAGCGTCGAGTGTTTTTTCCTATTCCTGTGTTCAGTTTAGAAGTAAATAGTTACTCTGCTGAGATATTCCTGTGCTAAGAGTTTGTTCTGAATATTGTCTATGTAATGCTAGGCCTTGTGTTTGATTGCAAAGTTGAGCTTGGAATGTTGTGGCATCCGGCATCACGAGCTGTTCACCGTGCCTCCTGAGAATAATGCTTCATATTGTTTTGCATGTCGATCTAATGCCAGTGATTTGCTTGTTAAGAAGATCATCCTCTTCTATTATTTCCGTGCCTAAGAAGTTCATCGTCTGATGTTTCATTCATAGCCTATACGGCATGTCAGGTAGGTTAGACGTGAAACCATATGATCTTCCGACCAACTCATGATATTAGGCCGTGATTGGATCGTTGTTTTCCAACCAAAACCGCTTCTAAAACTGACGCTTGTAAATTAAAGCAGATGGTCTCGGGCGAAGGCGCTTGGTTGGTCAATTTCGACAAGTAAAATATCGGAAGTACTTCACACATGATAAAAATGCTGAACGAAACTCGGACGATTGCTAATCCAGCCGTTAGCTGCTGTTTCAGCCTTGCCCATGGATGGCATGATACGCACGTCGTGCATGTATCGTCTGGTAATGTCGTCCATATAGTAGTGCTCGTAAAATATACAGTGGTCTCTCAAATTACACGCATAACCTGCCGGTTTTACTTACAGACCTCGGGCCTTCCGATGACGAGTAAATTACACTTGTATGTTAATACAGGTTTGAAATAAACCAGAGCTCCCAAGCGCCTTACCGCTTCATGCCGCCTCGGTTTCTCAAGGTGCTCATAGGTGTCCGATGATCCTGCTTCTCAATGAGCAGTGGCGCCAGATCGACCTTCAGAGGGGCCCGCGAGGCCCTCTCCGTTGTCCTTAGAGTTGTTGCTCGCCATGGCGCCGAGCATTGTTAACATGGTCAACGAACATGAGGATTCAGGAGATGAATTTATTTTGACTGGATGACACTAGGGACCCACTAGGGCCATAGCCGTACGTACACAAGTGACTCCTTATTATGTACAACTTTATTTTTTTTGCTTTCTCCTGGTTTCCTGACATCACGGTCCCACACCATTGTCAACCTATGTAGTCAATATAAACGAGAGAATTGCACAAGGTGCGCCCGACAGCTGGGACCAAGCAGCTCGAGCAGTATTTGTGTTTTTGAGGCATGAGCACTGCAGAGTTTTTCTTGGCGATGATTTCAGTGTTGTTCAGAGGAAAGCAGGGAACTAGGCGAGCTATGGCCCGTCTAGCCCAGGCCAGATATCCAGCCCAGATACTACTTTTTTCAAGATGAAAATGCCTAGCCCAGCTATACGTCTTTTTGAGGAATACCCAGGCAAGGTCAACTTGTTATACTCCGCCCCGCTGGGCTACAAATCTTTCCTAGGAGGGATGCATTAGGCTTAACAGGAAAATGGGCTTTAAAAATAGTAAATGGGATGTAATTATAAAAACTAGGCAGTAACTATAAAAAATGCACCAAACACGAAATTAGTTTATAAAATATTATTTATGGATTTTGAAAATCTTAAATTTTCATTGTTATGCCAAGAATGTTTCGTTGGATTTTTACGTAATACAAATTTATATTTAATCTGACTAGAAATTTCGGGATAAAAATATTTCAGATCCCATCAAAATGTGGGAAATTTTATTGAGTTCTGTCTTCAACGGTTGGTTTAAATTATTAATCGTTGTCCTAGCTAGAAAATGTGTTGTACTTCTAACAAACTATAAATGGGCTGTTGTAAATTCCATTAGAATTCAAAAATGGGATGTACATTCTTACAAAACGCAAATGGGCTATAAGTTCTCTGCCACACACTCTTGGGCCTACTAAGTGACGCGTCCCCTAAAAAAATAAGTTGACGTGTATGCAAGGCTTTGTCAACTTATTATAGTCAACACACGGTTCTCTAGCAAAGGGTCGTTGGATGTCTATCCAACGGATGTCGGCTTCTTCTTCAATCTCGGATATTCTTAGCTTCGCCGCCTGTAAAATGATTCCTCCCCGACATCCGGGCGCACTGCTTCGAGGTCGACCAGGCCTACTAAGTTGGAGCGTACCAAGGGCTTTGTCAACTTAGTCAATATAAACGATTCTAGCTTCAATTGGGTCAGACGATGTCCATCCAACGGTCGAGTGCTTCTTCAACCTCTGGTCTTCTTGGTCCAGCTGCCCAAAGCAAAGACCGGTCGTGTCGCCGCTTCTCGCCTCCCGAGGCCGGGTGTGCATCTGCGGAGGCCTCACCGCCCCCATACTACTCCCACCGCTGGCCAGGCCATCCCTCCACTCACCCACACCCCTTGTTATTCTCAAGGGCGATGGCAGCCTCACACCGCAGCCGAACCAGTGAACCTCAGATTCTCTCCGCTGGCTTCCATCGCTGTGTCTTCCCCGGCTCCGCGTTGTCCCCTTCCTAGGCGTCGTCGTCGTCCACCGCCCTAGTGCTCTCGGCGTGGCGTGGTCAACATGGTCAATGACTGACTTCCATCGAAAGAGTACTATGCGTGGAGAGGCTGACAGCTGAGTCCACGGCGGCCGCAAGGAAGTGCCTCCTTATTACGCGCAAAATAATTATTCCTCCACCTGACAGCAAGGACCCACCGGACGGGCCACCTTATTTCTTGGAAAAAACGTTTCCCCCCTGACTGCTAGGACCCACCGTACGGGCCATAGAATTTTGCGAAAAAAATGTTCCCCCCGCTGTCAGCTCGGACCCACCGGAAGTGCCTCTTTATTACGCACAAAAAAATGAATACTCCCCCTGCTAGCTAGGACTCACCTTGGTGGGAGGCTGACTTGTGGGCCTACTAAGTTGACGGGGACGGAGGGCTTTGTCAACTTAGTCATATATGATCGATTCTAGCTCCAGTGACCCTACGATGTCCATCCAACGGCCGTAGTGCTTCTTCAACCTCTGGTGAAAGTGCAACTAATCCCCGGGTGGTTTTGGTAATTAATAACAACATATATATCATTGAACTAATAGTTTCTTGAGAATCATTTCAGAAAGTTCAGTGATATGGGTATGGCAAGGACTGAAGATGTGGACCCCTCAAAATGCTAAGGCAAGCATTGGCAAAAGCTCAAGACTCCATTTTTGGTTTAGTGATCCAAGATCACATTGAGTCTATAGGAAAGCCAATACTATTAAAAGGGATGAGGTTATGATAATGATCCGTTGCTCAAAGTGCTTAGTGATACATCTCCTAAACTATCAGCAACTCTCACTTCCATAATACACTCATAAGTAATCTCGGTCCCACCGATTCCCTAAACTCACCACACCGAGATGAACCACCTCACCATATAGCCAAACCCTAGAAATCTCGGATTTTCCGATTCGAACTCGGTCTCACCGAAACTTGAGTTGCCAAGCTTCAGAATCTTCGTCATCATATCGGTGTCACCGAGATGATAAAGTCGGTCCCACCGAGATTGGCAAGCTCTTGTCTTTGGACGAATCGGACTCACCGAGATTGTATTTTCGGTCCCACCGAAAATCCCAACGTTCACATGATTTGAACTTTCGGTCTCACCGAGTTGTCAACTTCGGTCTGACCGAGATTGGTCAAATGTGTGTAACGGTTGGATTTTGTGTGGAGGCTATAAATACCCCTCCACCCCCTCTTCATTCGTGGAGAGAGCCATCAGAAAGAACTACCACTCCTACCTTTCATTTCTGAGAAGAGAACTACCTACCCTTGTGTTGAGATCAAGTTGCTCCACTCCCACCATATGAAACTTGATTTCTAGCCTTCCCAAGTTGCTTTCCACTCAATCCTTTCTTCCACCACAGCCAAATCAGTGAGGAGAGTTGAGTGTTGGGGATATTATCATTTGAAGCATAAGAGCAAGGAGTTCATCATCATCAACATCATCTATTACCTTTTGGAGGGTGGTGCCTCCTAGATTGGTTAGGTGTCGCTTGGGAGCCTCCGACGAGATGTGGAGTTGAACCAAGAAGTTTGTAAGGGCAAGGAGATCGCCTACTTCATGAAGATCTACCCCGAGTAAGGCTAGCCCTCCGTGGGCGTATGCCATGATGGCATAGACAAGGTTGCTTCTTCGTGGACCCTTCGTGGGTGGAGCCCTCCGTGGACTCTCGCAGCCGTTACCCTCCGTGGGTTGAAGTCTCCATCAACGTGGATTGACGATAGCACCACCTATCGGAACCACGAGAAAAATCTCTGTGTCTCCAAATGGCGTTTGCTCTTCTCCACCTCTCTTTACTACATCTGCAATTTACTTTCCGCTGCCTATACTCTAGAATTGCATGTGTAGGGTGATACTTGACTTGATCATTATTGTGAACTTGCCAAAAACTTGTCTTTGTCAAAAGGCTGAATTTTTATATTGTCAAGTAGTCTAATCACCCCCCCTCTAGACATACTTTCGATCCTACAAGTGGTATCAGAGCTTTGGTCTCCATTGTATTGGTTTCCATTGCATTGACTCCATAAGCTTGGTTTCACAACCTAGGAGAGTATGGCGTCTAGTGAGGGTAATTTCAGAGAGGTCCTTACTTTGATGGTTCAAACTTTGCTAGTTGGAAGCATAAAATGAAAATGCATATTCTTGGCCATAACCCAGCCGCATGGGGCATTATTTGTGTTGGTTTGCAAGGTGAGTTCTTCGAGGAAGGAAAAGTTCCGGATCGCGGGTTACAACGGATGAATTGCGGATGTTGCAAAACAATGCTCAAGCTTGTGACATTCTCTTCAATGCTTTGTGTCCCGAGGAGTTCAACAAAATCAGCCGTCTTGAGAATGCAAAAGAGATTTGGGATACTTTGGTTGAAATGCACGAAGGTACCGAGTCCGTGAAGGAATCAAAGCTAGATGTTCTTCAAGGTCAACTTGACAAGTTCAAGATGAAGGAAGGTGAAGGAGTCGCTGAAATGTACTCTAGGCTTGCTCTCATCATTAATGAGATTGCCGGCTTAGGAAGCGAAGAAATGACCGACCGATTCATCATCAAGAAGATTCTCAGAGCTTTGGATGGAAAGTACGACACCGTGTGCACTTTGATCCAAATGATGCCAAACTACAAGAATCTCAAGCCAACCGAAGTCATTGGAAGAATTGTTGCTCATGAGATGACACTTAAAGATAAGGAAGAGCTTCACAACAAGTCAAGTGGTGCTCACAAAGCTACATGTGATGCTCCCACAACCTCAAGTGACAAGCTAGTTTCCAATGAAGAGATAAGCCTAATGGTGAAGAACTTCAACAAATTCTACAAGAGTAGAAGCAAAGAGAGAAGCTCAAAGTCTAGATCATATGATGAAAAGAGATCTTCTAGTCGTGATCGAAACTGCTACAATTGTGGAAGACCGGACACTACTCAAATGAGTGTTCGCTCCCCACAAGAGAAGAGAAGAATCTCCAAGAAGAAGAAGCTCAAGAGATGAGTCACCTCGTAAAGAGAGAAGGAGTAGAGATGATCGTTATGAACGAAGACCCTCTCGGAGAAGCAAGGATTCGGAGAGGAAAGACAAGTCATCAAGGAGCTACACAAGAAGAAAACATCAAGCTCATGTAGGTGAATGGGTCTCCGGCTCCGACTCCGACAATCAATCCGAAAGAACCTATCACTCCAACTCCGACTACAGTCAAGATGAAGGTGTTGCCGGTCTTGCTCTCGTATCCTCCAACTCCAACTCCTATGACTTATTTGATTCACCAAATGAGGGAATTGGAAGATGCTTCATGGCTAAAGGCCCCAAGGTATCACACCCTAAATTCATTGACTTTGGTAGTGATGAGGATGACTTGCTTGGTGAAGATGAGCTCTTACATGATAAATCTAGTGAGCCTAGTAATGATGAACATGCTAGTAGTCTTTATAGTCGAGAAGAGTCAAATGACAATGCTATGAAGGAGATTGAGCGTCTAACTAAAGAACTAAACACTCTTAAGTTAGCTCATGAAATAACTCAAGAAGATCATAGAGAGCTCCTAAGATCTCATGAGAAGCTACGCTTCGAGAAGCTCACTCTAGAGCAAGAACATGAGTTTCTAAAAGCTATCAATGATGATCTTCGAAAGAAGAGTTCTTCATATCTTGCCAAACGACTTCTCTTGTCTAATTTCTTGCCACCTATTAAAACCAAGCATGACAAGCATAAGAAAAATTCTTCATCTAGTAGTAACAATAACCATGTTAAATCCAATATTGTTGCTTCTAGTAGTTCTCTTGATTCCACTAACAATGTTTCAAGCCAAGTTACACTTGAGCAAGAAAATAGTTTATTGAAAGGGATTATAGAGAAAGGTGTCTACAAGAGCCTTGCCGAAGCAAGAACTTTGAGGAAATTGTTCGCAAGCAAGGAAGGCACCGAAGAATCAAGGAATTGGTTTTGAGCGAAAGTTCAACGCCGAGGGTGTTGAATGGGAAGAAGGTCAATATCCCACTCCACAGTTTATTCCTCAAAAGGAGAAGTACAATCCTACTTCTTCCAATGTGGAACAAGCTCAAGATGACCTTCCACCACAAGACCACAAGCTAAAAGGCAAGGACAAGCTTCAAGAGGAGATTGATGCATTTATTGAAGCACCTCAAGCCATGGAACTACTAGGAAAAGGCATGCTAGTGGCGCACTGGTTTTGCCTTCTAATGGCGCCTTCGCCAAGGCGCCACCGCATCACGCCATTAGAATTAATTCTAATGGCGCATCGCCGATGCGCCATTAGTATTCGGTGTTCTAATGGCGCACCGCCATCGCGCCATTAGTATAGCTCGCAGGCGCCATTAGAATGCCTCCTGTGGGCCATATGTACAAATGTGTTATGGCATTCTAATGGCGCATTACCAAGAATGCGCCATTAGTGTGATGATCACAAAGGCGCCATTAGTGTCTTTTGTGGTGCGCCATTAGTATGAATATTAGGTTTTTTTTGCTTTTCTGATTTTTGCACAGATTACAAAATATATTATTGCATAGAATATAGACAAGCAGACACAAAGAACATCAGATTCATCAAATACAATAGAAGATTAGTCTCCGAATACAATTCATCATATTAGTCTCCGGATTCAAAAGACCGGACAAAGATAAAACATTACAAGTCTCAAGACCGCGAGTATCGAGTTTGCCTTCACATTACAAGTCGATATCGATCATCTAAACTACCATCACATAGAAGAGAGTTGTGGTCATCACGATGAGCATCATCGCGATCAAACTGGTCTTCATCCGTTCCTCCAACGCCCTCCTCTCTCCCGCTAGATAGCGGGCGATCTAGATTTGGCCTCCGCCCTAGTGGTGTACCTTTGTAACTATTACCGCTGAAACGGTGAACCTGTCTCCAACACTCCTCCCTACCATCGAGACTCGAACCTTACCCTTGTACACTACATACGACGGCATCTCTATGCACAAGCCAAACAATGCATAATACATAAGCAATGTGTAAGTATGCAACAAAAGGATCGGAAGAGAAAAGCAAGACATTAATAGCACGATTCATGGTCCTACTAATAAAATAGCATCGACACATCTAAGTTGAACAACCGCCCAAACCAAAGAGACATACGAATTCATTAAAAGTTTAATTACAACATGAGCCAATCAATGTTTCGTAACTACACATCACTACTTTCGACTCGACTCATCGGACAGAGCGTGGATGAAGCCGCCGTCCGTCGCGATG
This sequence comes from Aegilops speltoides, assembly GCA_021437245.1. Taxonomy (NCBI): domain Eukaryota; kingdom Viridiplantae; phylum Streptophyta; class Magnoliopsida; order Poales; family Poaceae; genus Aegilops; species Aegilops speltoides. Next base: position 314,877,884 of record CM038144.1, on the reverse strand, counting down.
GTCATGAAATCGCGGTCGTTGTCACCCCGCATTTGTAGCATTCCATCTATCTCACCGTTGGACGGTTGATTTCGAGGAAGAACTGCCCGACGTATGAAGGACATCTTGATGGATGATGTCCGCAAACTCCGATCGATGCGAAGAATTTTGTCCGAGGTCCGCGCCCGGACTGCCGACAAGCTTGCGCCCAATCTTTGAGATTATCCGCAGCGTAAGGTGATGATGGTCCTTACGACGCTCGCATGTGATGGAGGGCGATTAGGCATCCTTCGATCAAAGCGGCTGCTTGACGCAGCAGAACTTCAGACAGTGAGAAGATGTGCTTGCCGTGATTTACGAACCGTCCCCGTGAAGGTGCCTCCAGATTTGGCGTAGCCGGGGAGAACATCATCAAGAACTTTCTTCACAAGAGTGTAGTCTATCATGGAGTTACAGTTCGGGTCGAAATACGTGGCCATGGAATATTTCGGGCTTAAGAGGATGAGTGTGCAATGTGTGTCACTACACAGAACACGGAATGTCAGAAAAAAAAGAACGATCGAAATCTAAGAAATCATATGTAACGGGGCGGTTAAGGGATGACTTACTCGGGAAAGTAAGGCACAAGGAAGTTATCCTTATCTGCGCTTGCGTAATGACGCCTTCGAGGTGTGAACTCGCAACTTGGCGGTCCCCGCGCTGCTCAAGTGCTTGGCACGCATGTAGAAGGGGTCGACTATCACGATGTCCGGTATTGTCTCTAATGATCCGTGATCCGCATGCTCAATAAAACAGCCGAACAAAGGTGTAGTGCAATGGATGAAGGTTAAACATAGCAAAGATGTCATCAAACCGCAGGACAATCATACCCCGATGTCGCCATCCACAAAGCCCTTGCTCTCGCACCTTGGCCACGAAAACCGGTATGCTACATCCTTCTCTCGAGACGCCGCTTCTCCAAAATCGAACACCGTCATGCAGACTCAGATAGCACCGGTTGCAAGATTCAGCATATTTGGCGGTAGCATCGCCCTACCCGCCACATGCACCTCCTCGAGATATCCTTAGGTGAAGGTGGCCCGCCCCGAGCACGGATCGAACTCGTGTCGGCTGGCTCGCACCGGCGCCCTTGTTAGTCTTTCGCTTCCGCCCTTCTTCTTGATCTCCGTAATGGGACCGAAGTTCGCTCACGATCGCCTTCTTCAGCGTGTTGGGGCTGATAATATTTCGCGCCACAGCTATCTCGAGGCTCGTGAAGACGGGAGCCGGAGGCGGTCTCGAGAACCGAACGCCAAACGACGCTTGTTGCAATTGATTTTCGCCATACCAGCTAGATCGCGTGGTCTTGGCTGGGTTCTTGAGAAAGAGGCCCGCAGAAATCGCCGGTGTACCCATCTTCGCAAAGTACTTGTCAACTTTGGTAAATGTACCGTCGTCGTTGTCGCCGCCGTCCGGATCTCGTGCTATAGGGCTGTCCGGATCCTATGCCATAGGGATGTCCGCAGGTCCGGTAGCGTTGCTGCGTTCTTGCCATGGCTTGGCGCCGCACGATCGGGCGGTCTTGTCTGGGGTGGTGTCCCCACCTCCAAACGAATCCGCTCTTCGCCATAGCAGGGCCAGTTTATGCAGTGCCGAGGGTCATCTCATCTTCTTCGCCGCCCCAGCCGGTCGAATCGAGGTAACAACTCGTCGCAGCTCGGCAGCACCGGACCACTTCAACCCTATACATTGTGGGTGGCATCGATTACCATGGAACATGGGGTTGCCGGTTGAACGATTCTGCCCTTGGCGACATCGACCAACTCGGCGCCCACGGCGCGTAAGAGTGCAAGGAACGCCGGCGGTGCCTCGCGAAAACATGTGTAGGGCGCCGGATGCCCACCAAAGGCAAGGAGATGAAGTCATCGACCGAGAGGCTTAGTTACCGTGATGCCGCCAAGCTCGGCTAATGTCGAGGCACCGCCAACGGCGGGCGGTAATCGACGGAGGGGCGCTTGTTGGCGAGGTGCCGGTCGGCGACACCCGGTGCATTAAGCTCCAATACCGTGCGGTGCCGGAGACACGAATACCGCCCGCCGGAGACACCAATGGCGCCGCCGCCGGAGACACCAATGGCGCCGCCGCCGAGACACCAATGTCGCCGCCGCGGAGACACCAATGGTGCCGCCGCCACACAGGCGAAGGTCGCCATGAAGCCGGGAACCGGGAGGCCCTTTTGCCGCCCGCAATCCACGCCGTCAGCCCATGAATCAACGTAGGCACCATGGCTTCGAGCTTCGCTTCCAGCTGTTGTTCCACTTGCTCTTGGACAAGCTCCGAATCCGCGCCACTTGTGCCTTGAGTGCTTCAACCTCGCGCCCGCTTTCCGAGCTGGCCTTTTTCTCCTTCCGCACACCAGCGTATAGTATGACCCCATTTTGTGGACAAGCCTTTGCCGCCACACGACCAGCCGACGCCGGCTTATCGAGCTTATCCTTCTTTTTCATTACGCTCAACGCGCTATTTAAAGGGGTGTCGAAGGGGAGCTCTTAGACGACCCCCGCCATCGCTTTCATTGTCCCGCGAAGGAACATGAGCCATTTAGAAATATTGGTGATTAATTAGAGTGCAACCATATGGAGCTAATTACACGGGTGTATTCCTTACTGTAACAAGCTCAAGCGCCTGGTCTTCGGATCCGTGGTAAGCTCCTTTGTTATCGGGTCCTCCTTGTACCGGCCCCGACATAGTTCCCGGTCCGCTTGTCACCGCTGTATTTCTTGAAGCGGGCGGTAGGCCTTGCTCGGCACGCCCGCGCCCTCCTTGTCCCATATAGGCTCCGCCACTCTATAACCGCCGGGACCGAGTTTGTGTTCCCTAAGTTCAACTCCCGCATTTCTTTCCCCATCGACTTGATTCGAGCTTATGGGCTCTTGCACTTGATCTTGAACTCCTTGTACTCATCTTCGCCATCAAATGATATTTCGCCTTGATCTTGTCATAACTATCACCTTTATCAATCATTCTCTTCACCGCTTCTCCAAGTAGACAGGCCGTGCTCATCTTCGTGAGGGCGGCATTGTTCACTCTATTCCCCGAGAGGCGGTGTTTTCAAATTCGTCGGGAACTTGTATCGCTCGTGCAGCTTCGGAAGAGGAGGCTGCGCAAATTCCTCGATCCTTATGCCTAAGGTTCTCGGTGTTGATCGAGACGGTGTTCCGGAGAATGCACCCGAGCTGAACCGCTGCACTCTTGACTATATGTTTGGGCTCGTTGGATTCCCGCCGAGTCCACTTGAGTGAATTCTCCTTGACGGTGCGGAGCGCATTCGGCGCCGGTCCTTCCTTTGCTTCTTCGGTTGGCTGCCATCCGTGTGTGCGCCGCCATCATCGATGGTGGCATCCTCGGCGGCACCATCGCTGGTGTCATCCCCGACGCCACTAGGGGTTGTGTAATCAGGATCGTGTCTTCCACGGCCATCATAGCGTGAGGTTGTTGTTCCTCCAACTCTTGGGACATCTCCTGAATTGCTTGCCGCCTCAACCACCGCCTCATCATTGTGGGCCATGTTTTCTCTAAATAGGAAAAACGTTTGGTCAAAAGATGGTTATTCTCAAGGAACAAGATCATGGTCTCATGATTTAGGGTTGGGCCTAATCACTTGGCTCTATTGCCACCTATGTTGGGTTTATCATCTAGGGTTTATCGATGCTAAGGATAATTCTAAGTTGGGCCTAATCACTTGGCTCTATTGCCACCTATGATTTAATGCAGCAAGAATGGCAGGCAGTTGATCCTACTTAACTAAGTACTAAGATAGCCCGCCCATGCATTAGTCGCAGTATTTATATGTCCTATTTTTAGCAAAGTCATGCTAAAATTCACGGAAAATTTCAGCATGACCTTTGCTGAAAATAGGACATATGGAGTACCCGAATTTGCCGGAACGGAAGTTAATCGACATTCCGGACAAACTCAAGGGCCTCTCGGGGTACCTGCAAATTCATCACGACACAATGGTCGGAGACAAAACCCAAAGAACTTTACAAGTCTTTCACAGATTTGTTTGCAAGTTCGATATGTAATAAAGATAAGCCTCAAAGATGAGCCTCCAATGCTAATTTGTTTGCTTCAAGACAAGATGAACCTCCAATGCAATGTAAGTAAAGAAATCTATGCATCCTCAGAAATTTCTTCCAATGGCATAGACAAGGTTCGTACATCTTTTACACGTAAGGTGATGCCTATTATTTTTTACTGAATTAGATGTATACACTATAATGAAGAACAAAAATTCATCCTAATTAAGCAAGTTACGATTGTCACAGCCAAGGTTGTGTATTTGACATTTTTAATTACATACAAAACAATGTGGACACAGTAAATGTGACTGGTAACATCTTTAACAGAAGGCAAGAAATATTCAACCTACATAACAGAGTCTTCAAACAGCCCAAAAGACATCATGGATGAAATGGACCAACAATATGTATACATAAAAGTAATAAAGAAGAATATATTTAGGCTTTAACAAAGAAGGCAAGAAGTTCATCCTAAATAACACATAAACCCGATTCAACATGTCTTCAAACAGCCCAAAGGCAATCATATTACACAAGTATTGAGAGCTCATAACCGAAAAAACAGGAGCGAAGGAGAACAAAACGCATTGAAAAAGGACTATACAGCCAAACACAGATTACCCAAAGAGCCATACTCCATCTTTACTAGCCTTAATCACACCTAACATTTGTACATTTTTCTCAGTTCTAATACTCTACCAATCAAGCCCAACCCGAGGTCAAAAGATTCGATAGGCCAACGCTCACTCTTCAACAACAGCTACTCACGACCAGTCCATCAAGGTTCATTGGGAAGAAACAACTTCCCCAATCGGCAACCTCAAGACAATGATTGACCAAAACTGTGTCACCGATGAGAACCCTTTGCATCAAAAAATACTAGTATTAAATTAATGGTTTTCACAATCCAAAGATGCATGATACAAACCATGGACAAATACATGCTATGCTATCGGTTTCAATACCATGGACAAATACCACACTAAATTCGAGAGGTGATTTTTAGCGGTGAATTCCATCCATGCTAACACGATACTCTACATACAATCTAATGAATAATAAGAAACCCACCATCACACTACTCAACTCCACACAAAAAGTGTAGAAAGAAAATCATGGTAACAGGGACCCTTCCTATAATTACAAGATACAACTATATACATCTAATATGAACACTAACACTAAAATTAACAAGGTAACCATGGCAATATGAACTTTAGTCTCTCTCAATACCAAATTTCTCCAACCCCAACCCTAGAACACATCAAGGAAAGAAAGAGGGGAAGAGGGGAAGCGGCTCGGTGCTCACTTGGGAGGTCGAGGGCGACTCAGGCAGCCGAGGCAGCTGGACCAAGGCCGAGCGGTGGCGGTCCTCTGGGCAGGCAGCTGCATGGTCGAGGGCGCCGAGCGGTGGCGGTCCTCCCGGGCGCCTGAAAGACGCCGAGGGCGCAGGCGGGCCGGGGGAGGGGGCACTTGGGCGGAGGACGCCGAGGCACTGCCTGGGACGGCGTGGGAGGCGGCGCTGCCTGGGATGGCGAAGGAGGCGAGGGGGGCGGTGAAGGGGACGGCGACGGCGCGGGGGCAAAGTTAGGTCGAGTGGGCCGGGGGATCTGGCGAGGGAGGGAGAGAGGCCAGAGGGGAAGAGGTGGAGGAAGATTTAATGGCGCACTACAGTGCAGGTGCGCCATAGTACGATTATTCTAATGGCGCATCACCCTCGGTGCGCCATTAGAATTTTGTTTCATAGCCATATCTACAGCCCAACCCTATGTACAATGTAACCCACCCACTAGCCCGACTGGTCAAGACGCAGCACACACACAGCAGATGTCCTGGGTTCGATTCCTGTGATCCCCAATATTTTTTATGCATTTTAAATGCTGTTTTTTATATTTATTTGTGTTTAAATATGTACAAACATGTTTAAATCATAATAGTAATATTTTTTATGCATTTTAAATGCTATTTTTTATATTTATTTGTGTTTAAGTATGTTCAAACTTGTTTAAATTATAACAGTGTAATATTTTTTATAAAAATAGTGGGTGGAGCTAGTGGGGGAGGGTGCGGGTGCGATCGAGATGGAGGGGGATCGAGATCGAGATGGAGGGGGAATCGAGATCAAGTGTCCTCATGAATTCAAAAAGTGCCCATGAAATTTAAAAATATTCATGAAATCATAAAGTGCCCATGCATGAAATACAATCGAGAAATGAAGACTACGATTTAAATACAATCGGTCTTAGCTAGCTATCTCTGTTCACAATCTTCTTGCCCTTCTTTTTCGCAAACGGAGTTCTTCTATGGAACGGACGTCCTTTAGGTAGGGTGGTCCTACTTCTTCTTGTGGTGTGTGCTGCTACTTCATCGTCGTCGCCATGTTCGATCTTCGGTCGCCAGATTTGTCAAGTCTTGCTCATTGGCTACTCCATCCATTCCGATGATCTTCCTTTGCCTCTCCTCACGACAACACGACCGGGCTTTGGCGGATCGGTAATGAAGAAGCATTGGTCCACTTGGGAAGCCAGCACTATGGCTCATTTTTTCGGGTGACGCTTATGCCCACGGTCTTGATTTGGCTTCGGTATAACCATGGTGGTGAAATACCGGTCTTCTTTATGACGCTTTTGGCCCATCCGACACGGAACATCGACCTTCTCTCCAACAGTAGCTCAGCTCCCAGATCTCCTCGATCCTTCCGTAGTATCTGTCCTTGTCGCTACCGTGTAGGATTCCATCGCTACCCCGGAGTTCGATAACCATCGCTCTTCATGTCCTTGTCCTCGTGTAGAATGTGTAGTCATGATATCGTGACGCCTCATAGGTCATCGTTGTGCTCGCGCCTCGTGACAAGGCTTAATAGTAGTTGTTCTTCCGCGAAGAATCCTCATGTAAAGGGTACGATGTAAGCTTCGCTTGAACCAACACGTGAAACATGAGTTGTGCTCTTTGAGTATATCTCCGTCCGTCCCTCCTCGCTGGCCTCGGCCATTGTACGCCTTCTTAATAAAGGTTTTGTGCTCTACCACCCAAGGATCGACCACGCCTATGTGTTGTAGCGCGACTAGGTTTGCTCTTTCAAAGTCGGCGAAGTCGACCAAGTCGACATGCATTTCGCGGCGACCTCATGGTGACCCCATCCAATGAGCCCGCCGAGGTGCCCGCTGACGGGCAGACCAACGGGTTCTCGATGCCTAGATAATTCGTGCAGAGGAGATGCACTCTTCGGTCGAAAGCCCCCGCTATGCTTCCTCTCGACATGACATGTTGCGAACGTATCCTTTGATGACACCATTCATCCTTTCGAACGCATCATGCCGTGCAGAACGCCGCCCGAAGTTGGATGATATCCTCCACTATATGGACCAGCAGATGCACCATAACGTCAAGAATGCGGGCGGAAGTACATCTCAAGCTCGCATAGTATCACCACGATCTCTTCCTCAGTAGCCTTCGAGTTGCCTCACGCCAATCGACTTCCGAGATGACGTCGAAAAAGTTGCATGTGCCAAATAGCGCTTTCACGGACGTGCGCGGCCCATGATCCCACGGATTGCAACCGAAGTATTGCGCCATCAAGACGTGATACCGTGAGACTTCATCCCGCTGAACTTCGCTTCACTGGTCTAGGTATCTCGCTTATCTTCCCCGCAGAATCAGAAGGAAGTTTTACTCCTAGGAGGCAGGTGAAAACTGCTCGATCTCCTCCCCGACTTAGAGTGAAGCACGCGGAGGGTAGTCATTTCCGGTCTTCTTGGCCTTTTGCCTTTGCGACGACTCTTCCGTGTCCCGCTTCGCCTCATCATCATCATCATCATCATCATCATTAGCGTGAAGCTCCCGCCCGATGCCCATTGATTTCAAGTCCGCCTTGCTTTCGCCCATCTTTGGTCCTCTCTCGCATGTTGAGCAGGGTACCAAGCAGACTCTCGCACACGCTCTTCGTGATATGCATGACATCAAGGCTGTGAGGCACACGGTGGATCTTCTAGTACGGCAAGTCCCGTAAAACAGACCTCGCTTTCCATACCTTCAGCAGCTGCTCGCGCCTTTCGATCTTTCCCAAGAAGGCGTCTTTCCAATTTTTCAACAGCTTGTCTATTTCTCGCCGCCTCGTGACACGGGCGCTGGGTTCGGTTTCACCATCGAACAGATCCTTGCGCTTCTCCACGGGTCATCGCCGCTGGCCACCTTCGATGTCCCATGAACACGGTTTTCAAGACCCGGTTCTCTATCTAGTCTGGCGATATGTTGTGTCATCCATGCACCTTACGATCCGAAAATCCGTGGACTACCCGCCCGCGAGATATCCGTGAATCGAGATAGTCGTGGCACCGCCGTGAGCAAAGGCGGCTCTCATAGGGAAATATTCTTTCTCCGCGGCATCCCACGACACGGGCGTTTCCCACAGCGTGTCTAGCTCCTCCTTCAAAGAGCCCCAGACATGATTGATGTCGCTCCTGGTTGTTTCGCCCTTCAATTAGCATACTCATGTGAATGTACTTCCTCTTCATGCACAAACTGGGGGAAGGTTGTACATCCACACAAACACAGTGCCAGGTGCTATGTGTGCTTCTTCCGCTGCCAAACGGATTGACTCCATCGGTGCTCGCGCCAAAGACGATGTTCCTTGGATCCTTCCCAAATTTCGGTCTTCGGTTCAACGCTACACCGCTCGCATCCTTAGGGTGACTCAAGATCTTGTCTTTTTATCTATCTCCGGATCATTTGCGCCATCTTTCGCTTCTTCTCCTCCCTATCCGCGTGCCAACGCAGGAGCTTTGCTACCTTAGGGTCCGCGAAATACCGCTGCAGACGAGGAGTGATCGGAAAGTACCACACCGATTTTCGAGGAGCTTTTTCCTCTTCTTGTATCGAGTGACGCCAAGACACCGGACATATGGTAGACTCCGCGTGCTCGTCCCGATAAATGATGCAATTGTTCATGCACACATGGTATTTCACGCGCGGTAAATCCATAGGACACACGATTTTCTTTGCCTCCTCGAACTGGTCGGGCACTTGTTCCCTTGGGAAGACGTTTCGTGCTGTAATGACATGTTCTCGCCAAGCATGTGTTGGTCATTTTGTGTTTTACCTTCATCTCCGTGAGCCATGAGCATTACTTTCAGCGGATATCCTCGGCCTGCATCCTTCATACAATGGAGTAACCACGCCTATCTCCAGCTGATCCAGCTTGGCTTTCTCTCGGCGGCAGCTCTTGCGTTATCCGTCCGCTTGAGAAGCAGCTCTTGAATATGAGGGTCCTACATCCAGCCTCCATCGCCGCCCGCTTCCCAAGCATCTTCATCTTCATGATCATGCCCTTCGCCTTGATCTTCCTCATCATCATGTACGACATCTTCTACATGATGATCGGTACAAAGATCACCGCCGTGATCATGTCCTCGAGATTCTTCGCTTCTCGCCTACCGCCACGGTGGTACTTGTCTTGTCGCTTCTTCCTCATTTCTTGCCCGCCCCGCCATGGACGCACTTGATAGTCATCTTCATCACCTTGCCACCGATAGCCATCCATGAAACCACGCAAGAGCAGGTGGTCCCAAGACCTGCCCGAATCCGGGTCCGCAATAAGGCTCTTCAACTTGCATCTTCGACATGGACATCTTATCTCCGCCTCGCTCTTTTGAAGCATCTCGCCTTCAGGAGCTCAAAACCTATTCACGATGCCTTCACCATCATGCGGACCATGGTCGTCAAGGGTAGAGCAAAACGATATGTTAGAACCAAGAAAAATTTGGCATGACCTTCCCTAAAAATAGGACCAAAAAGAATGCATAGTGCCAAAATTCTCGCTAAACGGAAATGAATCAAAACATTCCGCAAAATATTGGCAACTATCGATATTTCAAATACCGTACCTTCAAACACAAACATATATGCAACACCACAAACACTTGCAACACCACAAACATACATAGATCTAGCTAGGCCACAAAAGTGCATGTGCACGTTGTTGGAGCGAGCTAGGGAGAAAAAAGTAGATCTATATCATGAAGATAGCTTTCCTTACTTACCTATCAAAATAGGTAATTTCACCACTTAATTTTGTTGAATCTATGGTGGAAATGAGGTGAGGAGGAGGAGATGGTCAAATCTTGGAGAAGGAGGTGGATGGAATGAAGTGGGGAAAGTGAGTGGGTAGGTGTGGGCTGTCCAAAATATCTTGTTGGTCCTAAAGAGCATGGCGCACCCTCTCCTCATGCGCCATTAGTAACCCTGGTTACTAATGGCGATCAAGAGCGTGCGCCATTAGTAGTTTTGCAAAAAATAGAATAAAACAAAATTTAGAGTAATGGCGCATCGCCTCGCTTAGTGCGCCATTAGAAGTTATATATAGTAATGGCGCATTGTAGAAGTCATGCGCCATTAGTATGTATGGGAAAATGGAAAAAATATATTAGAGGCGCACCTGCCCACGGTGCGCCATTAGAAGTTATATATAGTAATGGCGCATTGTAGGCCTCATGCGCCATTAGTATATATGGGAAAATGAAAAAAAAACATACTAATGGCGCACCCACTCCACGGTGCGCCATTAGTGTCTTCCACTCTAATGGCGTATCTGGAACAGGTGCACCATTAGTATATAGTAGTGGCGCACTGCCTCCACGGTGCGCCATTAGAATCAATCCTATCTATAGCCCTTTTCCTAGTAGTGTGGTCAAGTGGGTTCCCAAGGAAACGTCAAGTTCTACTTCGTCAAGCTCAACTACAACCCCAAGGATTCCCATCAAGATGATGTGGGTCCCGAAGAAGAAGAACTAGAGAGTTCTTGAGGGTGACTCCGCCAACATACTTCACTCACATTCATTTTGGCAAGAACTTGTGCAATCAACTTCCACATCTTGCACTAGTTCATGGAGTCACAAACCCTCTTGTTGGTAAGTCAAGGGACAAGGTAATCATTGCTTTCATGGACATCATCTATTGTGTACTTCAATCTATGTCAATGGATATCCTTGTTTGTTCCTTGTGGGACTAACCCATGTAGGTATTGAAAGTGCCCGAATCCAAAGGATTGCTCCCAACTCTTGATGATCTTCATCAACATTGAGCATCCACATCTTCAACATCTACATGAAGTCTTCTACGACAACCCAAGGTTAGTTTGACCCTTTAAAAGGGGTTCTCACATCTAGGGGGAGCTTTGCTCTAAAGAATTGAGCTAAAGCATATTCAAATGATGTGAACACATCAATGCTTTATGTAAAAGTGGTAGCCCCACTTGTGCTCAAACGATGAGTATGACCTATGATCAAATGTTCTCATTTGACTCCTAAATCAATATACTCATATAAAGATGACCTAGTCATCGACAAATTGTGTGTTAGTTGCTAGAGTTTGATTGTGCATGTTTGACACATATTTCATTTGCTATCTTATTGTGTGAGCATGTTGGATGCATGATTTTATCCATTCAAGGACATCCATTTGTTGCTTTGTTTTTTTTATTTTTCTGACCAAATGGATGGACAAGAATGCCTAAGTTCCTCCCCTAGCTATCTATGCTGTCTTGTCTCAAATTCTATTCATGCTTATATCACAAACTTTGAACAAGTCATTTTCGGACTCTCCGAGTGAGGAGCATTCGGAGCCACCGATCCGTCAAAGGCTAAACTTCCAAAACCTTCTATTTGATTTCGGTCAGACCAACTCACTCAAATTCGGTCAAACCGAAAGCATTTAGACTGATCTAGGTTTTCACCTCGGTGAAACCGAGTTGTGAATTTCGGCGTGATCGGCGCATAATCGCCTCAAGAAGTTATCCATCTCGGTGCCACCGAAGTTTACAACTCGGTCCCACCGACAAACAAGGGGTATATATATTCGAGGGCGCGCTGATTTCTACTTCAAACGCCGCTTCATTCCTTTTTGCCGCCGCCGCTGGTCTCCGGATCGCCTCCGCTGCCGCTAGTGCGCTCGCCTCAGTCTCTCGCCGCCAACGGATATCTTCTCCGCCGTTGCAGCCAGAGAGAAACTCCACCAAGTTAGGGTGAGTTTCGATCCCACTCGTGCTCCCATCTCCGATTCTATGCACGCTTGGTTTGCCTGTAATCTTGCCACGCTTGAGATCTTCCCAACACCAGATTAGTTCCTTTGAACGAAATTCGAGTAAAAGTTTTAGGTTAGGTTTCCGCGAACACATCTCGGTGAGACCGATTTTAGATTTTCGGTAAGACCGATTTGGCCTATGGCCATTGCAGATCGCACCTTCGTCCAACCGAAGTTGTGCAAATCGGTGTGACCAAATGAGGATTTAGTGAAACCCTAGTGTTTTCGGCAGATCGAAACCCACTTCGTCCAACCGAAAGTGGTGTGAATGCTTCATAGAACACTTCAGATTCACCGAATTGTAAACTCGCTCGACCAAATGTATTCTGTGAAAACCTAATACTGAAATTTGAACTCATTTTTTTGCAAAACTTCGCAGTTTGTGATAACTCTTCTACTCGCCTACACCTTATCTATTCACAGGTTGTCACCATGTCGATGCCAGTGACAGCCAAAACAGGTCAGAATCACCTTTTGCAGAGATTCCAGAGGCAGGCACTAGTCCTGATCCCAGCAGCTCATCAGATGATGGTGAGAGGAGTACACCAAGTGGTTTGCCTCCTGCAGCCACCAGGGCCAGAAAGAAGAGAAACTCAGATGAGGAAGACTTAGACTTTGTTGTTGAGGAAGAAGTCTCATCAAAGCCCAAGAGGAAAGTTGTTGCCAAAGAGCCTCAAGGTCAGCAGACAAAGAAAGGCACCAGAAAAGTCAAGCAATCCACTGTTGCAAAGAAGCTAAGTTTGGAAGAGGAAACTACCAGCAAGGTGAAGAAAACTTCCAAGAGGAAGAGGTTAGTGCATGATGATGCAGCAGAAGAAGATGAGGAAGAGGAAGCACCCCAGCCTCCTCAGAAGCCTAAGCTCATGGGTGATGCCATCAGGGCAGGAGCTACTTCAAAGTCCAAGCCATCTGCTCGAGTCAAGGCAGCTCCAGCAAAGCCTGCTGCCAAGCCCAAGAAAACAGTCAGGAACATTCCAGCATTAGAAAAGAAGAAAGATGATGTGCCACCAGCTGTGTCAGATGATGAAGGACCAGTTTTGCTAAAACTTCGTCCAAAACTGCCAATCCACAATGATGCTCATCCTCAAGCTGAGAGCATGAAGGAAAGGAAAGACAGAGGACTCAGGCTATGGAGACAGTCTGATCCATATGCCGTGAGGAGAAGAACTGCTGTTGATCCAAGATTTCACACCAGAGAGCAGCAGGACTTCTATGAGACAGTGCTAATGGATAAGAAGCCCATAGTGGCAGACACAAGATTTGTTGATTGGAAATAGATTGACAGTGAAGAGCACAGAGACTTCTTTCCACATGTGCATGAGAGCTTCACTGCATGTGGTGTTGCAGACTTCGTAGGTCAGAAGCTGACAAGTTGGAATGATGAAATGATTATGCAATTCTATGCCACTGCTCATTTCTATCCAGATGGAAAGATCACATGGATGACTGAAGGCCAAAGATTCTCTTCAACTGTTGAAGAGTGGGCAGAACTTCTGCATGCTCCAGTGCAAAGAGAGGATGATGTTGATGTCTATGGTATTCCCAAGAAGAACCATGAATCCATGAAGAATATGTACAAGGAGGTTCCAGCTAAGGATGTAGGAATATGGAAGCTTGGCTCAGTGTATTATCTCCAGGCAGGTCTACCTACCACAAACACTATTCTGAGGCATACCTTGATGCCCAAGTCTGGAGATCATCGCATGATCAGAGGATACTCTATCAACATGCTGCATATACTTGATGAGAAGGCACCTTTCAAGGTGATGGACTTAATAGTAGAGACTATTAAGAGGACTGCAGCTGACCAGAAAAGGTCATGTGGCTTTGCCCCGCATATTCAGATGCTTATCAATGCCAAGTTTGGCACGAGCACATTCTTGTTGGATAGAGAGCACTTACCACTACAGCCTGAGCATGAGGACAATGATGTTGTGATGGATGAGGAGGATCCAACTTCAGTTGAAGGTCAAGCAAAGATTGAAGCTGCCAAGAAAGCCAAAGCTAATAAGGAAGCAGCAGCAGCAGCAGCTAAACCCAAGAGTGTTGGAGAACAGCTACTTGAAGCTACCCAAAGGATTGAACAATGCCTGGCCAGCATTGTACAGTCTCAGGAGAGCCTAGAGAGGATAGTTGAAGACAAGATCCATGCTCTGGATGTGAAGTCGATCAAGTGCAAGTAATCACAACAAGCTTGAGGCAGATATTGAGGAAGCAAAGAGGAGAAGGAAGAGCTCATGCGTGAGATGCAGGATGACCTAGTCCAGATGCTTATGAACAGATCGCCGGTTCCCACAGACCTCGATCACTGCTATTCCAAAGGATCGACACCAGACTACAGCTTCAAAGACCTCCCACAGCTCCATCAGTTGCTCCAACTCCAGCTCCAGTGACCACTCCTCCAGCACAGACATCAGCTGAAGTCTTCGCCGATGCAGCCATATCAACTCCATCAACCCAGACAGGAGCCACCAGCAGAGTCCCTAGTGACGTTTAGCTCTATGCCTTTTCGAACTTTTTGGTAACTTGTTGCCAAAGGGGGAGAAATTGTATAGATCATAGGACTTCGAGAGAGAGAGTGCTTTTGTCTTTGCGCTTTTGCTCTTCCGTTCATTTGCGGTCTTTTTGAGATACTTTTGGTTTTCGAGACATTTTGTGTGCTTGATACTACGGTTGATCCTATCTTCATGAGTGCTTGGTCGTACTATGCCTTAATGTGTGCTTAATGCTTATCATATGCTATTCCTATCTTGTATGACCATTTACTCATGTCTTGGTGATTGGGTGCATGCTATTCATTCTTATCATTTTGTGCGCTCCACCAAGATGTATGTGACATGGAAGAGTGACCCATGATCCTAATCGATTGTGCATTTGCATTCAAACGCAAATCTTAAATAATGCACAAATTTAGGGGAGCTCTTGCTTATCACATACTTCTCAAAGCGATTTATATTATTCATTGATTATATCCTTTGTCGAAGCTTTGATCTATATGTTGTCATCAATTACCAAAAGGGGAGATTGAAAGTGCAACTAATCCCCGGTGGTTTTGGTAATTAATAACAACATATATATCATTGAACTAATAGTTTCTTGAGAATCATTTCGTAAAGTTCAGTGATATGGGTATGGCAAGGACTCAAGATGTGGACCCCTCAAAATGCTAAGGCAAGCATTGGCAAAAGCTCAAGACTCCATTTTTGGTTTAGTGATCCAAGATCACATTGAGTCTATAGGAAAGCCAATACTATTAAAAGGGATGAGGTTATGATAATGATCCGTTGCTCAAAGTGCTTAGTGATACATCTCCTAAACTATCAAGAACTCTCACTTCCATAATACACTCATAAGTAATCTCGGTCCCACCGATTCCCTAAACTCACCACACCGAGATGAACCACCTCACCATATAGCCAAACCCTAGAAATCTCGGATTTTCCGATTCTCAACTCGGTCTCACCAAACTTGAGTTGCCAAGCTTCAGAACCTTCGTCATCATATCGGTGTCACCGAGATGATAAAGTCGGTCCCACCGAGATTGGCAAGCTCTTGTCTTTGGACGAATCGGACTCACCGAGATTGTATTTTCGGTCCCACTGAAAATCCCAACGCTCACATGATTTGAACTTTCGGTCTCACCGAGTTGTCAACTTCGGTCCGACCGAGATTGGTCAAATGTGTGTAACGGTTGGATTTTGTGTGGAGGCTATAAATACCCTCCACCCCTCTTCATTCGTGGAGAGAGCCATCGAAAGAACTACCACTCCTACCTTTCATTTCGAGAAGAGAACTACCTACCCTTGTGTTGAGATCAAGTTGCTCCACTCCCACCATATGAAACTTGATTTCTAGCCTTCCCAAGTTGCTTTCCACTCAATCCTTTCTTCCACCACAGCCAAATCAGTGAGGAGAGTTGAGTGTTGGGGAGATTATCATTTGAAGCACAAGAGCAAGGAGTTCATCATCATCAACACCATCTATTACCTTTTGGAGGGTGGTGCCTCCTAGATTGGTTAGGTGTCGCTTGGGAGCCTCCACGAGATGTGGAGTTGAACCAAGAAGTTTGTAAGGGCAAGGAGATCGCTTACTGTGAAGATCTACCCCGAGTAAGGCTAGCCTCCGTGGGCGATGCCATGATGGCATAGACAAGGTTGCTTCTTCGTGGACCCTTCGTGGGTGGAGCCTCCATGGACTCTCGCAGCCGCTACCCTCCGTGGGTTGAAGTCTCCATCAACGTGGATTGACGATAGCACCACCTATCGGAACCACGAGAAAAATCTCCGTGTCTCCAAATTGCGTTTGCTCTTCTCCACCTCTCTTTACTACATGTGCAATTTACTTTCCGCTGCCTATACTCTAGAATTGCATGTGTAGGGTGATACTTGACTTGATCATTATTGTGAACTTGCCAAAAACTTGTCTTTGTCAAAAGGCTGAATTTTTATATTGTCAAGTAGTCTAATCACCCCCCTCTAGACATACTTTCGATCCTACATCTGGTCTTCTTGCTCCAGCCGCCCAAAGCAGCGCCGTTCGTGCCGCCTGCTCCTGCCTCTTGTGGCCGACTATGTTGCCGAGGAGGCCTCATCGCCCCCTACTATTCCCACCGCTGGCCAGGCCCTGCAGCGACGACAGCCTCACACCGCAGCCGAACGAGTGAATACTCATACTCCTCTCCGCGTGGGCATCCACTGCCGCGTCTTCACCGGCTCTGCATCTTCCCCTTCCTTGGCCTCGCCATCGTCCACCGCCCTGGTGGTCTCGGCGCGGCGTGGTCAACGTGGTCAAGGAACGACTTCCATCGGACGTGGACTGTACGTCGAGAGGCTGACAGCTGGGTCCACGGCCGCAGCAAGGAAGCACCTCCTTATTACGCGGAAAATAATGATTCCTCCACCTGACAGCAGGGACCCACCGGACGGACCACCATATTTCATGAAAAAAATGTTTCCCTCCTGACTGCTGGGACCCACCAGCTACACCTTCGTATGCAAGGTAGTGCGTCCGGGCAAAAAAAAACGATTCGCCCCTGACTGCTGGGACCCACCAGCTACATCTTCGCACGCAAGGAAGTGCGTCCGAAAAAAATGATTCGCCCCCCTGACTGCTGGGACCCACCAGCTACATCTTCGCAGGCAAGGAAGTGCCTGACAGTCGGGACCCACCTGCTCAAAGCGTACGTAGCGTTGTCATTCTGGTCGCAAATGTGTACTTACATACTGGTCGATGTAGAGGCGCGCACATGTCGTAGTAGAGGCGCGCACGTGTCGTAGTAGAGGCGCACACGTAGCATGTACATGTACGTACAACGGCGAGGGTGCAAGAAAGAAAATACGGCCACGTACGTACATACGGGAAGGGTCTCGAACGCCTACTAGCGCATATGTACATGGCTGGGTCGGAACGGAGAAACAGCGTCGTCGTCATGTTCATGGGGAGGCAACGGAATGCGTCGTGTTCATGGGGAGGCAACGGAATGCGACGTGTTCATGGGGAGGCAACGGAACGCGTGGGAGCCAACCGGCTGGGTCAGAACGGAATGCGTGGTCGTGTTCGTCGGGATGGCTTCAACGGAACAGGTGATGGAAACGAGGCCTGGCGTACCGCACAACGGAGGAATTAGCCTTGTGTTCGACCGGCCACGTTTGAAATGGGATCCTGTTCATCGGGAGGGGTCTGGCGTACCACAAAATGGAGGAAACGGACCTCCTACGGTCGAAACGGGGGTCCTCTTGATCGGGGGTGCCGCCCCCAAAACGGATTTAAACGGACCTCCTACGGTCAAACGGGGTCCTGTTGATCGGGAGGGTGTGGCGTATCGCAAAACGGATTTAAACGGACTTGTGTTGGAGTGCTACGGTCAAACGGGGTCCCTGTTCATCGGGAGGTGTGGCGCATCGCAAAACGGGACTCCACGGGATACTGTTCATCTCCACCATCGACCTCCTCCAGCCTCCACGGGCTACCGTCGACCTCCTCCAGCCTCCACGGGCTCCTGTTCATCCAGCCTCCACCGCACGCTACTCCATCGGCTACGTTTCAACCACCCCTCCACGGGCACTCCTCCACCTCTACTGTTCATCCAGCCCTCCACACCACGGGGTCCTGTTTAACAACCCCTCCACGGTCACCCCTCCATCATCTATTGTTCATCCAGCCCTCCACACCACAGGTTCCTGTTCATCCAGAGGCAACGCCACCGCTCACTGTTCATCCAAACCCCCCCCCCCCCCACAACGCTCACTGTTCATCCCAGAGGCTTCAGTTAGCTGTAGTAGTGAAGGAATCGCTCCATTGGATTCAGTTAACAGCCATCGATCGATCGCCGGGTTCAAGAATGCGAGCTCTGCAGGCAATCGCCGGGTTCGCTTAGAGCCCAACGCCCGCCGGGTTCGATTAGAGCCAATGCTCGCACACACGCAGCAGACGTACGAGAGAAAAGCGATCGCTCGCTCCCGACCTCCCATCAGAACCGCAACTCCCCGAAATTTTCCTCCCCCTCGCTTCTACCACGGTTTTTTTCGTCATGGACAGCCCAAAGAATGTCATGCAGCTGCGTCTCCGGCCCGCCTAGGACGAAAAGCCCATTTTCTGTCATGATTTTTTGTCATAGAAGTACGAGCCCACCACATCTATGATGATACCAGGTTTTGTCACAATTATCATCATAGAAGTGTCATATGTATGACAGAAAAAAATTTCATTCAGCCCAAAATGTCACGGATGTGTCTGTTTTTTTGTAGTGTATAAATACCCCCTTCCCATCCTCATTTCACTATTACTCCACTCGAAATCACTCCCTTGCTCGAGCTTCTCAAGCCCTAGCGCTGCCGCTACCTCCATCGTCGCCGGTGAGGAAGAGCTTCACTACCTCGACCTCGTCGCCGTCGTACTCGTGCCAGCCGCAGAAAACTTCCCTCCGCCGCCGCCGTAGAAGTCTTCCTCTGCCAAGTTAGGGCATGGAAGATCCGAGTTGACGAACTTCTAAATGTACACCTCTTGTTCGTCGTGTTCTTCATCAAGGGTAATTAAAGTTACTTTTACCGCATTTATTCTACTGATGATTTTCATCAAATCTTCAAAAGGTGTTTATTCTTCAACCTCCACACTCTAAACACCAAGCACAAATCTTCAGTTCTTGATTTGTTTCCCTAAGTGACATTTTTCTTCATGATTCCTCAATTGTGTGAATCTCATGATCCGCACAACTCTGGAACCTAAGACAAAGGACGCTTAGTGAAATTCCTCAAGACACATCGGGTCAATTTCCTCAAACTTGTTCAATTTTTACAAAACCTTCTGAGAACGCATATGACCTCTCCAAATTCTTCGCACCTATACTCTGTTCACAGGTACACATGTCTGCTGCTGAATCACTAGGTTCTCATCAACTTAACTGATTTGCAGCGTTCCTCGAAGAAAAGCTGCATACTTCTTCAGAGAACTCAATTGTGCAAATTCCTCAGCTGAAGAAAATGGCAGATGGCAAACGTCCTCAGAAAGGAGGAAAGAAGCTTGAAGTAAATACTGCCTTTGAGATACCTGCGGATATCTATACAGGGTACTGCATGCCTGATGAGGCTACTCATGGCAAGGAGACGAAGAATGAGCGCAAAGTGCGCATTCAGAGGATAGAAATAAGATGGGCAAGAGAGTGGAGGGAGTACAAATATGTCACTCCCAAGTACATGAAGAAATTCGCTCTTAACCCTCCGTGCTCAAGACCTCCTCTGGCACCTGGCCAGCTAGCTGATCCAACAATCCTTAAACATGGTGAGGACTATGCTAATGAATGGGCCAAAGCGGTAAGCAAAGTTGGCCAAGCAGCCAAAGAAGCAAATGAAGAAATTCAATGAGGATTTCTCTGCCATAGCTACATTCTTGCCGAGGCTTCTTCAAGCAAGAAGGCTATGCCAATGAAGCTAGCCAAGAAACCACCTTCCTCAGCAATGCCCTCACGGCGAAGTTCTTCTTCAATGCCCTCACAGCGAAGTTCTTCTTCAATGCCCTCACGGTCGAGTTATTCTTCAATGCCCTCACGGCCAATCTCCTCAGTGCCTTCAAGGCAAATTGCTCAAGCTACCCCAGTTCCTCAAGCTACACAAATTCCTCGGGTTTCAAAACCCTCAGCTCCTCCGGCAAAGTCCTCAGCACCCGTGCATCTCGCCACGTACCAAAGGACCACAGGCATATCCATTGCCTCAGGAGCTTCAGCGAGTTCTTCAGCTCATCTTTCATTAACTGGTCCCACTCTGCTGAAGACCAAGGCCACTGCTGGATGAGGCACTAGACCAAGTCCTCACAAGAAGCAGGTGGTCTTCCAAATTCCATCTAATGATGAGGCTGATGATGATGAACTAGCCGATATCATCAAGGACAGACAGCAGCGGGCCGCTAGTGCCAAAGGAAGTGTTGTGCCCCTACTATTGGATCCAAAGAAGATCCTCGATTTCATCGATCTCTGGCACAAAGATCACAATGCTCCAATGCCAGATTTGGGCCTCACTCCTGGACAAAGTCACATTGTGACGGCGTTCATTGCTGAAGAGAAATGGAAGTATGACCAAGCCAGGTCAGTGAAGAAAGCGCAGTACAAGAAGCAGCGCTACCTAAAGGACAATGTCCTCAGTCTTTCACCTGAGCAGCTCATTGCACTACAAGCTGAAATCAAAAAGCTTAGTGATGAATTTGAAGCCTACAAGGAAGACTGGAAGGGTGCCAAGGTCAGACAAGTTGACGAAGAAATTCACTTCAACTGCAGCTCCTGTGCACATTGAAGTCACTCCGGCTGAAGCATCTTCTCAAGCCACTGAAGGAATTGCCAGCACCGTTGATGAAAATCAGGCTGCTGATGAAACTGCAAGCACCAGGGCTGCTGAAGAAACTGCCAGGGAAACCACTAGTGTTGCGCCTGAAGAAATTGCCAGGCCAGCTGAAGACTTTGTTGCTGCGCCTGAAGAAACTGCTCAAGCCAGGCCAACTGCATTAGTTGAGCTTGAAGAAATTGATCCCACTACCACTGCTCCGCCTGCACCAACACCAAGCCCAGTTCTTCCTTCTGCTCTAGAAGTGAAGAAAACCAAAGCTGCGGAGCATGCTTCTTTGAAGAAGAGGAAGGCATTAGCTGCCTCAGAATCTTTGACCCCCAAGAAGGCAAAGATTTTGACAAGTTCACTTGAGAATCCCATTGATGTTGTTCCTCTTAAAGTATGCCATCAAAGGACCTTGTTCCTTATGGTGAAGAATATCTAATTCCTGAAGAGTCTGTAGAAGAAGATCCCTCTGCTGCTTCCACAGAGCAGATGGATGAAGAAATTGAAGTTGAGACCCTCACTTCAACTCCCCAGGTGTCATCGCCAACGCCTCAGTTTACTGCTGAAGAGGCCGGCGTTGAAGAAATGGAAGTGGATGAGGATGTGGACATTGGCTGCACCACTCCAGTGATGAACGATAACTTTTGGGATAGTCAGCACCCCAACTCTCCTCTGTTCACTCCACTGCAAAAAATTCCTCAGTCCCCCGCACCAACTGAAGTTCAGATGGGTGCTGAAGAAATTCATGCCGCCCCTTCCATTCATGAAGAGATTCCAGCCACTAGTGCTGATGAAAATGTTGCTGAGGAAATGGAGGCCCAGGCTGCTACTGAAGCAGAAGCTGAAATTCCTTAGCCTGCGGCTCCCGAGATTGACATTCCAGAAGTTATTCTTCAAATAATGGACACTCCTCAGCAACAGCCGAAGAATCCATTCTCCAAGACTCCAAAGTTCAAGGCTGATGCCTTCTTTAATGAGCATGTATTCTTCACGGACTATAATCCACATGATTCTGCTCGTCTGAGGAGAAAGTGATTCTGGACTACAAGCCAAGCCAATTTCTACTCTTCAGTGCTCTTCAACAAGGACAAAGTCTTCGACCATGAGCATATTCCTCACTTGGATATGGAATGACCGCCTTGATTTACGCCAGTCCTCGCTGCTATTCATGATGCTGGCCTACTCAATTTCTGCACCGACATCTGCGATTGGAATGAAGAACACATTCTTCAATTCTACACGACGCTGCACATCACATGCAATGCTGAAGATGTGAATTCATGGGTGTTGGACTGGATGATAGAGAACACACACTATAAGGCACCGGCAGCTGAATTTCTTTGTGCCATGCCTGTCAGTCCTCCCCCAGAAGGTGCGCGTCTGATTTACTCTGAAACTGAGCTGTCAGATCATTTCATGCAAGTGCTGATGAAGCCACTGAAGCCTGGACAAGCCTCAAGGACCAAATGCCTTGTGAAGGAATTGCAATATGTGCCAAGGACAGTCTATCGCATTCTGACAAAGACATTGTGCCCAATCAAAGGCCACGACTCGAATGATGAAGAAGTCATTGGCATCATGAAGAATCTGCTGTTCAATATCATGCACGGTATTCCCGAGAACTATCATGATTTCTTCATGAGGACTTTGGCAAACGTTTCAATGTCCCCGTTTGAGTTGAAGCCTTACGCGCCCTGGATTATGAGATTCCTCAGATCAAGGTCTTCAGTCAACTAGAAAGCTGATACACTCAACCATGGCAGCTACTTGCCCCCGATTGATGTCCTAAAATGGACATTTTCCTTAGCTGATGAAAAGGGCAAGGCCACTGCTGTTATTGATGAGGGCATTCGATCATTGGATGGACAGTTTCGCAAAGCTGCTTCATACTCCACCAATGATGATTCTGCTACTCATGATTCTGCCGCCAATGCATCCAAACAAAGTCCTCACGCAACAGCTCCAAGGGTGATGACTGATCGTGAGCTTCTCCTCAGTCTTCATCAAAAGGTGGATCGCAATCACAAATGGGTGAAACGCCAGTTTGGTTCAATTCTTCACAATATGATTGCCACCTATAATTCAGTGAAGAAAAACCATTACTATATCAATGAAGGTTTTGATCGCACCTGGGCTATATTGTCTCACCTTTATGGTGATGAGGATCTCAAGCAGATGGGCTTCAAGCAGGACTTCGGCTGGGCTAAGCCTCCACCGAAGAAATTCAAGAAGGTTGAAGTTCCTCCTTTGGTGCCCAACTCTTATTCATCGTCCAGCAATACTGATGAAAATGAAGATCAGGACGACACTGCGGCAGGTCCTACTCCAACAGACGACCCCAACAACGCTGGCGCTCCTCCTTCGACTTCGTGAAGAAATTCATCAGGGGCGTTAGTCATCACTTTTCGTCCCTTTTGGTCATTTGATGACAAAGGGGGAGAAATTTGAGTTAGTCTTCAAGCGGGTCTATATATATGGGCGTTCTTTTGTTAAGTTGCAACTCTCGCTCTTCTGAAGCTTTTGTTGTTTGAGTTGAAACTTAAGTCCGATGGTGACCTGACACTTTTGCGCTGTTTTTTCTGCATGCTATTTCCTCATCAATGTTATGCACGCATGCTGAATTACATCAGTCACCATATTTCATCATGCATTTCAAATTCTTCATTCTATATGTTAAATGCGTGTATGAATTACAAGATATAGGGGGAGATCTCCATGATTCTACTCTTCAAATGTGCATTGCTTCAAAAGCAAATACCTCACTATGCATATCTTCAGGGGGAGCTCTTCTATATCTTGCAATCAAATTCCTCAATATTGAGTACTTTCAATTCATATGTTTATCCCTGATGAAAACTTAACCTATATTGTCATCAATCACCAAAAGGGGAGATTGTAAGTGCATCTAGTGCCCCTTGGTGATTTTGGTGTATTGAAGACTTATAGGTTAAGGGACTAATATGTTTATGAGTGTACACAGGCTCTATAAGTCAATGAGGAGTTTGATATTTATAGTGAAAGTCGACCCCTAAAAATGAATGTCTACGGTTGAAGACTTTGGTTCTCCTAAAGACTTTGAAAGTGAAGAAATTGGTGTGACCATGAAGACTTCGATACTCATGCGAGGAATCTGAAGCATGAAGACTTTGTTTTCGTAGTGTATTTTTCTTCTTCTTGAGTCATAGGAAACACCGTACTATTAAAGGGGGTCGAGGTAATACTAAGGAAACAGATTTCCAAGTGATGCTCATCTCAAAATCCTACACCTACCCAATCCTTTGAGTGAAGCCATTGGAAATCTCATATCAGTTCAGTCAATTTCTTCACTGACAGAGACAAAGATCTTCTGGTCTCTGAGGAATTTGTTCTGACTGAGGAGTTAGGAATTCGCTAGTATGAATTGCCTACACAGTGAGGAACATGATAGCCCTATGGAATTCAAACTTCAAATATCTGACCGTTGCTAAGCCGCGCGCCAGCTGTTCCAAAATATCCTACCACCAAACGGTCATATCTGCCAAGGGCATTTATATCTTATCACATCGGGCTGCTCCCTAGGCTATAAATAGCCGCCCCCTACAACCACTAGATAGTTGGCTGCTTCGAGAGAAACTGACACTTGTCATTTGAGAGCATCCCATCCTCTGAGGACATTGAGTGAAAATCATCAAGTGAGGAAAACCCAAATCCCAAACCCAAACCTACAAACCCCAAAGTGATTGAGCATCACTGAAGAGATTGTTCCTATGTGGAACCGATCCTTGTTACCTTTGAGGGCTGTGTATCCTCCAGACGGTTAGGCGTCATGGTCTGAGCATCCAAGAGGAATTGTGGATTGCCGAGTGACCAAGTCTGTGAAGGTTTGGAAGTCACCTGTGAAGACTTACCACTACTGTTGGGCGAGGTCTGTGTGATCTTAGCTCAAGGAGAATACGGTGAGGACTGTGTGTCCGGGACTATGTGCCCTCGAGTTTAAATACTTAGCCGCTCCAACAGACGCATACACCGTCACAGTTAGCTTGAACTGGTCTACCAAATCATTGTCTTCACCAAGCCAACTGGTTCTATTTCCTCAACCCTTTCATTTCTCATTATGTGTTGATGTACCGATCATTCCGCTTGAAGACATTGACTGAAGACTTTCTCTATTTCCTCAATCCTATTTTTTCAGTCTGTTTGTCTTCATCCTGCTTATCCTGTGTTGACGCTCTCTGTACTCTGTGTTTGTCTTTTATTTCATCATGATGACTATGATGTTGCTCTGTTATGCTTATACCTGAGTACTTATTCTGCTGCAAGTAGTTCTTCGCTTAGGAATTTCCTCACCCTAAAATTCCTCAGTGAAGAATTCATAAAAATCACCTATTCACCCCCCTCTAGTCGACGTAACGCACTTTCAATTAGTAACTCAAAACAGGAGTTACAGAATAAACAAAGACTAGTTGAGGGTGAGTGACGATGTATGTTGGAAGTGATTCCAAGATTGATACGATCATCATCACACACTCCTTGTACTTTCGGGATTATTGTTGAACCTAAATAAATGTTATTTGGTGTTTGCGTTGAACATGAATATGATTAGATCATGTTTATTGCAATACAGTTATTCATTTAAGACAGAGGATAATTGTTATTCTGTTTACATGAATAAAACCTTTTATGGTCATACACCCAATGTTTATGGTTTATTGAATCTCCATCGTAATGATACACATATTCATAATACTGATGCCAAAAGATGCAAAGTTGATAATGATAGTGCAACTTATTTGTGGCACTGCCGTTTGGGTCATATCTGTGTAAAGTGCATGAAGAAACTCCATAAAGGTGGGGTTTTGGAATCACTTGATTATGAATCATTTGATACTTGCAAACCGTGCCTTATGGGCAAGATGACTAAAACTCGGTTCTCCGGAACAATGGAATGAGCTACTAGCTTATTGGAAATAATACATACTGATGTATGCGGTCCAATGAGTGTTGATGCTCGTGGCGGGTATCGTTATTTTCTAACCTTCACAGATGATTTGAGCAGATATGGGTATATCTACTTGTTGAAACACAAGTCTGAAACATTTGAAAAGTTCAAAGAATTTCAGAGTGAAGTGGAGAATCATCGTAACAAGAAAATAAAGTTTCTACGATCTGATCGTGGAGGTGAATATTTGAGTTATGAGTTTGGCATTCAATTAAAACAATGTGGAATAGTTTCACAGCTCATGCCACCTGGAACACCATAGCGTAATGGTGTGTCCGAACGTCGTAACCGCACTTTATTAGATATGGTGCGATCTATGATGTCTCTTACCGATTTACCACTATCGTTTTGGGATTATGCATTAGAGACAACTGCATTCACATTAAATAGGGCACCATCGAAATCCGCTGAGACGATGCCATATGAACTGTGGTTTGGCAAGAAACCAAAGTTGTCGTTTCTTAAAGTTTGGGGCTGCGATGCTTATGTGAAAAAGCTTCAACCTGATAAGCTGGAACCCAAATCGAAGAAATGCGTCTTCATAGGACACCCAAAAGAAACTATTGGGTACACCTTCTATCACAGATCTGAAGGCAAGATATTCGTTGCTAAGAATGGATCCTTTCTAGAGAAGGAGTTTCTCTCGAAAGAAGTGACTGGGAGGAAAGTAGAACTTGATGAGGTAATTATACCTTCTCCTGAATTGGAAAGTAGTTCATCACAGAAATCAGTTCCAGTGATTCCCACACCAATTAATGAGGAAGCTAATGATGATGATCATCAAACTTTAGATCAAGTTACTACCGAACCTCGTAGGTCAACCAGAGTATGGTCCACACCAGAGTGGTATGGTAATCCTATTCTGGAAGTCATGTTACTAGACCGTGATGAACCTACGAACTATGAGGAAGCAATGAAGAGCCCAGATTCCGCGAAATGGCTTGAGGCCATGAAATCTGAGATAGGATCCATGTATGAGAACAAAGTGTGGACTTTGGTGGACTTGCCCAATGATCGGCAAGCCATTAAAAATAAATGGATCTTCAAGAGGAAGACAAACACTAATGGTAGTGTTACTATCTACAAAGCTTGACTTGTCGCAAAAGGTTTTCGACAAGTTAAGGTGTTGACTACAATGAGATTTTCTCAACTGTAGCGATGCTTAAATTCGGCTGTATCATGTTAGAAATTGCCATATTTTATGAAATCTAGAAAATGGATGTCAAAACTGCATTCCCTAAATGTATATTTCTTAAAAAAGAGTTGTATATGATGCAACCAGAAGGTTTTGTCGATCCTAAAGGTACTAACAAGGTGTGCAAGTTCCAGCGATCCATCTATGGACTGGTGCAAGCATCTCGGAGTTGTAGTATACACTTTGATGAGTTGATCAAAGCATATAGTTTTATACAGACTTGCGGTGAAGCCTGTATTTACATGAAAGTGAGTGGGAGCACTATAGCCATTCCGATAAGTATATGTGAATGACATATTGTTGATCAGAAATGATGTAGAATTTTCTGGAAAGCATAAAGGAGAGTTTGAAAGGAGATCTTCAAAGAAAGACCTCGGTGAAGCTGCTTACATATTGGGCATCAAGATCTATAGGGATAGATCAAGACACTTGATAAGATTTTTCAATGACTACATACCTTGACAAGATTTTGAAAGAGTTCAAAATGGATTAGTCAAAGAAGGAGTTCTTGCCTGTATTACAAGGTGTAAAGTTGAGTAAGACTCAAAGCCCTTCCACGGCAGAAGATAGAAAGAGAATGAAAGTCATTCCCTATGCCTTAGTCATAGGTTCTATAAAGTATGTCATACTATGTACCAGACCAGTTGTGTGCCTTGCTATGAGTTTGGCAAGGGGGTACGATAGTGATCCAGGAGTGGATCACTATATAACGGTCAAAGTTATCCTTAGTTACCTAAGAGGACTAAGGAAGTATTTCTCGGTTATGGAGGTGATAAAGAGTTCATCGTAAAGAGTTACGTCGATGTAAGCTTTACACCAATCCAGATGACTCTGAGTCTTAATATGGATACATATTGAAAGTGGGAGCAATTAGCTAGAGTAGCTCCATGCAGAGCATTGTAGATATAGAAAATTTGCAAAATACATACGTCTCTGAATTTAGCAGACCCGTTGACTTAACTTCTCTCACAAGCAAAACATGATCACACCTTAGTACTCTTTGGGTGTTAATCACATAGCGATGTGAAGTAGATTATTGACGCTAGTAAAACCTTTGGTTATTCGTCACATGGCGATGTGAACTATGGATGTTAATCACATAAAGATGTGAACTATTGGTGTTAAATCACATGGCGATGTGAACTAGATTATTGACTCTAGTGCAAGTGGGAGACTGAAGGAAA
Source organism: Aegilops speltoides (assembly GCA_021437245.1). NCBI lineage: Eukaryota > Viridiplantae > Streptophyta > Magnoliopsida > Poales > Poaceae > Aegilops > Aegilops speltoides. The sequence goes on along the minus strand of CM038144.1, from coordinate 314,849,595 downwards.
TATGCCCTAGAGGCAATAATAAAGTTGATATTTATATTTCCTTATATCATGATAAATGTTTATTATTCATGCTAGAATTGTATTAACTGGAAACTTAGTACATGTGTGAATACATAGACAAAACAGAGTGTCCCTAGTATGCCTCTACTTGACTAGCTCGTTAATTAAAGATGGTTATGTTTCCTTACCATAGACATGTGTTGTTATTTCATGAACGGGATCACATCATTAGAGAATGATGTGATGGACAAGACCCATCCGTTAGCTTAGCATTATGATCGTTACAGTTTTATTGCTACGGCTTTCTTCATGACTTATACATGTTCCTCTGACTATGAGATTATGCAACTCCTGAATACCGGAGGAATACCTTGTGTCCTATCAAACGTCACAATGTAACTGGGTGATTATAAAGATGCTCTACAGGTGTCTCCGAAGGTGTTTGTTGGGTTGGCATAGATCAAGATTAGGATTTGTCACTCTTGTATCGGAGAGGTATCTCTCCCTCTCGATAATGTTCATCACTATAAGCCTTGCAAGCAATGTGACTAATGAGTTAGTTGCAGGATGAAGCATTACGAAACGAGTAAAGAGACTTGCCGGTAACGAGATTGAACTAGGTATGATGAAACCTACGATCGAATCTCGGGCAAGTAACATACCGATGACAAAAGGAATGACGTATGTTGTTATGCGGTTTGACCGATAGAGATCTTTGTATATATGTAGGAACCAATATGAGCATCCAGGTTCCACTATTAGTTATTGACCGGAGACGTGTCTCGGTCATGTCAACATAGTTCTTGAACCCGTAGGGTCCGCACGCTTAACATTCGATGACGATTGGTATTGTGAGTTATGTGATTTGAATACCGAAGTTTGTTCGGAGTCCCGAATGAGATCACAGACATGACGAGGAGTCTCTAAATGGTCGAGACATAAAGATTGATATATTGGATGATGTTATTAGGACATCGGGAAGAGTTCCGAGAGGTACCGGTTAAAAATGGAGTGCCGGAGGGGTTACCGGAACCCCCCGGGGAAGCAATGGGCAAACATGGCCATAGGGGAGAGAGAGGACAGCCCACAAGGGGGTGGCCCTCCCCATGGGGAGTCCGAATAGGACTAGGGGAGGGGGTGCGTCCCCCTTTCCCTCCCCCTCTCCCTCTCCCTTCCTTCTTCCCCCATCCACCAAGAGGAATCCTACTAGGACTTGGAGTTCTAGTAGGACTCCTCCCTCTTGGCGCGCCCTACAGGGCCAGCTGGCGTCCCCTCTCCTCCTTTATATATGGGGGCAAGGGGCACGCCAAAGCACAACAGACAACATTGTCTTAGCCGTGTGCGGTGCCCCCCTCCACCGTTTACTCCTCCGATAGTATCATCGTAGTGCTTAGGCGAAGCCCTGCGCAGATCACATCATCAACACCGTCATCACGCCATCGTGCTGACAAAACTCTCCCTCGACCCTCTACTAGATCAAGAGTTCTAGGGACGACATCAAGCTGAATGTGTGCTGAACTCGGAGGTGCCGTACGTTCGGTGCTAGATCGGTTGGATCGTGAAGACGTTCGACTACATCAACCGCGTTAACATAACACTTCCGCTTTCAGTCTATGAGGGTACGTGGACACACTCTCCCCCTCTCGTTGCTATGCATCTCCTAGATAGATATTGTGTGATCGTAGGAAATTTTTGAAATTGCATGCTAGTTCCCCAACACCTTCTTGATATCTACCTCCACCGATTTCAACGTCACAAGAGCTCAGGAATCATTTTTGTAATCCCTTGCATATTATAGTTCATCACGAAGCCTTCGTAGCTTGGTGGCAGTGACTGAAGAACTCTATCAATAACACTCTCAGCTGAAGATCAATTCCCAGCTGAGTCAAGTGGTTATGATACCCGGACATTTTGAGTATGTGTTCACTGATAGAACTGTTCTCCTCCACCTTACAGCTATAGAACTTGTTGGAGACTTCATATATCTCAACCCGAGCATTTTCTTGAAATATCAACTTCAGTTCTTGGAACATCTCATATGCTATGTGGCGTTCCAAACGTCTTTGAAGTGCCGGTTCCAGGCCGTAAAGCATGGCACACTGAACTATTGAGTAGTCATCAGATCGAGCCTGCCAGACATTCATAACATCTGCAACAGCTCCTGTAGTAGGTCTATCACCTAGCGGGTGCATCAAGGACATAATTCTTCTGTGCGCAATGAGGATAATCCTCAAGTTACAGACCTAGTCCGTGTAATTGCTACCATCTTCTTTAAACTTAGCTTTCTCTAGGAACGCATTTAAAATTCAAGGGAACGGTAGCGCGTGCCATTGATCTACAACATAGATATGCAAAAACTATTAAGACTAAGTTCATGATAAATTTTAGTTAAAATAATCAATGAACTAATGAACTCCCACTTAAATCAACATCCCTCAAGTTGTATAAGTGATACATGATCAAAATCAACTAACCCATATCCGATCATCACGTGAGATGGGGTAGCCTTCAATGGTGAACATCTCTATGCTGATCATATCTACTATCTGACTCACGTTCGACCTTTTGGTCTCCAGTGTTCCGAGACCATGTTTGTACATGCTAGGCTCATCAAGTTTAACCCAAGTATTCTGCATGTGCAAAACTGGCTTACGCCCGTTGTATGTGAACGTAGAATCTATCACGAGGTGCTTAGAAACGACGAACTTTGGCAATGGTGCATACTCAGGGAGGACACTTTTATCTTGAAATTAAGTGAAGGGATCATCTTCGAATGCTACCGTCGCTCTAAGAAAAATAAGATGCATACAGGATAAACATCACATGCAATCAAAAATATGTGACATGCTATGGCCATCATCATCTTGTGCTTTTGATCTCCATCTCCAAAGCATCAGCATGATCTCCATCGTCACCGGCACAACACCTTGATCTCCATCGTAGCGTCGGGGTTGTCTCGCCAACTATTGTTTCAACAAATATTGCTAACGCATAGCGATAAAGTAAAGCAATTACATGGCACTTAAATGATTGACATGCAGGTCATACAATAATTAAAGATAACCCTAAGGCTCCTGCCGGTTGTCATACTCATTGACATGCAAGTCATGAACTTATGACAAAACATGATCATCTCATACATCAATATATATCACATCATATCTTGACCATATCACATCACAACATGCCCTGCAAAAACAAGTTAGACGTCCTCTACTTTGTTGTTGCACGTTTTATGTGGCTGCTACGCGCAACTAGCAAGAACCGTTCTTACCTACTCAAAACCACAATGGTGATTATCAAGTTTGTTGTTTTAACCTTCTGCAAGGACCGGCCGTAGTCAAATTTGATTCAACTAAAGTAGGAGAAACAGACACCCGCCAGCCACCTTTATGCAAAACAAGTTGCATGTCAGTCGGTGGAACCGGTCTCATGTACACGGATATGTAAGGTTGGTCCGGGCCGCTTCATTCCATAATACCGCTGAATCAAAATAAGACATTGGTGGTAAGCAGTATGAATATCATCGCCCACAACTCCTTTGTGTTCTACTCATGTAGATCATCTACACATAGACCTGGCTCTGATACCACTGTTGGGTAACATTGCATGGAAAACAAAAAAATTCTATGCAAACGCAAGATCTATCCATGAAAATGCATAGCTATGAGACGGGAGAGCATCTACATACCCTTGTAGATCGCTAAGTGGAAGCGTTTATCAACGCGACTGATGTAGTCATACACCTTCACGACCTGTCCTGATCAAGTACCGAACGTACGGCACCTCCGTGTTCAGCACACGTTCAGCTCGATGAAGTCCTCGCCTTCTCGATCTAGCAAGAGAGGCGAAGTAGTAGATGAGTTCCGGCAGCACGATGGTGTCGTGATGGTGGTGGTGAAGAATAATCTCCGCAGGGAACGGGGTTGCCAGCACACGGCTTGGTGAATCTTGATGTGTTCCGGGTGCTAGCCTTGCCCCTCTATTTATATGTAGAGCCATAGGGTCGTTTCTTGCCGAAAGAGCCTCCTCAAAGTCGGTTTAGCCCGCAAGTTAAGAGTCCTTCTCAGACACCAGGACCAGACGCCAGGGTCCTCGACATCTGGCCTCAGACGCCAGGGTCCCTGGTGTCTGGCCCCTGGCCTATGCAAAACTTCCTTTTTCACCTTCCTAAAGCCCCGTGGGCTTTACGTCTTGGCCCAAATAAAGTGTTCTCGCACCAGAACAATTCAGGAAACATCTAAAACCCCTTCCGGTGAATTCTGGAACCCTTTCGGAGATCAAACACTATTATCCCATATAGTAATCTTTACCTCCGGACCATTCCGGAGCTCCTCGTCATATCCATCATCTCATTCAGGACTCCGAACAACATTCGGTCACCAACATACATAACTCATATAATACTATATCATTAACAGATGTTAAGCGTGCGGACCCTACGGGTTTGAGAATGATGTAGACATGACCGAGACGCTTCTCTTGTCAATAACCAATAGCGGGACCTAGATGCCCATTTTGGTTCCTACATATTCTACAAAGATCTTTATCGGTCGAACCTTTATGACAACATATGTAGTTCCCTTTGTCTGCCGGTATGTTAATTGCCCGAGATTCGGTCGTCGGTATCTCCATACATAGTTCAATCTCATTACTGGAAAGTCTCTTTACTCATTCTGTAATACATCATCTTGTAACTAACTCCTTAGTTATTTGGCTTGCAAGCTTCTTGTGATGCTGTATTATCGAGAGGGCCTAGAGATACCTCTCCTTCATACGGAGTGACAAATCCCAATCTCGATGCATGCCAACTCAATAGACACCTTCAGAGATACCTGTAGAGCATCTTTATGATCACCCAGTTACTTGTGACATTTGATAGCACAGAAGGTATTCTGCCTGTATCCAAGAGTTGCATGATCTCATGGTCGAAGGAATATGTATTTGACATTAAGAAAGCAGTAGCAATAAACTGAACGATCACATGCTAAGCTAACGGATGGGTCTTTTCCATCGCATCATTCTCCTAATGATGTGATCATGTTATCAAGTGACAACACATGTCTATGGTTAGGAAACCTTAACCAACATTTGATGAACGAGCTAGTCTAGTAGAGGCTCACTAGAGACACGGTATTTGTTCATGTATCCACACAAGTATTTAAGTTTCCAGCCAATACAATTCTACAATGAATAATAAACCTTTATCATGAATAAGGAAATATAATAATAATCACTTTATTATTGCCTCTAGGGCATATTTCCAACACTATGCTATAATTGTCATGGTTCTTGAGTTTGTATATCCAAGAGTCTCAAATGAAACCCATGTGCATGTATGGAATAATAAATGGTAAAATAGATACCTAGTGCGCATAAGTTAGTATGCTAACAACTTTGAGGAGACAGTGTAAGAAGAATATTTGTGTCGAATAGACCTAGTTGATGCTATGCTATGAGACCCACTCATCTTAAGTTCATGGTTTTGTAACACAAAGGAAGTCTATGTTTGCATAATTCTTTAGACCATGAGAGTATCGAGTTCCTTCATACCAGATGATGTACTTTGTGTTTTGCCTAACATCAATCTAACTTGGTGATCATAGCAGTAGTTTACGGGTTCATCGAAAAAGTATGATAAGGGACTAAATAGCTCAAGACTGGGATTTGCTCCTCCGATGATGGAGAGTTATTCTTTGGGTCCTCTAGGTGTCACGGTATCCATCATCGTCTGGCTGGACATGGTGTGATTTGATCACGAGGTGGCCAAAACACGGTAACAAGAAAAGAGAACAAAACTAGTAACATGGAAACTAGCATAGTGAACAAGTTGTTGATTCATGGGGATGCCGATAAATCTCACCTAAGATTTTGTAAACATATTAGAAGCGAAAGTTATATCACATGAGAACTAAAGGTTCACTCAAATATCATTCGTGTGGGTACATGAGTCAATATGGATGCCCACGGTTCCGCTATTGATGATAGCTCGACAGGAGTTCCGAGTCATGTCTATACTTCACCGAACCTACAGGGTCACACGCCTTAGGGTCATCTATCTACTGAGTACCAGGAGGTTAGGAGTTTCAGAGAAAGCCATCGAAAATGTTTCAGACACGTCAAAAATGCTTCAGAGAGAAAATCGGAAGTGTTTCGGAGTAACCAAATTTTTTCCAGAGAAAACCACAAAAATCATCAAGCCAAAAAAGTTTCGGTGTGCATTCAGAATTTTTCGGAGGGTTCCGGGAACTCCCAGAATTTTTAGGAAGGCCCCAAAGGGGCAACACACACAAATGACCAAGTGTTGGGAGGGGGATTCCTTTGAAGGGACATCCCTCCCCTTTTGTGCCATGTGTTGGAGGGGAGCCCCCTTTGGAGAGCAGCCCCCCATTGTGTGGAAAGTGTTGGGAGGGGGATACCTTTGTGGGCAGCCCCCATGTGGTGTGGGTAGAGGATTGGGGCGGGGGTAGGGGCCTTGGGGGTAACCCTCCCCTTTTTGTGGTACAATGTTTGGAGCCTCCCTTTGGGGACAACCCCTCCCGTTTTTCTAGGAGATTGTTGGTGTGTGTGTGTTGGGGGGGAGGAGAGGAGCCATCCAAACACACAAGTTTCATACTTGAGCTCTCACATTTTGGCATGCAATAATCTACGTATTCTCTATCTCGCTCTCCACGCAATAGTTTCATATGTGTGCAACTCGTAGAGAGATCGTACGTTCGATCTTCTGTCCGAGGGAGGAAAAAATTTCAAGGTTGGGAGCTTGTAAATCCTAACCGCGGGAATTCGCACTAATATATTCACAAACTCTTCTTCCGCTGTGCTCCAAGTTGGTAACGATCAGATCTAACCTTGTATGCACCTTCATAGTGGTCCTGCGTTGATGCGTAGGACAAAACTTTTTTGTTTTCTGTTGTGTATCCCTACACATCACTACTGCAGGAATGCCTAGTAGTGGCGGGCGCCAAATGGCCAGCAGTGGTGGGCCAGGCTCCCAGGGGCGCCCGCCACTGACCTTCTGCCACTGCTATAATGCCATCAGTGGCGGGAAGGCACCTGGCACTATTAGAGCCTATCCAGTGGTGGGCAGTCCTGCACTCCTACTTGCCCGCCATTGGTACATGTTATTAGTTGTGACAGGCGGTACCTGTCACCCGCCACCGCTACCTCTTCAGCTTCCAGCCATTCCAGCACTTGATACACATTATTACCTGATACAAATAACGACATTATAGCATACAACTAACGTAAGCGATCATACACATTACAGTTAACATAGCAATAATCTAAACTTCATACAAATAGATGTACGTATTAGTGTACAACAACTCATGTCGCATCATTAGTACATACACATACATACAAGACCTCATGATAACAACAATACCATAATGACAATGAGCTGGATAAAGATAATCAAATTCTTTACTCGTCCACTTGTCTACATGGTCTTGCATACTTCATAGTTGATTTTCTCTTTGCAGACGTAATTGACATAATGATCCTCAACTTATATGGGGACGTAGTTGGCATAATGACTCTCAGCTTCTTTTTCAGTCTTATATCCTTTCTAGAAGCTGTTTTTGCAACCGTCCACTTAATTGCTCCTTGCATATCTCCCATGAATCGTAAATTCCAGGATTTTCTCCAGTGTACACAACATACCAGTTCCACTTCATCTTCGTAAATAAATAAAGAAGCCAACAAGTCAATTTCATAGTTATTCAATCACATAGATCAAAGTCACATCATAATATTCATAGCATCATAGACAATACAAATCACCACATTGCACAGTTCATTAGTAGTTCGGAAGCAAAAGTTTAGCTCCATCATAGCAACATAGAAATTAAGTTCACATGCATCAATCATATAGATCACATGAAAGCAGTGCACTCGTTGTTCAGCAACATCATGAGCTATCCTCACCTTCCATCATCTTCGTGATCTACTCTTGCGTGGTCCTCGCACCTTCGACGGCTACTCTCGCACTCTCCGCAGCTGCTCTAGCGCTCACAACGTCTGCTCTAGTGCTCTTGCAATATGACTGAGCACTCTCGAAATATGACTGAGCGCTCTCGGTGGCTGCTCGAGCACTCTCGACATAGGCGAGCATGATCTCGGTGTATCGAGCCACCCTCATGATGATTGAGGGAGTCCTGGATTAGGGGGTATCCAGACAGCCGGACTGTGTACAACGTCCGGACTATTGAAGCGTGAAGATACAAGACTCAAGATGTGACGCCCGGATAATCAAGCTATAGTAAACCCTGCTAATGATGCCACGTCACCTCCGTTACTGTTGCTAATCCCTCATTAGTTCAAGAACCGATTCAAAATTCAAATTCCAAATATGGCATACAACAAAAGTTTTCACACAATAAAACAAAAATGTTTGGTTTGTGCCAAATAATTCATAAGTAATATTGATGGATAAACCAAGTCTTTATAAAGAGTTTAAATGCACTTAACTAAAAGCAAAACAATTATTTGAATGCTTTTAAATTAATAAACAAATTTTAAACTAGTTTATGTAGTCACCAAACTTTTTGAGGCCGTGGGTTATTCAGAGACATAATTTAGGAGCTATTGTCATATTTTACAAAACTAAAAATAAATAAAAGAAAATACAAAACAGAAACAGAAAATAAAATAAGAGGAGAACCCCCCATGGGCCTTAGCCCACCTGGCAGCCCAACAGGCCATGTGGCCCACACCCTCCCCACCAGGTCGCCTTCCCTCCATCAGGCGAAGCGATCACACAAGACGTCGCCCGAACCACCTCGCCCGGCCACGCCACACAGCGCCAAGGGAGGATAAGGGCAGCCCCGACGCCTCGGGCTCCATCCCCACTCGCCCACTTGCCCCCTCTCCCCCTCGTCGCTCTCTCCCTCACTCTCCAGATCCCCTCCCCTCCTCAACCGACGCCGCCGCCATGGATGTGCCACACCGCGGCCACCAGCCACCCCGCGCCCGCCAAGACGTCCACGAGACGCGCCGTCTCGACTACACCTCTCGCACCGGTGGAGCGAGAGGGAGCCACCACCGCGAGCCCGACGACCCCTTCTTCCTCCTGCGGCCGTCTTCGTCTCCAGCGCCGATTCGCCGCCGCTGGTCCTCCCCGAGCCCGCTTAACGACACCTCACAGCTCACGGTGAGCAGCCGACGCCTCCCCTCTCTCCGGCCTCTCCCGTAGCCGCAGCCGCCGCTTTTGCCGTGCCGAACACTCGCCGCCGATGAGCTCATGGTTGCCGCCATAGCTGTCACACTCGCCGAGCACGCGACTGCGTGCTCTGGAGCCACCGAGCACAACGAACACGCGCACGCGCTCCGCCGAGCTCCGTGAGCGCCGCTTCCGCCGAGGTCCCATACGCGTCGCCGCCGTAGCTCGTCGCCGCCTCGCTTCCGCCACCTCGCCACATAACCACCACGGTTCGACGCGCTAGCTCCACTCGCTGAACGCGCCCTCTCGCTGCGGAACCGCCACTGTGGGACGAATTCCGCCGCTCTCCCGCTCGCCGGCCGTCGGAATGGTCGCCGGAGTTAGCTCGTGGCGTCTCCGCCGGTGCCGAAGCTGGCACCCACGCGGCACCGTCCGTGCCATCGATCCGTGGCCTCAATGGACTCTTGACTTCGCTGACCGGTTCGACCATCAACCGGCCGACGGACAGCCTCACCATCGACATGTGGGCCCCCCCCACTGTTATATTAGCCTAATAATGTTTTACAAATAAAAATGATTAGTTAACCAAAGAAACTCACTGACACCCGGGCCCCACCTGCTAATTAATCCATTTAGTTAGTTTAAACCTCTCGTTAGTGCCTCGACACGACATGTGGGTCCCACTGGACCCACCTATCTGGTTTGACTGGTCAACCGACCAGTTGACCTGCTGACATCACTCTGATGTCATGCTTGCGTCATCAGGCACTCTTCTGGATAATGTTGGATTTAAATAAATAATTAAAATCAGAAAATGAGTTAAATCTTTAGAAAATCATATCTTTTAATCCGTAACTCGGATGAAAATACTTTCTACATGAAAGTTGCTCAGAACGACGAGACGAATCCGGATACGCAGCCCGTTTGTCCGCCACACCTCCCTAACATAGCGAACACGCAACTTTCCCCCTCCGGATCACCTGTCCGAAAACGCGAAACACCGGGGATACTTTCCCGGATGTTTTCCCCCTTCACCGATATCACCTACTACCGCGTTAGGGCACATCGAACACCGCGTATTGTCTTGTTACGCTTTGTGATGCTTTGATTGCTCTGTTATTTATTGTGTTCCCTCTCCGTTACTTCTTTCCGATAGACCTCGAGACTGCCGGCGACCCCCAGTTTGACTACGGTGTTGGTGACTCGTCCTTCTTGCCAGAGCAACCAGGCAAGCCCCCCCCCCTTGATCACCAGATATCGCCTATTCTCCTCTATACTGCTTGCATTAGAGTAGTGTAGCATGTTACTGCTTTCGTTGATCCTATTTCTGATGCATATCCTGACATTGTTGCTACATCTGTTGATACCTTACCTGCATTCCTAAATGCTTAGTATAGGATGCTAGTTTATCATCATTGGCCCTACATTCTTGTCTGTCTGCCTTGCTATACTATCGGGCTGTGATCACTAGGGAGGTGATCACGAGTATATACTATACATACATAAATACTATACAGATGGTGACTAAAGTCGGGTCAGCTCGAGGAGTACCCGCAAGTGATTCTGATGAGGGGGCTGAAAGGACAGTGGCTCCATCCCGGTAGAGGTGGGCTGGGTTCCCGACGGCCCCGATTGTTACTTTGTGGCGGAGCGGCAGGCAGGTTGAGACCACCTAGGAGACAGTGGGCTGGCCTGCTCGGCTGCTCATGGATACTTAACACGCTTAACGAGATCTTGGTATTTGATCCGAGTCCGCAATTTGGTCTATACGCACTAACCATCTACGTGGGAGTTGTTATGGGTATCCCGCGCCGTGGTATCACCAAGCCTTCTTGACGTCGCCGACGGCGGGCGCGCCGGATTGGACTGCGTTAACGCAACTTCCTTTGTAATGGAGGTTGCTAGGTCTGCTTTCCGCCGCCCTCGCATAGCGTCTTGTGTGTGCTTTCGAGGCGATGGGCCTGCACCCTGCGGCGCATAGGATTTAGACCGGCGGGCTGACCTCTCTGTTGTGCCTAGGTGGGGCTGCGACGTGTTGATCTCCGAGGCCGGGACCGTGAAAGTGTGTCCGCCAAATGGGATCGAGCGTGTTGGGTTATGTGGTGCACCGCAGGAAGTTAATCTATTCGAATAGCCATGATCTTCGGTAACAGGACGACTTGGAGTTGTACCTTGACCTTATGACAACTAGAACCGGATACTTAATAAAACACACCCTTCCAAGTTCCACAGACAACCCGGTGATCGCTTTTCCACGGGGCGACGAGGGGAGGATCGCCGGGTAGGATTATACTATGCGATGCTACTGGAGATGCTACTTGGAGATGCTTCTTGGCGATGCTACTTGGAGGACTTCAGTCTACTCTCTTTTACCTGCTGCAAGACGGAGGCTGCTAGAAGCGTAGTCTTCGATAGGATTAGCTATCCCCCTCTTATTCTGGCATTCTGCAGTTCAGTCCACCGATATGGCCCTTTACACATATACCCATGCATATGTAGTGTAGCTCCTTGCTTGCGAGTACTTTGGATGAGTACTCACGGTTGCTTTCTCCCCTTTTTCCCCTTTCCTTTCTTTACGGTTGTCGCAACCAGATGTCGGAGCCTGTGGCGACGCCACCGTCGATGACGACTACTACACTGGAGGTGCCTACTACTACGTGTAGCCCGCCGACGACGACCGTGAGTAGTTTTGGAGGATCGAGCAGGAGGCCTACGCCTCTTCGTCCAGATCCCGGTTTGTGCTAGCCTTCTTAAGGCAAACTTGTTTAACTTATGTCCGTACTCAGATATTGTTGCTTCACGACTCGTCTATGATCGAGCACTTGTATTCGAGCCCTCGAGGCCCCCGGCTTGTATTATGATGCTTGTATGACCTATTTATGTTTTAGAGTTGTGTTGTGATATCTTCCGTGAGTCCTCGATCTTGATCGCATACATTTGCGTGCATGATTAGTGTACGATTGAATCGGGCGTCCAAGTTGGTATCGAGCCCATTGCTGTGAATCCCCTTCCCAACTCCTTGGCCGAAGTTGAGTCTAGACATTGCAAAACATTTACTAACATGGCTGTGTGGCTCATGGGCCCACGTCGCCATTGGGTGGTATTAGAATCTTTTACTCCTCGATCTTTACTCTGGGACTCTGAGCTCTCTTCTATTCGGGTTAAATGATTTTGCTAAAAACAAAACTAACTTTAGGTTCTCGGAAGTACTTTCTCCCGGAGAGCCCCTTGTTACCGATGACCGCCTGCTGCCCCAGAAGATTCCGAAGATACTCTACGATGTGCTCTCGAGACTATGTGTCATCGCTTTTGCAATTCACTTCCATCGATAAATCCCTCTGGATAACTGCTTACACCTATCGTTCATATTGTCATCCCCAGTTGCTCTTGTTATTACAAGATGTCCTGAAATACTCTTCGATATTCCGAGAATTCTTTATGCTTACTTCCCTGCAGTTCCTTGCTGCATGAATACCCCTACGGTTAATTCTCGCACTTATCGAGTATCCACTCATCCCCCAGTTGTTCATGTGTTACACAAAAGTCTACCATTCGATATTCTGAAAATCCTCAGCAACCTATTGCTCTGGAATTTCTTGTTTGCTTTCATTATGATTAATCCCATAAGTGAAGTAATCATATTGGCATCCTTTGTCACCATCATTTTTGAGTCCGTTGATTCAATGCGTTGTGAATGTTCACAATCATCAGTCGAGTCCTGGGATTATCTTTCCGGCTCACACGTCATTTTGAACATGAGCTGCTTCCCGACCAAACTATTTGTCGTCGATTGTGCCTCTGGTATATTCAATTGATCCATCCTTGATCAGAGTGTCTGCTTCTAATCCCTTATTTTGGAAATCATAATTCCTTCGCATTTAAGCTTTGAATTATTCGGATGATTCCATAACCTGTTGCATTTGCATTTCTTCCTCTTCGGGTAGAGTATCGATACTCACATCAGATCCTTTGTGGACCATCAAGTCCTTTGTTGGATTGTTATCCGACAGTGTCCTTCACATTTGATCACTTTGTGAGTTCTTCCCCGGATACATAATGCCTTTGTTAAGTTGTATCCTCTGCTTGGCCAACCATGCTCTGCTTTCGGGCTTGTGTTATTTACTCTTGAAACTTGTGGTATATGTTTCTAAGAAGCCCCTATGGGTTGAACATATGCCTTCTCTAAACCGTGTGAACCCGAAAGTTTTCACGAGCCATACTCTTCTGGTGTTTCGCCAGATAAAATTTCAACACTGCAACTTCATCGAACGCGAGAAGTGAATGAAAGGTTATGCATTGCAGAAGTGGGAGTCGACCTTGAACTTTGTGTTCATGCCCATGGACACGATGTAGATCCTATCATGGAAGCTTCTTGTAACTATTTCCTTGATATAATATCCTTTGGTATCGGTGAATTGATCCTTTGCAATCGTGGTTCACCATGTTCTCCTTTAAATACCATTTCCTATGCAAGTTTAAGCACTTGTCTTCTATAGAGCAATACCCCAGTACAACCTCTACCTTGATCTGTCATCGAGTATTACCCCCCTGGTATCTCGAGATTATCATGGAAGTGCATAACTTCTTATGAGTTCTTCATCAAGTGCTACATTCCCACTGATTCCAATTTTTCACGGGTTCTAAGTTATTAGTCACTCGAGAACACCGATAAGTGAATCGATTCCGCACTCCGATACGATAACTCTAAGTAATTTTCGTTGCTTATGAGTTTAATAATCCTTGAAGTCATTCCTAGCCTGATCGGCTATATCATTATCGTCCAACTTTTTAATTGTGCTATCTGGTCTTTCTTTCCGAAGCACAATTTTTGATGTTGAGCTGCTTACGTCGACCTTCCTCATCATATCATTTCGCCTTGAACCACAAACTTGATTTCGAGTTTGTGTCGTACCTTGGTTCCCATAACCTTTCGCTGCATCATTATTTGACTTGATGTCATCGCCGGATCGATTACATCTTCACGAAATCTCTCGACAAATGTGTCGTGGTCGTCATCAACATCCTGAGCTCTTCCAAGATATATATCGAATTCTTCATAAGAAATACCATCCTCGCCCCTCAATGGTTTGTGTTATCGCCGACCACTTTATTGCCTTCCGATCAACACAAACTTATTCATGTTTTGTGTTATACCTTGGGATCCTTACTATCCAGCTAATGTTGTGTTCTGCCTTGAAGTATTACTGTCTTTTCTATCAAGAATGTTGTGAGGATTGCTCCACCTCTTAAGAATTCTTGAAATAGTGATACTTCTCCCCATCACCTTCTTTCTTGGTCCCCGTGTTGTTTCTAACCGAAATACCGACAATTGAACTACGATGTGTGAATTCAAAAGTCCTAGCAACCCTATTGCTTTGAAGTGAATGGTCAATAACTCCATTCTAAGTCTTTTGGTTATTGAATCGCCATTCTAACGTTGATCATGCTACCTAAGCCCATATTTCGGGTGCACCTTTCAACCAATGTTAAATTGTGTATGTTTTTCCTCGAGCATACTTCCTTATATCATTTGATCTGACAAATGTTATCTCCTTGTTCACTTAATTGTGGAAATCCATCTTTTGGAAATCTCGATGAATTGTCGTTGAGTTCATCAGCCACCTCCTTGTCCTCTCCTTGGGTTAATGATGAACTCTTGTTAACGGAAATCACTTCATAGTTCATTTCCCGAGAATTTTACAATGTCTCGTCAATTTGTATTGCACCTTTTCTTCTCAGACATCCCGAGTCTGAGGTATCCTGACACCAATCGGATCTGAATCTCGGTCAGATATGATGGTTGGGACATTTTCCAAAAGTCGTAACATTGGTCTGTATGTGACCCGGTAAGGTGATGACGTGCCTAGCACACCTGGCCGGAGGCCCTATTGTTATAGATTCCTTTTCAGCAAGGTTATCCATTCTTCCATGAGGAAATTGCAAGACTTATTCTATAAGTTGTTCCTGATGGATCCTTTGTGTTTCCAAAGTTTGATCTTTACCCAATGACCATGTCAATGCTATCTCGAAGCATGTCTGTGGTACTCCGAATTTCAACAAGAACATTTGAAGCCCAATGCTAAATGTTGCTTGCTCACTTATCCAAACACCGTTGTATGGGTAATGTCATGAAATTTCTCTCCCCTTACCTAAAGAAATTTCTACTTTAAATCCTGTCATGGATATCATGCCCTGCTTGTCCGTGGGAAAGATATAACCCGGGAATATGTGTGTATACACATTTTCCCTTCCATTGTTCTGTTTAAACCTGGTAACCACTTTTCCTTTCCATTGATTTGTTTAAACCCTCTTGTGATCTATATGATCTAAGCAGTAATATTCTCCTGCTTATGTAAACACCTCGGTGTACAATTCTGACAACAAGACCCTGTTACTATTGTTGATGACATTCCGATAGCCACCGATGGGTGATAACTTTGCCAATTGGTTCGCCCCATTCAACAAGCAGGAAAATTGCTCTTCGTCCCTCGCCCTTGGTACTGATGTTGTTGCCGACATAACTGATAGGCTACCCTCTGACATACCTTGCTTGCATAATCACGTAAGACGTCTCCGCCCTTCCTGCTTTTAACCCACATGGTGGGCCCATAACCCACAGTTCCACATGATCGAAACCTGACTCTCCTATACACCCCCTGTTCTCAAGGTTGTTCCTCGCACATGACCTCATATGTAATTCACGAGCCACATTCCTAGGGACCTATTCTGGTATCAGACGCAATACTTATTCACGTTGCTCTGAACCCCTTTTCACGCCCTGTTTCAGGCATCAAACGATTGCTTGCCCGCTTGAAACTTCTCTTGGTACCTTCTTACTTGCTCTCGATTTCTTCTTAAGTTCAATCCGAGAGTTACTTTCCACAACCTTCCCCGATGTTATCTACCAGATAGTCAACCTGGTAAGTCCCGCCCTTCCCGAGTCTTCCCCCATATCCTTTTCGTAAGTACGTTGAAGATCCCGAAGACAGGATGACGACTTCACCATTTTGACCTGAAACAGAAGTATGAAGGCATCAATATATTGGATTGACCTCTTCGAGAAGAGCAACCAACACCGAGAAGATCCGTTAGAATTTCGTAACCAATCTCTCCCCCTTACTCCCCTCCTAAATCTCGGGACGAGATTTCTTGTAGTGGAGGAGAATTGTGACGCCCGGATAATCAAGCTACAGTAAACCCTGCTAATGATGCCACGTCACCTCCGTTCATCGCTGCTAATCCTCGTTAGTTCAAGAACCGATTCAAAATTCAAATTCCAAATATGGCATACAACAAAAGTTTTCACACAATAAAACAAAAATGTTTGGTTTGTGCCAAATAATTCATAAGTAATATTGATGGATAAACCAAGTCTTTATAAAGAGTTTAAATGCACTTAACTAAATAAAAGAGTAGCAAAACAATTATTTGAATGCTTTTAAATTAATAAACAAATTTTAAACTAGTTTATGTAGTCACCAAACTTTTTGAGGCCGTGGGTTATTCAGAGACATAATTTAGGAGCTATTGTCATATTTTACAAAACTAAAAATAAACAAAAGAAAATACAAAACTGAAACAGAAAATAAAATAAGAGGAGAACCCCCCCATGGGCCTTAGCCCACCTGGCAGCCCAACAGGCCATGTGGCCCACACCCTCCCCACCAGGTCGCCTTCCCTCCATCAGGCGAAGCGATCAGCACTGCGTCGCCGCCGAACCACCTCGCCGGCCACGCCGCTACAGGCACCGCGGGGAGGATAAGGTCAGCCCCGACGCCTCGGGCTCCATCCCCACTCGCCCACTTGCCCCCTCTCCCCCTCGTCGCTCTCTCCCTCACTCTCCAGATCCCCTCCCCTCCTCAACCGACGCCGCCGTCGCCATGGATGTGCCGCAGCCGCGGCCACCAGCCACCCCGCGCCTCGCCAGCACGTCCACGAGACGCGCCGTCCTCGACTACACCCTCTGCACCAGCTGGAGCGAGAAGGAGCCACCACCGCGAGCCCGACGACCACTTCTTCCTCCTGCGGCCGTCTTCGTCTCCAGCGCCGATTCGCCGCCGTTGGTCCTCCCCGAGCCCGCTAACGCACACCTACAGGCTCACGGTGAGCAGCCGCATCGCCTCCCCCTCTCTCCGGCCTCTCCCCGTAGCCGCAGCCGCCGCTTTGCCGTGCCGAACACTCGCCGCCCGATGAGCTCATGGTTGCCGCCATAGCCGCTGTCACACTCGCCGAAGCACAGCACCGTGCTCCGAGCCCCTCGAGCACAACGAACACGCGCACGCGCTCCGCCGAGCTCCGTAGCGCCGCTTCCGCCGAGGTCCCATACGCTGCCGCCAGCGTAGCTCGTCGCCCGGCCTCGCTTCCGCCACCTCGCCACATAACCACCACGGTTCGACGCGCTAGCTCCACTCGTTCAGACGCGCCCTCTCGCGCGGAAACGCCACCGTGGACGAATTCCGCCGCTCTCCCGTTAAGCGGCCGTCGGAATGGTCGCCGGAGTTAGCTCCGCGCGTCTCCGGCGGTGCCGAAGCCGGCACCCACGTGGCACCGTCCGTAGCATCGATCGGTGGCCTCGGTGGACTCTTGACTTCGTTGACCGGTTTCGACCACCAATCGGCCGCCGACAGGACAGCCTCAGCCACTGACATGTGGACCCCCCCACTGTTATATTAGTCTAATAACATTTTATAAATAAAAATGATTAGTTAACCAAAGACACTCACTGACACCCGGGCCCCACCTGCTAATTAATCCATTTAGTTAGTTTAAACCTCTCGTTAGTGCTCTCGACACGACATGTGGGTCCCACTGGACCCACCTGTCTGGTTTGACTGGTCAACCGACTAGTTGACCTGCTGACATCACTCTGATGTCACGCTTGCGTCATCAGGCACTCTTCTGGATAATGTTGGATTTAAATAAATAATTAAAATCAGAAAATGAGTTAAATCTTTAGAAAATCATATCTTTTAATCCGTAACTCGGATGAAAATACTTTCTACATGAAAGTTGCTCAGAACGACGAGACGAATCCGGATACGCAGCCCGTTTGTCCGCCACACCTCCCTAGCATAGCGAACACGCAACTTTCCCCCTCCGGATCACCTGTCCGAAAACGCGAAACACCGGGGATACTTTCCCGGATGTTTCCCCCTTCACCGGTATCACCTACTACCGCGTTAGGGCACATCGAACACTGCGTATTGTCTTGTTACGCTTTGTGATGCTTTGATTGCTCTGTTATTTATTGTGTTCCCTCTCCGCTACTTCTTTCCGATAGACCACTTAGACCGCATGACCCCAGTTTGACTACGGTGTTGGTGACTCGTCCTTCTTGCCATAGCAACCAGGCAAGCCCCCCTTGATCACCAGATATCGCCTATTCTCCTCTATACTGCTTGCATTAGAGTAGTGTAGCATGTTCGCTTTCCGCTGATCCTATTACGATGCATATCCCGACATTGTTGCTACATCTGTTGATACCTTACCTGCATTCCTAAATGCTTAGTATAGGATGCTAGTTTATCATCATTGGCCCTACATTCTTGTCAGTCTGCCTTGCTATACTATCGAGCCGTGATCACTTGGGAGGTGATGACGAGTATATACTATACATACATACATACTATCTGAGATGGTGACTAAAGTTGGGTCACTCGAGGAGTACCCGCAAGTGATTCGATGAGGGGCTGAAAGGACAGTGGCTCCATCCCGGTAGAGGTGGGCCTGGGTTCCCGACGGCCCCGATTGTTACTTTGTGGCGGAGCGGCAGGCAGGTTGAGACCACCTAGGAGACAGTGGGCCTGGCCCTGTTCGTCGTTCGCGGATACTTAACACGCTTAACGAGATCTTGGTATTTGATCTAAGTCTGGCCATTTGGTCTATACGCACTAACCATCTATGTGGGAGTAGTTATGGGTATCCCGGCGTCGTGGTATCACCAAGCCTTCTTGACGTCGGCGATGGAGCGGCGCGCCGATTGATTGATGCGTTAACGCAACTTCCTTTGTAATGGAGGTTGCTAGGTCTGCTTCGGCCGCCCAAGAACGCAGGTGTGTGCTCAGCCGATGGGCCTGACCCTGCAAGCATAGGATTTAGACCGGCGGGCTGACCTCTCACAGCCTAGGTGGGGCTGCGGCGTGTTGATCTTCCGAGGCGGGCATGACCCAGAAAGTGTGTCCGCCAAATGGGATCGAGCGTGTTGGGTTATGTGGTGCACCCTGCAGGAAGTTAATCTATTCGAATAGCCGTGATCTTCGGTAACAGGACGACTTGGAGTTGTACCTTGACCTTATGACAACTAGAACCGGATACTTAATAAAACACACCCTTCCAAGTTCCACAGACAACCCGGTGATCTCTTTTCCACGGGGCGACGAGGGGAGGATCGCCGGGTAGGATTATACTATGCGATGCTACTAGAGATGCTACTTGGAGATGCTACTTGGCGATGCTACTTGGAGGACTTCAGTCTACTCTCTTTTACCTGCTGCAAGACGGAGGCTGCCAGAAGCGTAGTCTTCGATAGGATTAGCTATCCCCTCCTTTTCCTGATATTCTGCAGTTGTCCACCGATATGGCCCTTTACACATATACCCATGCATATGTAGTGTAGCTCCTTGCTTGCGCAAGTACTTTGGATGAGTACTCACGGTTGCTTTCTCCCCTTTTTCCACCTTTCCTTTCTTTACGGTTGTCGCAACCAGATGCTTTGGAGCCTGTGGCGGACGCCACCGTCGATGGCGACTACTACACTGGAGGTGCCTACTACTACGCAGCAGCCCGACGGCGACTGTGAGTAGTTTTGGAGGATCGAGGCAGGAGGCCTACGCCTCTTTCGATCCAGATCCCGGTTTGTGCTAGCCTTCTTAAGGCAAACTTGTTTAACTTATGTCTGTACTCAGATATTGTTGCTTCCGCTGACTCGTCTATGATCGAGCACTTGTATTCGAGCCCTCGAGGCCCCTGGCTTGTATTATAATGCTTGTATGACCTATTTATGTTTTAGAGTTGTGTTGTGATATCTTCCCATGAGTCCCTGATCTTGATCGTACACATTTGCGTGCATGATTAGTGTACGATTGAATCGGGGGCGTCACACAAGACTTCGGCCCGTGTCCGGATGGGACATTCCTTGGCGTGGAAGGCAAGCTTGGCGATCCGGATATTATATTTCCTTCCTTGTAACCGACTCCATGTAAACCCTAGCCCTCTCCGTTGTCTATATAAACCTGAGAGGTTGGTCCTTAGAAGGCCGATCACAATTACAATCATACCATCATAGGCTAGCTCCTAGGGTTTAGCCTCTACGATCTCGTGGTAGATCTACTCTTGTACTACCCATATCATCAATATTAATCAAGCAGGAAGTAGGGTTTTACCTCCATCGAGAGGGCCAAAACCTGGGTAAACGTCCATGTCCCTTACTTCTTGTTACCATCAGCCTTGACGCACAGATCGGGACCCCCTACCCGAGATCTGCCGGTTTTGACACCGACATTGGTTCTTTCATTGAGAGTTCCTCTGTGACGTCGCCGCAGGGCTCGATGGCTCGTCTCGTCATCAAGGACAACATTACCTCGGAGGGGGCTCTGGCTGTAGGCCAGACGCTCTGACTCGGCGGCTTTATCATGGCCGCCCCATCAGCGGAGGCGCCGATGATGGCCTCTCGGGTCATCTGTCATAACCTTCGCATCATTTCGGAACTCGCCGAATAGATGGATCCAATGGAGCTCTCCTCCCTTAATGAACTCTTGGATCGCATCGCCGCTCTGGGAGTCGCTACGAACTATGACCGGATTGGGCTTAAACCCAACCGAAGGGACATCAGGTCCCCGCCGGCCACCCATGAGGTAGTGATAGTGGAGGAACCACGCGCGGATTGTCCCTCAACTTTGAGGACGAATTATGTTCGGATTGACAAACTCCTCGAGCTGAAAACCTGCTCAAAGGAAAACATGACCCAGGCCCCGGGCTTAGAATCGGGCATTGGGCCAAAGAAATTGGGTAATATTCCGGATTCTGAGCTATTAAGCTCGGAACCGCCCATGCCCTTGGGCGTTGGATCGGATCAAAATCCGGATTCTGCTAACAACACCTATCTGGACTTAATTGTCTCTCCCGCATCAGGCAAGAGCCCTAGGAAACGGTACATCATTACTGGGTCAGATTCCTCCTTGTGCTGAGCAAGGTTAAGGACTGCCGCAAGGAGAACATGGTCTCGCTCTTCTGCAAAAACTGCACGGACGAAGGGCTCCTCAACGCTATAAGCCGCCGTGACATAGTACGCTTCACGGACTTGGCAATCATAGTACGGAAGTATTGTGCAATGGAGAGCGCTTGGAAGACCCAAACAGAATTTTGGGATAGTACCGCTCTCACCAAAACCTTTGTCCGAACTAAACGGACGAACTCTCGTAGGACGTCCAATCCAATCCCCAAGAAATCGAAGCCCACCCCAGGGCGGGGATCCGTATTGGAAGAATGGCTCGACGGGCCATGTAAGCTCCACAGTACGCCGGATACAATGCCGACTCATAGCCTTAGGGCATGTTGGATACTCCGGCAGTGGCAAAAAGTGGCGAGGATCTTCTTATAAGCCATAAAGCGGAACAACATCCTGCCAGCGGACACAATACGGTACTAATAGTCTTAGAGACTTTCGCCTCGAACAACAGGCTCAAGCGAGCTCACCGAAGCTCTGCGAATATTTGCCATGTGGCGAAGATAAACCCCTGGAACGACACTTCTATAACTTTCAATGCCAGTGATGAACCTCGATTCCAGACTGTCCGGGCACCGGCCGCTCTGGTCCTTAGCCCAATCATGGACGAATTTCGGCTCACCAAAGTACTCATGGACGGCGGAAGCGGGTTAAACCTGATCTATGAAGAAACGCTCAACAAAATGGAAATTGATAAAGGCTGCATTGAGCAAAGCGGTACCACCTTCAGGGGAATCATCCCTACTCGGGAAGCGCGGTGCGTGGGAAAAATCACACTCGATGTGGTATTCAGCACCCTAGAGAATTATAGGTCTGAAGAAATCACATTCCAAGTAGCTCCCTTCAGCAGCGGATACCACGCCCTTCTAGGGCGGGACGCGTTTACAAGCTTTCAAGCTATTCCCCATTACGGGTACATGAAGCTTAAAACGCCCGGGCCCAACGGAATCATCACTCTAGCCAGTGATCCGGACGTCTCACTTCGCGCCAAAAACAAAACCGCAGCACTAGCCCTGGAAGCATTATCTGAAGCCCTAGCAGCCGAAGAGTTAACAACATCAAGGGCCATTTGTGGGATGTGGACGACGTGATACTCGACAAACGACCCAAGTCCACCTCATTTAAACCTGCAGACGAGATGGTCAAATTCCGGGTCCATCCAACAGATCCCATGAAGACAACATCCATTGGGACACAGTTGAGCCCCGTGATGGATGCCACACTGCGAGATTTCTTACACGAGAATTGGGACATTTTCGCCTGGCACCCTTCGGACATGCCAGGCATCCCACGCCGGCTGACCGAACATAGCCTCAATATACTGAAGGGATACAAACCGGTCAAACAGACCCTAAGTCGGTTTTTAGAACCCAAACGGCAAGCCATGGGGGAAGAGCTAGCCAAGATGCTTGAGGCCGGATTCATCAGAGATATTAAACATCCGGATTGGCTGGCAAATTTGGTAATGGTACCAAAAAAGGACATATCTTGGCACTTATGCGTCGACTTCAAAGACCTCAACAAGGCATGCCCCAAGGATCCCTTTCCCCTCCCTCGCATCGATCAAATCATCGATGCCACAGCTGGACACGACTCGCTGTGTTTTCTCGACGCATACTCCGGATACCATCAAATAAAGATGGCAGAGTCTAACCAAGCTGCAACTGCTTTTATAACACCATATGGCCCTTTTTTGCTTCAACACTATGCCCTTCGGGCTCGAGAATGCCGGCGCAACCTATCAACGCATGATTCAAACATGCCTGGAAAAACAAATCGGCAAAATGGTGGAAGCATATGTGGACAACATGGTCATAAAAATTAGACATGTCGAAACCCTAAAAGATGACTTGAGGCTCACATTCGATAACCTCCGAACATACGACATCAAGTTGAATCCAGAAAAATGCGTTTTCAGTGTCCTCTCGGGAAGCTGCTGGGCTTCATCGTTTCCAATAGAGGAATCGGCTTAATCTAGCAAAATCCGAGCTCATCGCGATTGGCTATACCAATGACCTCAAGCACATCCAGAAGCTAGCTGGATGCATGGCCGCTTTGAGCCGCTTTATATCCAGGCTAGGAGAGAAGGCATTGCCTCTTTACCGCCTCCTTCGGCGCACCGAACACTTTGTATGGACGGATGCAGCCGCGGCCAGACTCGATGAGATAAAGACCTTATTGGCCAGTAATCCAGTCCTAACAGCACCAAACATCGGCGAACCTATGCTACTATACATAGTTGCAACACATCAAGTGGTAAGTGCAGTGCTCGTCGTCGAACGAGAGGTGGACGGACACAAATTCCCGCTTCAAAAGCCGGTTTATAACGTATCCACGGTCCTCACCCCATGCAAATCACGATACCACACTATCACAAAATAGCATACGCGATCTTCATGGCATCCCGGAAGCTAAGACACTACTTTCAAGAGTGTTCAATTACCGTCGCCTCCGAAGTACCACTCAATGACATAATTAATAACCGCGACGCTATGGGCCGGATTGCTAAATGGGCTATTGAGCTCCTCCCGTTCGACATAATATACAAACCATGATGGGCCATTAAGTCGCAAGTACTGGCTGACTTTGTCGCCGAATGGACAGAAGCCGAACTCCCTAAAGAGTACGGCGCGTACTCCAATTGGATCATGCACTTTGACGGCTCCAAAATGCTGGCCGGATTGGGAGCAGGGGTAGTCCTAACGTCTCCACCGGGGACACGGTCATGTATGTCCTACAAATATTACACACAGACTCCAACAATGCAGCCGAATATGAGGCTCTGTTGCATGGTCTCCAGATGGCGGTGTCTATGGGCATCCAACGCCTAGAAGTGCGCGGAGATTCAAACCTCGCAATATCACAAATAAATGGAGACTTTGATGTCAAGGATCCGAAAATGGCGGCCTATCGTAATGCCGTCCTCAAAATGTCAGCTCGGTTCGAGGGGCTCAAATTCCACCATGTGACTCGAGAAAACAATCAAACGGCAGACGTCCTCGCCCGCATCGGCGCCAAACGTGACAATGTCCCACCTAATATATTCCTGGAAAGGTTGTTCAAGCCATCCGTGGTATGGTAAGGGAAGTCCGGCAATACTAGCACGGATCCGAATACACCCCCAGACTCTGAACCATCAGACACAATCGGAGGCTCTGCCACCGAAATAACTTCTTCGGCCCATGAGATCATGGCCGTAATCGCCCCGTGGACCGAGCCTTTCTTGGCCTACCTAAATAGGTAGGAGCTCCCCAAAGACCAAAATGAAGCACGCTGCATAGTTCGGCGCTCTAAAGCTTACAAAGTCCACGAAGGGAAACTCCATAAGAAATGTGCGACCGGAGTGCTCCAAAGGTGCATCTCCGAAGAGGAAGGGTGGCAACTCCTGGCTGAAATCCATGCCGGACTTGGCGGACACCACGCCGCAGCTTGAGCGCTAGTCAGCAAAGCCTTCTGTACAGGCTTCTATTGGCCGACGGCCCGAGCAGACGCACGGGACCTTGTCCAACATTGCGTCGGCTGCTAGCTCTTCGCCAATCAGAGCCATATGCCCCCTACCGCTCTCCAAACAATCCCCATAACTTGGCCCTTCGCGGTCTGGGGGCTAGATATGGTCAGACCTCTTAAAGGGGGAAGCCATAAGAAAAAATACGTATTGGTCATGGTGGACAAATTCACCAAATGGATCGAAGCCAAACCAGTTAAAACGGCCGAATCCGGACCAGTAATAGACTTCTTATCCGGGTGCGATAATCGATACGGTAAAATTCTACAGCATCATCACTAATAATGGCTCAAATTTCACAGCCGATGAAGTGAAAACTTGGGGCGGCAAAATGGGCATTAAGCTCGACTACGCTTCCGTCTACCACCCTCAAACAAACGGCCAGGTCGAACGGGCAAACGGTCTCATTATGAGCGGCATCAAACCTAGACTAGTGTGATCTTTAACAGAATTGGATGCACACTAGGTAGAGGAGCTCGACTCCATACTCTAGGGGCTGCGGACCACACCAAATCGAACCACCGGATACACACCATTTTTATGGTGTACGGCGCGGAAGCAGTACTACCCTGCAACATAATACATGATTCGCCACGCGTACGCATGTACGAAGAGAAGGAAGCTGAGTTAGATCGACAGGATAACTTGGATCCCATGGAGGAGGAGCGCGATGTCGCAAAAGCCCGTGCCGCATTCTATCAGTAGCAGGCTCGGCGATATCAAAGCAGAGAAGTGCGGGCCAAAACTTACAATATTGGCAAGCTCGTTCTGCGCCTACCGGAGAAGAAGAAGGACAAACTCAAACCCAGATGGGAAGTTCCCTTCGTCATCGACAAAGTTCTCACCGGAGGAGCGTACCGCCTACGTAATGCATCTGATAACAGACTCGAGCCGAACCCATGGAACGCGGCTAGACTCCGGACGCCGAACGCCTAACGCCGAACGCAGTGTTCGTCTCCTCACCCATCCTTTTTAATTATGCTCCACCTCTATTTCTCTCTTTTATCGACCCTCTTTCTCTTCACACAAAGTGTTTAATACAGTGCGGATTCCCGAATCATCCCGGCCATACAATGTGTGCAAGCTGTATCTGGGGGCTTCCTATTCGGAAGCTAGACATAATTACTTTAATGGCTTTTGCCGATCGCATATGCGTTCCTTTTCCATATGTGCCTTTTCTTCACCATTGTATGCATCAATATGACTTAAGATGTGGCCAAGCTGGGTTGCCTGGCTCCTGTGTTTATGCCCTACGTTCCCGTTAATTTGGCTAGGGCATAAGGGGAGAACCTCTACGATTGTTACTGCCGGTTAAGCCGGATGTGTACCTCAGACTGGGTGAAGCCGAAAACTAGTTTCCTTAAGAGAATATTCGATCGGTGAACAAAGGATGTATTCATTGGTTACAACAAAAAACCCCAGAAGCTTTGTATCATGTGCCATCGTGCGCAGTCCGGACTTGTGCATCGACACATGGATACCTAGGGAAAGGAACCCCTAACAGAACTATTCTCCCTGGAAGATGTTTCTTGCTATCCATGGAATATAACATAACTAGTTGGGTAACTTGTCTGTTCAAGCATCTATGACCCCTACGCCTGGTCTCCACGCATACCCCGGTTTTTGTATAACCGAGCGGGTATTCGAACACACCCCAGACTGTAGGATCCGGGGGCTGAAGCAAAAAGGTCCTCCATGACAAATGATTTCAATCCGGCTAGAGGCTACTTATGCCAATTAAATTACACAGTCACTGAGACTGACTATATTCCTCCTCTATACCATCTAACAGGCTATCTAGCCTACAATCCTACTGAGAATACTTAGCTGCTAACTCTACGTGGTCATATACCAGGCTCACGGGAATTTCTTGCCCATCACGCCCCGCCGGTCCCACTTCGGCCATATGGTTCGGGTCCAGCTTGGTGTAGCGTGTCTTCACCACTGCCCAGGCTTCTCTTGCTCCTTGCCGGCAGGCTGATATCTTCCACGGATGGAAGCGCCGCCGGGCTCCTTGAAGCAGGTCCGCAAGCTCCCCGACGCCATTCGGCAGAAGGCTTGATGGCCACAAGGCCTGAGCAATGCCGCGCATCACCTGGCGAGCACGTTCGTGCATCTACGACAGTTCTTGCAGCAAATCACCTGCAGATGAGGGCATCTCCTCTTCAGGGCGACCAGCTTGGTGTAGCGTGTCTTCACCATTTCCCGGGCTTCTCTTGCTCCTTGCAGGCAGGCTAATATCTTCCACAGACGGAAGCGCCGCCGGGCTCCTTGAAGCAGGTCCGCAAGCTCCCCGACGCCATTCGGCAGAAGGCTTGATGGCCACAAGGCTTGAGCAACGCCGCGCATCACCTGCCGAGCACGTTCGTTCATCTGCGACAGTTCTTGCAGAAAATCACCTGCAGATGAGGGCATCTCCTCTTCAGGGCGACCCGTTAACATTCCTTCAAGGAATTTTTTTTCAATAAACTTCCTCGCCGAACTATCAAACAGTTCGCTTGAGCTCTTACCATAAATGCCGCGTCGAAGCTTTTTGTTCTCCTTCACGGAGTCCGCCAGTTGAGCGCGGACGTCCTTTAATTCCACATCCATACGAATATTGGCATCATGAAGCTTGTTCTTCTCTCGCGTCACCTGTGTAAGGATGCGCTCACCAGCCTTTACCTGTCATTGGAGATGCGAGTCGTCACCCACTACGCCCTCCGGATTCACCCCGGGATTGTCTGCAGAATTTACTGTTAGACTAACTGCACCAGCCATTTATTAACTGGTACATCTGCGTATAATGGAGACAAATATTACCAGAGGGGGCCTTTCGGGATCCCCCTAACTTGGCTACCGCATCATACAACCGGGCCTTGCATGCCTCCAGCTCCCGCGCCAATTGTTCATTCTTGTCCACAAGGACTTGTGGATATATTGATCCTTCAAACAGTTGTCCCAACTATTCTAAGTCTCAGGGGCTACTTCTAGGCATACTTATCAAAATTTCTTACCCGTATGTCTTTGGTATACTGGCTTGTCGCTTGGGCAAGTCCGCCTCGAGCAGCTTGGACATATGTGTCTGCCGAATTGAAGGCATTAAAAGCCTCTTCGAAAAAGATGTTGTTCCGGAGCACGGCCCTCCGGCGCCGGTGGTTCATGGCGCTCTCCACTTCAGAGTTTGTGGCCGAACACATATCCGCACCCTCCATCGGGGAGCTATGCGGTGCTGGCACCGTGTTCGCCTCCGCCCCCGAAGCCGGTTC
Source organism: Aegilops speltoides (assembly GCA_021437245.1). Taxonomy (NCBI): domain Eukaryota; kingdom Viridiplantae; phylum Streptophyta; class Magnoliopsida; order Poales; family Poaceae; genus Aegilops; species Aegilops speltoides. Next base: position 314,821,459 of record CM038144.1, on the reverse strand, counting down.
TGGAACCCAGCTGGTGGAGGCGTAATTGGTGGGGTCTCCGGATATAGCCCGGTTATTCCTCTTCCTGCTGGACACAAAGGGCGCTGTCATATTTCAAATTCTATAATAGCAGGATAGGCTATTACATTACCTCTGTAATGGTGTGTCAGCCCTCACCGCCTTCCTCTTGAGCCTGCCCGATCCGGACGCCCGTGGTTGATGAGTCCCTAGAGGCTCGGCCCTTCACTTCGGCCGTCATTTCTGCAAATAGAGCGATGCCTCAAGGGTAAATTATAATACCTGGGGAAAGTCCTCTTCGGAGGATAGGGATTTTTAGCTCAGCTTACACGCGACGCGGGGAGCAGTCCAGGGTAGTCAGCCGTAATGGCCACCAGGGCGCCATCCCAGCTCGCCTGATAAAATACCCCGTTGACAAGCTCCATAGTAATATCCGGATCTACTTTGAGTCCCAGATCTAGGGCCCTTCCAGGTTCCTCTGGTTGCGGGGAGGGGCTGAAGATTCCTTCTACGGCCCTCCTCAGTTCCTGCTCAGAAGCATTGGTGCAGGTCATCTTAGCTGAAGAACGCTAGGGTATGTGAAGATGGGAAAAGAATGGCGACTTACCCACTCCGGGGGGTTGTACATGGAGAGTCCATCCCGCGTTTTTATGCGAAGGAATTCCTCCTCTTCCCCTTTGTACAAATCGAACAATATCCTTGCCAAAGCGGCAGCGGAGTCCGGACCCTTGCAATCGCAGCGGGTGGCATCATCTTCCCCATTGAAATGCCACATGGGCTTCCCCCGATATTGTAGCGGTTGCACTCCCTGCTTTATGCATATCGCCATAACCTCGACTATCGTCAGTCCGGATTTGGCCAGCAACTTTATCCTGTTCATCAGGAGGTATATTTCCCTTGTGTCCTCTTCTTGGGGGCCCCGGGGACGCCAGCTTAAGCGTGCCCTTGGTGGGGCACTGCTGAAGTTGGGGAGACCTATCCGGACTGGATCCGGAAGGGGAACATCATTTATATAGAACCACTCTGAAGGCCAACTTTCTGGTGCCTTCTCAGGAGTGCCGGACAGGTATCCGGTCTCAGCGATGCGCCATACTTCGGCCCCGCCCACTTGACATAGGGACTCTTCCTGGGTGCGGGGGACGAGGCAGAACAACTTCCTCCATAATCCGAAGTGTGGTTCGCAGCCTAAAAACAGCTCACAAAGGGCGACATACCCCGCTATGTGCAGAATAGAGGCGGGGGTCAGATTGTGTAACTGGAGGCCGTAGAACTCCAGGAGCCTGCGAAGAAACCGGTCGATAGGAAACCCAACGCCCCTCAGCGGATGTGGGATGAGGCATATCCGCTCCTCTGGAGATGGGTTAGGAGATCCCTCAGCTTGTTCCCCCCATCATACGTGGCTATTCCAGCCCGGACAGGGACCATGAACGCCGGTGGGAGAAGCCCTTGGGTTTGTAACTTTACCAAACGGCTGTGAGGAACTGAGCACTCTCCCCAATCCCCGACTTAGAGCGAGGAGGGCAAGCAGATGAGCTGCGACGGCTGGCCATGCTGAAATGGTTTTTCGCGGAGTGCTCTAGGATGCTAGCTCGAGGGAGGAGAGTGGGGCTTGGATCTGAGAATCCCCGTCCCTTAAAATAGACGGATGGCCCGGAGGATCGAAGGTGGCATATGCAAAAATGCCTCGACTCCTCGCATTCGCTCGACACGTGGAGATGGTCATTACTGAGGCACTGAAGCCGAGGAGCACAACGTGATTAAAGGCCGGACACTATTCGTCGTAATAGGTACTTTGGAGTATTCGGAGAAGGAACCCGCCTTGCAATGCCGAAGACACTACTGCGCGCCGGACTCATCGTCATTGAAGCCTGGTTCAGGGGCTACTGAGGGAGTCCTGGATTAGGGGGTATCCGGACAGCCGGACTGTGTGCAACGTCCGGACTATTGAAGCGTGAAGATACAAGACTCAAGACTTTGGCCCGTGTCCGGATGGAATTTTCCTTGGCGTGGAAGGCAAGCTTGGCGATCCGGATATTATATTTCCTTCCTTGTAACCGACTCCATGTAAACCCTAGCCCTCTTCGTGTCTATATAAACCGGAGAGGTTGGTCCTTAGAAGGCCGATCACAATTACAATCATACCATCATAGGCTAGCTCCTAGGGTTTAGCCTCTACGATCTCGTGGTAGATCTACTCTTGTACTACCCATATCATCAATATTAATCAAGCAGGAAGTAGGGTTTTACCTCCATCGAGAGGGCCCGAACCTGGGTAAACGTCTGTGTCCCTTACTTCTTGTTACCATCAGCCTTGACGCACAGATCGGGACCCCCTACCCAAGATCCGCCGGTGTTGACACCGACAACAATGTCTACGGCAGTAGGAATTCTGTCTACGGGTGTCACTACTAGGAAAAGGCCTACTAATGGCGCACCTAATTTGCCCATTAATGGCGCATTAGTGGTGCGCCATTAGTATATTTTACTAATGGCGCACCACTGGTGCGCCATTAGTATCTGGTATACTAATGGCGCACCTCTGATGCGCCATTAGTGTATCTGATGCGCCATTAGTATGCCTCCTGTGGGGCCATGTATACCAGTGCTCGGCATACTAATGACGCACAGCAACAAGATGCGCCATTAGTAACTTCGGCATACTAATGGCGCACTGTTTAATGATGCGCCATTAGTATACTTTGGCATACTAATGGCGCACTGTGATGTGATGCGCCATTAGTATGAATATTAGGTTTTTTTATTTTTTATTTTCTATTTTTTGCACAGGTTACAAAATGTATAATTGGACAAAATATAGACAGCACACATCAACAACAGATTCATCGAATACAATAGAAGATTAGTCTTTGAATACAATTCATCATATTAGTCTCTGAATACAATTCATCATATTAGTCTCCGAATTGAAAAGACAGAACAAAGATAGAACATTATATTACAAGTCTCGAGACCGCGAGTAGCGAGTTTGTCTTCACATTACAAGTCGATATCGATCATCTAAACTACCATCACATAGAAGAGAGCTGCGGTCATCACGATGAGCATCATCACGATGAAACTCGTCTTCATCCGGTTCCTCCAACGCCCCTCCCTCTCCCGCTAGATAGCGGGCATATCTTGATTCGCCTCGCCCTAGTGGTGTACCCTTTGTAGCTGTTATCGCTGAATCGGTGAACCTGTCTCCAACACTCCTCCCGACCGTCAGAGGCTCGGGAACCTTACCCTTGTACACGACATACGACGGCATCGCTATGCACTAGCCAAACGTAAACGTTAGTACCAATTCTGAGACAATACATAAGCAATATATAAGTATGCAATGAACGATCGGAAGAGAAAAGCAAGACATTAATAGCATCGATTACATCTAAGTTGAACGACTCTCGAAACCAAAGAGACATACTACAAGTTCATTAAAGTTTAATTACAACATGAGCCAATCGATGTTTGAGAACTAGACACAAGCATCACCGCTTCGACTCGACTCAAGGGACGGTGCGTGGATGAAGCCGCCGTCTATCGTGGGAGTCATGAAATAACGGGTCGTTGTCACCTGCATTTGTAGCATTGTGTGGATGTCTTTGTTGGACGGTTGATTGTTGAGGTAGAACTGCCCCGAGGACGGCGACATCTTGATGGATGATTTCCGCAAACTCCGACTGGATGCGAAAGAATTCTTGTCGGAGGTCCGCGTCCTGGATTGCCGACACGCTCTTTGCCCAATCTTTGAGTTTACTCGGTAGCAGAAGTTGATGATGGTCCCGTACGATCGCCCGCATGTGATGGATGGCGTAGTAGGCACCCTTCTGACCGCCAGCGATCGCTGACGCAGCGAACGTCGATTGTGGGAGAACACGTGCTTGCCGTACTTACGAATAGGCTTGGTGAAGGTGCCTCCAGATTTGGCGTAGCCAGGGAGAACATCATCAAGAACCTTCTTGACATTTGTGTAGTCTACGTTCGACTGACGGTCCGGGTCGAAATACGTGGCCATGGAATATTTGGGGCTTAGGAGGATGAGCGTGCAATGTGTGTCACTGCAGAAAACACAGAATGTTAAAAGAAATACGATCGAAATCTAAGAATTCATATGTTACGAGCCGGTTGAGGGGAGGACTTACTCGGGAAAGTAAGGCACGAGGAAGTTATCCTTATCTTGGTTTGCCAGAATGATGCCTTCTAGGTAAGAACTCACGACTTGCCGGTCCCCAGCGCTGCCCAAGATCTTGGCACGCATGTAGAAGGGGTCGACTATCACGATGTCCGGGGTCTTGTCGCGAATGATCCGCATCTCCATACTCAGCAAAAATAGCCGAACGAAGGTGTAGTGCAGCGGATGAAGGTTCAACATAGCATGGATGTCATCAAACCGCAGGACGATCGTACGCCCGATGAAGTTATCCACGAAGCCCTTGCCCTCTGGCACCTTGGCGCAAAACCGGTATGCCACATCCTTCTCTCGAGACGCCGCTTCTCCAAAGAAAGAACAACATCATGCAGACTCCGCATAGCACCGGTTGCAGCATTGAGCATATTTGTCAGTAGCATCGCCCTACCCGCCACATGCACCCTCCTCAAGATATCCTTAGGTGAAGGTGGCCTGTCGTGAGCACGGATCGTACTCGGTGCCGGCTGGCTCGCACCCTTCTTAGTCTTTCTTTTGCGTGCCTTCTTCTTCTCCTATAATGGGACCGAGTTCTGCTCACAGACCGCCTTCTTGAGTGTGTTGGGGCTAATAATATTTCGCACCTCGCCTATCTGAGGCTCGGTGAAGTCGGCAGCTGGAGGCGTCTCCTGAGAGCTGAACGCCAGACGACGCCTGTTGCAACTTGGCTTCTCCGCGGTACCAGCTAGATCACGCATGTCTTTTGTTGGGTTGGGTTCTTGAGAAGGAGGCCCCATGAAGTCGCCATCGTACCCATGATCGGCAAAGTACTGATCGATGTTGCCAAATGTATCGTCGTCGTCGTCATTCTGATCCTGTGCCATATGCATGTTTGGATCCAGTGGCATAGGGATGTCCGGCACCGTTGCGGCGGTCTTGCCATGGGGCCGACTTGGCACCGGCACGACTAGCGGTGTTGTCTTTGGGGTGCTGTCCCCCGCCCCCAAACGAATCTGACTCTTCGGCCAAAGCAGGGGCCAGCTCAGGCAGGCGCTGAGGGTCATCACGTCATCATCGTTGGCCCCGACGGGTCGAATTGGACATAACAACTCGTCGCAGCCTGGCAGCACCCGAACCAGTTGAACCCTAAACAAGTTGGGTGGCATCTGGGTACCGTGGAACAAGGGGTTGCCCGGTTGAATGATTTTGCCCTTGGCGACATCGACCAACTCGTTGTTCACGGCGCGGAGAGTGCACGGAACGTCGGCGGTGCCTGCGAAACATGTAGGGCGTCAGGATGCCCAGTCAAAGGTAAGGAGATGAAGTCCTCGGCCGAGAGAGGCTTAATTAGTTACCGTGATGATGGCGTCGAGCTCGGCTAATGTCGAGGCACCGCCAACGGCGGGCGTGCAGCTGACGGAGGGGCCGCTTGCTGCAGAGATGCCGGTCGGCGTACACCCGGGTGCATTAAGCTCCCGTGCCAGCGTCGGAGACACCAATGCCGCCTCCACCGGAGGCACCAATGGCCCCGCCATCGCATTATGCGAGTTGCTGGCCATGAAGCTAGGAATCGGGGGCGACCCCTGTTGGCCGCCCGCAATCCACGCACTCAACCCCTCGATCAAGGTAGGCACAATGGCGGTGATCGTCACTCCGAGTTGTTGTTGCACTTGCTCTTGGACAATCTCCGGAATCCGCGCCACCTGTACCTTGAGTTCTTGAACCTCGCGCGCCTGGCTTTCCGAGCTGGTCTTTTTCTCCTTCCGCACACCAGCGGTATAGTATGACCCCCATTTTGTCGACAAGCCTTTGCCGGCCACACGACCAGCTGACGCCGGCTTACTGAGCTTATCCTTGTTCTTCATTACATTCAACGCCCTATTTAGAGTGGTGTCCCAAGGGTTGCTCTTAGTCGACCCAGCCATCGCTTTCGATCGCTGCGGAAGGAATGTGAACCATTTAGAAATTTGGCTTCATTAATTAGAATGCAACCATATGGAGCTAATTACGCGGGGTGTATTCCTTACGAACAAGCTCAAGCTTCACGGTCTTGGATCCGTGGTAAGCTCCTTTGTTTTCGGTCCTTCTTGTACGGGCCCCGACAAAGTTCCTGGTCCGCTTGTCACCGATTTATCGAAGAGGGGCGGTAAGCCTTGCTCGCAGTCCGCCTCCTCCTTGTCCCATATAGGCTCCGCCACTCAGAACCGCCGGGACCGAGTGTGTGTTCCCCTATGTTCAGCTCCGCATTTCTTTCCCCCACTGACTTGATTGGGAGTTTGCGGTGCTCGAGCAATTGATCTTGAAGTCGTTGTAGTCATCTTCGGTGATCGAAGGATTTTTCTCCTTGATCTTCTCATAAATCTCATCTTTCTCGATCATTCTCTTCAAATTGCTTTTCCAAGTAGACAGGGCCTTGCTCATCTTCGTGAGGGCAACATTGTTCACTTTATTCCCTTTGAGGCTTGTGTTTGCAAATTCAACGGGGAACTTGTATCGTTCGTGCAGCTTCGTGAAGAGGAGGTTGCGTAAATTCCCTTGGTCAGGATGCCTCAGGTTCTCGGTGTTGATCGAGACGGTGCTCCGGAGAATGCACCCGAGCTGAAGCGAGTACCCTTTGACTATTCGTTCGGGCGCCGTTGGATTCCCATTGGAGTCCACTTCAGTAACTTCCTCCTTGAGGGTGAGGAGCACGATCGGGCGCCGGTCCTTCCGTTGCCTCTTCGGTTGGCTGCCATCTGTGCGTGCGCCGCCATCATCAGTGGTGGCATCCTTGGCGGCACCATCAGTGGTGGCATCAGTGGGGTCATCCTCGGCGGTACCATTAGTGGTCTCAGGATCGGTGGGGAAGGCGGCGTCCTCGTACAAGTGAGGTTGTTCCTCCATCTCCTGGGACAGCTCCCAGAATGCCTTGCCGCCCGAACCCCCGGCCTCATCATTGTTGGCCATGTTTCTCTCTAAATAGGAACAAAGTTTGGTCAAAAAGTTGGTTATTGTCAAGGAACAAGATCATGGTCTCATCATTTAGGGTTTGTCGACACCGAGGCATCCTAAAAGCTAAGCATTTATCATTGAGGGTTTTTCGACGCCAAGGCACCCTAAAAGCCTAAGCTTTAATCATTAGTCACAAGTACCCCATATGCCCTATTTTTAGCAAAGTCATGCTAAAATTCACGGAAAATTTCAGCATGACCTTTGCTGAAAATAGGACATATGGAGTAATACCAATTCTTTGGAGCGGAAGTTAATCGACATTCCAGCAAACTCAAGGGCCTCTCGGGTGGACAAGGCAAAAAAGGCCTCCATCACAACATGGAAAATACATTGGCATTTGAAGAGGTGAAACAATATATGCATCTCCAAGAAGCATTGGTCAACCCAAGATACATCAACTACTGCACTGTCCTGCCTAATAAAAACAGTGAAGTGAAGTGAACGTATTTTCCAAATAATCTAATCACACGGCAACAAATCCGTTCTCTATCCGGACACGGACAAGTTTTGGTTTATTCCTTTCCAACAGGCTAAGGTACTACTATATAGGGAAACGTTGCATACAAACTAACCCAAGCACCTTTTCTGGCATTATATTCAACATATATGAGATCAAACAAATCGTACAACGCATAACTAGTCTGATGGGATGCTAAAAAACAGACATCTGATTCCTAGCAGTCAGATCGATTATTTTGCTTCTAAGGTCAGAGGATCATGCTGATTAAGGTTCTATTTTTATACTGCAAGTTCCAGGTAATTAGAGTATGTGGCACTGTCTTGTGTTGACTAACTCATAAATGATATTATCATCTTTACTCACCGTTATGTGTATCATGGCTGAAATTCCACCGTTATAATAAATGCCTGCTTGGCTAATTAGCAAGTAAGTAACTCTTATATTATCAAAGCTTGCCAGTTTCTGAAATCAATTACTGACAGGGAATAGCACAGGCACACAGCAAACCTATAACTTAATGATGGTTATTAGGGAAGACAGGAAATGAGGATGGACAGAACAATATGTTTGGGAAATGCAAATAGAAGTAGTGCTATGAGAGTAAATTTTTTTCAATTTTCATTGATGTTTCAAATTAGATTGGTGCACATGTGGCTGCAATTTCTATTGGTCATCCAAGATGGGTGTTCATAGTAAAGTACTATATAGTGGCACTAACATAACCAAGGATTGCTTTTAAAAAAACATAACCAAGAATCACCTTCCACGTGGCTTCTTCTCTTTAGCTTTGGCTTCCTTACGCAAAGTGGGCAAATACTTACATCTGCTGCAGTAGGTACTTGATCGCCCTTTCCCTTCTTGTTCTGTGATCAAAACCACGATGAGAATGCAATACACACCAAAGAATATCATATACAAGAATTGCAGAAATTAAACAAGGTCAGACCCACACTATCTATTCTTTCTTCATGGCAGAATATCATATACAAGCACGAATTTTGTTCACATTTATATAGCAACAAATATTTATACACTCATATAGCAGCACTAATCTTGTTCATACACTAAAAAAAGTTAGAAAGCATTTACTGTCAGACACCTATGCGCACACACGCGTCAGTATACATGTTGTCAGAAATCTGCAATTGTAACTGAACGCATTGCACTGTAAACTTGCAGTTGTCTTGTTTCAAAAAAAACTTGTAGTTGTGCAGACCTGTTGCCGAGGATCCGGTGGAGCGCGACGATGTGGTCCTCCTCCTGCTACGAGAAGCAGCCGCGCTTGAGGTCGGGGCGGAGGTAGTAGATCCACCGAGGCAGCAGCTCTTGCCGCAGCAGTTCAGCCCAGCGAGTCTAGGGAGTAAGCTCCAGCAGCCGACGCCATGGCGGTTGATGCGCAGCCGGCTACGAGGGCGGCGGGGAGGCGGGGCGGCGGCGTCGGGAGAGGAGAGGGCGGCGTCTGGGTCGGGCGTCGGGGAGACGAGACGACGGGCGGCGCGCAGCGGTGTCGGGGCGGCGTCGAGGCGGCGGGGCAGCGGCATCGGGAGAGGAGAGGGGAAGGGGATCGAGGGCGAGGGCGAGGGAGAGAGATAGGTTTGGGCCGCCGGGGAGGAAATATCGATGGGGGCGGCACAATACTAATGGCGCACCACCCCTCGGTGCGCAATAAGTACATCCATACTAATGGCGCACCTCACCCTGGTGCATCATTAGTATTTTTTTATTTCTGCTCGAGCCAACTGGTCATCTTCCACCTGACCTGATCCACACCAAGTTCCCTCTACTAGCTCGACTGGTCAGCAGCCACTTCTCACACCAGGAGGTCCTGGGTTCGATTCCCAGCCTCCACAATTTTTTTTATGCGTTTAAAATGCTGTTTGATACTTATTTGTGTTTAAATATGTTCAAACTTGTTTAAATCATAACAGTAATATTTTTTATAAGACAGTAATAATTTTTTTAAAAATATCATCAAACAGTAATGCCGGTGGAGTGGGGGAGGATGCGCGGGGTGCGGGGGGTCGGCAGCGGCAGTTGAGTAGGGGAGGGGTGCGGGGGGTCGGTGGCGGCGGTTGAGTAGGGGAATCGAGGGTGCGGGCGGTCGGCGGCGGCGGCCGGTGGACTGGGGGGTGCTCGACGGTGAGGGGGACCAGATCTGGCGAGGTGGGATAGCGATCGAGATGGAGGGGGATCGAGATCGAGTGTCCATGAAATATAAAAATATTCATGATAGTTCAAAAAGTGCCCATGAAATACAATCGAGAAATGAAGGCTACGATTTAAATATAATCGATCTTAGCTAGCTATCTGTTCACATTCTTCTTGCCCTTCTTTTTCGCAAATGGAGTTCTTCTGTGGAACGGACGTCCTTTAAGTAGGGTGGTCCTGCTTCTTCTTGTGGTGTATGCTGCTACTTCATCATCGTCGTCATGTTCGATCCTCGGGTCGTCGTACTTGTCGAAGTCTTGCTCATTGGCTACTCCATCCATTCCGATGATCTTCCTTTTGCCTCTCCTCACGACAACACGACTGGGCTTTGACGGGTCGGTAATGAAGAAGCATTGGTCCACTTGGGAAGTCACTACCCATGGCTCATTTTTCGCGGTGACGTTTGCGCCCATGATCTTGATTTGGCCGGGTATAACCATGGTGGTGAAATACTGTCTTCTTTTAGGACGCTCTTCGCCCATCGACACGGAACATCGGGACCTTCTCTCCAACAGTAGCTCAGCTCCCAGATCTCCTCGATCCTTCCGTAGTATCTGTCCTTGTCGTTACGGTGTAGGATTCCATCGTTACCTCAAGTTACGATAACCATCGCTCTTCATGTCCTTGGCCTCGGTGTAGAATGTGTAGCCATTGATATCGTGACGCCTCATAGGTCATCGTTGTGCTCGGCATACGTGACAAGGCGAATATGAGTTGTTCTTCCGCGGAAGAATCCTCATGTAAAGGGTACGACGAAGCTTCGCTTGAACCAACGCGTGAAACATGAGTTGTGCTCTTTGATTATATCTCCGTCCAGTCCTCTGTTGGCCCGGTCATTGTACGCCTTCTTAATAAAGGTTTTGTGCTCTACCACCCAAGGATCGACCACGTCTATGTGTTGTAGCGCGACTAGGTTTGCTCTTTCAAAGTCGGCGAGTCGACCCTCTAAGTCGACATGCATTTTGGCGACCCTCACGGTGACCCCATCCGGCGAGCCTGCCGAGGTGCTCGCTGACGGGCAGACCAATGGGGTTCTCGATGCCTAGATAATTCGTGCGATGGGAGATGCACTCTTGGTCGAAAGCCCCGCTATACTTCCTCTAGACGTGACATGTTGCGAACGTGTCCTTTGATGACACCATTCATCCTTTCGAACGGCATCATGTTGTGCAGGAACGTCGGCCCGAGTTGGATGATATCCTCCACTATATGGACCAGTAGATGCACCATAACATCGAAGAATGCAGGCGGTAAGTACATCTCAAGCTCGCATAGTATCACCACGATCTCTTCCTGTAGCTTTCTTAGTTGCCTCACGCCAATCAACTTCCGAGAGATGACGTCAAAAAAGTTGCATAGGCCAAATAGCGTTTCACGGACGTGCGCGTCCATGATCCCACGGATTGCAACTGGAAGTATCTGCATCATCAAGACGCGTGCGTCGTGAGACTTCATCCCATTGAACTTCGTCACTGGGTCTAGGTATCTGCTTATCTTCCCACAGAATCGTAAGGAAGTTTTACTCCTAGGAGGCGGTGAAAAACTGCTCGATCTCCTCGACTTAGAGTGAAGCACGCGGGAGGGTAGTTATTTCCGGTCTTCTTGGCCTTTTGCCTTTGCGGCGACTTTACGTGTCTGTCCCGCTTCCTCACCATCATCATCATCATTAGCGTGAAGCTCCTGCACGATGCCCATTGATTTCAAGTCTGCCCTTGCTTTCGCCCATCTTTGGTCCTCTCCGCATGTTGAGCAGGGTACCAAGCAGACTCTCGCACACGTTCTTCGTGATATGCATGACATCAAGGCTGTGAGGCACACGGTGGATCTTCCAGTACGGCAAGTCCCAGAAAACAGACCTCGTTTTCCATACCTTCAGCAGCGGCTCTGGCGCCTTTCGCTTCTTTCCCAGCTCTGGCGCCTTTTGCTTCTTTCCCGGCAGTGGGCAGTCTTTCCAATTTTTCAACAGCTTGTCTATTTCCTCGTCGCTCCTCGTACACGGGCGTTTTCGGGGTTCGGTTTCACCATCGAACAGATCCTTGCGTTTCCTCCACGGGTCATCGTCGCGAAGCCACCTTCGATGTCCCATGAACACGGTTTCGAAAACCCGGGATCTCTATCTAGCTGGCGATACGTTGTGTCATCCATGCACCTTACGCATCCAAAAAAATCCGTGGACTACCTGCCCCGCGAGATATCCGTAACCGAGATAGTCGTGCACCGTCGTGAGCAGTGCGGCTCTCATAGGGAAATATTCTTTCTCTGCGGCGCCCCACGTATTGGTGGCGTTTTCCACAGCGTGTCAAGCTCCTCTTTCAAAGAGCCCCTGACTGATTGATGCCGTTCCCTGGTTGTTTCAGCCCTTCAATTAGCATACTCATGTGAATGTACTTCCTCTTCATGCACAACCAGGGGGGAAGGTTGTACATCCACACAAACACAGGACAGGTGCTATGTGTGCTTCTCTGGATGCCAAACGGATTGACTCCATCGGTGCTCGCGCCCAAAGACGATATTCCTTGGATCGCTCCCAAATTCTGCGTCTTGAAGTTCAACGCTTGCCACCGCTCGCATCCTTAGGGTGACTCAAGATCTTGTCTTTTTATCTATCTCCGGATCATTTGCGTCATCTTCGCTTCTTCTCCTCCCTATCCGCGCATCAACGCAGGAGCTTTGCTACCTTAGGGTCCGCGAAATACCGCTGCAGACGAGGAGTGATCGGAAAGTACCACACCACTTTTCGAGGAGCTTTCTTCCTCTTCTTGTATCGAGTGACGCCAAGACACCGGACATATGGTAGACTCAGCGTGCTCGTCTCGATAAATGATGCAATTGTTCATGCACACATGGTATTTCACGGCGGTAAATCCAGAGGACACACGATTTTCTTCGCCTCCCAAACTGGTCGGGCACTTGTTCCCCTTGGGAAGACGTTCGTGCTGAATGACATGTTCTCGTCGAAGCATCGCCGGTCATTTTGTGTTTTACCTTCATCTCGAGCCATGAGCGTTACTTTCGGCGGGTATCCTCGGGCCTGCATCCTTCATACAATGGAGTAACCGCGTCTAACTCAAGTTGATCCATCTTGGCTTTCTCTCGGCGGTAGCTCTTGCGTTATCCTTACGCTTGAGAAGCAGCTCTTGAATATGAGGGTCCCGCACCCAGCCCATCGATGGTCCAGCGTCGCTCGCTCCGCCGCATCATCATCATGTCCTGCATCTTCTACATGATGATCGTGTACAGCATCACCGTCGTGATCATCTCCGGGATTCTTCGTCTTCTCGCCCGCCCGAGCCGCGGTGGTTGTCTTGTGCCCTTCCTCATTTCTTGCCGCCCCCATGGGCGACTTCAGAGTCATCTTCATCACCTTGCCTCCGATAGCCATCCATGAAACCACGCAAGAGCAGGTGGTCCCACTTGTTCGAATCCGGGTCCGCAATAAGGCTCTTCACTTGCATCTTCGACACGGACATCTTATCTCCGCCTCGTTCTTTTGAAGCATCTCGGCCTTCGCGGACCTCAAAAACCTATTCACGATGCCTTCGGTCATCGTGCGGACCATGGTCACCAAGGGTAGAGCAAAACGATATTTTAGAACCAAGAAAAATTTGGCATGACTTTCCTAAAAATAGGACCAAAAGAATGCTTAATGCCAAAATTCTGCCGAAATGGAAATGAATCAACATTCCGGCAAAATATTGGCAACTATCGCATTTCAAATACCGGTACACCTCCAAACACAAACACATATGCAACACCACAAACATATGCAACACCACAAACATATGCAACACCACGAACATACATAGATCTAGCTAGGCCATAAAAAGTGCATGTGCACATTGTTGTAGGGAGAACAACATAAATATAGCTTCCCCCCTTACTTACCTATCAAAACAAGGTAATTTAACCACTTAATTTGAATGAATCTATGGTGAAAATGAGGTGAAAAAGAGGAGGCACCCGAGACAAGGAGGAGGCGGTGGAGAGAATGAAGTGGGGAGAAAGTGAGTGTGGGTAGGAGAGGCTTTCCAAAATATCTTATTGCTGCCCACTTACTAATGGCGCACCAATCATAAATGCGCCATTAGTAATCCAGGTTACTAATGGCGCACCTTCTAGTGGTGCGCCATTAGTAGTTTTGCAAAAAGAAACATACTAATGGCGCACTGTTCCACAGTGCGCCATTACTAGTTTAAACTAGTAATGGCGCACGGTGGAAAAGTGCGCCATTAGTAGTTTTGCAAAAAAAAGGAATAAAAAATATAATAAAAAACAACATTAGTGGCGCACTTTCCGACAGGTGCGCCATTACTAGTTACAACTAGTAATGGCGCACTTCGTCTGGATGCGCCATTAGTATGTTTGGACAGGCGCACTAGTTCAAAAAAAATTGATACTAATGGCGCACCTTGGGCCAGGTGCGCCATTAGTAGTTTCAACACTAATGGCGAATCAGAAGGTGGTGCGCCATTAGTATATACTAATGGCGCACCGCTTGTCTGGTGCGCCATTAGTGTCAATCCCATCTATAGCCCTTTTTCTAGTAGTGTGTAGGAGTCCGAACGAGGCGTCTTGGCTTCTTCATCTAAATCGTATTAAACAATTTAACATTTAGAAAAAACAACACGACTTTGATAGAAATTGGACATATTGAGTGCCACAAATTAAGCAAAACGAAACTTAATCCACACTTCGCAAAAACATTGGCACTCACTATGAATACACCTGCATCATGAAAAAACTAATGTACCATATGCTCATCCATATGTAGTACATTTTGTGTAGCACACACATTCAATTTTAAGACATTCACTTATGAAGATTCAATGGTACATCATACAACAAATTTTAGCTACACTAATAAAATGTTGTACTAGATTTTTATTCATATGTTGTACATTTGAACTACACTAATAATGTTGTATGAACATTTCTATCCATATGAAGCCCATACCACAAGTAACCATTAACAGAGAAAGGGAGGTGTGCTTACCGGGTCGGAGTCGGACGACGGTCTGGATGAGGTGAAAGTCGATGGCGGAGGTGGAGGCGGACGACGAGTTCGATGGAGACGAGGACGACGTTGGATGCGGAGGAAAGCATGGGCGACGGTCACGGGGCAGTAGTTCGAGGTAGCGTTGCACGGCGACGCCGACGAACTTCGAGGCGGGGACGGATGGCATGGGCGATAGGGAAGATTGTCTCCTCGATGACATTCAAGGAGGCAGACCGCGACCTCGCCGGTGGCGACGGACGATGCCACGACGCTGGCGGCGGCGAGAGAGGAGGGAGAAAGAGTTTGCATTTAGAATGAGATCCGACAGCCGCTGGGGTAGGTAAGGTCTTATATAGCAGTGACGGGCGCATTGAGTAGCCCTCCACCCTAGTATAAGCGTGGGAGGCGGCAACGTGACCAAATATAGTTGTGGCAAGCGACTGCTCGAACCCGCCACCCGCTATCTGAAAATATTTAAAAACGTTTGGCGCCTGGGTTCCCAAATATTGTTATGATGGGTTCAGAAAGCCGCCCGCCACAACTGTGGAAGTGAACTATGGTGGGCACCTATCTGCACCCGCCACAGTAGCTTGCCAGCCGGGCACGAATTAGAAAATGCATAGGTGTGGCGGGTTATCTTCGGCACCCGCCATAGCTACTTACGCAGCACTGGCGGACAGGTATTAGCGCTCGCCACTGCTTGCTTTCAAAATTAGCAGTGGCGGGTGCCTTCCTTCACCTGCCACTCATTAGGGTTCACCTATAAGCCCTTTCCTAGTAGTGCATGATTTAAGAAGATTACACTTTTTTACTACCTATTTGTTGGTTTTTTACAACCCCCCCCCCCCACGCGGATCTGTCAACGTGTATCTTTTCATTGACTAGATGGTACCTTTGTCGGTTTAATATATTTCAACGATATTTGATAGCGTGGAATAAAAATATTTAGATTAACAACATGTAATTTTTAAATACATATGACTTGTTAATTTGATTATGTATATTGGTAAAATATTTATTGAATATAAGTATAATAATATAATGAATAATAGTTTTTCATGCATGGCTGCATGTGGGGTGGGTATTTTTCCTTGCATGGTTGCATATTTAGGTAAGCCTCATTCCATCCAATTGCCCTATTTTATTTTATTTTATTTATTAGTTGGTTATTTATTCACCTAAAATAGTTATAGATTTTTTTTGCGAGTAAAATGGCTATAGAGGCTATAGATGTTCTTAAAAGAATAGCTATAGCTATTTGTAGACTATATGAAGAGTTCAAGCAAAACCTAACTCGCCTTTTTGAGCGAAACAAATAAATAAATAATTATCTTATTTTATTTTAATTATTTTTGCATATTTAAAATTTGGATTATTTATTCACCTAATATGAAATTTTGATATGATTTACAGCAAAAATAGTTATTTTGTGAGAAATCAACATATTGAATCAATTATTTTTGGTTTAGTGATGGACATGTACTATATGAAGTAAAATATATATGGTTTATTGATTTTGCCAATTTAATTTTAGTTTAGCGACAATATATTTATTTTTACCTTTATCTCTTTATGTTTGTGCAGAAACATATTTGTTCAACAATTCAAATGTAAATATCAATATTCCACTGTATCTCATACATCAACATTTAAAACCGTATTTTTATTTAATTCAGACAGTATATCGTCGCTAAACTACGGTATCCTCTCCCACAGCCCTGCTGCATCAGCTGCACTGCTTCATCAAACCTCACCCGGATCCGGCCTCTACTGCCACCATGAGCTCGGAAATACAGGGTAAGCTCTCTGTCTTCGGTTCTTCACTGCATAATTGTCTGGATGCTGCTATAGTGTAGTGTATGCTATTCTTCTATAGTGTAGTGTATGCTATTCTTCTATTGATTTGGCTGGATGCTAATTGATTTGCTGGTTGCTGCTATAGTGTGCTGTCAATTGTCAAGTATATGTTAATTTGCTGCCTGATTATATGTTTTTTTTTCTTTTTTTTATTAATTTATGCTGAAACGCTAAATGGGGCTTAGCATGCTATAGCTGCGCTATAGCGTTTCACCCATTTTAGCCGAGCTGACGCTAAGAAGCTTAGCGCGCTATTTAAAACTTTGATTCATTCCCTTGTCATGGATCGAACATGAAAAAATCGTCATTTCCGATGCTGCCCAGAGAGCCCACCACGAACCCGAGGCTGCTCGGCGACGACGGGAAACTGCCCGTGCCGCCACCCTGGCCACCTCCCGCCATGTCGCCGATCCCACTCCCGCTGTGGTCCGGCACCGACCCCACCGTCGAGGACGTCCTCCCGGCCGATCCCACGACGGCGGCGAGCTCGTCCGCCTGCACGAACGGATCGGACGAGGAGCTGAACACGTCGTCAACGCTGGTGCACCAGGAGGAGGACAGCTGAGTAGTGGCCTGGCCCAACTGAGGAAACGTCGGGGCAAAACTGACGAGGTTTTCTGCGCGGTCGTCGCTCGCAGCGGCAATGACCATTGGGGTATTGGAGGGAGGCTTGCAGGTGTGCTCGCCGTAGTACGTAACGGCGTACTTGATTGGATGGGTCTCGCAGATCTGGACTTGCCTCTTGGCGTTGCAGCCTTGGTCAGATTTGTGCGTACACCTGTAATAGCTCCTGAAAGACCAAACCATAACGAAGCTCGTGATTTAATTTCCTCCAGTTTCCATCGCAAATCAGTGCGGGCGTGGGCAAAGAGAAATCGTGCTAGCTATTATAATTATAGTGCTTCTCTTGGAAACAAAACAAGTGTACGTACCTCGGATGATGTGAGTTTTGGATTTCTTTCTGCCCGTATTTCCGCCATATGTGACCATCAACCAGCGTGTCAGTTACTCGCTTGCCAGAGAAGCCTTCTAATCTGCCATATAAAGGTAGCAAAGTTGATGAGCAAACTAATCAAAACGAGCATCGATCACAAGGAACTCAGCTGGCTTTTGCCAAAGAAAACAAGTTAATCAGCACAACACACTGTTCAGATTGACCGTGTGCTCTTGAAGAGAGTTCGATCTATAACCTTCTGCTGAAGCTGCGTTTCCTCGTCCTCCCGGTGGAGCTCTCCGCCCTCGCCCTGAACACCCCATCGGCCGACCCGGACGCGGACGCTCCGGCCGTGCAGCCGGTGTCCAACACCGACAGAGCGCTGGACAGCTTGTTGAGCATCCCGTCCATCAGCTCTGTCAACTCCGGCGACTGCTCCTGCAGCATGCCCTTGAGCCTCGTGGCCCCCTCGCGCGCCTCGATCAGGTCGTTCACCGCCGCGGCCGCCCTCGCCGCCGGCACGTCTCTCGCCGCGCTGCCCGAAGATGCCATGCAACTACAGCAGTGCTACACCACTAGTAATACCCCGCTAGCTACTGTGCAGCGTTCACCACTATAAGCTTTAGCGTAGGCGCAGGTAGAGTGAAGGGGTTCTCTAATTAATTAAGTTGAGGTGTTTGCTTGCCACTTCCATTCTTATCGGGCGGGAGGAAAAGCAGTAAGGAAAATGTTGAAAGCAATGAGGACGGACGGAGGAGGAAGCTGCATGGAAGCACGGGAGTGGGTCCCGACGACCGGGCGACCATAGTAGATACTCGAATCAAAGGAAGCAAGCAAAGGGAGGCATGGCTACTGCACATATACAAGTCGTCATCGCCATGACACAGGCAGTGTGAGGTCACGCGCGCGTTTGACTGTATGGACACCGGCAATGCCTCGGCAACTTCCTTCCTGCATCCAGGCCTTGCTGAAAACGATCCAGTCATGCTGGGCCGGCCGTTAGATTCTTTGCTTAGCACCTGCGCTCTCCAATTAGATTATGTGCTTTCGTTCAACCTGTTACTTTCTTCAGGGTAGTCGTAGCATCTACGTACATTAGTTCACTCCAGTCAAACGAGCAGTAGACCGTCAAATGTGACGAACATCGCTGTTCTTGGCAAGCCTTTTGAAAATTGGACACATGAATGGTTTTTATACTGGAACCTTTCTCCATCTGCTGAGTAGATTTCATGCGGTGGAATATTGTCACCCACATAATGCAACGCGCCTCCGCGCAGACCAGTTTTAGTTACTTTGATTTGGAAAAGGACACGGCTAATTCCTCCATGTAGTTGCTCAAGAGTGCCACGCTTTGCCAAAACAGAAAGGTTACATCGGGATATTAAATGGAGGGATATGTCTCTTGAGAACGTATTCAGTACTTCCGTCTGATTTGGCGACTTTTTTGTCGAAATAGACCCTCTGCCCACTGAAATTGCCAAAAGAGACCCCTCCAAACAAAATTGACAAAAAGGACCCCCTCGGCCGTGGCGGCGGACGCGGCAGGCGACACGTGGCCCCTGCCGCCGAGCCAGGAGGCGGCTGCCGGGGTAAAACGTTTCTCGCATAGTGCCTCACGCCGGGACAGAATGGGCCGGGCCAGGTGGACCCTGCCACCACTACACGAGGCGGCCAGCGCTGCTGCTGCCGCTCCCATGCCGACGAGTCCTGCTGCGCGCGGGCCAGCCGCCACTGCGTGAGGCGGCCTCACTGTTACTGCTGCTGCATGCCCGACATCCTTTGCTGTGGCAGACGACGATAATTACCGGCGCGGACGATGCTGATTTTCACGGGCGGGAATCTGCGCCTTTTATTTCTTTATTCCCGATGATTCGCTGCTACCTGGGAGCTGGCTTTTGCCACTGCTTTGTATGCACTCGCACTGATTCCGCTGTGGTGCTGACTAGAGACTCAACTGCCTTTTGCTTGAGCGGACGCTACGGCACTGCGGGAATCACTCACTCAGCGCTGGCTTTTGCTTCAGAGGGCGCGACTACATGAGTCACTCGGCGCTGCTTTTGCTTCAATCTATTGCTGCAGCCTGAGCGACAACACTCAGGCATGCACTGGTTGCACTATTTTAGATCACGCGTATTTCCTACCTAAAATTTCCGCGGTATGAGTTTGCCTTGCTTGGATCAAAGTAGTAGGACGAAAAAAAATATAATTTTGGAATAAAATGTGGCATTTTATTTCCTGCGATAAATTATTTCCGTCATTTTCTTTCCCGACAATTTTTCCTTCTCTCCCCACCCGAAAACACTTTTATAATACAAACTAATTATCGAAGGTCGTGCAACAGCTATAATATGAAATTAAGATAGAACATAATGTCCTACAATAAGACAGTACAAACTAATAATGCAAGTACTTTTGAATTAAACGGTAGAGTTGGACTTGAAAACTAAAAGTACAGCTTAACAACTGCATGAAGGCATCATCGTCATCCTCCGTTGATGCAGAACTCTTGCCCTTCGAGGATGCAGAACTCTTACCCTTGGACGATTAGAACTCTTGCCCTTCAAGGATGCAGAACTCTTGCCCCTGGACGATGCAGAACTCTTGCCCTTCGACGATGCAGAACCCGGAAGCGGCGGCATAAAGATATCATCTTTGTCCTCGCTGTCGTCAGTCCATAAAAAGTATGTTTTGTTGCAAACTTCATCTCTGATTCACTCTTATGCTCTATCTTCTTCCATCTTCCATGATACCTGAGAAGTTCTTTTCGTATCTCCTCAAAGGTCCTGGAAGGCCACCCACACATAGATAATGCGTGACTCAGCTCCTTCATGAGAGTGTCACTACTGATGAGTTCATCCCATGGAACTATTCTATTGTCTATCTTAAAATTGGCAGCTAAACGCAAAAGACATTGGGACATACTAGGGTGAAAACTACGATCAAAAGGATTAGCGGACATCTTGAGGAGACTAGGAGACTACACTGAAGTGTGTATCCACCTTAGTGTGGAGAGAGGTTTTATAGGTTCAGAAGAGAAGAATAGGCGGGAACTCAGAAGCGGGAAAGTATGGCGGGAGATATAGGCGGGAAACGGCGGTGCGAGGTATACGCGGGAACAAGAAGCGGGAAAGTATGGCGGGAGATATAGGCGGGAAAGGGCGGTGCGAGGTGTACGCGGGAACACAGAAGCGGGAAAGTATGGCGGGAGATATAGGCGGGAATGGGCGGTGCGAGGGGTACACGGGAACTCAGAAGCGGGAAAGTATGGCAGGAGATATAGGCGGGAAACGGCAGTGCGAGGTATACGCGGGAACACATAAGCGAGAAAGTATGGCGGGAGATATAGGCGGGAAAGGGCAGTGCGAGGTGTACGCGGGAACTCAGAAGCGGGAAAGTATGGCGGGAGATATAGGCGGAAAACATTGTTGCCGACTGGTGCAATTTTATTTCAGCATACATAGATGTTTCTTACATAAATCGAAAAGTCTGATACTGACATATGTAGATACAATGGGTCGCACATGTGGATAGATGAATCACCCTAGTCAACGACGGCCACCTGGCCTTTCCTTAGGACCAGAAAGCAATAAGCGATTAGGTGGTCGAGTTACAAGAAGACCGTGGCCGTACTCCATTTCGGCTTCCTTTGTCTGCGACTCCTGCGTAGGTGGTGGAGTCTGGAATCCTTGTTGTGAACCTGATGCGTAATTGTAGGCGTATGGTTGTGACTCATCGGGGATAAAAGATGGGCCAATATGTCCCCTTCGAAGAACTCTTAACTACTGCTGTAACCATGTCACCATGATCATGTGATGCTCCCCGGATGCGTGTGTTGAGGCCACGTTGGGTGTCCTCATCGTCCCATGTACGATCAGGTATGTCCTGCACATAGAAAGAGTTTAAACAAACTGCTAGAGGATAATATGTGATATCATCGTAAATGCATTAAAATGTAAACATGACTACCTGATCAGATCCCTCGCCTGTACTGTCTAGCCATTGTACGTAGTACTAGTTTATCTCTGGGACATGAGTCTCCTCGGGCATGGAGGTCCCTCGCGTGGAGAGATACGGCTGAGATCCCTCACCTTGTGTGTATGCGCCATATCCTGTGTACACATATGGGTTCGGGGAAAGAGTCTGCTCGGGCATCGAATCCAAGCCCGTGCCATGGTCCTGGGATGTCTGCCCCTGACGAAGCTGCACCGAAGAAGAGCGATGTAGTGGCAGAGATGAGTCATGTCGTGGAAATGTAGTTGTAGTACTCGGACCCTCCCCCCACTACGCATGGCTCGTACGCGCCTCGCTAGGTCTGGACGACGGCGCCGCACTCTGTCTGGCTGACCTCGCTACCGGCATGTTGTACGCTCCAGTGATAACGTCGTCGCCTCTACCGCATCTGAACTTCGTTGCCAGGTAGTCTTGAAGACGTTTGTGGAATGACTTGCGAGCTGGGCCCCGGGCCTGGATGCATTCCGTCGCCATCTGCTCTACTTCGTTGCAAGTTTCAAGCTAAACAATATTTGGTTGTTCTTTGGTTGAAATGATTATGAAATGATGGACCTGAAAAAGTTACTACTGATTACCAGCTGGTCACGATAGTAAGCTACATGCAGCTCAACCTGTCTTTGCATCTGCTCCTCCTGTGTGAGATGTGTTGGTATCATAGCTGGTTGAGTGGCCAGGCTAGTACGTGCGTTGATGCAGTACCACTGCTTGTACCACTACTAGGAAAAACGTTATACACAGAACTTTAGTAGTAGCGCTTGTTAAAAAAGCTCGCTACTGCTAGACAGCAGTAGCGCGTGCCAAATAAGCGCACTGCAGATGCATATATAGCGAAGGCGTCGTCGCTGAAAAACTCGCTACTACTAAAATTTCGACCACTAAGCCGATGGGCTACACATAGTAGTAGCGATCTTTCAGAAACCGCGCTGCCGCTAATATTCTTATAGCAGCGTGTTTACCTGTAAAGCACTACTGCTAACGAAAATAAAATAAAATGAAAAACAGATAGAAAAGTAAATGAAAATGAAAGAAATAGAAAAAGGAGAAAGGAAAAATATAAAATGTAAAGAAAAATAAACGAAAAAGGGAAAAAATGATGAAGGAATAGCAGTAGCACGTTTGTGGAAACGCGCTATAGCTAACTTAGCTATAGCGCATTTTCCCTAATGCGCTACCGTTATTTTTGACTTAACCTAAAAAAAGGTTCCCCGCCGGCCAACACTTCTCCCCCAAATCCCTCACCCCACTCTTCGCCTCCGTCTCCCCCACTTCATCGTCGCCCCCACTTCGCCGCCATCTCCTGCCAGCGCCGACGCCGCGCTCATCCTCACCGCCACCGCCCGAGGCCACCCAGCCTCACCGCCGCCGCCTCTCGGGCCGCCCTCGACCTCTCCGCCACCGCACTCGACCTCGCTGCCCCCGAGCCCACCCAGGAGCGCCGCCTCTCGATCCTGAGCCCGCCCTCGCCGCCCCTACCTTCGTCGTCGAGCACCTCCCCGCCACCATCTCTCCCCTCTCTGTAAGCCCCCTACCCCCTCTCTCTCAGCTTTTTCTTCCTCTGCCATGTTAATTAGCAGTAGTCGTAGATGTTAATTAGTACTAGGCTTCATACATAATGATTTTTAGTAGTAGTAGTACATGTTAATTAGTAGTAGTGATGGTACTAGTTAACTAGGGTAGTATGGTTAATAGTAGATGTTTTTTAGTTAGGGTAATAATAGATGTTAAGTAGTAGATAATGTTGATGTTAATTAGTTCAGTAGGGTTTAGTTTTTGAATTGAGTTTGTTTAACTAGATGTTAATTAGGGCAGTAGGGTTTAGTTTAGAGTAGAGTAATTTAGTTCAGTAGTTAACTAAATATAATCTATATTTGATTTTTGAATTGAATTTGAGAGAGCATGAGATTTGTGTAGATTTTCTTGTAGTGTCAAATGCTAGGACATGCAAATTTGAAGTGGTCAGGATATATGCAAATTCCTCAATTGTGTTTGCACATGCATGTTTTGAATGTGCCCAAGTGGCCTTTTGTTGTTTCCACGGAATGAAGCCGAGTGGCCTATGTTTTGCCGGAATGTTGATTCATTTCCGTTCCGGCAAATTTCAGGTTCTCGATTTGTCCACTTTTTAGCAAAGGTCATGCCGAAATTTTCCGTGAATTTCGGCATGACTTGTGCTACAAACTAGGACATATCGAGTGCCCGGGATTTGCCGCACCGGGATGGAGTCAACATTCCTGCAAAACAATAGGCCTTTTTTATGTCATTATTCATTTTATTAGGTCTAGAATTAATTGATTAGATTTAATCGTAGGAAACATGGCTAGCAACGATGAAGGATAGGGTTCTGGTGATTGCGCCGACATCTACCGGGCGGCAGACGAATTTTTGAGCCTTGCCGACGATCAACCGATGTTGTTGCTAGGCCCACCGGTGGCATCGGGGACTGAGACCGACATGTAGACCGGTGCTGAGATTGAGACCGGTGCTGAGACTCAGACCGGCATCGAGACCGGCGCTGAGACTGAGACCGACGCTGCCTCGGGGAGCGGAGCCAGTGTAGAATTGAAAGCAAAGAGGCAACGGCTTCCTAACAAACTCAGGACTACTAGACTGGTGGTCACGGAGGTGGACGACGGCAATTTTGAGCCAGACGTGCCCGAGGAAGCGCGCGCGTGCTACGACAATCAAATAGGCTGCATCGTATGGACAACCGCCACCATCAACAATGAGAAACTACAGAAGATAGATAATATGAGGCCCTCCCTCCTAAAGAAGTTTCACCAGATATTCTTGTTCCCGGGCTGGAATGAAAAGGATTATGAAGATCCAGATAAGGACCCTACAATTTAAAAGAAGATAAACAAACACGCCATGACCAAGTTTAGCGACACGTTGGCCACATGGAAAACAAGGGTGAAAGCAAGGATCATCGACAAGAAGGAACCCTACTCCGAGATTGTAAAGGATAATCCGACAATCATGGAAGAGCAGTTTCAAATATTCAAGGAGGCTTGCGAGGCTGAAGCTGCCAAAAAAAGTCTAAGTACATGAAGGGGCTTCAAGAGAGGAACATTGGGAGCCACCACCTCGGAAGCCGTGGTTACGGCGGGAAGAGGTCCAAATGGGCCAAGGAGGACCCGGAAACCGCGAGTCTGGGCATCCCAGACCCCTTGGCGGAGTTCACCGTCCCGCAGGAGCGTGACGTCCTCAGGGCCCGGCACCATTGGGACCTAGTGAAGAAGGTTTACGAGACAAACCCAGTCACGACGAATTTCATTAGACTGCTGGTAATTTTAGTTTCTGATCAATTCGACTGAACACGTTAGTAATACTTGTAAACTATCCTTGCGCCTTTTGCAGAGAGCAGCACAGGATTGCGGCCGAAAGCAACTCACCGTATGAGGCATTGGCGAGGCCCAAGTGGGACACTCCATTCAACCGGGCGTTGAACATATTGAAATGACTCCCGGTGGAGACTCGACCGTCGTATGGACGCATGCACGGTGTCGGAGACGGCGCCACATGGAAGAAGTACTACCGTGAGACCACGGAGGAGAGAAAGGAAAGACGGAGGTTAACTGAAGAAAACATCGACAAGAAGGTTGACATTGTGGTTGAGAAGAAATCATCTCAGACAGTCGCAACAGCGGTAGCTGCCGCAAAACAGGTGGTTGTTGATATGTCTACTTCCTTGGTTCCGGCCGTTTTCAATTGGACCAGACAAAATCCAGAAAAAAATGCAGTGGACTTTCCCCTTGCTGACTTCTTGGGGAGCAGCTCGACTAGCGTTGAACCAAAGACTGCCCGCGACCGGCTCCGCGACTTGCTCCCGACTGCTCCCCGACCGCTCCGGCACGGACGTGCTCGGTGATTGCCGTCTTTGGCTGAGGTCGACGCCCTCATGGTATCTGACACACCGGCCCCCTTCAATAAATGTATAATCTCCCATTTTCGTTGCCTTTCACATGTCTCACGTCGCAGACTTTTCTTTGCAGGTCGACGAAAACCCGTGCACCATATTGTACACCATCGGCGACCAGAAGGTGGATGTGGGGAAGGCGACGATAATGGAGCCGAAGGAACCATTGTTCCAAATCCGGCTGATCCCCCCCCCCGAATGTGTTCAAGGTTTCCGTGGCCAGTGTCAAACCAGGCCACGAGAATTTGCCTCCTCTGATACTAGTGGGGGATGACGACGAGACCCCGTGGTGGCTTGGTAATTGTTGCAATGGGTGGGTCCTGTTGTGGCCAAAGAGTCTGCTTCGTCTGGAGGCGGCCGGGAGCACACCCACGAGCACGCAGCCTCAGCAAGGTATGAACATCAACACCCCACCTACCCAATTAGCATCGGGTGTCGGGTTGGGTGATAGCGGATGGGGTAAGGAAGAGGATCCATTAGTCACTAATGACGTTGCCATGGATGAGGATGAGGATGACGATGGCACTCAACAGTATGTCTATACTGACACCTACTCAGGGTTTGAGCGTCATGAGGCGGTGCCTGAATTGCCGTCTCCGGAGGCTGAACGTATTATGGACGACCTTCCGGTAGTAAAGAAGTCTAGGAAGAAAGCGAGGAAAGGCAAAAAAGCTAATTCTATGATTCAGCCGCCTCAGCAGCCTCGGCTTTAGGACCATATAGATATCCGGATGCGGATAAATGGCATATCCCCGGTCAACCAATCCTACCTGCAAGAGTGCTAGGGGCCAGATTCGGCGATCTAAGGAGACTTCATGACGATGTGCTGCGGATAGAGAAAGGCCTCATCGCCTTGAAAGATCCAGGATACCTACTCTACGTGGTTAACGTTCCGCGGCAAATGTCGTACATCGACTGCTTCCCCGCGGATAAGTTCTTCCTTCGATTTGATTACATCAACATGTTTCACGTGAAGAAGCTGAATTTTACGTTTGTCCGCCTTTATGCCTTGCACATGAACTACATCATCGGGGTTGAGCAGATACCTCATATCTGTGTTGCTGACCCGTACTACATGCACGAGGGCTTCTTGGGAGTCTGCGCAAAGCACCGTGAATACGCGAGGGAATACATCATCAGTTTCATCCTCGCCAATAAGGACAAGGAGGCGATTCTCGTGCCTTATCATCCCGTGTAAGTCATCCGCGCGGATATCCTTCCTTCGATTTCAATCATTCATTTGCACGGTGGAGGCTAATTAATTTGAGGTGTACTTATTTTGCGCAGCGGCGGGCGCGCCGTCCTAATCATCCTCTACCCCCGATACTCCCACGCTCTTTACTTGGACTCGTCGAAGAACATTCACAAAAAGGATTAACCCACATCAAGGATGTTCTCGACATTGCTATGTTTTACTACCAAGCACGGGGTGGAGAGGTCAAGGACAAGAAGAGAAGGGGCAGCAGGCTCGCCTTCGGCCATAAGACCGATTTCTGCTGCATCCAGCAACCGAGCGATTCTCTTAATGATGGATTCTATGTCCTACACCACATGCTGGAGTACAGACGGGATCACCAGAACCTTCGCATGTCACCTAGATCCGGCGATGCCCATATTCTGCAATGGGCAAAGGACGTAGGAGATATCGAGGATCATCGACTTTGAGCTGAGTTCTATAACATCCAGCGCGAACTTGCCCAAATCATCATGAAGGAGGTCGTCGGAAAAACAGGGATGTTCTACGAAGAAGGACAAATGTCGCGGGAAGACGTCCGATAATGGGTAGCCTCTCAGCGTCTCGACATGAAGCCTTTCACTAAGCTTGGGGACTATCTCCCTAACATGGATGGATGGCATGACATGTTGGAGTGATTGTCGATATATGACAATGTGTCCGTTTAGTCCATACTTTCTGTATGACAAAACTTTGAGTTATGCACGGCGAAACTTTATTTGTGATGTAATTAAACCATCCTCCTCCTCGACTAGCGAAGATCACTCTAGTTAGGGCATTTTGGGTATGATGAACTTTGTTATTTATGCTTATGATATGTTGTTTCTATTTTTGACAAGTCTGTCTCTTTCTGTTTCTCAACTATATATGTTGCATATCATCGACTAATGTGACGATGCAGGTGCATAGATCATTGATGGCGAAGAAGTGCTATGCCAGGAGTATATATACAACGACTGGCCAGAGTGTCAGGCCCAGGTGTACCATTTTCCGGTTTCTGAGAGACAGGCAGTAGTTAGTTTAGGTTCACGCTAATGCGAGAGAGGGATACAAACTCATGTACTGCATAGTTCCGCTCTCACTCAAAGTGATAGCTCTTCTCGCGTATATCATTGTTTAGATGGATGGTGATGTATTTGCAAGTAATCGAGACTTATATCACTATTTTCGGGATGATGATGAGAGACCACTTTGTGTTGGATGATGATTATGATGATGACATGATTTGATGAGACTAGTTGTATGTATATGCTATGATTACATTTGTATGTGTATGATATGCTAAAGATTATTGTATAAAGCCTATTCAAATACAAAACAAATATGCAGAAAAAACTAATAAAACTAGTAGTAGTGAGGGGAAAAAAGTTAGCAGTAGCGCCACCATACCAGTAGCGCTTCCCTGTAAAAAGCGCCGCAGATAATATCAGCAGCGCTCTTCACTGAAGTGCGCTACAGCTATCCATGTATAGCAGTAGCGTGGGACGGCAGGCGCTACTGCTACACGTTAGCTGTAGTGCCTTATCAGTAGTGCATCGTCCCGCGCTACTGATAGGCCTAAAACCCGCGCTGCTGCTAGGCTTTTTCCTAGTAGTGTACGCTTGACCTGTACTTCCATCATACGGTCTGCAAAATTGTATAATTACATCAACCGTTGTGATGAAAGCAAAGCATCTTCACGCATCGTATGGTCATCATAATAAAGTAATGTAAATAAAATGTACCTAAGTTGATGCACTATATCTGCTAGCGCTTCATTTTCCCACTCGTGTACCCATTGAATGTTGCTTTCCCTCCAATCGTAAGAACTCCAACCCTTGCTCATATTGGTTACCCTGCAAATTATGTAACAAAGTGTGAGTTTAGTAAATTAAAAAAGACACTAACTATTTAGCAAGGTCACATCTTACTTATGGGTTTCCTCGTCGGTACATCTTGGAAAAGGTGGTAGAATCTCTTGATAGAGAACGAACTGTCTCATGACATGCTCTGGGTTGTAAGGCTCAACACACCACAAGAACAATAAGTTGCAGCGAGTTAGCCAGAACGCACTATCGCTCAAGATGCGTATTGTGATGGGTCGTATATCAATACAATATGTAACTGCTCCTGAGTCCATGGGTTCCATGTGACTACTGACCCATCAAGTATCTCAAACTGCTGGTGGTATATAGAGTAACAATTTTTCGCAATATTTGGAGACCATTGTTTCCGTGCATTTGTCCACTTGCTGGCCATACTTACACTATTGCCCTCGCTACGGACGTATGGGTGTATGGGATTTAGTATAGGAGGTCGTCCTATAGGGAGGTATTCCCAGGACCACAACTATAGAAACTCGTAGGCGACACAAAGTAACAGAGCTTTTTGTGTGAAAGAAGTTTTTTGTGTGGCATCACACAAGCCTCTATATGTATGACATAGCATGGCAGAACCGAAGCTGTATTTCGGCTGCTCGGGTAAAGATTCATCTACCATATTCTCTACAATGTAGATGGGACCAGGGAGAACTACGTTCCTGTGTGAATTTGGAAACGGAGTCCCGAGGAGCCACAACAAATACGCAAACAGATGTCTTTTCCTCGTCTCAAAATCAGCGTAGCTAGATAAAATATGAAAGTTATCATGAAGCCAGGCGAGTGGGATGCCCCGAGGGCCACCAGAACGTTGTGATTCTGGCATTGTCATCCCAATATGGTCTGATATATTTAATGCCCAAGATGGAGACACTCGTGGAGAGACTAACAACTTACCTCTAATTGGTAGAGCAGTGATCATAGAAACATCTTTCAATGTAGGTGTAATCTCCTCGAAACGAAAGTGAAAGCTGTGGGTTTCAGGTCTCCACCGGTCAATGAGGGATGTCAAAAGGGATGGGTCCGAACGTAATTGGTGTTCGCATGATGTGAGCCTAGCAAAACCATGCAGGGCTCGCACCCCTTTAAGAACACCATTGTACACCTCTGACATGTTGCTGGTCATTATTCCATACCGAGCCCCGGTGTCATGAGCTTGCGCCCACTTGTACAAATCAGGGCAATTCTCGTGGATCCACTGGATCAAATTTATGGGCGTCCTACGACACCTCCGGTCTTCTCTCTACGGCAAGGCCGCGCGCTCGATCTCACCATTGATACCTTCCCAGATCACATTCATTTTGGCTTCAGTTTTCTGCATGCACATCCTTTTGAATAACTTGAACCAATCCTTGTTCTTGAATTTGGAGTAAAAGTTTGCTGCCAAATGCCTCATGCACCACCTTCCCTCTAGATCGGACCACCCCCACTCTTATAACGACTCCTTAATTATGTCGAGAGCGCTTGATAATCCAGTGTTGCGATCACAGATGATGCAAACACCTCCACACTCTTTCACGACACCCATCTTCACGCAGCTCAAGAACCACAACCACCTATCTTTGTTCTCGCTCTCGACCAGTGCATATGCAATAGGAAGAAGCTAATTATTTGCATCTGCTGCAATCGCCACCAATAGTGTGCCCTTGTACTTTCCAGTGAGAAAGGTACCATCAACTGATAGTACCGGGCGACAGTGCCTGAAGACTTGTATAGTCTGGGCGAATGCCCAGAATAAGCGGTCTAGGATTAGCTCACCTGGGTTCATTCGGTTTGGACGCTCTCTCCGCCAAACTTGAGTTCCCCTATTAGCACTTGCTATCTGATGAAGCATTCTAGAGCATAAGAATAGGCCTCCTCATAGTTCCATACAAGTTGTGGAATATCTTTTCCTTTGGACGCCTAGCCTTGTTGTAGCTGACAAGGAAGCCAGTTTGATCTTCTGCAGCTTTTTGCACAGCCCTAATACTAATGTTGAGACTTTCCTGCACAATCGTTTCCATCTTTTGTGCCACATATCTTGCAGTCACATTGCAGTGATTTGAAAGAGTCCCAGTTTGCTCACAACTATGCTGCACTATTTTTGTGATATCCCATGACTGACATACCCTAGGCTTCAGCCTAGCGAGAACTCTTCCGCGGCAACCATTCGGGGAGTGGATGCATATGACCTTCAACTCTTTTTTATCAGACTGCTTCACTCTATGCTGGCGGCGGAGGCCGATTGCATAGCTACCTATTGCCTGGTAAGCAGACTTCTTGTCTGGGAAAACCTTCCCAACCTCTAGGCTCCCCGCTTCTAGGCCAGAAACAGAGTGAAATTCATTGGTGATGCTCATATCCTGTAAAAACCCAAGTTGCAGTGCCGCTGCGACCGCCCTCTAAGGAGGAACATCTTCTTCTCCACTTGAGTCTGAAGACACGGAAGAATGATCGTCATCATCTAGCACCTCCGGCAATCCCTCCATGTGTTTGCTCATGTCAACGGCCGCAGGGCCAATATCCTATGTCATACACAGGTTGGCCGCCCGTCGGTTCCGATGGGCCAACGCTAGGGGCTGATGTCATGGAGAACTCGACCTCACCACCCCCGCTACTGCATCCAGCAACATTAGTGAGAGAAATGAACTCCACATACACCATCGGATGTCCAAACATTGAGTTATTGAGATTGCTTGCAAACCTCATCTACGACCCCCACGACTGATCACCTGTGACAGGCCGCAAACCCCAACGGGCAACTGTCCCATCATTTTCTCCGGTAACGACAAAGGCCTCCATTGTCATTTTTTCCCCTACATCCCTGGGCCAAACACCACTCGGATGCACCTTCTGACTGCTGCGTAACCCACGTTCACCATGTCTCTCACTACAACCGTAGTCGACCCGCACAAAGACACATCCACTCCGTAAGGACCGTCGTGTAATACGTCCCCATACTACACTAACAAATTTTCCATAGTACCTACCAACATCCATATTTACATTTCAAAAAATTAGTAACTGAATATTTTATTATCAATCGATTAAAACTCAAATCATAATAATACGATGGAATTTTTTTCTATTACCCGATTCTAAAAACAGTTTCATATCATCCGATACAAATAATTTAATAACAATATTCTGTTCGAAACAATTGATTTTTTTGTATCAGTCGGTTAAAAGGATAACCGTATTTTTGTTACAAATACTCGGTTCATTTTTAGAATCATTTGCTTCGGCTCTAAACATAATAGTACGATCATAACATTTTAAAATCATTGAGTTAAACATTTAATATCTTTCAGTTTAATAAAATTTTCATATCATACGATACTAATCATTTATTTACAAATAATAATATTTGTAGCGGCATGCACACCATTCACAACAGTACATCAAACATAAAAAAAATATTCACAAAATTACGACCTCATTTATACCTCAACTTCAATATGGATGTCGTTGCGAATGCAATTAAGCGTCACAATAGTTCTTTGCATCACAATAGTTCGAATAAATATCCGTCACCACTAATATATGAACGGAGTCAACCCATTATCACATGAACATAAATATTACACACATATTTTTCTTTCTGCTGTTAGAAGTATGAAAATAGCACTTGCATGCATGTGGTCATCACCTCAAAAGGGACAGCGAAGGTCGAAACACAATTTCTTCAATCACGTGATCTCCTCCTTGTTTGTTACTAAGATGATTTTTTACCTAATTACATACATCATTAAGTACATTAGCATGTAGTCTTAACATAGAAAATTTAGATTATTGCGACATAACAAACTAGAGCTACGGTTTCCTAACTATACACTTATTAATAAATGTACCACATGAAATAACACACCACATGTAATGACCAATTACAGTACAAACTTTTTCTTATTTACCATATTAAGATCTTCTCGCATGTCAAACTAAATTTATGCATTTCAAAAGCCTAATGTTGATCTACAATATCGTAAAATATTTGATGTCCGAATTCTAGCTCTAACCGAACCTAAATGTTCAACAGAAGTAATAATTACGAACTAATACTAATGGACGCAGCTAACATTAATATGTCATCTTCAACCCACTCTTGTCAAAAAATAGTATAAATGCAACATATGTTGTCCGAAATTATTTCTAACTTCCAAGCACTAACATCGCATAGCTAATGATGAGCTAAAAGACTAACTAATTACCACCATGCATGCACAAAAAAATATATGTATTGCAAAGCTCGTACCTCGATCTTCAACTTCATAGTTCACTTCGCACGGCAATTCCTACTCCTATAGCTCTAAATGACTCCAAAAAGTGATGAAATAATGCCTAACACAACATAGAATACTAATTTATGAACTCATCAAAAATAGTAAAAACATCATGCATGCGAACGAAACAAACAAAAATGGATAGATCTTACCTTCATCTATCTTTTATTCAACTTCATAATCTTCAAAATCCAACTCTAAATCGCTCTAAATCATGAGTGAAAGTGCCTACTGAGCTTTTCTTTCTCTCTGTACTTAGAGACTTAGAGAGCAAATGAGAGGAACGAGGTCACAGAGAGTATGCTTGCGCACGGAGCAGAAGTATGACATATAAAAGGAAGAGGATCCTTGTAGTGCCGGCAGATCAGGTTAAAACTCATCCTACTGCAGCCTCGGATTGCCGCACTAAGTGAGTTAATTCCCACAGTGTCGTCGCATCCTCTGAAGCAAAATCAGTGCGGAGTGTCTGATGCGGTCGCGTCTGCTGAAGCAAAAATAGTGATGAGTGACTGATGCGGTCGCATCCACTGAAGCAAAAGCAGTGCTGAGTGACTGATGCGGTCGCGTCCGCTGAAGCAAAAGCCAGTAGAGTGAGTGATTCCGGGGGCATACGAATCACCGCACAACATCGGATTCCCGCTCGTGGAAATCAGCGTCGTCCGTGTGGGAATCATCGTTGTCTACCACAACAAAGTTGTCGCGCGGCATGCATCAGCAATAGCGTTGCCGCCTTGTGGAGTGGCGGCATGGCCCGCGGTCTCAGCCCACGTGCAGCACGCGCTGTCGGCCTGGGAGCGGCAGCAGCAGTGGCGGCCGCCTCATCCAGTGGCGGCATGGCCAACATGCTCTGGACCGTTCCGTCCCGGCTACGAAAACACGTTCTAGGCTGCTGCCCGCCTCACTGCGTGGCGGCAGGGCCGGCCGCCTCCTATTGTGGCGGCAGGCGCCACGTGTCGCCTGTCGCGCCTGCCGCCACCACTGAGAGGGTCTTTTTTGTCAAATTGATCCACCTGCAGTCCTTTTTGTCAATTCATCTGGTCTGGTGGTCCTTTTGGACAAAAATCCTGATTTGGCCTATCCAAATGTGTATTCTTGGTCTAACTCCATAAAGTTATTATCGCCTTTTATCTATAAAAATAGTTAGAATAACTTGTAATTATCGCCTTTTATCTATAAAAAAATACATAGAATAACTTGTAACGCCTAACATGCCGTCCTGGCCTCACCAAACACTTTGTGATCTTTTTTTTTGAAAAACTCATCAATTTTATTAATTGGGAATAACGGTTACATTGTCTAAAAGAAGAGGTACAATATTGTCATAGGCTCCTCAAACCAATCCACGTCACAAAAAATTTTAGCTAGCGCTGCGAGTTCAGGAGCAACCTTATTCACTTCCCTATTACAATGTTCAAAGAATTTCCAAGACCATACCCTTCTCCCTGTCTCCCCCCGGTCGCTCCCTCGAGTGATAGGGGGAACAGTAGCTGCCGGGACTCCAACTCCCTCTCTCCTTCTCCCCTTGCCACCGCCGACAGGCATCACCGGGCTAAGAATGGCTAGCTTTGGCAGCGGCGAGGCCTCGTTCCCCTCCTCTCGCCCACCCCCTGCTGGTACGGGGCAGCCTGGGTGCGTGAAGGTGTTGCGCTTGCGCAGGGTGAAAACAGATGCTCGGGGCGGCGACGTGCGTGGTCCTTGGGGCGGTGGCCTGAGTGTGCTCCTGCAGCGCGGCGGCTACGGGTCAGTGGTGGTCGCGTGCCCATTTGGATCTGACGCTTGGGTCCAGGCGGATGACACGGGGTGGGGTAGTGGTTTGGCATGATGACTGCTCCAGCTGCATGAACCAAGTCCTAGATTCAACTGCATGAAATAGCCTTACCTCCAGTAGTCAAAATTTAGAGGGCGTTGGAACAACCGCCAGAGGGCTTTGTGAGCATGGTAGAGAATCTGACGAGTTTTGTAAGAGGAAATGTACTAAAAAAACAACGACTAAGGATAGTTGTTGGAAACCGCCAGAGGAAAATTATCTAAAGATAAATATAGACGGAGCCTTCACAAAGGACACAAAGAAGGGAGGATGGGGTTTCATTATCAGAAACTCTGAAGGAGGAGTAGAAGCAGCAGGGGCAGGGAGATTGTCAAGACTCTCTGAGGCAATTCAAGCAGAAACAATTGCCCTGTTATATGCCGTGGAAAGAGCAAGGCCCAGTTCTTTTGCCAGAATCTGGGGATTCTCCCAGAATCCGACCCTTACCCAGCTTCTTCCAGAATCTTTGAGCCCCATTTGTTTTACAATCCTATCTAGTTAGGGTCTAATTAGATAGGATTGTAAAAGAAATGGGGCTCAAAGATTCTGGGTGAAGCTGGGTAGGGGTCGAATTCTGGGAGAATCCCCAGATTCTGGCAAAAGAACCGGGCTCAAGTGAGTTGGCATGCAGGAATGTAATCTTCGAAACGGATGCATTGGTGCTGAAACAAGCTATTGACGGAGACGCCTACGATAATTCAGTTTTCGGTGCCCTGTTTCGAGAAGCAAAGTTTAAACTCTTGTACTATTTTCAGTCTGCTTTTATAACTTGGTGTCCCAGGTCCTGTAATGTAGCTGCCCATAAGCTAGCATCATGTGGCGCGAGTTTGGTTGAGCCAGATATATGTATGTGGTTGTCAGATGTACCAAACTTTGTAACTGAAGCGGTTGCCAGCGATTTTGTTGGCCCGTATGTGTAATGGAGTAAGTTTTCCTTTCAAAATAAAATAAAATTAGAGGGCTTTGGAACAACCGATCGAGCGTAGCTACGTGTGGGGATGAGAAGTTGAAAAGATCCACATACATCGAGATGGGGAGCTGGGGCAATAAGGCGAGGCCAGTTTCGAAGGAAGTTATACCCGAGGCAGGGCCGACCCTTGGCCATGGCGGCGAGTGCGACGTCCTAGGGCCCAGACCGAGCAGGGGGGCCCTCTGCAGGTATGTGTACTATGTGTATTAGCAGAAAAACAACAGCACATAGAGAAGCAGGCCATGCCCATTAAGAAGTGAGAAGTCACGCCCACGCACGAACAGAAGTCACGCACGAAGAGCAAGTTGCCTAAAAAAACGCACGAAGAGCAAGTTGCCTAAAAAAGAGCAAGTCAACAATCCCTAAATCCTCTCCTTCCTTCGCTCTCTCCCAGAAACACGCAACCATCTCATGGTTTCCCTCCCGTTCTCCATCTTCCCCAAATCCAATTAATTGTACCGAGTTCCTAAGAAGCTATGAACCCAACTCCGCAAGCTCTAAGACTATCCACAGTGGGAGTAACATACGTGGTAACATCACACATATCTAGGCAAAACAGATGATGTGGTAAGTAATTAGTAAGGAAAGAGGGGCATGTGGTAACATAGCTAGTTACTGTAACATCACACATACCAAGACAAGATGAGTCTACAACCTAATAAATGAAGTGTTGCATGACATCACACATATGTTACTTTCCACTATAGAGGTAGTAACATAGATGCATGTTACTAGTTTAAGTTACTATCCATTGTGACTAGTCTAATCAATGAATTTTCTGTTGTATGACAATCCAACGGATTTCTTTGCATCTTATAAATACCCAAGTGGTCCGGTGAACGGTTCCACAGTGCTAGCGGCAACACATCAAGTGCCCTGGCAGGAGCACCGAGCCACATAGCACAGGAGGCAGCAGCCCATAGCCGTGGTCAGGGTCTGATCATCCGAGGGCAGGCCCTGGAGACGTGGAGTTCAGTCCTGGTAGTTCATTGTAATTTTTTGGATCTCATTTTTTTACCCTTGGCTATTTGTTTCTGTTATGATGAATTGGTGTAATAATGTTCGACTAGCTTCTTCTTGATTCCTCACTTGTTGTACAACATTGCAGTAGATTTTGCTAGTTGCGACATTTCAGGTGAAAGACAAACGTCTCCTGATATTTTCTGATGCACGTTTGTGGTTGGACTGCTAGAGTTGGAGTTGTAGTTTCTGTCGAATTGGATCAAGAATTGAGAACAATATCATATATATATATATATATATATATGTGTGTATATATATATATATATATATATATATATATATATACATATATGTGTTTTATATGTATATATATATATATATATAGGTAGAGTATATATATAGTTAAGACTTGGGTTGTTCGAGCGTGTACCTAATCATGTAATCATATGATATATCCATGGAGCGTGGTGTATTAAGATGATATTTGCTAATGAAGTTTATAATTGCTTTTATAATGACTTTTCGCTGTACATGATAAGTGTGGAAGTATTTTTTTGTCTATTATATAGTGTAAGGGCCCATTTTCTCAGTTCGCACAAGGGCCTCTGGAATGGTAGGGCCGGCCCTGACCTGAGGGTTGTCGAGATGTGGCTATGTGGGTGGCGGGAGGGTGGATCTTCCCACACTACATCAACAAGGAAGAAGGGGGCGGAGGCACACACGCGTCGGCGCTGTGTCATAGAGAACAACACGGCCCGTAGATTGGGACACGCCGACAGTGGGTCTCCTCCCTCGCTAACGGTGATCGCGTGAACTGACGATGACCGCGGGAACACTGCACCTCCTTCCCTTCCCTGGCAAAGGGGATCCGGCTGGATCTGTGACCACTGGTGAGTAGAGAGAGCTCATTGCAGATATCAGTGAGATGATCAAATGTGAGCTGAACATTTTCTGTATCGAGCCTCTTGCAGCGGTTGAAGAGATTGCGAAGAACACCAACTCGAGAATCTTGTTGGGACCCTCATTGACTTTGGAGAGCCTCTCCTAGATCAGCTTTGAAGATTCAAGAGCACTCACACAACCATACCACCCTTTGGTCAGATGACCACAGATGATATTCTTGGCGGTTGAATCCAATTGAGCAAACCTCTTCACATCAGCAGTGGTGACACCTTCACCAACTTTAGGAACGCCTGTCTTGACTACATACCAGAAGTCATTGTCGATGGCTTCAAGATGCATGTGCATGTTATACTTCCAGTAGGGATAATCAGTGTCATCAAAGACAGGGCACACAGCGGAGATTTTGATGATCCCTGCAGTCGACATAACTAAAACTCCATGTGGTTAAACCGAATCACACGGAACAAGGGAGTACCTTGCTCTGATACCAATTGAAAGTGCTAGTTATCGACTAGAGGGGGTGAATAGGTGATTTTTATAAAAGTCTTAGAAATAGACAATGTCTTCACACAGAGATGAGTAAGCAAAGGCTTCACAATACAAAACAGTAAAATAAAGGAGTGAATGGATAGAACCAGTTGCTCGGGGAAGACAAGTGATTTTTTGACCGGTTCCAGGATAGCGGTATGTCTGGTTAGGGAGGCTGAGATTGAACTCAGAATACTATGTCTTCACCTTATTCCCCTTGAGCTAAGATCACTTAGACCTCGCCAAAACACTCAGGTAAGTCTTCAAGGTAGACTTCCAAACCTTCACAAACTCGTTCACCGCCAATCCACAATGACTCTTGGATGCTCAAAACATGGCGCGCCTAACGGTCTAGAAGATCACAATCTTCAAGTGTAATAAGTCTTCGGTTCACTCAGAATAGAATATCTTCGGCAATGCTCAGTCACTTTGGGCTCTGGGCGTTTGGGTTTATTCTCGCGGGAATTCTCTCTCAAAGGCTTCAGATGTGGGTGACTCTCAAATGACAAAAGCCGTGCAATAACTCGGAGCAGCCACCAACTTATGGTGGAAGGGGGTGGCTATTTATTGCTAGGGGTGTCGGTGCTAGAACCGGCAATCTCAGGTAGGGGGTCCCAAGCTTGGT
This sequence comes from Aegilops speltoides, assembly GCA_021437245.1. Lineage (NCBI taxonomy): Eukaryota > Viridiplantae > Streptophyta > Magnoliopsida > Poales > Poaceae > Aegilops > Aegilops speltoides. Next base: position 314,782,818 of record CM038144.1, on the reverse strand, counting down.
GATCTGAGCTAGATGGTAACAGGAGAAGAAGGGGACACAATGTTTTACCCAGGTTCAGGCCCTCTTGATGAGGTAAAACCCTACACCCTACTTCTTGTATATTGATTGTGATGGGGTACAACGTACAAGATGATCTACCTCAAGAGAGTATGAAGATGCTCTAAGCTCTAAACAGCATATGCGTGCCTCTACAGACTAAACCCCACGGCTTATATGGGCATCAGGGGTATCTAGGTTTACACATGGTCCGTTACAATCTAGGGATGAACATGTCGATCCATCAAATACGCTTAAAGTCTACGCCAAGCCTCCAAGGGATCTTCATCTTCATTACACTGAGGGCCAGGGCCTACATGGCCCATTCATCAATCTTTGTTGGGTCCTTGGCCTGGCCCATGACTAGCGGGCCGACGTGGTTAACACCCCCTAATCCAGGACACCAAGTGTAGCCCTTGAACTAGTCTTCAAGCCGAGAACATTGGGCATCTTCCTCGGGATGTCTTCACAATCTTAGGTCTTCGGCTTCGTAGGCAAGATCCATCTTCCACGTCGGCTTCTGATTCTGAGGCTATGCTCGGCTCCGAGGTCTTCTTTGGCCTTCCTGATTGCGACCATGTGTTTTATATGAATGCATGATATCTTTTGACAAGACCCCTTTCCTCAGTTTTAAGGTGCCTCGGCCATTTGGGATATTGTGTAACCGGCCCGATGTTTTCAAAAACACGATGACAATTCTTCGAGGTCAATTCCTTGCAAGGGAAGTTCTATTTTTCGAGGACTCTTAATGACCCTTGGTCTGAGCCCCACATCTCGACATATCCACTAATCGGGGATGTGGTGGGCCCGACGATCCCTCCTCAATCCACGCTCCCTAAATAATGCATGACTGCTACTTGTGAGCTGCGTTGGAATTTCCTCGAAGAGGAGAGGATGATGCAGTACATTAGAGATAAGTATTTCCCTCACTTAAGAACCAAGGTTATCAATCCAGTAGGAGAACCACGCGAAACCTTGTTAGCAACACCTACACACAAAAGAGCAAATACTTGCACCCAATGCGATTAAGGGGGTTGTCAATCCCCTCAGCGGTTATTTGCAAGGATCAAATTTGATAGTGATAGATAGATAAATAAAAACAAAAAATAAAATAATGGTAAATAAATTGCAGCAAGGTATTTTTGGATTTTATATATGATAAAAGTAGACCCGGGGGCAATAGTTTTCACTAGAGGCTTCTCTCTCGAACAAAAAGCATCCGATGGTTAAACAAATTACTGTTGGGCAACTGATAAAAAAGCACATAGTTATGACGATATTCAAGGCAATGATCATGTATATAGGCATCACGTCAGAGACAAGTAGACTGAGTCCTGCCTGCATCTACTACTATTACTCCACCAATCGACCGCTATCCAACATGCATCTAGAGTATTAAGTTCATAAAAATGAAGTAACGCCTTAAGCAAGATGACATGATGTAGGCAAAGTAAATCCAACCAACATGAATAAACCCCATCATTTTCCCCTTAATGGCAACAATACAAATACTTGTCTTGTCCCCTCAATCACTGGGATATAGATCACTACAAGATTGAACCCATTACAAAGCACCTCTCCCATTCCAGGACAAATCAATCTAATTGTCCAAACCAAATGGACAGATCAGATAGAAATACAAAGGTATAATAATCATGCATAAAAGAATTCAGAGAAGACTCGATTAATATTCATGAATAATCTGATCATCAATCCATATTTCATCAGATCCCAACAAACACACCGCAAAAGAAGATTACATCAAATAGGTCTCCAAGAACATTGAGGAGAACATTGTATTGAAGATCAAAGAGAGAGAAGAAGCCATCTAGCTACTAGCTATGGACTCGTAGGCCTGTGGTAAAATACTCACACATCATCGGAAGGGCAACAAGATTGATGTAGAAGCCCTCCATGACCGATTCCCCTTTCGGCAGAGTGCCGGAAAGGCCTCCAGATGGGATCACGGAAGAACAGAAACTTGCAGCGGCAGAAAAAGTATGTTGGGTGGCTCTTTGTTGGTTTCCCAATTTTAGATAATTTATAGACGTGGAATTAGGTTAGACGGAGCCACGAGGGGCCCACAACGCATCAGGGTGCGCCTATCCTCCTTGGTATGCCATATTGCCTTGTCGTCTCCTTGTTTGCCTTCTGGTCTCCTCCCGATGCTTCAAGGGTCTCTCTTGTCCAGAAAAAAAATTCAAAAAGTTTCGTAGTGTTTGGACATCGTCTGGTACTGATTTCCTTGAAAACCAAAAACAGAAACTAGCAATTGGCACTAGGTCAATAGGTTAGTCCCAAAAAATGATATATAATTGCATATAAAACATCCATGATTTATACGATAATAGCATGGAACAATAAAAAATTATAGATACATTGGAGACGTATCAAGCATCCCCAAGCTTAATTCCTACTCGTCCTTGAGTAGGTAAATCATAAAAACAGAATTTTTGATGTGGAATGTGATACATCTTTGATGTATCTATAATTTATGAAGTATTCTTTAGATCTGCAGTTGCCAGGGAGGCACAACACGAGTATACAAGAATAAGTTGTGTAGTATACTGAACAGATTTAGATGGCGATTTTGGCGGGCTTGTATTGTTGATAGTGGAGAGTGTCTCCACCACTGCATCATAACATAAATTAGGACGGGAACCAAACAGATTAATCATGAGTTATTGCCATATTACCTGGCCTAGATTTACTGGAAAGAAACAATGGGGTTGCCTTGCTGTTTTCAGAGTTTGTCTTCTTGTCTTGACAGCCTCGCAAAAATTAACACACTAGCATTGCTATCATTGGCCAAGTCGATAATAGGAAAGCAACATTGACACAACGAACGCTTGGGCAAGTAGCCTACACCAAATTAACACAATATGGCACAACTATCATCAGCCAGGTAAGGTAGTACAAAAGCAACATTGACTCAATGAATGAATGGGCAACCGAGAAGCACTACAATTCAAGAATGTGCGTGATATGAGATAGTACATTCATGCAGGTCAAGATGCAAAACTACTGTGCAGTTTTCCTTACAAAAACCAACATTGGCGCCTTTAACATTTTGCTACAACTAATTTTAGATCAGATAAAGGTTAGATTCACGCCTATTAACAAAATACATGTTGATGTAAAAATATAGTGATATAGAACAGGTACTTACATCAGCATTGGAGCACAGAGAATTCCCGCAAGATAGTTTCCTCGAATACGATCCCAATGGAGGAAGTCTCTATCGTTTAACCTTATTTTCTAAAAGAGAGATGGGTAAGAAACATGTAGAAAATATGATCAGAATGCTATAAAATTTCATGATGCAAGGATACGCACACGCTTCTTAGAATGGAGTTGACATTCTTTTGCTGGACTGGAGCGGACTAGTTCTTTGGCCACTGGAATCTGCTTATTATCAGTGGGAGTTGGGTTTCTCTGTGCTGCAGCAGTATCTATGAAAAATGGAGTTGGTTTATTATCTACTGGCAGTTGGATCTTTTGCAAAGACCTGGTTTGTAAACCTTCAGATTCTAACAGAGCCGTCTTCCCCTTGCATGCCTTATATAGAAGAATGGTGATTCAGTTATAAAACATGCTACAGCAGATATGGAATAGGTACTGAAGAATCGAAAGGCATGACATATTGACATGTATTCCCTCCATTCGGAAATAAATGGACGGGTCTAGGCGTATTTCAGTTCTAGATACATCCAGTTTTATCCATTTCTGTGACATTTAATCTGGACGGAGGGAGTATGATGTAAGAGCTAGGGATACCACAGGACAACACAGAAAAAAAACACTGAAAAACCCATTGCAGAACCAAAGTATTCAAACCCACTGATATGAGATAGTACACTCATGCAGCTCAGGATGCAAAACTACCAGGCAGTTTTTCTTGCAAAAATCAACATTGTGGCCTTTAATCATACATTTCGCTACAACTAAATTTAGATCAAATAAAGGTTGGATTCACGCCGATTAACAAAATACATGCTGATGTAAAAATATAGTGATATACAACAGGTACTTACATCTACATTGGAGCACAGAGAATTCCTGCAAGAATCTTTCCTCATAAACGATACCATTGCAGAAATTCTTCTATCTGTTAAGCTTATTTTCTAAAAGAGAGATGGGTAAGAAACATGTAGAAAATATGATCAGCAGGCTATAAAATTTCATGATGCAAGGATACTCACACACTTCTTAGAATTGAGTTGACATATTTTTGCTCGACTAGAGCGGACTAGTTCTTTGGCCACTGGAATCTGCTTATTATCAGTAGGAGTTGGGTTTCTTTGTGCTGGAGCAGTATCTATAAAAACTAGAGTTGGTTTATTATCTCCTGGCATTTGGATCTTTTGTGAAGGCCTTGTTTGTAACCCTTCAGATTCTAACATAGTCGTCTTCCCCTTGCATGCCTTGTATAGAAGAATGGTGCTTTAATCATAAAACATGCGACAGCAGAGATATGGAATAGGTACTGAAGAATAGAAAGGCATGACATATTGACATGTATTCCCTCCATCCGGAAAAAATGGATGGGTTTAGGCGTATTTCAGTTCTGGATACATCCTTTTTTATCCATTTCGGCAACATGTAATCCGGACGGAGGGATTATGGTGTAAGAGCTAGGGATACGACAGGACAACACAGCAAAAAAAAAACTAGTTGAATGTAAAACTATATGCTAGCGGAATACGTACGGAAATAACCAAGGCAACATACACGTGTATGATTAGGAAAATAAGATGGCATTGCAACAGAGCACTAGAACAACACTTCAATGTAAAAAAATATGGTATGGCAGACAGATGAAGTACATACTGATGAATAACAATGCATAAGATATTCAGAAACATGATGTCCAAATTAAGCAGATGGCATTGCGATAGAGTAGAATGACAGTACTTGGATTTGAAAACATGTTATCATGAATGGAATAGGTACTGAAAAACAGGAAGGCATGACATATTTACATGCATGATCAGCATGCTAAGCACATGGCATTGCAATGAGTAGATACACTCCGGGACATTATATGCATGTTGTACCCATATCACAGGCCAAGTTAGAGCAAGGACCTTGTGGGGTGAAGAGGATTCATCATCTTTACGCAAGTCTTCAAGAACCGCCTTTACATGTTCCATCATATTGGGTATCATTGACATCAAGTTTATTGGCCTTTACATTGCTCCGTGAGGTTCTTGTGGATATATCAGTGTGTGCAATTATATCTGACATGCATGGAAGACAGCTAGTAGTTAGATTTATGTAAATGAGTGCCTGTAGGAGACGACATAAATAGTAGGACTGCGGTTAACTAGCAGCAACAGGTCTCATAAACTAAAGGGAGAACACAGATGAAAGCTACAAAATATGTATCGTTTGTACTCGAGATTAACTAGATGGCACACAAAAGTATTAAAGAACAACATAGGTAATACTAGAAGTGGTATAATACTATAATCACCAGCCTGTGGGATAGCATTGGCTGATGGATGATAACTATGGATCAGCGTTACCTAAAGAACAAGTATCTTAGCTGAACTATGGAACAACGTGAACTCCTGAACAAGACCCGTAAGAGATCAGCATGAATATATAGTGAAATGTGATGATCTATTTTCCGTGCTTAGATGAATAACAAAGCCATAAATGTTGCACACAAGTAAGATGAGGGTACAACCTATCTAGTTGCCATCCAGAGGAGTGAGCATCATGTGCTGACTTGTTGATGGCCCTGCAGTTGTTGGGGCTGTCCATGTCGGGCACGCGCATTCGATTCGATGAGGAACTGCTGAGTGGGGACCAGAGCTCCTTTCTCCGTGTATGCTTCCCTTGTTGGAGCAGCTGCGGTGAGTCGGAAGACGGTGTGTCTGAAGATGCAGATAACGCATAAAGTTAAGAACGACATATCTCTTTGATTCAAAGAAATACACTAAGAGATCAACAGCAAGGTACGAGAGTGGTCACACGTATGTTGACTGAAGAATAAATTGGGGTCACACGATTTTATTTTATTTTGGTACTGTCCGATCTATGCTGGATGGCTTGATGGTCGTCTTGTGCCTCCCGGCTGACACTGTTTGGAATCTTCCCCGAAGAGCCAGTGACCAACGGCAGAGCAGCCTGCCTCCGCCGTCCGTGGCCCCATCCAAAACCCCGCTCCCCGCCCCACGGCACTGCCGTGGTTGCGCCGTCCCCGGTCCAATCCACAAAGACTCCCTGTCATCCAGAACCGGCGGCGGCAGTACCTTCAACCCACGCAACTCTAAAAGATAGCTATCTAAGCGCTGCTTCCGTGGCGAACTTGCGGCCCCGCACCCTTACGTTGGACACCAGCCAACCGGCAGCCTAGGAGCTCCGCCGCCTCGAGGGGTGCTGCTTCCCATTGGGAATCGATTGGCCCAGAATAAAAATTCAGACAACTGACGCCTAAATAAAGTGATTTCAGATGAGGGTGCAACCTATCTGGCGGCATGGTGAAGTAGGCAGGTCCAGCTGCCGAGTAGGTGAGGCCGGCGTGGTTGCAGTGGTGACCAGCGGTAGGGAAAGAGCGATGTCACGACGGTCGACGGCTACGCGGAAGCAGCGCCAGGACTCTGGACGGATCCGAAGTTGGAGCCACTCCGGCGCCGTGAACAACGGCGGGAGTGAATCGGCTCCGGTACGGTTCACGCGGCCGTCATCGAGGCAGCACCAGCAGCACGGAGTAAAAGGCACACGGCCAGTGCACGATGGCAATTGGATAGTGTCTCCGGCATTAGGGAGGAGGGCGGCTGTGAAATTGGTGCAGTGGGGCGCGCTATGGAGGTGGGGCTGAGGTTTCGCGGCTCGGGAGAAGGGAGCTTCCCGGGGAGAAGGTGATTTGGCACCCACGAGGTATGAATGTGAGCGGGCAGGGGGGAATTGGGAGGGGAGTGGAACCATGTCTTACAGACGCATTTGTCTGAAATGTGAGGGGGAGTTACAGTTCTACCCTTGCCTATAGGCTTCTCGGCTTGGGTCTGTGTACTGAGGGTCGGGGATAGTAGAGTAACTTTGCTTCTCTCTAAATAGTGGGCGGGAGCGATTTTGGGCGAGGAGGGCGTGTTTTGAACTATAGTGGGCGCGAGTGAATTCGGGCGAGGAGAGCGTGTTTTGAAATAGTGGGCACGAGCTATTTCGGGCGAGGAGAGCGTGTTTTGCGGACCATGGTTTATGAATTATTCGGCACATGTCATTTTGGCCGAGCAGAAGGCGCGCTTGGATGAAGTTACGAACCTACCTCGATGTACAACGGGCCAATTGATGCGTGTCCCACATAGGACGGTAATTTCGTGTCTCCCATTTATTTGCTTGGGCGAATTCCACCGAGCAGAGAGGATGTTTAACGGTTCATTCAAATTTTGGGAGAACGAGCATCCACGTCTACCTTACCAAGTTGATTCGAATCAAATTTTGAAATATTAGCTTGCCACTTCTTTTTTAGATGGAGAGATGATGCTCGGGAGTAATGTGTTTTTACATGCTCGTTGCTAGCGATTTACTATATGACAAATAGTTGACCCACTCAAAAACGCGAATCAAACCCAAAATGAAATATCTCGATTCAATGAACTAGCTCGCTCAAGAGGTCAAAATAGTGAACTAAATCCAAAATTGAACACCTCAATCGAGTAGCATGTTGTACAGATTATAGTACTCCATGAACATGTTGAAAGTAAAAATTAATGAACTTGTTTGATATACGCATATATCCGTTCATGTGTGGATTGCAGACAACATGGTCTCCAATTTAAATATTTGAATGCAAGTTTATATCAGTCTTTGATGCATAAAACGCGACCTCCCCCTCTCCCGGACTCCTGTTCTCTCTCTCTCTCACACTCTCTCGCCGACAATCTTCAATTCTGTCGCACGCATCCGACACAAAAACCTTGTTGGTCCCTCTCCTCTCTCTCTCTCTCTCTCTCTCTCTCTCTCTCTCTCTCTCTCTCTCTCTGTGTGTGTGTGTGTGTGTGTGTGTGTGTGTGAGGGTCTTTCTAGTCCGCATTCATATATACACCATCTATAAGTCTCTTTCGCACACTATGTATGATACTCTAGCTAGTCCAAGCTAGATATCTTGGGTGCACTCATCGTACGCACACAAATTCCTTGGCTCTTTGCCCGTAACTCTCTCACGCACCACTATGTCGTCTCGGAGCTCTTCCCCTCCTCTCTCAAACTCTCCATCCACTTGGGTCACACATACACATGCATATCTCACTCGCACTCGATAGGCCCATCTAAAACTCTATCTGTCTCCATCGTTCTCTCTCCATCTCACACGCACACACACACACACACAGTCTCATGCCCAGCTAGCCAAGTATGATGGTCTCTCACTCAATTGTCAGCACACGCAGTCCCCCCTATATGTATATGACTAGCTAATCTTAGTCCCCATCAGAAACATGTGCATGGTCTATCTCGAGGGGATCTCTCTATCACAAACACACCCTCTCTCCATCCCCTTGAGTCCATGCCATCCATGTGTCCCTCTCGACCTTTTTTCCTTGTTGGCCAGACCTCTATTGGACATGTGCTACAGGGGTGTCTCCCTCCGTTGCAAACAATCACACACTAGCTATCTTCATGTATCTCCTCGCCTCGCTTTTCCATCTCGGAGATGCATGCGTGATATGTTCGCATAAGAAATGAAAAAACACACTCTCTCTATAATTTATCGTTTGTTGTCACTTTCTCTTTCACACACATACTCTTTTTGCACACTTACTCATTATCCTTCACACGCACTTGATCTGTCTCGACTGAGGCACTCACCTCCGTCCATAGCACATAGATTTATTGAAAAGTCAAACATCACAAAGTTTGACCATGTATGTGGAGAAAAAGAATTACATCTAGTACGGCAAACATATACCATTAGATTCACCATGAGATGTAGTTTTGTATGATGTATCTTTGGTATTGTAGATATAAATAACATTTGCGTAAACCTGATCAAAGTTTCCAAAGTTTGACTTCTAAAAAATTTACATGCACTGCATCATCGAGCGAATGGAATATCTCTTTCCCCCTCTCAGCTATCTGACACACCACTCAGCCTTATCGGGGCTCCTCAATCTCTCTCAAACTTTATTGGTCAGTTTGGTTCGTGACCTGACCCTCATGCCTTGATGGTCGGTACTACCGTGTGGACGTGAGATGTAAAATATTTCTGCCCGCCAGCTTGTGTGGTCTTTGAAGCGTTTGGTTCATGCAGGCCAGCAAAGCATCAACGTCCATCAATCAATCCATGCATCAATTAGTTAATGCTAATATCCATCCATGTTCTTTGTTAGCCTCATGGCGCACGACTGTGCACGGCCAGCGCTCAAATCGGTCGCTTGGGCCAGGCTACTTGCAGTGTGTGGAGTTCAGCCAGGCTAATTAAAGTTCAAGGGAACCTAGCCCATGCGGGCTTTCTTTTTCACAGGGTAGCAACCAAACAAGCGTGCATGAAATCCAGCCACAACCCCAGGCCACGCAAAAGATGCTCACGACACAAGCCAAACGGGCCTTATATCTCCCTGGTTCACACATACACATGTCTCGCTCGCGCTATACATATAGACCCATCCAACACTCTCCTCCCTTGTTCTCTCTCCATGTGACACGCACCCCCCTAAGTACCATAATCCCTCACTCCATCATAGGCTCTGTTTGGATCCATGGGTTAGAGTTAGTTTGGGTTAGTTTGGAGTCAACTAACCCAAAAAGATCCAAACAGGAGGGTTAGTTTAGGTTAGATGCATCTAACCCATCCAAAAAAACTAACCCATCCAAGAGGTGCTTATTTGGGTTAGTTCTTCTCAGGACCACTAATAAACACTTTTTCTCTCGCCTCCCGCATCAGATCCTCCCACTTCCTCGAAACTTCTCGTCCTCTCCTCCTCCCTCTCGCACCGCCTGTGAAGGTGCCTCGCCGATCCGCGCTCCATCTAACCCTGCCATCCAAACACCTCTTTACTTAGAGTTAGTTCAGGGTTAGAATCTAACTCTAACCTCTAACTGAGTTAGAGTATCCAAACAGGGCCATAGGCGCAAGCACTCCCCCCCCCTCCTAAGTATGATTATCTCTTACTAGCCATCAGGAACACACGTATTGTCTCCTTCCATCCATACGTCTATCTCGATATCCCTTGGGGCATCTTCTATCACGCACACACCTTGTCACTCGATCTCCCACCCATGTAGTCCCATCACGATCTCCAGGGGATCTCTCTATGACAAACATACACTCTCTCCTCCCCATGTCTGCATTTTCTCTGTACGTCTCTCTCGACCTCTCTCCCTTGTTTGTCGAGACCCCTCTTGGCCACGTGCTAGGGTCTTCCTCTCTCGCCCAAACAACCACACACTATCTCCTCACCTTGCCTCCGTTGTCGAAGATGCATGTGTGATATGTTTGCATAAGACACGCACGCTTTTTCTCCACTTTTATCGTGTGTTGTCCATGTCTCTTTAACACACGCACACACACTTTTTTCACTCTCTCTCTCTCTCTCTCTCTCGTCAGGGACTCTGTCACGTCCATAAGCATATGGATGTTTTGAAAAGTCAAACCTCAGAAAAGTTTGACTAGGTATATGTGGAGAAAAACATTTACATCCGGAACGATCATTAGATTCATCACAACATGTACTTACTTCATACTATCATTTATCTTTGGTATTGCCGATATAACTAATTTCTTTATAAACTTGGTCAAAGTTTCAAAAGTTTGACTTTAAAAAAAATGCTATAACTACATTATCGAATGGAGGGAGTAGCTCTTTCTTTCTCTCTCTCTGCTATCTCTCACGGGCCTCCCCTCTCACTCGAACTCTCTATACCGATGGATTATACGCTCACTGTGTCAGCGTATAGCTTTGTATATTGTTTAGTTGACCGGTCAACTAATCCACATGCCGCGTTGTCAGCTCGTGTTCTGTATCTTGGTGTGCTGGCCCATGTGGCAGTTGGTGAAAATAAGTAAACTAGAGGCCCATCTGACACGCGGTGAAGGAAACAAAGTTGAAACCACTAGGGGTAGCACCCCGCACGCTAGTAAATTGAGGGCGTATTGAGGACAAACTTCTTGCGCGAAGGGACTTTTCAAGACACCAATTCACAGCAGCGGCATGCATGTAGGACGACTCACGCACACCCAGCACACAACACACACCAGCACACGTGTACACCGGTGTCGCCGCCGGTTGAGATGGACGGTGAGGCAGCCAACAAGCGGAGGCCGCTCGAGCTAAAACCGCATCCGGCGAGCCTGGACTTCATCACCATCCTCCCCGATGACATGCTGCTCGTCATCACCGGCCTCCTCCCCACCAAATCTGCCGTGCGGACCGCCCTGCTCTCCTGGCGGTGGCGCCCCCTCTGCCGCTGCGTCCCCCTCAACCTCACCATCGACAGCTGCCTCTGTGACGGGGATTGCAAACGCATGGCCGCAGTCTCCAAGATCCTTTCATCGCACCCTGGGCCAGCCAGACGCCTTGACATCCCCATGTTCAGTACCAACTACAAGGTCCAACCCAAGTTCGACGAGTGGTTCTTATCCCCCGCCCTAGATCAGCTCGAGAGCTCAGCTTTGAAGCTAGACAATGTCGCTCTCTGCCGCCATCCGCGCTCCGCCTCACGCCAACGCTGCACCGCACCAGCTTCAGCTCCTGCTATCTTCCCCAGATTGATGCCGCGCCTGCCCTTCTTCTCCCTCAACTCAAGCAGCTCGACCTCTTCGACGTTTTCATCTCGAAGAAGGCTATGGAGCACCTGCTCTGCAGCTGTACTGCGCTCGAGTACCTTCATCTTAAGCAGATCCACGGGTTCATTAGCCTCCACATCGCCTCGACGAATCTCTGATGGATTTATGTGTTTTGCTGGCCCCGCAACAAGACATCAATTGGGAAGAGATCACTCCAGCTGTTCCACGTTATGGTCATTGAGAGTGCACCTTTCCTTGAGAGATTGCTTGTATCGGATCTAGAAGGTCCAACAAAAATCAGGGTCACTGACGCGCCAAAATTGACAGCGTTGGTGTACTCGTCTGCCAAATTCTCCGAACTCTTTATTGGATCCGTAATCGTTCAGGTACAGCACTCATCTTCTTCTCCGTCTTCTTGAAATTCACATTTTTAAATTTCTTCTTGATGTATTTACGACCGTCTTCCAGAAAATGATTCCCACATGCTTGACCCAGTCCATGCGCACAGTGAAGATCTTAGCACTAAAATCTATCGGCCCCAATATGGATCAAGTTGTTGGATTCCTTACATGCTTTCCATGCACGGAGAAGCTACTCATCGAGGTGAAACTTCTTTCCTATTAGTAAACGGTAATCACAACGTAGCTCAACTTTTTTCGTAATTTCCCAAATTACAATGACAAGTGTAGTGTTCAAAACTATATCTACACACTGCACCGAAAGAAATGTTTTTAGTATTTTTTTCTCACATGATCACCTGCATCATTTTTATGCTGTACTACTATAGTAGCCTAGGCTAGTCATAGTGGAAAGTAACTTAGACTACTCGATTAACTCTACGGTTACCCTAAGGGCAAGTACTACTACTACCTCCGTCCTGGTTTACTCTTCCAATTTTGTAGTATCAAAATTTGACCATAGATTTAACTGACAAAATGTTAATGCATGTCACTAAGAACTATATCGTTGGATTCGTATTTGAACATAATTTCAAATGGTGTAATTTTTAGTGACATGCATTGGCATTTTCTTAGGTAAATCTATGGTCAAAATTTTATACTAAATACGAGCTAGTATTCCCTCCGTCCCAAAATTTTTGTCTTACAATTCTTTAGATACAGATGTATCTAACACTAAAATGTAACTAGATACATCCGTATTTAGACAAATTTAAGACAAGAATTTTGGGACGGAGGGAGTACAAAAGTGGGCTATGTAGGCCAAAACATGTGCCAAATTCACTTGTGATGCATTTGGCATCGATGCCCTCCATTGCTCACTGGTGCCCTAACTGAGCACCTACTTTGCTCGTGCCAAATTAACTCACGCAATGAAAAAACACTGCATGGGAGAGAGAGAGGACTAAGGCAATAAAAAAACACTTGTTTGGGAGAGTGAGAGGCTGGTGTAGTTGGTTTGATTGTTTGGTTTATACATGTGGGTCTGTGTGCACAGCGGTGCCAACTCTCTCACATCGCGAGAGCGGTGCCAAAGTCTTTTGATTTGACATCGATGCGTATTATGTGGCATACTTTTGCGAAATATGGCATCGGCCACATAGTGGAAGGCAACAAATGCCCAAGCTCTTCACGTGCTCCTAGTTAAATGAGAGGAAACAGAAACAGAGAGAGGGAGAGAGAGAGAGAGAGAGAGTGAGTGAAAAAATATCACTAGCCAACCAACCCTATTGTATGAGCGAATGATATTGGTACCTCTTGATGACACGACAATCTTATGCAGCTAGCTGCTCTAATATGGTCTCTTCTTTTGCAGATAAAAAAAGACCCGAAAGTGAAAAATGTGCTGCACTATAACAATCTCATCGAATGCCTTGATCTCCATCTTACAGAAATTGATTTGATCGACTACCGAGGTAGCACATCTGAGATTAAATTGGCCAGGTTCTTTGTTTTGGAGGCAAGTGTGCTCAAGGTAATGAGGTTTGGCGTTCTCTGGCGCAACAATGAATGGCGTGCTGATCACCGCAAGCGTCTAAGCCTAAATGACAAAGTCTCCGCAGAAGCTGAATTTGTTTTTGAAACATCAAGTGGCCAGAGACTCGAAAACTTATTTGCCCATTAGTGACTTGTCAGGGCGGTGGATTTTAGTTTGTACGATAACGCTGCATCCACCTAAAGTAACAAAAGTTCTTACGTGAACTTCCTAGTAATTCCCTCTTCCTAGGTGCAGCATTACTCCTAACATTTGTAATATCAGTTTGAAACTTGTAATATTGCCGTGTCCTATTCCTGCATTTTCAAAATCCTGCAAATCAAACAGGTCCTGAGTTGGTGACGATGTTGTGCCTCCCATCTTTCACCAGTAGCCGTTGGATCTAGATTTGACGCATACAAACCAAGCTTCTCCATTTCTATAAAAAGATGCCCGCACTTGTTCCCTATTTACAAACAACTCCTTGTCGCTCACAATCAGCATTATCTCCTCCCCACCACATCTAGAAGGCCGTGGAAAAATCCGGAGCAGTCCACCCCCATTCTTGGTGTTCCATGCAATGCACGGGCATCTACCCATGGGAAATTATGTCGAACAGGGCTAGTTGTAAGCAGGCTAGCTCTATAGCCATGATGATAGTGATGCAAATGGTGAGGCTGACTATGGTATGCCAAACACGGCGCCCATACTCAGGTGTCATCTCTGGCGCAGGGTCTTGTCACTTCACTGTGAGGAGCAGCACGTAATAATTTGACCAATGGGTAGTACAGTGCTAGTACTCCTAGGAGTACTACATTGGTAGTACTACTACTAGTACTAGTAGCACCACCGTCTGGATTTAGGAGTACTACCACGTCCATCTGGATTTTAGTATTTGACTAGCAATATCTAGTAATGCATGTCACAAAAAATGTACTACTCCCTCTGTAAATAAATACATGGTGTTTTATTCCTATCGGCGAGAGAACTTAATGTTTTCTTGCTAACTAGAGTCTTAATAGGATTACATGCAATGAACTAAACACTGCATGTCATGGTTGGTAGTCTCAAGTCATTGAAAGCATCCACGGCCCACATCTCTCATTGGTTGATATGTCACGAAATAAGAAACAAGGAGGGAGTTAATGCACCGTGCCTAAGTGTTTTGGGATTATTTGGTTTTCGTAATGTGACTTACACAACATTTTTGTTTACATGCATTAACATTTTATTAGTTAAATCAAAGGTCAAAACTTGGCGCAAAATGCAAAGGGGACCAATAAACCAGTAAACATCAAACTTCTCTCGTTTGTCCCCAACTAGAGGTCCGGTGAGATGACTATACTGCACCGGCACGGACGGGGGCGCAGCTTCATTGACTTACGGCAACTGCCTTTGGGTGAATGACACGTGGGCCCAGGGGGTGGCTGGCCCACCTATCATACAGCCAAAGGAAGGTGTAGTAGAGGGCCAAGGAGTAGTATGAAATCCTACGCACCTAAGCACGCTAAACAAGGGCAAGAGTGATCACTCGAATTGCAAGATCAGTTGACTAGTAGAAGCTAAGCTAGACCCATGGAGGCGATGAGCGCGAGCATCAGCCGGCTGTGCCAGATGGTCCACGACGCCGGCCTGCGGCCCGGCAATGAGGAACGTCTCCAGGTAGTATTGCTTGAGGCCGGCAGGGCGAGGGGCCTCTTGGACGACAGCTTTGTCTCCTTGTTCGACGAGGTCCTCGTCGGTTTCCTCGACAAGTTCACCGTCGTCAAGAAGCTCACGGACAACTTTGACGTAAGCCTTCAGCCGACGCGCCCAGGCTCTGCGATGCCCGCCACACTCAACGGCCACTATGGTGACAAGCTCTTCGACGCACTGGTGGCCCTGCGACTGCCCGCCGTCGCACCGGAGAATGTCCACCTTGAGGTCGCGCTCGCCGCGCAGCGCCTGGCGCAGCAAGACATCATGGACATAATCACCCACGTCTACGCGCATGCAAGAGGAGGAAGATAGGACGCTGGCCTTCTTGGACCGCAGGGCAACCTTGGACGCACTGTTCAGAAGCACGTTGAGCTCGCCGCCAACGCCGCTGCTCCTCACACGTTGGTTGGTGACCCGGCGCACTAGGGCATGAGGATGTCGTTGATGGATCCGTATGTATTTTTATCTTTCCATCAAATCCATGTAGTAGTATATGATACTACAGTAATTATCTTAAATTTCGCATCAACTTCATAATTTTCGTACGTACTCCATGCATGAACGGCGCCAGAACCAAACTTCTCGTTACTCTAGGAAAAATCATTATTTTCTATCTATCGATCACGCCATGGAGCAGAACCAAATTTTACAAGTTACGAGTTCAAAAGGAGAAGCCTGCCGTGTTCGCGTTGCACCCCCACACGGTTGGTTCGGCACGCCGCTCAAGCGGGAATGCGTGCGGTGTTGCATTTTCACTTACAAGTGGGACCGTAGTTGAGCAAACCGACTATCGGCAAACCCCCACCCCGCCCACCGCGCGATGGCTGAGAAAATAGGAGGGAGAAGAGATGGCTGTAGCACGGACTCCAAGAAAATTGGTGTCGGATGGGACTCGTGTGGGTGGCGTGTGCCGTAGTGCATGACGTGAATGCTAGTTATGGCCCACGCCACCCCACTATATCGAGCCTATATCGAGGTACAGTACGTGGAACAAATTTCCTGCAGCCTGTGCTCAGCACTCCTCTATCTTTCTTCTCAGCCAGCCAGCAAACGCACGGAGCCCATCATCTGTTTGCTCACATGCGGTCCCACATGTCAGTGAAAACGCAAGCGGACCCACTGAACCTGCACATCTTTCACCTTGACGTGCTAGTGATGAAAAACAAATCCAAGAAAGATCTTCGGTGGCCTCTTTTGGAGTTACTCAAGAGTAGTAAGATTCTATTTACAATTTAACCCAAGATGCACATCTCGTGGCTTCAACTTATCAACTACCACTCTATTTTCTTTCATGACACGACACGGATCTTTGGATGTCCCACGGTCGGCAAAAGGAGGAAGAACCCGACCAAATCTTCGGTTGTGCTCTCGGATTAGACTAGTTGTGCTAACTTAAAAAAATTATTGTGTACTCCCTCCGTTCTAAAATACTTGACTTCCATTTGTCCAAAAATGGATGTGCCTATATACTAAAACATGTCTAGATACATATATATTTTGACAAACATGTCTAGATACATGTGCAGAAGCCATGTATTGTGCAACGGAGGGAGTAGAATGGATGCAAGTTTTTGTATTGGGAAGAAGAGTACATCCATATATTGATAGAGCGTTGGAGTTGGCCTTACAAGTGGGACCGCAGTTGAGGAAACCGACTATCGGCAAACCCCCACCTCGCCCGCCACGCGATGGCTGAGTTAGAGAAACGATGAGGTTGAAGAGATTGCTCTAGCACGGACTCCAAGAAATTTGGTGTCAGATGGAAGTCGTGTTGGTGGCGTGTGCCGTACTCCTGGACGTGAATGCTTGTTCTGGCCCATGCCACCCTACTACTCCTACTACTTACTTGTATATAGTACTACTAGTATCGAGGATTCGAGGTGCTGGTTACGTATGGCTACAGTAAAAACACCCGCACGACGTGCGAAGCATGTGAAGCTAGTACTACAAATAGTGTACTACTATTGTTGATGATTGGCCTCATCCGATAACCTATTGCAATGCATGTACAATTATGTATTCGAAAAATATTTTTTTGCCTCGTCGCACCACTCACTCACAGAAGCAACTCGAAAGGCATCCATAAATTTAGTAAGTTTATCACAGGCATATCATTTTATTACATACAACAGGTCATCAACCCACATCGACAACGAGGGTACATTATAAATACTAAAGTTTTCACCACACAACAAATAACAAGCAATGAAATGAACTTCAACTCAACCATTCCTCGGCGCTAGAAACGCTTGCTTTGAACCACAAGTGATTCTCTGGGATGGGCCATCCATTGTCGATCTGGAGACCAACGCAGGACTGATCATCCAGGCTAAAGCGGCCTACTATATCAGTACCAGGGTAGGGAACCACCAAAATGTCCGAGGTATAGACACAGTTGCTTCTCATAAATGGTAGTAATGTTTTGTGAACAGCAGTTGGATCGCCTTTCACCATCATTGGATAGTTTTGTCTAAGGAAGAGCGAATTTTCTCCAAGACTATCAATTCTGTACCAAGGAGAAGGAGTTGGCGCTAGTACACTAGTGTCCATCCCGAATACCATGCAATGGGTGTTGGAATAGGTTCGGAGAGTGCGACCATGGGAGACTACACCTGCTTCCTTAGCAGTAACATCATCAGTGGGATGTATACACACGAGAAGAGGTGATCCATCGGAATTAGTTGCCAGGCGCCAAATAGTATATGGGCGCTGCTCGTCCTCATGCTCGTGATCATCACCATCATCATCTCCCCCTTGGTTATAAAAATCTTCAAGTATAGGTGGTGGAATGTTCACAGGACCTTGGAAACACAAGAAGAAGGTTAATTAGTAAGGCTGGCCATAGTGAGGGTAACATAAGTAGTATCATGCACTTGGGACTCGCAAACATGCTTATGTGGCAGGCAATTAAGGAAGAGAGAGATGGTTATAGTAACATAGGTAGATACCATAACATAATAAATGAGACCACCTATGATACTAATCTAAGATACTATGCACTATAGAGGTAGTAACATAAACTAGTAACATATGCATGTTACTAGTCTAAGTTACTCCCCACTGTGACCAGCCTTGCTAACCCGCATGCATGTGGATGAAACAATTATAATTACGGTGGAAGACAAACGTACCGAAATAACGAGGATGCCATGCAAAAACAGTGCCATGAGTGGTGGCAGCAAACACAAGGCCCTTGTATTCAATTGCATCACAGTACTCATCCGTGTACAGAAACTGATTTTGAGCAATATCCATCCAGTCAAACCATTGACGACGGCAACAAGCTTGTCGAAGATAGCAACAACTTCATAGTTGTTGTAATTCCAAGAGCGGTTGGGGACTCGAGAAATTGCTATCTTCCGTAGAAGACAGTCACCATGATTGTATTTGAACGTGCGTACAATACCGGTGTGCTCAACCTCTGGGCAGTCTGCTGAGATTTTTGGAAGTGGAACCCGGTCACGAGTGTACACATTCACAAGTTCCCACTTGCAGTTGTACCCAATGTAAACAACCCAATCTCCATTTACTTTGCCCAAGCCTTGCCCTCAAGCGATGGCATCTTAACATCATACGTATCATTATCAAGCGGCATCAACTTGCACAGGGCGAGGCCTCCGTCGTGACGGCGCTAGTCATCAGGGTCACGGCGAAGAAGATAGGGGAGATCAAACCGCTCCTTGACTCTTTGGTTCCTTGTAATGATGTTATTAGTTGAGTCAAGAATGGGCTTGAACGAACCTGCCATGCTAGCCGAGGTGATGTCGTTGCACCGATCAATGAGTTCCTCCACCACGTCATATTTCAGATCAGGGCAAGAATAACAGGGTCGTTTCCGTCCTGTTCCCTCCATGGAGAAGACGATCGAACAATGGCAGATGAAAGCGTGAAGGGATGAAGGAAAATGGAGGAGGGAGAGGAAGAGCATGCGACAGTAGTTCCAAATCGAGAGGGAAAGGCGAAGCGTCGATGGACGGTTGCCAGTTTGCCACGGTTCACGAAGGGGCGCCCCGGCCTACACGTCGGTTCGGAAATACTCCTACTACTCGCCATCGTCTCACTGATATGTGGAACGGGACCACATGTCAACGAGACATGGTGTGTAATTTCTCGTGCAAAATTCGATTTGGCCGCGTTGGCCCGAGGTGCCGCATTAGTTATCGGCCTTTAATTTTTTAATGGCGCGCCGTTCAGTTTTGAAGCACGATTAACTGGTACTATACGCAGAGAAAATATAAACTACTCTACCACTACTCCACCTCCAGTACTAGTAGTATAAAGAAGATATAGGCTGGAGCTTCAGCGCTTTCTTGCCAAGGGCTGCCCACTTGCTTCTCACACTACCACCCTCTCTCCAGATCTAAAGAAGACGGCCCCTCTCTCCCTCCTCATCGGTGGTCACAGATCCGCCGGGGAAGAAAAGGACGTGCAGCGTTGGCGCACTCGTCGTCGGCGAGCGAGGTAACGCACTGACGACAAGGCCGTCCTCTCAGACCTGGCGCCCGCGCGGGATCGCTGTCGTAGTGTGTGCAGAGGACGACGACCACGAGCAAAGCCATTTCCCGCCAACCCTCAGGTATGCTACCTCTTTTCGAACCATACCCTTGTTCTATTGCCCCATCTGGCACGTCGTTGCATGTGGATCTTTTTCCACTCCACCATCTTCCCAATTTGCTATCCTCTGCTCTGCTGGCCACACAGACGAAAACCATAATTTGCACTATTAAAGGAAACCCTACTTCATGCAGACTAATGGATGTCTGGGTTGAATAAGGAAAGGAAGGGAGATTGTACTGTCCAAGAGAGTAGGTATCGAACCCGCATCTAGGTTGAAAAGGGTAAAATCAGTAGCTAAGGAACGAGTCTTGTGTCTCTTGGTTGAAGAAGGGTAGAAAGGCATGACAACGCAATAGAGAATGACCAGGTCGATCGGTTTGTTGTCCTCACATAGGAAAAAGGTGGCTAAAGAGAACAAAAATGGGACGTAATCCACACATGCTACCTGGATATTTGTTGCTCTGGGCAACCATACCTCCCTCACCACTCTGCGTCCGTGGAGGTACATTGTACTGGTGCGCCCACTGTCCGAATGGGCCTCCCATGCTCTTATTGCCACTTTTTTTGCTGTTAGTATAACGCTAGCAATCAAGTCAAGCAATGCTCTTTGCTAAAGTGATGCCACATTTAACTAATGCCACTCTCGGTCTAATGCCACAGATAAATTTAAGCGGTGCCATTTAATGTCTTTGGATCATTTCGTGGTTAATGTTGATTGTGGATGTATTAAAGATTTTTCAGCTAAGGCATTCTAATGTTGTTCCACGTACCAAGATACCAACGATGAAACTTGTTACTACCTTCAGATTTTTGCACTGTTAATGCTTATAGATTACATACCTCACTTTCATGAGATAAGTTAATTTTTTTTGTACAGTGTCACCAAAATGCCAAGGCGCTGATGTCATTTTATTTTGGCTAAACTGCACAGACAATTATGAAGACAAGAGGAAAGGTCAAGATTGGGCACCTCCTCCTCCGGCTGTTCTCTTGATTATCAAGAGGAAAGATCAAGTTTTTATGTTTGATCGATTATCAAGATTGGGATAGCAATTTTTAAGGTCCCCCCGAGTTCGAAATGATATTTACCTTGGAGGTACATGGTTTGCAATTTTTTTGTACTGTCATTAGTTAATAACGCTAGTTACCTTCAGACTTTTGTATTTGGTTTAATACTCATGCACAACTAGTATACCAATGTTGAAACTTGTTACCTTTACATTTTGTATTGCTAATTCTTATAGAAACCTTCCAGTGCTAGAGTTTATTGAAATCTGTTCAGTAAAACCATTGTACTGTACCCTGTAATAAACTAACTACTCTACTGTTTCACTAGCCACTGGATTAGTGTATATTTGTAGTATTCGAATGGTGTTGCACTAGCGTATGGACATAAATAAAGTGTGGCAAGCTTTCCCAGATATGTGCTCAAGAAAACTACTACCTGTTTTTCTAAATACTAGATGTTTGGGTACTTTAAATTGAACCATGAAAATGACTTATATTAAGGAACAGAGGGTGTAGAGTTCACTCAAATTATCCCGGTAAAGCTAGTCACACCTTTGTTAAATTAATGTTCATTATGTTATCCGAGGAGGTCTGTATCTTTATCTCTAATGCCTGTCTACTACATACCCGACATCATGATGTAATGTTAAGTCATTTCCTTTTGTACAGTGTAACTAAATTGTCAAGGCGGTGATGGCATTTTATTTAGTAGAACTGCACAAAATTTGCTTAAAAGAAGAGGAAAGGTCAGGAATGGCTCAGTTTTTCAGAAAAAAAACTATGTATGCCTTCCTGACATCAGCCGTTGTTGCTTTATTTATTCCTTCAAACAGGTGGTTAGAAACAGTCTTGCTACCTTTTCCCGTTAAGAAATTGGAATGCTTATATTTGTGAGTCTATGCTCAACTAGTGCCACTTTTATAGTAATCACACTTTCAATATCTATGCAAACATGGATGCTCAATTTTAGTGGAGCTGCACAAAAAGTCCAACTGGTTCAACATTAGGAGCATGTTTTTTTCCAAACCTTTATATCCAATTGGTGGCAATATGAGCTGTTCATTACGAAGGTACATGGTTTGCTACTATCTTGCTACTCTTTTTGTACTGTCATTTGGTAGTAATACTAGTGGTTTGCATGTGAATTTATTGTCAAGGTGGACCTACATTGGAGGTGCAGGACAGGATTCAATGATTGGATGCTCAATTTTGGTTGTATCGATTTCACCTCTTCCATCACTGCGAACATGGTGTGGTATATGTTTACTAGCTGCTTGATATTTGTGCAGACAGAGATGTCTGCCCGTTGCTATTTGGCAAACAAACAAAGTGTCCACAATTTTGGTTGAACTGCACAAGAGAATAGTATAGTCACTGCATGCAGTGCCATTTGAAAATAGACACAAAGATTGGATAGTCACTTCATGGACTGCAGAAAAGTAATCTTGTACTATTTACTGGCCAACACTTGGTGCTTCATTGCTTTGGTCTGATTATACAATGGGCATCATTTTCCCTAAGTTAAAGTTTGTATTCCGAAAATTGTCTCACGGTGTGATCGAGAGAAGACCAAATCATATTGCAGTGGATGTTCCTCCATCATGTGTGGTTCATTCTCATGGTTCCAGTTGTTGGTGAAACCACTTACATTTGCAAGAGGAATTTTAGACTTCACAAACAAATTTGTCTTTCAGTCTGTACTGAATGTTGGCCAAGAGAAGCATCCATGTTAGTAGGAAGAACAGATTTTTTTCTAGATCTTTGCTTTTGGAGCTACATATTTCTATATGATCTGTGAATCGTTGAGATGCATTAACATGTTGATCTTATGTATGGGAATCGTACTAGTTAGTTTTAGTTGCGACGCAAGATCCGAAGTGACTGATCTTTGCTTTCGGAGCTACATATTTGTATATGATCTGTGAATCATTGAGATGCATTAACAGTTACTTATTTCTGTTCGCTCAGTGTTTACAAGTTACTAATCGATCACTAGCTAGCCCACAAATCCGCACCTGGCAGTTTTATTTGCGACGCAAGATGCGAAGTGGCAGTTTTTTGAATAAAAATGCCTACCTCTGAAGAAACTAACAAGCTACACTATCGATCCTACACGGAAAAAAAATGCCTACCTCTGAAGAAACTGACAAGCTACACTATCGATCCTACACGGATAAATAGCGTATCACGTACGTACTACCTCCTTTCCGGTTTGCAGGGCTCAATTCAAGAAACGACCTACTCGATCCTACACGAATAAATAGCGGATCACGCACGTACTAGTACCTCCTTTCCGGTTTGCAGGGCTTAATTCAAACCTCTCACCAACCAAGGTACTCCCTCCATCCGGGTTTATTAGTCCCGTGAGCAAAGCAGCAAGACCAAGGCATGGCAATAATTAACGGCATGCAAAAGTTTAAGACTAATTAATTCCAGTGATTTAAGTGGCTGCATGTGTGCCCTCGGCTGCGACTCGTTGCATGCTGCTTCGCGTACTGCCTGCGAGCGATTCTGAGTGCCTGCATGCAGCCGGCCATAATTAAGGCAGCTAACTGATGCAAAAAAAGATACGCTTTAATTGTTGCGGCTCTTTAAATCCGTGAAATCATTATTGACAAGGAGGGAGATGATTCGAGTGCACTCGTTTGACCGCCATGCCGGCGTGCGACCCAGACGGGACGGGGCGGCACAGTCATAATTTCAGTTTCCCATGTTTTCCACGGCAAGCTAGCGCGCTAAGCCATTATGCATTGAATTCTGATGACCGTTGCGCTACCTTCCCCCTATAAGTACTGTTTCCCGGCATTCTCCAGTGCCACCGTGACCCAACTCGCCATATCCTCATAAGCCCCCACCAGCCCGACGTCGCTCGCCATGTCCGCCATGCCCCAGCCCGTCCGCGGTAGGCGACGCCGGAGGCGGTCACCGCCGGAACTAGTGTTCGGTTTTTCACCGGAAGGCAGAGGGAGGGAGGAGGCATTCTATCTGTCTTTAGTGTTGGGGAACGTAGTAATTTCAAAAAATTTCCTACGCACACGCAAGATCATGGTGATGCATAGCAACGAGAGGGGAGAGTGTTATCTTCGTACACTCGTAGACCGAAGCGGAAGCGATCACAATGTAGAGGAAGTAGTCGTACGATCTCCTCGCGATCCAACCGATCCTAGCGCCGTTACTCCGGCGCCCCCGAGTTCTTGACACACGTACAGCTCGATGACGCTCCTCAGGCTCCAATCCAGTAGAACTTCGGGGAGGGAGAGTTTCGTCAGCACGACGGCGTGGTGACGATCTTGATGTTCTACCGGCGCAGGGCTTCGCCTAAGCTTTGCGACGATATGACCGAGGTGGAATATGGTGGAGGGGGCACCGCACACGGCTAAGGAACGATCCGTAGATCAACTTGTGTGTCTATGGGGTGCCCCCTGCCCCCGTATATAAAGGAGGGAGGGAGGAGGAGGCCGGCCTAGGGAGGAGGCGCGCCATAGGGGAGTCCTACTCCCACCGGGAGTAGGATTCCCCCTTTCCTAGTCCAACTAGGGATCCTTCCATGTATTAGGAGTAGGAGACTAGGAAGGGGAAGAGAGAAGGGAAGGAAGGAGGGTGCGGCCTCCCCAGCCCAATTCGGACTAGGGCAGGGGGCGCGGCCTGCCTAGGGCAGCCCTCTCTCTTTCCCTGTATGGCCCATAAGGCCCAATACTTCTCCCGGCGAATTCCGTAACTCTCCGGTACTCCGATAAATACCGAATGACTCGGAACCTTTCCGAACTCGAATATAGTCGTCCAATATATCGATCTTTACGTCTCGACCATTTCGAGACTCCTCGTCATGTCCCCGATCTCATCCGGGACTCGAACTCCTTCGGTACATCAAAACTCATAAACTCATAATATAAGCATCATCGAAACCTTAAGCGTGCGGACCCTACGGTTCGAGAACAATGTAGACATGACCGAGACACGTCTCCGGTCAATAACCAATAGCGGGACCTGGATGCCCATATTGGTTCCTACATATTCTACGAAGATCTTTATCGGTCAGACCGCATAACAACATACGTTGTTCCCTTTGTCATCGGTATGTTACTTGCCCGAGATTCGATCGTCGGTATCCAATACCTAGTTCAATCTCGTTACCGGCAAGTCTCTTTACTCGTTCCGTAATACATCATCTTGCAACTAACTCATTAGTTACAATGCTTGCAAGGCTTAAGTGATGTGCATTACCGAGAGGGCCCAGAGATACCTCTCCGACATTCGGAGTGACAAATCCTAATCTCGAATACGCCAACCCAACATCTGTCTTTGGAGACACTGTAGTACTCCTTTATAATCACCCGATTACGTTGTGACGTTTGGTAGTACCAAAGTGTTCCTCCGCAAACGGAGTTGCATAATCTCATAGTTACAGGAACATGTATAAGTCATGAAGGAAGCAATAGCAACATACTAAACGATCGTGTGCTAAGCTAACGGAATGGGTCATGTCAATCAGATCATTCAACTAATGATGTGACCTTGTTAATCAAATAACAACCCTTTGTTCATGGTTAGGAAACATAACCATCTTTGATTAACAAGCTAGTCTAGTAGAGGCATACTAGTGACACTCTGTTTGTTTATACATTCACACATGTATTATGTTTCCGGTTAATACAATTCTAGCATGAATGATAAACATTTATCATGAAATAAGGAAATAAATAATAACTTTATTATTGCCTCTAGGGCATATTTCCTTCAGTCTCCCACTTGCACTAGAGTCAATATTCTAGATCACATCACCATGTGATTAACATCGATAGTTCACATCATCATGTGATTAACACCCATAGTTCACATCGCCATGTGACCAACTCCCAAAGGGTTTACTAGATTCAGTAATCTAGTTCACATCGCTATGTGATTAACACCCAAAGAGTACTAAGGTGTGATCATGTTTTGCTTGTGAGAGAATCTTAGTCAACGGGTCTATCATATTCAGAGCCGTATGTATTTTGCAAATATTCTATGTCTACAATGCTCTGCACGGAGCTACTCTAGCTAATTGCTCCCACTTTCAATATGTATCCAGATTAAGACTTAGAGTCATTCAGATCGGTGTCAAAACTTGCATCGACGTAACCCTTACTGATTTAACCTTTTGTCACTTCCATAATCGACAAACATATCCTTATTCCACTAAGGATAATTTTGACCGCTGTGTCGATGATCTACTCCTAGATCACTATTGTACTCCATTGCCAAACTCAAAGGCAGGGTATACAATAGATCTGGTACACAGCATGGCATACTTTATAGAACCTATGGCCAAGGCATAGGGAATGACTTTCATTCTCTTTCTATCTTCTGCCGTGGTCGGATTTTGAGTCTTACTCAATTTCACACCTTGTAACACAGGCAAGAACTCTTTCTTTGACTGTTCCATTTTGAACTACTTCAAAATCTTGTCAAGGTATGTACTCATTGAAAAAACTCATCAAGCATCTTGATCTATCTCTATAGATTTTGATGCTCAATATGTAAGCAGCTTCACCGAGGTCTTTCTTTGAAAAACTCCTCTTAAACACTCCTTTATGCTTTGCAGAATAATTCTACATTATTTCCGATCTACAATATGTCATTCACATATACTTATCAGAAATGTTGTAGTGCTCCCACTCACTTTCTAGTAAATACAGGCTTCACTACAAGTCTGTATAAACTATATGCTTTGATCAACTTATCAAAGCGTATATTCCAACTCCGAGATGCTTGCACCAGTCCATAGATGCACATTTTGTTAACACCTTTAGGATCGACAAAAACCTCTTGGTTGCATCATATACAACTCCTTCTTAATAACTCCATTAAGGAATGCAGTTTTGTTTATCCATTTGCCAGATTTCATAAAATGCGGCAATTGTTAACATGATTCGGACAGACTTTTAAGCATCGATACGAGTGAGAAAATCTCATTGTATTCAACATCTTGAACTTTGTCAAAAGCCTTTTTCGACAAGTCTAGCTTTGTAGATAGTAACACTACTATCAGTGTTCGTCTTCCTCTTGAAGATCCATTTATTTTCTATGGCTTGCCGATCATCGGGCAACTCCACCAAAGTCCACACTTTGTTCTCATACATGGATCTCATCTCAGATTTCATGGCCTCAAGCCATTTCGCGGAATCTGGGCTCATCATCGCTTCCTCATAGTTCATAGGTTCATCATGGTCTAGTTACATGATTTCCAGAACAGGATTACCGTACCACTCTGGGGCGGATCTCATTCTGGTTTACCTACGAGATTCGGTAGTAACTTGATCTGAAGTTACATGATCATCATCATTAGCTTCCTCACTAATTGGTGTAGTAGTCACAAGAACAGATTTCTGTGATGAACTACATTCCAATAAGGGAGCTAGTACTGTTACCTCATCAAGTTCTACTTTCCTCCCACTCACTTCTTTCGAGAGAAACTCCTTCTCTAGAAAGGATCCATTCTCAGCAACGAATATCTTGCCTTCGGATCTGTGATAGAAGGTGTACCCAACAGTCTCCTTTGGGTATCCTATGAAGACATATTTCTCCGTTTGGGTTTGAGCTTATTAGGATGAAACCTTTTTCATATAAGCATCACAATCCCAAACTTTAAGAAACGACAACTTTGGTTTCTTGCTAAACCACAGTTCATATAGTGTCGTCTCAACGGATTTAGATGGTGCCCTATTTAACGTGAATGCAGTTGTCTCTAATGCATGATCCCAAAACAACATTGGTAAATCGGTAAGAAACATCATAGATTGTACTATATCCAATAAAGTACGGTTATGACGTTCGGACACACCATTATGATCTGGTGTTCCAGGTGGCATGAATTCGTGAAAATATTCCACATTGTTTTAATTGAAGACCAAACTCGTAACTTAAATATTTGTCCCCGCGATCAAATCGTAGAAACCTTATTTTCTTGTCACGATGATTTTTCCACTTCACTCTGAAATTCTTTGAATCCTTTCAACTATTTCAGACTTATGTTTCATCAAGTAGATATACCCATATCTGCTCAAATCATCTGTGAAGGTCAGAAAATAATGATACTTGTCGGGAGCCTTAATATTCATCGGACCACATACATCAGTATGTATGATTTCCAACAAATCTGTTGCTCGCTCCAATGTTCCGGAGAACGGCGTTTTAGTCATCTTGCCCAAGAGGCATGATTCGCAAGCATCAAGTGATTCATAATCAAGTGATTCCAAAATCCCATCAGCATGGAGTTTCTTCATGCGCTTTACACCAATATGACCTAAACGGCAGTGCCACAAATAAGTTGCACTATCATTATTAACTTTGCATCTTTTGGTTTCAATATTATGAATATGTGTATCACTACGATCGAGATCCAATGAACCATTTTCATTGGGTGTGTAACCATATAAGGTTTTATTCATGTAAACAAAATAACAGTTTATTCTCTTACTTAAATGAATAACCGTATTGCAAAAAACACGATCAGATCATATTCATGCTCAACGCAAACACCAAATAACATTTATTTTGGTTCAACACTAATCCCGAAAGTATAGGGAGTGTGCGATGATGATCATATCAATCTTGAAACTCCTTTCAACACACATCGTCACTTCACCCTTAACTAGTTTCGCTTATCTCGCAACTCCGTTTGAGTTACTACTCTTAGCAACTGAACCAGTACCAAATACCGAGGGGTTGCTATAAACACTAGTAAAGTACACATCAATAACATGTATATCAAATATACCTTTGTTTATTTTGCCATCCTTCTTATCCGCCAAATACTTGGGGTAGTTCGCTTCAAATGACCAGTCCCTTTGCAAGTAGAAGCACTTAGTCTCGTGCTTAGGTCCAGACTTGGGCTTCTTCACTTGAGCACAACTTGCTTGCCGCTCTTCTTGAAGTTCCCTTCTATCCCTTTGCCCTTTTCTTGAAACTAGTGGTCTTGTTAATCATCAACACTTGATGTTCTTTCTTGAATTCTACCTTCATCGATTTCATCATCATGAAAAACTCGGGAATCATTTTCATCATCCCTTGCATACTATAGTTCATCACGAAGTTCTACTAACTTGGTGATGGTGACTAGAGAATTCGTCAATCGATATCTTATCGGAAGATTAACTCCCACTTGATTCAAGCGATTGAAGTACCTGCATAATCGAGCACATGCTCACTAGTTGAGCGATTCTCCTCCATCTTTTAGCTATAGAACTTGTTGAAGATTTCATATCTCTCAACTCGGTATTTGCTTGAAATATTAACTTCAATTCTGGAACATCTCATATGGTCCATGATGTTCAAAACATCTTTGAAGTCCCGATTCTAAGCCGTTAAGCATGGTGCACTTAAACTATCAAGTAGTCATCATATTGAGCTAGCCAAACGCTCATAACGCCCGCGCATCCGCTCCTGCAATAGGTCCATCACCTAGTGGTGCATCAAGGACATAATTCTTACGTGCAGCAATGAGGATAAACCTCGATCACGGATCAAATCCGCATCATTGCTAC
Source organism: Aegilops speltoides (assembly GCA_021437245.1). Classification (NCBI taxonomy): domain Eukaryota; kingdom Viridiplantae; phylum Streptophyta; class Magnoliopsida; order Poales; family Poaceae; genus Aegilops; species Aegilops speltoides. Next base: position 314,753,331 of record CM038144.1, on the reverse strand, counting down.
TAACATTTTTCAACACAATTTTCTAGGAACATATCAAAATAAACATATGAAAGCAACAACGCAAGCTATTGATCTTACAACATAATTTGCAAAATACTACTAGGACTAAGTTCATGATAAATTTAAGTTCAATTAATCATATTTACTTAAGAACTCCCACTTAGATAGACATCTCTCTAGTCATCTAAGTGATCACGTGATCCAAATCAACTAAACCATAACCGATCATCACGTGAGATGGAGTAGTTTTCAATGGTGAACATCTTATGTTGATCATATCTACTATATGATTCACGCCGACCTTTCGGTCTCCGTGTTCGAGGCCATATCTGCATATGCTAGGCTCGTCAAGTATAACTCTGAGTATTCTGCGTGTGCAAAATTGGCTTGCACCCGTTGTAGATGGGCGAGAGCTTATCACACCCGATCATCACGTGGTGTGCGGGCACGACGAACTTTGGCAACGGTGCATACTGGGGAGAACACTTCTTGATAATTTTAGTGAGAGATCATCTTAAAATGCTACCGTCAATCAAAGCAAGATAAGATGCATAAAGGATAAACATCACATGCAATCAATATAAGTGATATGATATGGCCATCATCTCCTTGTGCTTGTGATCTCCATCTCCAAGCATCATCATGACCACCATCGTCACCGCGCGACACCTTGATCTCCATCGTAGCATCATTGTCGTTACGCCATCTATTGCTTCTCGACTATCGCTACCGCTTAGTGATAAAGTAAAGCAATTATGTAGCGCTTGCATTTCATACAATAAAGCGACAACCATATGGCTCCTGCCATTGCCGATAACCGGTTACAAAACATGATCATCTCATACAATAAAATATAGCATCACGTCTTGACCATATCACATCACAACATGCCTGCAAAAACAAGTTAGACGTCCTCTACTTTGTTGTTGCAAATTTTACGTGGCTGCTACGGGCTTTAGCAAGAACCGTTCTTACCTACGCATCAAAACCACAACGATAGTTTGTCAAATAGACTCCGTTTTAACCTTCACAAGGACCGGGCGTAGCCACACTCGGTTCAACTAAAGTGAGAGAGACAGACACCCGCCAGTCACCTTTAAGCAACGAGTGCTCGTAGCGGTGAAACCAGTCTCGCATAGGCGTACGCGTAATGTCGGTCCAGGCCGCTTCATCTCACAATACCGCTGAACCAAAGTATGACATGCTGGTAGGCAGTATGACTTATATCGTCCACAACTCACTTGTGTTCTACTCGTGCATATAAAATCAACGCATAAAACCTAGGCTCGGATGCCACTGTTGGGGAACGTAGTAATTTCAAAAAATTTCCTACGCACACGCAAGATCATGGTGATGCATAGCAACGAGAGGGGAGAGTGTTATCTACGCCCTCGTGAGACCAAGCGAAGCGATCACAACGTAGAGGAAGTAGTCGACGATCTCCTCGCGATCCAACCGATCCTAGCGCCGTTACTCCGGCGCCCCAGTTCTTGACACACGACAGCTCGATGACGCTCCTCGGCTCCAATCCAAGAGAGCTGGGAGGAGAGTTTCACAAGACGACGGCGTGGTGACGATCTTGATGTTCTACCGGCGAGGCTTCGCCTAAGCTTTATGATGATATGACCGAGGTGGAATATGGTGGAGGGGGCACCGACACGGCTAAGGAACGATCCATAGATCAACTTGTGTGTCTATGGGGTGCCCCTGCCCCAGATATAAAGGAGGGAGGGAGGAGGAGGCCGGCCTAGGAGGAGGCGCCATAGGGGAGTCCTACTCCCACGGGAGTAGGATTCCCTTTCCTAGTCCAACTAGGATCCTTCCATGTATTAGGAGTAGGAGACTAGGAAGGGAAGAGAGAAGGGAAGGAAGGAGGGTGCGGCCTCCCCCAGCCCATTCGGACTAGGGCAAGGGGGGGCGCTGGCCTGCCTAGGGCAGCCCTCTCTCTTTCCCGTATGGCCCATAAGGCCCAATACTTCTCCCGGCGAATTCCGTAACTCTCCGGTACTCGATAAATACCAATGACTCGGAACCTTTCCGAACTCCGAATATAGTCGCCCAATATATCGATCTTTACGTCTCGACCATTTTGAGACTCCTCGTCATGTCCCCGATCTCATCCGGGACTCCGAACTCCTTCGGTACATCAAAACTCATAAACTCATAATATAACCATCATCGAAACCTTAAGCGTGCGGACCCTACGGTTCGAGAACAATGTAGACATGACCGAGACACGTCTCCGGTCAATAACCAATAACGGACCTGGATGCCCATATTGGTTCCTACATATTCTACGAAGATCTTTATCGGTCAGACCGCATAACAACATACGTTGTTCCTTTGTCATCGGTATGTTACTTGCCCGAGATTCGATCGTCGGTATCCAATACCTAGTTCAATCTCGTTACGGCAAGTCTCTTTACTCGTTCCGTAATACATCATCTCGCAACTAACTCATTAGTTACAATGCTTGCAAGGCTTAAGTGATGTGCATTACCGAGAGGGCCCAGAGATACCTCTCCGACATTCGGAGTGACAAATCCTAATCTCGAAACGCCAACCCAACATCTGTCTTTGGAGACACCTGTAGTACTCCTTTATAATCACCCGATTCGTTGTGACGTTTGGTAGTACCAAAGTGTTCCTCCGCAAACGGAGTTGCATAATCTCATAGTTATAGGAACATGTATAAGTCATGAAGGAAGCAATAGCAACATACTAAACGATCGTGTGCTAAGCTAACGGAATGGGTCATGTCAATCAGGTCATTCAACTAATGATGTGACCTTGTTAATCAAATAACAACCCTTTGTTCATGGTTAGGAAACATAACCATCTTTGATTAACAAGCTAGTCTAGTAGAGGCATACTAGTGACACTCTGTTTGTTTATACATTCACACATGTATTATGTTTCCGGTTAATACAATTCTAGCATGAATGATAAACATTTATCATGAAATAAGGAAATAAATAATAACTTTATTATTGCCTCTAGGGCATATTTCCTTCATTTAGATGGCAATGCGCAGATCGAGGAGTTATTGGAGCGCGACCGCATGGCGGAGGAGCAGGAGTTGTTGGAGCGCGACCGCCTGGCGGAGGAGCAGCTTAACGCCGATTTGCGCCACCAGCGGGACATGGAGCAGTAGCGCACCGACGCTCTGAGTCACGAGGAGAGCGCCCGCAACTGGGCCGACTACATGGAGGTCGGCGCCAGGCAAATAGCCCTGGAGGCTATCGGGCACGCACGCGTTCGCGACGCCAATTTTTACTACCAGCTCGTCAAGTGGGTTTCTCGCTTGGAAGCCGAAGCTTCGGTGGACCACGCCGGCATGGAAAGGGCCAACGCGCGCGAGCAATGCGCCCTATCACACCTTTGGCAAGTCCGAGGCGAGGCGCAGGACGCTGGTGCCGGCGTTTAGCGTGTACCGCCGGCATCGTCTAGTTAGCTAAGAGTAAGTTAGTACTTGTCTAGTGGGAGTAGATAGTTAACTTGGCTATGATGGTTGTCAACGTGGAAGTTCAGTACACTATATGTGGATCAGACCTGTTACTTTGCTCTGAATGTTGAACTTTCCGTTTGAACATTTGGAATGGGCTGTCATTTTTTTAAATGGGTTGTATTTGTCCTCCACGGGTTTAGAGGCTGACTTGTGGGCCTAGCAAGTTGACGCGTACACAATCAGGAGATGATTGTACGTGGAGAGGATGACAGCAGGGACAAGCCAAGGTCATGGCAGGACGCAAGCAAGTGCCTCCTTATTTCAAGCCAATAAAAAAATGGCTCCTCCTAGTGGATTTCTGACATCTGGGTCCCATGCCATTGTCAACGTAGTTAGTAAACGAGAGAATTGCACAATGAGCGGTGACACGAGGACCCAAAGAGCTCGCCCAGTTATTTTTGTTTTGGGTTAATTTGATAAATGCCTCCGAGAAATGCCACTGCAATTTCCAAACTTTGAAAAATGCCATTTCATGCCATTTCTAGTGGCATTTTTTGAAGTCTGGAGTGGCGTTTTTCAAAGTTTGCAAACTGCAGTGGCGTTTTTCAAAGTTTGCAAAAATTGCAGTGGCATTTTTCAAAGTTTCGAAATTGCAGTGGCATTTTTATGAATCGCCATAATTGGAGTGACATTTATCTAATATGTTTTTGAGACGGAAGCAGGGTGTCAACTGGGCTGTGCGGGACACTCTGGCCTATCTAGACAGCCTTTTCTTTTATGTTTACCACAGACCAGCCCAGTAGTTTTTTTCTTTTTGAAAATGGCTAGCCCAGTTTTTTTGTGATTTGTCAAGTAAGTCACTTTATCAGGCCTATTGGGCTAGATGAGGAGAGGTTCATTCGGCTGGCCGAGAAAATGGCCTATCAATAATGAGAAATGGGCTGTACATTTTTAAAACACATCAAACCGACAATTAGTTTCAAATATCTTTTTTTCATTTCGAGATTTTAAATTGCATTGATTTTTATGCGTTGACAATTTATTGGATTTTATATTGATATACATTTATTTTTAAAATCAGTCTGAATGTGACTCCAAATTTCGGGATTAAAAACAGTTCAGACCGCACCGACATATGCAAAATTTCGTATAATATTTTAACCATGGCCACAATATGGGCTGTAATGCTAACAAAAAGAATATGGGCTCCAAAAAAACCCGTAAGAATTAGCAAATGGGTTGTAAACTATTTGAAATAATGGCAGATGGGTTGTATGCTGTTTTCCAAAGATTTGAGGCTTTCCACAGATGGCCTGTATACTGTTGGATGTCCATCCAACGGCCGTCGTGCTTCTTCAATCTCTGCTCTTCCTGCTCCAGCCGCTCAAACAAGCGCCGGCGGGACTGCCTGCTCCCTCCTCCCCACGGCCGGCTGTGCTGCCGCGCTGGCCTCACTGCCCCACCATACTCCCATCGCTGGCCTAGCTATCCCTCTACTCACCCTCAGTCCCACACATGCTGTTATTCTCCGGCGACAGCAGACGAACCAGTAAACCCTCGTACTCCTCCGCGTGGGAAATAACTACCGAGTATTCCCTGGCTCCGTGTCATTCCCTTCCTAGGCCTCACCGTCGTCCACTGCCCTGGTGCTCTCGGCGCGGCCTGGTCAACATGGTCAATGAACGACATCCATCGGAAGTGGACTGTACGTGGAGAGGCTGACAGCTGGGTCCACGGCCGCACGCAAGGAAATGCCTCGTTATTACGTGCAACATAATGATTCCTCCACCTGACATCTGGGACCCACCGAAAGGGCCTCTGTATTTCGCGAAAAAAACGTTACCGCCGCTGACAGCTCGGACCCACCGGCTATATCTTCGCACGCAAGGAAGTGCCTCCTTATTACGCCCAAAAAAGAGAATACTCCCCCTGCTAGCTGGAACCTAGTATAGTGGGCCTACTAAGTTGACGGGGACAAAGGGCTTTGTCAACTTAGTCAATATGCACGATTCTAGCTTGACTGACCGTAAGATGTCCATCAAACGTCCATAGTGCTTCTTCAACCTCTGGTCTTCTTGCTCTAGCCGCCCAAAGCAGCGCCGGTCGTGCCGCCTGCTCCTACCTCCTGTGGACGGCTGTGCTGCCACGGAGGCCTCACCTTCCCCATACTACTCCCACCGCTGGCCAGGCCATCCCTCCACTCCACTCACCCACACCCCCTGTTATTCTGCGGCGACGGCAGCGCAGCCGAACCAGTGAACACTCGTGCTCCTCTCCGCGTGGGCATCCACTGCCGCGTCTTCCCCGGCTCCGTGTCGTCCCCTTCCTAGGCCTCGCCGTCGTCCACCGCCGTGGTGCTCTCGGCGTGGCGTGGTCAATGTGGTCAACGACCGAATTCCATCGAAAGAATACTGTACGTGGAGAGGCTGACAGCTGGGTCCACGGCAGCCGCAAGGAAGTGCCTCCTTATTACGTGGAAAATAATTATTCCTCCACCTGACAGCAGGGACCCACCGGACGGCCACCAGTATTTCGCGAAAAAAATGTTTGCCCCTGACTGCTGGGACCTACCCGACGGGCCACCGTATTTCACGAAAAAAAAACGTTCCCCCTGCTGTCAGCTCAGACCCACCGGAAGTGCCTCCTTATTACGCACAAAAAAATGAATACCCCCCAGCTAGCTGGGACCCACCTTGGTGAGAGGTTGACTTGTGGGCCTACTAAGTTGACGTGGACGGAGGGCTTTGTCAACTTAGTCAATATAAACGATTCTATCTCCAGTGACCGTACGATGTCCACCCAACGGCCGAAGTGCTTCTTCAACCTCTGGTCTTCTTGCTCCAGCCGCCCAAAGTAGCGCCGGTCGTGCCGCATGCTCCTGCCTCCCGTGGCCGGATGTGCTGCCGCGGAGGCCTCACCGCCCCCTACTATTCCCACCGCTAGCCAGGCCCTGCGGCGACGGCAGCCTCACACCATGATCGAACCGGTGAACCTCAGACTCCTCTCGGCGCGGGCTTCCATCGCCGCGTCTTCCCGACTCCCGTCGTCCCTTCCTAGCCTCATTGCCGCCCACCGCCTGGTGCTCTCGGCGCGGCGTGGTCAACGTGGTCAAGGAACGGCTTCCATCGGACGTGGACTGTACATGGAGAGGCTAACAGCTGGGTCCACAACCGCAGCAAGGAAGTGTCTCCTTATTACGCGCAAAATAATTATTCCTCCACCTGACAGCGGGGACCCACCGGACGGGCCACCATATTTCGCGAAAAAAACGTTTCCCCCCTGACTGCTGGGACCCACCAGCTACACCTTCGCACACAAGGAAGTGCATCCGGGCAAAAAAAACGATTCGCCCCCCTGTCTGCTGGGACCCACCAGCTACATCTTCGCACGCAAGGAAGTGCATCCGGGCAAAAAAAACGATTCGCCCTCCTGACTGCTGGGACCCACCAGCTACATCTTCGCACGCAAGGAAGTGCCTTACAGTCAGGACCCACCTGGTCGAAGCATACGTAGCATTGTCATTCTGGTCGTGAACGTGTACGTACATACTGGTCGTAGTAGAGGCGTGCACGTACAGCGGCGAGGGTGCAAGAAAGAAAATACGGCCACGTACGTACATACAGGCAGGGTCTCGAACGCCTACTTGCGCATACGTACATGGCTGGGTCGGAACGGAGAAACAACATCATCGTCGTGTTCATGGGGAGCCTACCGGCTGGGTTGGAACGGAATGCGTGGTCATGTTCATCGGGAGGGCTTGGACGGAATAGGCAATGGAAACGACACCTGGCGTACCGCAAAACGGAGGAAACGGCCTTCTGTTCGACCAGCCACGTTCGAAACAGGGTCCTATTGATCGGGAGTGGCTTGGCGTACCACAAAACGGAGGAAACGGACCTCCTACAGTCGAAACGGGGGTCCTGTTGATCGGGAGGGGCCTGGCGTACCGCAAAACAGAGGAAACGGACCTCCTACGGTCGAAACGGGGGTCCTGTTGATCGGGAGGGGTGTGGCGTACCGCAAAACGGACGAAACGGACTTGTGTTGGAGCGCCACGGTCAAAACGGGGGAGGGTGTGGCGCATCGCAAAACGGACTCCACGGATACCGCTCATCTCCACCGACGACCTCCTCCGGCCTCCACGGTCACCGTCGACCTCCTCCAGCCTCCACGGGCTCCTGCTCATCCAGCCTCCACCGCGCCACTCCACCGGCTCTTGCTCAACCACCCTCCACGGGCACCCCTCCACCGCTCACTGCTCATCCAGCCCTCCACACCACGGGTCCTGCTCAACCACCCTCCATGGCCACCCCTCCACCGTCTCTGCTCATCCAGCCCTCCACACCACGGGTCCTGCTCAACCACCCTCCACAGCCACCCTCCACCATCTACTGCTCATCCAGCCCTCCACACCACGGGTTCCTGTTCATCCAGAGGCAACGCCACCGCCATCGCTCATCCACCCCCTCGCAACGCCATCGCTCATCCAATCGATCGACTTGATTAGCGGCGCAGAGCGGCGAATCGCTCCATCGGGTTCAGTTAACAGCCATCAATCGATCGCTCGAGTTTAGTAACGCGTAGCCAGTGTAATCGCTCGGGTTCAGTTAGAGCCGAACACCTCGCTCGAGTTCAGTTAGAGCCAACACCTCGCACACACGCGCGTACGTACGAGAGAAACGCACATCGGTCTCCCACCGTAACCGGCAACTCCCTGAAATTTTCCTCCCCCTCGCTTCTACCATGGTTTTTTCCGTCATGGACGGCCCAAAGAATGTCATGCAGCTGCGTCTCCGGCCCGCCCAGGACGAAAAGCCCATTTTCTGTCATGATTTTATGTCATAGAAGTAGGAGCCCACCACATCTATGATGATACCGGGTTTTGTCACAATTATCGTCATAAAAGTGTCATATGTATGATAGAATTTTTTTTCGTTTGACCCAAAATGTCACGGATGTGTCTTTTTTTGTAGTGCAAGGCTCGGCAGGCGCCGCACCCGATAATCTCCTTGCCGGGGTCGTCAACCTTGGCCTTTTTGGCAGTGCCGGGTCGCCGGATTCCTTAACAGCAAGCACGGTCTTTCCTTTACGCTTCCTATTGCGTTGTCACACTTTCTTTGCTGGGGCGACGATGTCCTCATCTTTAGAGTCACTTCCTGCATTGGCGTCCTCGCCGGGGTACTTCCTCCCTTCTTAAGCTCGGGCACATCTATCGTCTAGAACATAAAGCTCGGCAATATTCGTAACCTTGTTCATCACCAGCTCTTCACGCATTTTACGATTGCGCATGTTCTGATGGAACGCGCTGATGACAGCGGCGGGATGAACATCGGGGATGTTGAACTGCACATGGCTGAACCTTTGTATGTATTTGTGCAAGCATTCGCCGTCCCTCTGAGGGATCACATGCAAATCACTTGCCTGGCCAGGAGCTACATGGCTGCCAGTAAAGGCACCAACAAACTCGTGGCACAGATCCGACCAAGAGGAAATGGAATCTATCGGAGGTGCATCAACCATGACCTGACCTTGGGCTTGAGCACCAACGGGAAATAGTTGGCGAGTACCTTGCCGTCTCGAGCTCTGGTGGCTTGCATCGCAATGGTGTAAACGCTCAGGAACTCAGACAGATGAGTCTTGCCTTCGTACTTCTCCGGGACCTCTGGTTTGAACATGCGGGTGGTGGGCCACTGGAACTGCCGTAGCTCATGGGTAAACGCTGGACAGATTATTGCATAGGGCAAGTCATTAGCATCCTCCAGTGCAGGCCTGTACGCATTGGGCCCAGCGCGCCTATCAGATTGGTGGCGCGCCTCCCGTCATTGCTCGATGGTGGTACATGCATACTCCTTGAGCCGTTCATGAAGAACCTGATGTTAGTCGCGACACGCTCGTGGATCAGACGACGCCGTGGACACGTTATCACGGGCATCAACCCGATGAGCTGGCGACCGCCGCTGCCGCAGCGGAGGGGAGTGTACCGTGGTTGCGGCGCCTCCACCCCTTCCACTGTCAACGCGCATCGGCTCGATGGTCCGCCGCCGGGAGGGACTTGCCTTCGGGTCACTATCCTAGTTGGTGTGGCCAATAAGGCTTTGGATAGCAGACCTCCACTCTTCTTGCTTCCCCGTAGCAGGAGGAAAGTCGAGGAGTAACTGCGCTCGTGCCAATTCTTCTTCTCGCGTTGGTGGCAGCGACAAGTGCGAGGAACGGGAGGAGCTCGGACTTCTAACGATGTTAGAAGGAGTTCCATCGTGGTTCCGCGGTTGCTCGCCTTTTTCACTAGCATGATGGCATGCATGTCGGCCCTACGCATCTTGAGAATGATGCTGAGTGCTCTTGCTACGATGATGCCCGGGGTCACCAACGTTGCGACGCTGTTCGTCGCGCACGACCTGGGAGGGCCACAGTGCGTGCGTCGGCGAGGTTGTGTTTCCTATCCTTGGAGGTCCCTGCAGCACCCGTGGGCAGCACGGGTCCGTCCTTGGATGCGGCGGCAAGCGGGTCGTTGTCGCCACTACGGACGCCGCCGCTCGCCTGGATTCTGGTATCAGGGTGGCATGGATGATCTTACTCTCCACTGCCACTAGCGTCTGCCACGTCGCCCGTCTGCGCTGGCATGGGTGGACCGGCTCCATACGAACCGATCGCCATGGTGATGAAGAAACTGCTGCACTACCTACTAGACTAGATTTGAGAAACTTCTGCCCCTACCTGGCGCGCCAAAGATGTCGAGGAAATGACACCTATGGGATCACGAGGATCCCTTCTATGGTTGGCGGGGAGAAGAGCTGCGCGAAGAGCAGGTCTATTGATTAGCGCGAGGGGTTTTTACCCAGGTTCGGGCCGCAATGGTGCGTAAAACCCTAGTCCTGCTTGAGTATATATTTGTGTTCATGGTTTCTTGACTAGCTACTGTGCATGCCAGTCCAAAAAGTCTGAATCCTTCTCCAGTATGCCTTGGGCCTCCTTTTATATGTCAGAGGGGTTGCCAAAGTGGCACACAGGAGGTGGAAAGTATCTACAGCGCATAAGCTTATCCCTGACATTGTAGGACAAACGCATTTAATGCAATGCCTACGTGCCCTCTAACTTTATCGGGGACGGCAATAGAATCCGCCCCATCCGTTGCCTCCTCATCCTGCCTTGACACGCGTCCCGGCTGACGAGGCATGCAGCGCCAAGCTGGCTGGCTAGCTGCTGTGCTGGTGTGGTGGCAGGGCCTTCACGAAGATCTGCATGCCACCACGCAGGTGTCTGCCTAGTTGGCAAGATGGTCGTCGCGCTGGAACAGTGGTGAGGAGGTGAGACCTTATCGGGTGCGGGCCTGGCTATGGCCCCGCAATTGTCCCCGGCAAGGGTCTTGCCGGGGGCCTCGCAGTCATCCTCGATAAGGGTCTTGCCGGGGGTCTTCGCTCACTGGTCTCCATGTAGACTGGCAGGCCGCCAGTCTTCACAAAGATATGCATGCTACTACGCATGTGTCCTCAAGTCTTGGCCTTAACATTGTCGATGATGTTAGAGCTCTCAGCATTGATGGTGGTAGCCTTGCTGGTGCTTCACAAATCACCCCGGCAAGGCTCTTGCCGGGGCTACGTAGGCCGCCCCAGCAAGGGTGTTGCCGAGGGAGGTCCAGCTAGTCTTCTGCTCTTTATTCATTGCCTTAAATGTTGTCTTGGTAGTCTTGTATTTCTCTTTCTACTACCCTACCAAGCATTGCCGCGGGCGTGGCTACAACTGCCCGTGCACAAGTAAGGGGTACAGAAATGCCCATACTTTTGTACACCGACAATGATGATAGCTTGCCTCGTATTTATGATATTACAATAATGAAAGTGAATTTGAAGAGGTCATGACTTTATTTAATGGTGAATCCACTATTTTGGAAAAGGTTTCAATTGATTATGACAACAAAGTTGCTATCTATAATGATTATGGTGATGACATGTATGCTATAAAGAGTAATGATAACCATGAAACTTGTCATCATGATTTTAATATTCAATTTGGTTATGTCAATCAATTATATCATGATAGTTATTTTGTTGAGTTTTCTCCCATTATTATAGAGAAGAAATTTGCTTATGTGGAGAGTATTAAAAAAATTATGAATGTGGATTATGAAAAGAATGCTTTATGTGATAGCTATATTGTAGAATTCATTCATGACGCTACTAAAAATTATTATGAGAGAGGAACATATGCTTGTGGGCTTCTCAATTATATCAAGTTTCCTCTCTATGTGTTGAAAATCTTGAAGTTATACTTGTTTTGCCTTCCTATGTTAGTTGATTCTTTTCCCATGAATTATTTTCTCACAAAATACCTATGCATAGGAAGTGTGTTAGGCTTAAATATGCTTCCCATGTGATTGATGATGCTCTCTTTGTGTTTCAATTCTTTACTTCTACGTGAGCATCATTGCAATCATCATGCCTAGCTAAAAAGGCATTAAAAAGCACTTGTTGGGAGATAACCCAATACTTATACCTACTGTTTTTGTGGTGTTCACATGATTAAGCTTCGGTAGTAATCATATTTTATAGCTTTTGTTTCAATAAAGTGCCAAGTAATTAAAGCCTTTGGGATAGCATGGATACGTGTTTATTTGGTTTTGTGCAAAAATAGAAAGTCTAGCGTCCACTACATGAATTTTGGTTAATTACTGGAAAGTCAAAAAATTCTGAATTTTTTTCACAGTACTTATTTGAAAATTGTTTTAAGTTTTCCTATTTTTTTCCAAAATTGTGGAGTCATAGAAGTACGGTGTTTGTTCAGATCATTACAGACTGTTATGTTTCTGATAGATTCTATTTTCAATGCATAGCTTGATTGTTTTATAGTTTCTATGGCTTATATTGGTCAATATAATTTGTAGGAATGAATGGGTATAGTAGGAATTATCTGATAACAACTATGAATCTTGTCTTGACAGTACCAAAGTGAACGATTTTCTCTTTATCATACTAACCTATCTCACGAAGTTTTGTTAAGTTTTGTACGATTGAAGTTTTCAAGTTTTGGGCAAGGTATCGATATGAGCAGAATAAGGAGTGGCAAGACCCTAAGCTTGGGGATGACGAAGACACTCCAAGTTAATACTCAAGGAAGACCCAAGTGTCCAAGCTTGGGGATGCCCTGGAAGGCGTCCCCTCTTTCTTCTGCAACATTATCGGTAATGTTACTTGGAGCTATATTTTTATGTCACATGATATGTGTTTTGCTTGGAGCATGATTTTATCTTAGTTTATTTGCTTGTTGTTATTTAGAATAATGTTTTGCATTTTTTGTTTCAATAAAAGTGTCAAGTTGAGCCTTTACCCTACTCATTTTGCAAGTCCATATGTTGATGTTTGAAAACTGAAAGTTTTCTATTATTGTCTGAATTCTTCAGGAAAGCAAGAACATGTTAAAATGTTGAAATGTTTACACAGTAAGATATGACAAAATTTCTACAGTGTGGTAATTTTTCAGAATTTTTGGTGTTAAATAAGTATGAATATTTCGTCATAATTTACAGACTGTCCTGTTTAGATAGATTGCTGTTACCTTTGCATTGTTTGCATATGTTTGCTTGTTTAATGATTCTATTTGAGGATAGGAGTATTAAATATGCAGAGGAATTTAGTATGCAATGTTAAATAATAATTTTAGTATTTTTTACAGTAGATAATGATAAGGTTTTTGCATTAATTTATACTAAGTTATCTAACGAGTTCTTGTTGAGTTTTGTGTGGATGAATTTTTTTAAGATTTAGGGAAACCGTGATATGGGAGGAATCAAGGAGACACAAAATCTCAAGCTTGGGGATCCCAAGGTATCCCAAGTTAATATTTCAAGAAGTATCAAGCATCTAAGCTTTGGGATACCCGGGTAGGCATCCCACCTTCCTTCATCAACAACTATCGGTTAGTTTTGGTTGAGCCTCGGTTTTTGTTCGTCCACACATGATATGTGCTATTCTTGGAGTGCCCTTCTATATTTGTTTGACCTTTGAATAAAATACTTAGATCTGAAAGTTTTAAATGAGAGAGAGAGTCCTCACATAGCTACTTAATTATTTAACTACTCATTTTATCTTCACTTATATCTTTTTGGAGTAGTTTGTCATTTACACTCGTTCTTCCCTTATATCCTAAGAGTAAATTGTTGAATGAAATGAATATCATAAAGTTGAAATTTTATGTGCTTCATATGCTTGTATCATGCCTAGTAGTAGTTTCACATTGGGTTTATAAAGTAAAATCTATTGAAGCTTGACAATCCCAATATTGGCCATACAGTCAATTCATGAATGAGTAGTATAAAGAAGAGAACTTTCACATATAAATATATTATCTTGGACATATTTTATGATTGTTAATACCCATTAATTATTTTCAAACTTGACCAAATTGCTTGAAGTTGTACAAGGAAGACAACGTAATGAGTTATGTTTGGGTATATTTACATAGAAGTTATATTATTGAGGATCCTCCAACATGTGGTGCTTGCTTAGGATCTTTTGCTAGCCAAAAATTTATACTAAGTAGAGATACTACTTGTGCATCCAAAAACCCTTAAACCCCATTTCTTGCCATGAGTGTCCACCATATCTACCTATGGATTGAATAAGATCCTTCAAGTAAGTTGTCATCGGTGCAAAAAGCAATAAAATTTGCTCCTAAAATATGTATGATCTTTTATTGCAAGGGAAAATAAGCGTTGTACGAACTTGTGATGGTAAAGAAATAAAAGCGATGGACTGCATAATAAAGTTTTCTATCACAAGGGGCAATATAATGTGACGTTCCTTTGCATTATGGGCTTGCGCATCAAAAAATTCAGAAGCGCATGACAACATATGATTCCCTCTGTGAAGGGCCTATCTTTTTATTATCAACTTTTACTTTTATGCAAGTGTTAATAAGTGTTCATTCTCATTTCAACCTCAATTATTCATTAGTTGGCAAGCATCATGTGGTGGGGAAAGATCCAGGCATATATGACCATTCAAATATATTTGATCATGAATTATTATGGTTGACAATTATCTCTATGATAAATGAGATGGGAGGTGAAATACTAAGCCCCTATCTTTCTCTGTGTTCGATGGATGTTATTTTTTCTAAAAATATGCTTTGAGCACTAGCAATCATATAAGACTATATGATGACCGAGTATGTGGAGCTCTAACTCAGACTTTGTTGAAACAAGTTGAATTGAGATTGTCTGGTGACTAAGAACATAGGTTATTAAGTTTCAAGAGAATGCATTGTTTGGACCATAACACGTGAATTGATTGCTACTTGATAATGAGAAGTTTTATGAGATGTGCTACCATTTGTGATATATAATGAAGCTTTAAAAAGTGTTTGGACCTATCATTGATCAAACTTATGGACTATGCTAGCATTCACACTTCATAAATTATTTATTTTATTTCATTTACCTACTCGAGGACGAGCATGAATTAAGCTTCGAGATGCTGATATGTCTCCAATGTACCTATAATTTACGAAGTATTTACGCCATGTTTACATTTATATGGTTTTTGTATGATTTCGATGGAACTAACCCAGACTGACGATGTTTTTTAGCAAAATTACCATGGTGTTGTTTTTTGTGCAGAAATAAAAGTTCTCAGAATGGGCTGAAAATTTATGGTGATTTTTTATGGACCAGAAGAGACCCACGGAGCATCGGAGATGAACCAGGGAGTGGCCGAGGGAGCCACACGTCTGGAGGCGCCCTCCCCCCGAGCTTGTGGGACCCTCAGGTACCCCCTGATGTGAAACAAACGCTGAAAAATCCTATAAATAGAGAAAACGTCTAAACTTAACCTAGAACTTCTGCTCCGCTGCCACAAGCCTCTATACTGAAGCGATCTCATCTGTAGCCCTATTCTGGTACCCTGCCGGAGGGGGAAATCATCACCGGAGGCCATCTTCATCCCGCCGGTCACCATGATGAGGAGGGAGTAGTTCACCCTCAGGGCTAAATGTATGTACTAGTAGCTATGTGTTTGATCTCCATCTCTCTCTCTCTCTCTCTCTCTCTCTCTCTCGTGTTCTTGATTTGGCACGATCTTGATGTAAACATGGGCTTTGTCAATATAGTCGGGTCATATGGTGTTTTTCTCTCTCTATTTTGTTGTGATGAATTGAGTCTTGATCTTTGAGGTATCATTATGTCAGATTGAATACTTTTTGTCGTGGAGGATGACCCCCGATAAGCAATGGAACCCGGATCCTTTTTAAAAACATCGAGGCAGCGGACACCCCAAAATTTGGTTGGCCTGCCTGCCGGTTCCCTAGTGTTGGCTGGCTAGGCACGGCTACCCGGCCCGACCGGCTGGCCGTAGGGCGGCTAGCCACAGGTCAGCGGTCGGCCCCTCCGGACATGTGATAGAATAGCTCTCCACGATGGAGCGCTGTAGTTGAGCTGTGCCTGCCACACCGTGGTGCAGGACATGATGGGCCACAGTGTCATGCAGCCGGCAGGACCCGTGCCCGGCGGCCTCGGTGTGGCCCGCACCCGAAGGACCCGGCAGGACCTGCACCCGGCGGACCTGGCTACACGGCGGCCCCTACCGCTGGTTCCTATATGATGACACCAGGGCCCTGCGCCCATGTAACTTTACCTTTGTATCCCTGGGGGGTCAGGCTATAAGACCCCCCAAGAAACCTCCATGCAAAGGGTAACGAACCAATTAACAGACCATAGACCCACACGCACACACCCACAAGAGAGCCAAGAGCGGATACCTAGCTCCTTCTTCCTCCTCCACCAAAGCCTAGGAGCATCATTGTAACTTGTAACTCTAGTGCATATCATCCCATTTCGGCAGGAGTAGGGGTGTTACCTTCCACCGGGGGAGGGCAAACCTGGGTACGCCTTGTGTCTTGTATCCGCGCGTGCTAACCTTGCCTGTGGAACCCACTGCTGTCCTCACATAGCCCCCCACTTTTAACCATCTTATGGTATCTACAATGAGATCACCACGATAGTTGGCGCCCACCATGGGGCTGCTCGCGGCGTCGGCCGGAGTCAACTTCCAGACGAGGCCCTTCACCGACTCCGGCGAGCGCATTACATACGGCCTGGTTCCTGCGCTCGGCGGGTCCCGGCCGGCTTCGATGCTTCCTCCATCACGTCCTTCGGCGCGCTGCGCATCTTCGTCGCGCTCATCCTCGACAAGTACCCTAGTGAGGTGCTTAGCTTCCACGACTCCCCCGTTCCTGTCGGCTGCGCTGTCTCCAGCGACGTCGCGGATCTCTGCACCCGCGTGGACGTGCCCACCACCGGGTCTAGCTGATCTTCCTCGCACGGGAAGGACACTGCAGCTCCTACAGCTGCGGCTCGCGCTAACCAAGTCGACCCATTGTGTGCGGTGCTGCAGAACCTCTGCATTCCCATCACCACCGACGCCGATGCCACTGCCGTTGCGGCCCAGCTCGACGAGGATCGCCGACGCATGCTGGATGAGGCAGCGATGCCGGATGGAGTCCACCCAGCGAGAGTATGACAACGCCCATAGCTTCACGCCCGCCGTGGCCGAGCCCAGCCGGGTCACTGAGGTGCGGGCTCGCGGCGAGGCAACCGGTCATGAGTTGGGCGCGGACCCGGCCATCTTCGACACCCCCGTCAAGAACATGCGCGCCATAGAGGCAGTCATGGTAGATCTTGGGTTCCTAGAGAGCGAGGAGCTGCCGCAGCGGCAGCAACGCATCCGTGACCTCATCGCAACGGCGAACGAGCAGCAGAAGTGCTTCGACCCGGAACCACACCCGCTGCATCTAGCTCGAAGAACGCCGGAGACCTCGACCCCCGGAGCATGCAAGAGGCGTCCTCTCCGCAGCCCAGCGGGAGCCAATCCGGCCGGCATCGAAGCGGCCGATCCCGGTGTAACCGCGCCCTGACGACTGGTAATAGCCAAGATGACGAGCTAGCTGGCGACGACCAACACCGGGTCGATCTTCCTTGCTGTCTTCCCGGCGAGCCCGGCGGGCCTCAGCCGACCCGACACCCTACGGCCCTGTCACTAGCCGGCTGGGTCCACGCGACCCTGTCGGCGACAACGACGCCTGCCACCGCATTGAGCAGCTGGCTCATTCGCTTGTGGTGGAGGAGAGCGCGGTCGGCCCGGCTTGCTTTAGCCCATGCAATTGCGGCGTGCCCTTCCCCAAAGGATTCACGCTCCCCCATGACACCCCCAAGTACAACATAAGCGCCAAGCCAGAGGACTGGCTCACTGACTACACCATGGACGTCAGCATCGCGGGCGGAAACAGGTGCCTAGTCATGTGCTACATCCCCCTCATGATGCAAGGCTTGGCCCGGACATGGTTGAACAGCCTCCCAGCCGACAGCGTCAATTACTGGCTCGACTTCGACCAGCCATTCGTGCGCAACTTCACAAGCACTTACAAGCGGCTCGGCCGGCCCCGCCAGCTTGCCATGTGCGTTCAGGGGATGGAGGAGACTGACCGCCAACCTCACGCGATGGACCGAGCTACGGAGCAACTATGAGGGAGATCACGAGGTTCAGTCCATCCATTACATCATGGACGGGTGCTAACACGACACCTTGCTCAAGCACAAGCTCCTGCGTTCTGAGCCGACCATCATGGCCGTGCTCATGGCCACGGCAGACAAGTACGCTACAGCTGCCGATGCAACCATGAAAGTTCAAGTCATGGTGCATGAGGCTGGCAAGGCGTTGCCAGCGCCACCCTCCAACAGTCGGCCAGCTGGCATGAGCAGCCGGTAGCAAGACCACAACAGCGGCAAGCGCAAGTGCGAGTAGCCGGCTCCCCGCTACGACAATCGCCTTGTCGCTGCCGCCAAGGTGGAGTAGCCGGCCGAGCAAGCCGGCAGCCGGCGTCTGCGCACCGGCAAGACCACTTGGTAGCCCAATCTTAGCTTCGAGCAGATGCTCGATGCCCCCTGCAAGAATCATAATGGCACGAAGCCATCCATGCACACACTCCAGCAGTGTAGCATCACCCAGCACCTGATGAGGGGCGACTAGCCGCCGCCTCTGCTCCCTCGGTCAGGTGTGGGGCAGCATCCACCACCTTCGCCGCCACCTCCGACAGTCGGTGGCATTCGCGATGACCCATACCCCAACCCGAACGCGTGCTACATCATTTTCACCAGCGAGGGTGACAAGATGCACAGCAAGCGTAGGCTTCAGCATGAGGTCAAAGCTGTCATCCCTCAGGCTCTCCAGTACATGAACTGATTTGACTGCCCCATCAGTTGGACTCAGGAGGACCACCCAGCTGTCATGCCCATGCCGGGTGGCTACGCCCTCATCCTCGACCCTGTCATCGCCACTGAAAAGCAAATCTGCCGTTTCATGCGGATCTCATTGATGGTGGCAGCAACATCAACATCCTCTACTACGACACCATGACCAAGCTCAGCATCCAGGCTAAGCAGCTGCAGCCAACCTAGACGGTGTTGCACGACATCGTCCCGGGCCTCTCCTGCTCCCCGATCGGTCGGATCCGGCTGGATGTCCTGTTCAGCTCGAGCGACCACTTCTGTCGTGAGCCAATGCTTCGAGGAATAGACCCCATATTGGTGTCCTTAATAGCAACGATACATGCGCATCATGTCTCTTTCTGTCACTGAGATTGAGCACTGCAAGATCGAACCAATCACAAAGCACCTCTTCCCGTGGCAAGAACAATCAATCAAGTTGGCAAAACTAAACCAAAATTTCAAAGAAGAAATATGAGGCTATAACAATCATGCATATATGATTCAACAAAGACTCAAATAATATTCATGGATAGAACTGATCATAAACCCACAATTCATCGGATCCCAACAAACACACCGCAAAAAAGAGTTACATCAAATGGATCTCCAAGAACATCAAGAGAACATTGTATTGAAGATCAAAAAGAGAGAAGAAGCCACCTAGCTAGTAGCAACGGACCCGTGGATCTGTGGTAAACTACTCACGCATCATTAAAGGGGCAACAAGGATGATGAAGAGCCCCTGCATGATCATTGCCCCCCTCCGGTAGAGTGCCGGAAAAAGGCCTCTAGATTGGATCTCCTCGTTTCGGAACTTGTGACGGCTGAAAATGTATTTTGATGACTCCCCTAGGTTTTTTTGGATTTTAGAGTATTTATACAGGTGGAGGTCGGTGGATAAGCTTCCCATTGGCTCCACTACCCACCAGGGCGCCCCTGGGCCCCATGGCGTGCCCTGGTGCCTAGTTGGCCCCATGGGCTACCTCCCGTGTGCACCTTTGGCTCCCTAGGTGTCTTCTGTCCAGAAAGAAATCTCCAAAAAGTTTCATTGCATTTGGACTTCGTTGGGTATTGATATTCTGGAAAGTAAAAACAAGCAAAAAAACAACTGGCACTGGGCATGAAACAATAAAACATATAGATGCATTAGAGATGTATAAGCATTCCCAAGCTTAATTCATACTCGTCCTCGAGTAGGTAAATGATAAAAACAGAATTTTTGATGTGGAATGTTGCCTAACATGTTCATCACATATTGTTTTCTTTGTAGCATGGACATTCGGACTTTAGATGATTCAAAGCAATAGTCTATAATTGACATGATGCATTAATACTCAAGCATATCAACAAGCAACCATGTCTTTCAAAATATCGACACTAGAGAAAGCTATCCCTAGCCCATTATGCTCAGTCATTGATCCATTCATGAAACAAACTCAAATATTACTTATGCTCATTGCACACATACGACAATAGTGTTCCCTGGTTGGTGCATTATAAGAGAATATGGAGACTCAACTAAAAATAAAAATTGCATAAAGTAAATAGATAGGCCCTTCGCAAAGGGGAGCAGAGATTTGTAGAGGTGCCAGAGTTTAAAGCTTTAATTGAGAGATAATTTTTTTTGAGAGGCATGCTTTTCTTGTCAACGAAAATGACCGAGAATTCCCAATACTTTCCATGCTAGATAAATCGTAGGCGGTTCCCAAACATAAAATAAATTTTATTCCTTTTTCTACTATTCTTTCACAGTCTATGGCTAGCCGTATCCACGGGTGCCTTCCATGCCAACACTTTCCAAGGAATTTATTATTGACAACATAAGTAAAAAATTCATTGGGACTGGGCATCCCTATTACCTGACACACTCTCGTGCAATGACAAGTGAATAAACACTCATCTTGAGAATGACATATCTAGCATGGAAAATATTGGCCACCCCATGCGACATTATGAGCGACACAGGCACACAAAAAGGAAGTTCATTTTGAAAATTAGAGTTGACACATACAAATTTACTTGGAATGCCATGGAAATACCGCATACAGGTAGGTATGGCAGACTCGTTGACACAACTTGGTTTAAGGTGTTTGGATGCACAAGGAGTATTCCCACTTAGTACAAGGAAAGGCTAGCAAATAGATTGAGAAGCTACCAATCAAAAAACAAAAACAATCATAAACGAGCTTTACACATAATTAACACTGAGGATGCACCACAAGTAGGATATAACTTCATTCATGACTATTGACTTTCGTGCTTGCTTAGGGAATCACAAACCTTAACACCAATATTCTAACTAAATCATAATTACTCACCAACATGACTCACATATTACTATCTCCATATCTCAAAACTATTACAAGAAATCAAGTTTTTAATATCCAATGATCTTCATGAAAGTTTTTATTATATCCCCCTTTAGTATCTAGCACTTTGGGACTAAATTCATATATTATCATTCCTACTAACAAGCTCTCTAATAAAATTAAGTGAAGCATGAGAGCACATATTTCTTCAAAATTTTCAACTGTCAAAATAATATAAGTGAAGCAATGAGAGGATTTTCCTTTAAAATTTTACTAACTCTCAAAATGATCAAAGTGAAGCATGAGTGTATTTCTTAAAAAAAACAAGCCACCACTATGCTCAAAAAGATATAAGTGAAGTACTAGAGCAATTCCATAGCTCAAAAAATTTAAGTGAAGCACATAGAGCAATTCTAAAAAATCATAGCATTATTATGGCTCTCTCAAATAGGTGTGTGCAGCAAGGACAATTGTGGCAAAATAAAAAACAAAACAAGCAAAGACTCATATAATACAAGACACTCCAAGCAAAACTCATGATATGTGACAAATAAAAATATAGCTCGGAGTAAAATTACCGATGGTCGTTGAAGAAAGAGGGGATGCCTTCCGGGGCATCCCCAAGCTTAGTTGCTTGGTTCTCCTTGAATATTACCTTTGGGTGTCGTGGGCATCCCCAAGATTAGGCTCTTTTCACTCCTTATTCCTTCATCCATCGTGTTCTCACTCAAAACTTGAAAACTTCAATCGCACAAAACTAAACTAAACCTTCGTGAGATCCGTTAGTATAATAAAGCAAATCACCACTTTAAGTACTATTTCAAACCCATTCATATTTTATTATTGCATTATACCTACTATATTCTAACTTTACCGTGGCTTATACCCCCTGATACAATCCACAGATTCATCAAAATAAGCACACAATGAAACGAAAATCGAATCTGTCAAAAACAAAACAGTATGTAGTAATATGTACTTTAACCATATTTTTGTAACTCCAAAAAATACGAAACATTAGGACAACTTAGAAAATTTGTATATCAATATTGTGTAAAAAATTCAGAATTTTTTATCACCTCTATGATTTTTAAAAATTCTGCTACTGGACGCAAAAGTTTCTATTTTCCAACAAGATCAAATCAACTATCAGCCAACATGATCCTATAGGCTTTACTTGGCACAAACACTAACTAAAACATAAAAACACAATCATAACAGTAGCATAATTGTGTAAACACACAAGAACATAAATAAAAAATAGAAAACATTATTCTATTCATTGGGTTGCCTCCCAACAACCGCTATTGTTTTATGCCCTTAGTTAGGCATAATGCATAGATTCAAGTATTGTCTTCTTTAGGTTTTTCTCCATAGGTTGCCCTTATGATTGATTCATATGGTGGCTTAATTCTAGTTCTAGGGAAGTGTTCCATACCCTTTCTCAACGGAAACTGAAATTCAATATTCCTTTCTTTGATATCAATCACGACACTTATAGTTCATAAAAACGGTCTACCAAGTATTATGGGACAAGACGGATTGCGATCAATATCAAGAACAATAAAATATATGGGCAAATAATTCCTATTTTCAAGAATAAGATCATCATTAGTTGTTCCCAAAGGATTTTTAATATTGGAATCCGCCAAGTGCAAATTAAGAGAACATTCTTCCAATTTGGTAAAATCTAGCACTTCACATAGAGATTTCGGAATTGTGGAAACACTAGCACCCAAGTCACATAAAGAATTACACTCATAATTTTTTATCTTGACT
This sequence comes from Aegilops speltoides, assembly GCA_021437245.1. NCBI lineage: Eukaryota > Viridiplantae > Streptophyta > Magnoliopsida > Poales > Poaceae > Aegilops > Aegilops speltoides. Next base: position 314,730,542 of record CM038144.1, on the reverse strand, counting down.
TTAATGGTGGGTTCACCTTCCTCATATAATTTTCTAGGAATTGAAATATCTAATTCTAACTTTTCTTCTAAAGCTTTCATCATTGCTTCTACAATATGTTTAGTAAAAGCTTTATTTTGTTCATATGCATTGGGCGAATTAAGAATGGATTGTGACAAAGAAATACATTCAATCAAAGAACAACTATCATAATTAAAGTCTTTGTAATCCAAAAGAGTGGGCACATCACTAGTTAAAGTTCTTACCTCTCCAAACCCACTTCTATCAATTTTTTCAACCAGACTTTCACCCTCCGAATTACGGGGACACCTTCTAGCTAAAGTTGACTCTTCTTCAGTCCCCTTATCATCAAGTTTAATATTACTAAACAAGGAATCAATAGAAGAAACACCAATCATCTTAACAACTTCATCATTATGGTGAAAGCAATCGGGCGAAAATGCTCTTTCTAAAAATTCTCTTTTAGCTCTAAGCACAACAGTTCTTTTCTTACCTTCATCCATTGAAACATATAAAGCTTTAATTGATTCATTGATATCAACCTTTGGTGGAAAAATTTTAATCTTGAGATTTTCTACATCATGAGTGATTCTATCAATGCTCCAAGACATATCATCAATCTTATTCAATTTTTCTTCTGTCGTAGTGTTGAAATTTTTTTGAGCATTAAGAAATTATGTAATATTACTCTGAAGATCAGCGGATATCCTATTATTATTATAAGAAGAATTACCATAGGAATTGCCATAATTATTAGAGGAATTTCTAGGAAAAGGCCTAGGATTAAAATTACCTCTATAAGCATTGTTATCAAAATTGTTTCACGAGACAAAATTCAGATCTATGGGATCACTATTTTTCTCAATCAAAGTAGAGGCATATCATTAAGATCAACATCAGCATTTTTACTAGCAACCAATTTCATAAGTGCATCAACTTTTTCACTCAAAGTACTAATTTCTTTAGCAAAATTAACTTTTTTACTAGTAGGTGCTCTCTCGGTATGCCATTGTGAATAATTAGCCATAATATTATCAAGCAATTTAGTAGCTTCAACCAAAGTAATTTACATAGAAGTACCACCGGCGGCAGAATATAAAAGATTTCTCGAGGCAAAATTCAATCCCCGCATAAAAAATATTATAATCATCCATAGATTTAAACCATGAGTAGGACAATTTCTTAGCATTAATTTCATTTTTTCCCAAGATTGCGCAACATGTTCATGCTTAAGTTGCTTAAAATTCATGATTTGATTTCTAAGGGAAATAAGTTTTGCGGGACGATAATACTTAGTAATAAAAGCATCTTTGCACTTATCCAAAACTCAGTACTATTTTGTGACAAAGATGAAAACCAAATTTTTTCATGATGCAGCAAAGAGAAAGGAAATAATTTTAATTTCACAATATCATTGTCCACATTTTTTTGGTTTTGCATATCACACAATCCTACTGAAGTGTTTAGATGGGCCGCGACATCCTCATTAGGATTACCAAAAAATGTCGTTTCATTACAAGATTCAACAAAGCAACATTAATATCATAAGACTCCGCACTAATAACCGGTGGAGAAGTAGGAGTCTAATAAAATAATTGTTAGTAGTATTGGATAAATCACACAATTTGGTATTTTCTTGAGACATCGTGACTACACAAACAAGATCACAAGCAAGCAAAAGGATCAAACAAGAAAAGGGCAAAAGAAAAATATTTTTGTATTTTCCAAAAACTTTTTAGAAGTGGGGGAGAGAAAACGAGAGGCAAATGGCAAATAAAGTAATTTCAAGGAGATGAGATTTGTGATTGGGTACTTGATAGATGTTGATGATGTGTCCCCGGCAATGGCGCCAGAAATTCTTCCTGATTGCTTGTATGTGCGTTGGAGATACCCCGAAGAGGAGAGGATGATGCAGCACAACAAAGCTAAGTATTTCCCTCAGTTATGAAACCAAGGTTATCAATCTAGTACGAGAACCAAGCAACACTATGTAAACAGCAGCTCCACACAAATAATAAATACTTGCAACCCAACGCGTAAGAGGGGTTATCAATCCCTCCTCGGTATTGAGATTGATTAAATTGTATGGGATTTGATAAATAGATCCAGCAAAAACACAAAATAAAATAAATAAAGAAAAATTACAGAAAGGTATTTTTGGATTTTAATATGATAGGAAATAGACCCGGTGGCCATAGTTTTCACTAGAGGCTTCTCTCAAGAAAATAGCATACGGTGAGTAAACAAATTACTGTTGGGCAATTGATAGAAAAGCGAATAATCATGACGATATCCTAGGCAATGATCATGTATATAGGCATCACGTCCAAGATTAGTATACCAACTCATGCTTGCATCTACTACTATTACTCCACACATCCACCGCTATCTAGCATGCATCTAGTGTATTAAGTTCATGGGAAAACGAAGTAATGTAATAAGAACGATGACATGGAGAGAAAAATCAGTCTAGTTGGCCAAACCAAACCAAAATTCTGGAGAAGAAATACGAGGCTATAACAATCATGCATATAAGATTTCAGCAAAGACTCAAATAATATTCATGTATAGAACTGATCATAAACCCACAATTCATCGAATCCCAACAAACACACCACAAAAAAGAGTTACACACTGGTACTCGTCAGTGCTATACAAACGGTTTTAAACCCCTTTCTGCAACGGCATTTGGAACCATCGCTAAGTTAGTGTGGGCGATAGGGGGGCCCTTCCCACACGACCTAGAAACCATTGGGGATATGCCCTCCTGGCACACGCGCTCGGCAAAATGAGGTCGTGTGCGACCGGCGAGCGAGCAAATACGGTTATACGTACAGTAGTGCTAAAAAACAATTATAGATGCAAAATCGTTTCCTGTCGTAAGTAATTCCCACACAGTCAACCCCCGCTAAACATTTCCGTTAGTATGTACATTCCACACAGTCCATCCAAGGAATACGTTTTCGTTAGTATGCACAACCCACATAGTTAATCCAAGAAGTACCAAACGTTTGAGATGCGCACAACATCACAAATAGTCAATAATTTCGAAATGCGTGTGATAAGGTGACTATCGCAAACATTTAATAAGAAAGAACTATGTGCGATGTTGTTGTTAATCACACACATTTTTTCTTGGCTGGTCATGTGTGCAGTGGAGATTGATTGCACACATTTTTTCCTGGTTGATCTGTGTGCGGTGGAGATTGATCGCACATGTAGTGGATCCTAGAAATGTGTATGATCTCCACGTCTATCGCAGACATTTCGCTTTTGTAAACCGTGTTCAGTGTAATTTCTAATTCATCCCTATTTAATCCCTAATTTAAAATTCACCTTTTTGAATTTGAAAGTAGGCAATCACTTATTTCATATCCAACCAGGTTTATTACAAATATAGGTTCAATCACGAATGCATAATTTGATGCATAGGTACATATACTGAAGGACTACAGAAGCACCAAGAATGATGAACCACAGTTGTACTAAAGATTGTAAAGAGAGAGGCAAAAGACATTCTGGTTGCTGGAGAAGCTGAAGCGGAATGCCCATATTGTGTCCTCCTCCATGCGTAATGCGCGCATGACTCTAGGCCAACCCCTTGTGATGGCTTCCCATCCATCCTTCACAATCTTCATTACGACTTCTCGATGCTCATTGTAGTCTGGATGAAATACTTTAACCTTCATTGTGTATCCACCAATCATGTACTTTGCGAAGTAATCTTGAGTGAACTGCTTCGGGAACCACTGGAACGAAAAAGATTCACACATTGTTGTCTAACAACTCATTACGGGCAATAAAAAGAGAAGGCTGCAGAGTTTGTAGTTACCATCCTACAGCTCACTGTTGTGTTGGATAGAGCATAAACAAATAATTTGCTTGCCACCATTCATATCTTTTTGCTAATAATCCTTATCAGTTTCCTCACTTGATGCTTGTTCATGAATATCTCATTGCCCCATACGCAAAAAGGGTCGATGCGTGGATCCTTGCCAAGGGCATATGTACCTACAAGCAACAAGTCAATATTAGAAGCTAACAAGTGTCCATGCCTCGATCTATATGCACTACATTATGGAACGACGAGGGAGTATAAGCCGAGGGATGAAGCTAACCTCGGCGGAAAATGGTGGCCGCTCCCATTGTTGTCCTGCATAAGTAGTGGAAAGGCATGATAAGTACGGCAACCTTAACATCAAACAAATATAGCAAAGGTAAACAATATCGTCTCCAATGATAGCTTGAATGTGTTGGTTTCAGCATGCTGTTAAATCATATATAAAATGGAAGGCAATATTACCGACAATAGGCTTAACAACCATCAAATATTGCAATTCAAACAGGTATTGTTGAAAATAAATAGACGTAGGTAATGCTTAAACATCACTGGATAAATGTGTAAAACTGAAATAAAGGGCATGTGTTAACTACACCAGGCATAACTGGAACCAAATATAGCCGTTCAAACTGGTATTGATGTAGTCGAGCGGCACAGTTCCAACTTGCACATAATGAACAACACATTGTGAATGACTGAAATAAACAAGGCATAAATGATCAGTATAACAACCAAATATAGCCATTGACAACTGGACAGAGTCTCACTGGAACCAACCTAACAAGCAAATATTGATAAACAGGGCATATGCTTGAAAACTGGACAAATGCTCAATACAACCAACCTAACAAGCAAATACAGATAAACAAGGCATCTACTTGAAAACTCGACAAATGCTAAAAAAGCAACCTAACAACCAAATACATATAAACAAGGCATCTGCTTGATAACCGGACAAATGCTCACTGCAACCAAACTAAGACAAAAATGCTCACTGCAACCAACCTAACAACCTAACACAGATAAACAAGGCATCTACTCACTATAAACAACCAAATATAGCCAACTGAAGTGGACAATTCATATTAAAACATCACATTGCCCTATTGAACAATACATTTTTGCATAACTGAAATAATTAAACACGACACGGTTATAGCACTGCACGGTAAATGCCACTACAACAAAGGGTATGGGTTGGCAAGCTAGAAAAGGTAAGATTTGTTGATAGGTCGTTGACTCACATTTCGTGGACCTGATCCTTCCAGTTGGAAGAGCACAGACCCATGCGGAAGAACCTCTGTGCATGCGCTCCTCGTGGTCGTGGTCGTGGTCGATGAGATCTGACTTGGCAATTGAGGATTTCAAGCCGCCGCCGTAGAACGTGTCCTTCAAAAATGACAAAATGGGCTCGATGGCGTATAAGGATCGCAAATCCTTGACCGCTTGGCGGAGGAGATCAGCGGCAGGGCCGTCGAAGAGATCGATGGCAGTTGAACCAGAGGGGTTGGGGATGGACCACGTAACCTGTGACATGGCCCGCATGAAGCCGTCGCTGTCGACGAGCTTGATGTCGTAACCAGCTTTCCCGAGATACAGTAATACACAATCTCGCTGACATGAAGCCTTCGACATAGCAACATAGTCAATGTCTTCGCCGGCTTCCGCGGTGACGTATTGCTCCGGGATCGACATGTCGAGGCGAACGGCGGCCACCTCGCCAAGGTCCACCTGAGAAGCCATGATAAACCACTTCTTGGCCGAACGCTCGTCGGGCTCCCCTTGATATGTGGTCGAGCTTAGGCTGCGACATTCTAGAGCAGGGGATGTGGATTTGGTAGGGAGGGACACAGCAGGCCTCATCTAAAAACTTAGGGGAGTGGGGCGACGGTATGGGAATTGCTAGGTAACCTAAACTTTATTATCTAAGCTAGGAGGAACGGGCAGACCGACATGGGTTGGCAGCGGTGTCAGTAGTGCTTGCGGCGGCCGCGAGATAGGGTTCCAAGGGGGAGGGGCGGGTGGGGGACTATGGTGGTGGGGGTGGGGGTTGTGGTGTTTGAGGATACGCCGCGGCTACTGAAATTTTAAGTAATGGTGGGCGGAGATGGTGGTGGATGAGGGAGGGCGACGGTTCAAATGCCTCGGCTACTGCAATTTTACTATAAGGTCGGTGTTGGAGGAGTGTGGGCGACGGTTGAAGACGACGGCTACTAAAATTTGGGTAAAGGAATAGATGCGGGGTGGGAGTGGCCAAGATCGCGCTTGGTCCAATAAGAATATGCGTGTATGATAATAACGAAAAGTGGCGGAACTGCCGATTTTTTCAACGCTCAAGCCGGGTAGTTTGTTTTTATATTCCTAGCTAGCTGGTCTATCGCACACGGTTCATCCTAATTTCTAAATAAACTCACCCGCCTTTAGCTTGCGCAGACGTGGTGATTTTATAGCGCACTTGCATCGCACACGGTTAAGCCAGTACCTGCACCATTTTGCTAGCGCTTGCGCAGTCGTGGTGATTTTACAGCGCACTTGCATCACACATGGTTAAACCAATACCTCCACCATTTTCTCGCGCTTGCGCAGTCGTGGTGATTTCATTGCGCACTTGCATCTCTCATGGTTAAACCAGTACCTCCACCATTTGCTCACACTTGCGTAGTCGTGCTGATTTTACAACGCACTTGCATCACACACGGTCAAGCCAGTACCTGCACCATTTTGCTCATGCTGGTCACCCTATGGGACCTACTCCCTCCTATCATGCACATTTGTTCTTTTAGGAACTATGTGCGATGCCTGGTGTGTCGCCGCCTAGCCTTCAATGAGCACTGACACTGGTAGCGGGAAACCGATGGGAGAAGAGGCGGGAAACTGATCAGAGGAGTGGCAGGAAATGGTAGCCTGTTTAGAAAACGTACAAGAGAAGGAAGCGTGAGCTAGACGACGCATGCGCACTGTGCTTACCCATGTGATGCTTGTGCTATTTGATCAGGGAGAATCCAATGATGCAGATGTACAATTTGTGGGGCTTGGGTTCTGGCCAATCAGAATTCATGACTCAGATCGCGGGCGGCATCGGCCATAGTTTGGTAGGCACACGGCTTTCGTTTGGCCTTTTTATACACTAATTGAGTTTCCTAGGCATTTAATGTCCATAATTCAAATCTGCACCTCAAATGCATGCTCCAGTTCACCAAAATGGCTGGAAAAATTATACATGAAAGTTGGCATGGTGTCACGTCATGAAAGTTGGCATGGCGCGTCATGGCGCATATATGTCATGGTAAAATCATTGTCCAATTTGGGCCAGGCTTTATTACAAACCTCAAATGAACTCTGAAAAGGTTGAAAGTTGGAATGTTATCATCATTGCACCCACATAGCATGCTCTAAAAAGTTGAGAGGGTTACGACAAAAACTGGATGCACTTCCTGTGCAAAATAGACAATCTCTTTCGAAGTATCAGGGTTTCAAATGAAAACTCATCTGTCACAAAGGGATTTCACATTTTTGAACTTATTGGAACTCCCGACTTTTTGTGTGTTCAAAATGCACCACTCAAAGCCACATCATCGATTTTCAACTCTTCCTGACTTAATTTGGTATATTTCATGCATTTACTGATTTTTTTGAGGTAAATGACCCTGAAATTGAAAAGCACTTCAAATGAACTCTGAAATGGTTGAAAGTTAGCATGGTATCATCATTTCACCCGCATAGCATGTTCTAAAAAGTTGAGAGGGTTAAGGAAAAAACTGGATGCACTTCGTGTGCAAAATGGACAATCTCTTTCGAAGGCATGGTGTCATGTCATGGCACATATATGTCATGGTAAAAGCATTGTCCAATTTGGGCCAAGCTTTATTACGAACCTCTTACAAATCAGAGCATCTCTCAACAAGAAGCCCTGTGGTTCCAATAGGGAAACGTGTTCCCCTTGTTGTCGAAACGTAATCACGACATCTTTTCGCCTTGTATTTTCTTCTACGGGCAAAATGGAACTACATGATATCCATGCTGAAATTTAAACCTATTCAGGGTTTGTTTGGCCTTTTTATACACTAATTGAGTTTCCTAGGCATTTAATGTCCATAATTCAAATCTGAACTACAAATACATGGTCAAGTTCACCAAAATGGCTAGAAAAATTGTACATGCATGTGTCCTTGGGTGCATGTTTAATTAGGTCCAGGGTCAGGAATGGGCTTGCAACCGTATCGGCGTCCTGGCTCGTCCTCAAACATTTGGAATCTCGGGTTTTATATCTCCATAATATCCAAAACTCACCAGAAAGTCATCAAAGGTGGCATGGTGTCACGTCATGGCACATATATGTCGTGGTAAAAACATTGCCAATTTGGGCCAAGGTTTATTACAAACCTCTTACAAACCGGAGCCTGTCGCAAGAACCCTCGTGATTTTGATAGGGAAACGTGTCCCCTTGTGGGCCAAACGATAATCGCTCCCTCTTCTAGCCTCGTATTTTTTTCTATATGCAACACGTACGGAACAACGGGAGATTTGCGCTGAACTTTGAAATTATTCAGGGTTCATTTGACCCTTTTTATTCATTAATTGAGTTTGTAGGCATTTAATGTCCATAATTCAAATCCGAACTACAAATACATGCTCCAGTGCACCAAAATGGCTAGAAAAAATGTACATGTGTCTTTGTGGTGCATGTTTACGGTTCGTTTGGCCATTGTATATATTACTAATTAAGCTTTCTATGCATTAAATGTAGTCCATAATTCAAATTTGAACTACAAGCAGAAAATGGGTGGGAAATCGTACATGTGTCATTGGGTGCATGTTGAGGTCTCATTTAAGGAATGGGAATGAATTACAAACTAGTCCTCATCCAGAAACATTTAGAATCTCGGTTTTTAAATTCTAGTAAATCAAAAACTCACCCTAAGAACATGAAACTTGGCATGGTTTCATGACATGGCACATATATGCCATGGTAAAAAATCATCCAGTTTGAGAAGAGGCGCACACATTAGTAGCCAACGAAGTCCTCTTTGAAACAATAAGCTGACACGTTAATATCACAAACGGTTGTATCATATGAACCGTGTCAATATTTAACCATACTCACTGGTGTGCGTGCAGCTGTTTGATTAGACTGGACGAGCGCGAGAAGTCCGCCGTACAGGCTCAACGGGACAAGTGCGAGCAGTCCGCCGCATAGGCTCGAGAGGACGCGTGCATCCTGTCAACCTCACAGGCTTGACGGGACACGTGCGAGCAGCAAGGTTACCTATGCTCACCGAGAAGCGAGCTCTTTGACCTCCATGCACCAGCCGCAGCCCGCCTCGCTCAAAACTTCACCATTAATGGGTTAATTAAAGCGCATGGACAGAGGTTTTTTTAGGGGTGGACGGAGGGTGTTTGGTTGTGATCCGATGGCAGCATTTGCTTTGTTCATGTTTTCAACTCGTATTCCGTCCTAATTTAAATTGCCACATAGGGCAACGGATAATACGACGACAAATAAAATGGCAACGGATAGTATGATGACAAATTTACAATGGCGCAGATAATAATTGTATTACATATTCCGGATAATTTTAAATGCCACATGCGGCAATGTTCGGAAGACACGGGGGCAAGAGAAGAAGGAAATCATAGACAATGATCTAGATCGCTACTGTATCTACTCTTCAATGGATCGTCGAGCAATGACATCCTCCAGCTCCTTCCCCATTTCCTTACAGCTTTGCTTGAAAGCAGCCACGGATTCCTCCACCGCCTGCTCGTGCTCGATCCGGATCGTCCTCAAGTCACCCATTAGTTCCACAACGACCGTTGTCATTGTCATCCCTGAGGCATTGCTCTGCTCATGCAACATCTTCCAGCCGGTGGCCTCCTCCTTCTCGGTGAGCGCCTTGAGGAGCTTCAAATTGTCACCCATGAGTTGCTCGACGAGGTCGGTCGCCTTGTCAGCCAAGGCATCGCTAATCTTGAGCAGCTTCATCAAGCCGTCGACCAGCTCCTGCTGCTTAACGAGGCCAGCAAGAATCTCGTCATCATCGGCCAAGGACTTCAGCAACGCCAGCTCGTCACAATCGCCAATGTGGCAAGTGCGCTTGTGAGAGCCCTCACGTGCCCGTGAGAGCTTGTTCGATGGCTCCACGGCGCGCCGGGACATCTCGGTTGTGGCTGCCGCTTTGTGGCGGGACCTCTCTAGTGCTTCAGCGGCCTTGGTCTTTGCTGCCTGGTTATATGCCCACCCGAAACTCCTCCTAACAGTCATGGCGGAACGACTTGTCAGGAAAGACCAGTTTTGTAGGTGATGAGGAGAGGAACTCTGAAGTAATTTTCGAGTGGGTAGCTTTTATAGCTCGGTGCTAAGTGTGAACACATATTAGTTTGACCTGTGTGAACGTATTTGCAATTACTTATTGTGTTGTAATATGCAATGTGAAGAGAAACAAAGTCAAAATTTATTGATGGTTCTGGGCCCACAAAGCCCCATTTTTGTTGTTCTGTCTCATCGCAAACAGTTCTTTTGGATCAACCGTATGCCACGCATCGGAAGCCCGAAACATGGGCCCTTGTTCTCGGATGTACGCGTACGTGTCTTCCCACTATCACACATGGTCATGATATCACCATCGTGTCCTATGGATGGGCCATCGCATCTCCCACGGGGTGCTAGAAGGTTGACCACGTGGTTGCTCGCCGTGGCGTCCCTACTTTGTTTCCTTTTTTGTGGGTCCGTAGCATCCCTGCGTGTGCTCTACTCGCCTTTGAGGCCAATTTACAATGGCAACGGTTAATAATTATCTTACATATTCAGGATAATTTAAAATGCCACATGCGGCAAGCCACAAAACACTCATGACCTACTTATGCATACAACTATAATAAAATATAGGCTAAAACACTAAGTCGGTGGCCTTCCGACGACGGTCTTCTCAGACTCATGATCAGCATATCACCCTTGTGGCCGTTCATTATGTGTAACTTACTAATCATCACACACGAGTACTCATAGACGGATCGTGTGCGATACTCCAAGCCACCGCAAGCAACTAGCTTGCATTTCCTCAAAGTTTTTTGTACGAACAGAATCACACACGAACTTACTACAGTAGCCATCTGTGTTATAATTTCTCATCTCAAACAGTTCATCTGAGTGGGTTGTTTGCTGCCTGTCACACACATCTGGTTTACACGAATTTTTTGTGTTCTTTTGGATGATCGCAAATACCGCATATCACACACATCTTGTTAAGATGAACCATTATCGTTCTCTTGCCTAATCGAAAACAGTTTGTCCGAGTGAACCCTATGCCGTATATCACACACACCTTAATCGGCCTGACCATTTCTGTTGCATTCCCTAATAGCACACAGTTCATCGGAGGGAACTATATGTCATATATCGCACACACATTGATATGGCTGCCAATTTCTGTTGTTCTTCCTCATCGCAAATAGTTCTGCTGAATCAACCGTATGCCCTGCATCGCAGATGCAACTAAAATCTGAACCGTGTTTGATGCATCTGTCATCGCAAACATTGTGGACATTTTTGATGGTTCTCTGACACCACCATTTGCGATTATTGCATCGCGCACAGTTTCTCAAAGGGTCCGTGATTGTAGTGTCGCGTTAGCAGCATCCTGCAGTAGTGACATCAAATAGATCTCCAAGAACATCGAGGAGAACATTGTATTGAAGATTAAAAAGAAGAAGAAGCCATCTAGATACTAGCTACGGACCCATAGGTGTGTGGTAAAATACTCATGCATCATCAGAGGGGCAACAAGGATGATGAAGAACCCCTCCGTGATCATTGCCCCCTCCGGCAGAGTGTCGGAAAAGTCCTCTAGATTGGATCTTGTGGTTCTGGAACTTGTAGCGGCTGAAACTGTATTCCGTCGACTCCCCTAGGGTTTTTGGGATTTTATAATATTTATAGAGGTGGAGGTCGGTGGAGAAGCTTCCCATGGGCTCCACTACCCACCAGGGCGCGCCTGGCCCCCCTGGAGCGCCTTGCTGCCTAGTGGTACCCATGGACCTCCTCCTGCGTGCTCCTTTGGCTACCTGGGTGTCTTCTGTCTAGAAAAAATCTCCAAAAAGTTTTGCTGCATTTGGATTTCATTTGATATTGATATTCTGCAAAGTAAAAACAAGCAAAAAACAACAACTGGCACTGGGCACTATGTCAATAGGTTAGTCCCAAAAAATTTATATAAATTTGTTGGTAAATGAATATAAAACATCCAAGATTGTTAATATAATAGCATGAAATAATCAAAAATTATAGATACATTGGAGACTTGTCGCACACAATCACCGTGGTATGCACGGCCCCCATCGGCGAGATAATGGGCCGCCGCAACACCTCTGGCCGGGTGGCCAAGTGGGCCATCGACCTAGCCGGCCGCATGATCCACTATGAGCCCCGCACCGCCATCAAGTTCTAGGTGCTGGCCGATTTCCTCGTCGATTAGGCGGAAAACCAGCACCTCCCGTCGGCACCCGACTCGATGCACTGGCACATGCACTTTGACGGCTCAAAGACGCGCACCGGCTTCGGAGTCGGCATCATGCTCTCCTCTCCCAAGGGCAACCAGCTGTAGTATGCACTGCAAATCCACTTCGTCACCTCCAACAACATCGTCGAGTACGAAGCCCTCGTCCATGGCCTCCGGCTGGCTAAGGAACTCAACGTCAGACACATCCTTTGCTATGGCAACTCAGATTTCGTGGTGCAGCAAGCCTCTGGCAAATGTGATGCCAGGGACGCCAACATGGCCAACTACTGTTTCCTGGTCCAGAGGAGGTGGAGGCCATGATCAAGAGGATCAAGTGGTGGTCCACCACGGGGAACCTCCAGCTCGCCGACAATGTCAACGACATGCTCAACCAGCGCATCCTCCCACTTGTAGCGACCAGACCCAAATGGATCGAAGTCTCTGTGCATCAGTGTCATCCCTGGATCGGTAATGCTAACACGCACAATACTTGAGGATTTATAACAGAGTCTAATCACACACTTATTACATCAAATGTCTCAAAATAGAACTTATTACAATAATATGGCTTAAGGCCATCTAAAAGATAACAATGGAAGGCTTGGAAGATAAAGTGAGTCCACCAACTCCAACAGCATAGCTGAGTGAACGACAACGACCTATGGCACCTTACTCGTTGTCTGAAAAGTCCGCAACATGATATGTTGTAGCCTGAAATGAGTCAACACATGGAATATGCTGTCAATGTAACACAAAGAGTAATGAATAGAATAAATGCTATCACTACATTCATATATGGCTGGTGGAAAGCTCTATGGTTAAAGTTTTGCACAAAGCCAATTTTTTCCTACAACAAAGGAATAAAATTTATTTAACTATCATGGTGGTTGTTAAACATTGAGAAGGTTCCTCCAACTCAATCCCAATTAAACACTAACAATTAACCCAACAAATTAATTTAGAGTGATGAGATCAACATGATAATCCAAGAACCTGATACTCAAGATGTCCATAACCGGGGACACGGCTAACCATGATTAGCTTGTACACTCTGCAGAGGTTTGCACACTTTTCCCTAGAAGACTCGGTCTCCTCCGTTAGATTTCTCGCACTACATGGTGTTTGAGAAACGGATGACCGAGACACAGTCTTTCAGAAACATTAACTCTTTACTCTGGATGGACAGTTACACCTACTTTCCCCTACATCTGCTAGCCCACCACTGAAAGAGGTCATGCAACCTACTCAACTATGCTAGAGCCCATAATAGCTTGTGGCTGCACACGGAAGTTTCTAGCGTGAATAATCTTATGATCCCTTTGAGCTTGGGTGGTGAACCGTAGGATGATCACACGGGTACTCCGGGATATCCTAGGACAACACTGGATTCTCCAGGTGCCCGCAACCAATCCACCCAGATGTGTATTTAAGTAGCCACCTTAAGTTAACCATTAATTAACAATTCTCACATCTATCATGGATACACTCACCCAATCCACGTCTACGATCATAGCATAGCAATCCTGAGCATAACGTAGAAGTAACTCCCAAGGTTTGATAGTAAAAGGGCAATAAGTTCTACCTCATCATCTACTTCCCAAACCCACGTATTATTCAGATCCTAATTATGCAATGTTTGAGCATTGGAACTAATGCATAAAAACTGGGTAATAACGGGGTATGATCAAAGTGTAACTTGCCTTGCTGATGATCCGAAAAACCTAGAGACTCGTAGTAGCACGCTTCGCACTCCGGGAATTCTACTGCAAACAAGCAATAGCATATATAAGCACTCAAACTATAAGCACGGGTAAAACTCAAATAAGAAGATCCAACTAGAAAGTTCAACTGAAGAACTCCGGTTTGCAAAAAGAAACAAATCAAACGGAGCAACGAAACTCAAACTACGTACGAAACAAGATTCATTTACTAAACTGGACTAAAGTCAAATTTTACAGTACCAAAATCATTTTCAAGTTGGTTAAACAGAAAGAGGGCTTCGAGACAAAGATCTACGCATTGGTTTCATCCAGTTTGGATAAATGAGCTAAAAGTTATACTAGATCAAAGATCAGGACAGAAATCGCGATAAAAAATAATCGCAAATAAACCCTGGAAAATAAAACGAGACAAACAGGCTAACGAATGAAAGTTCGTTAACAGAACCTAAACGGTGAACAGTGTTCGTTAAAATGAACGAACGGACGAACGTCCGCTAAATAACTAAACCGAAAAAAATCGAACCAATCTTTTAAAAAAATAGATCTAGGTTTCTAAAAAAACCGAACGGTTAACCGGAAAAAGAATGACGGCGGCGGCTACCTCCGTGATGCTCGGGCAAAGGTCAGCGTTAGCGGGCTCTAGGTGGCGGCGAGGGCGGCGATGGCGCAGGCGACGGCGACTTATGAGGCGGGCGGCTTGCGGCGGCGAGGTGCGCAGCGGCAAGGCGGCTGTGGGCGGCAAGTGGATGGAAGAGAGGGTGGCGGGGCGGGCGGCTTTATAGGGGGGTCGAAGCGTCCGACTTGGGGGAGGGGCTACCGACGGTGTGGCACGCTCGGACTCTGGTAAGTCCAGGTTGCACACGGGAGGAAGGCGGCGGCGGCGACTTGGACCAGCCTGCTCGGCTGGGCTCTGGCCCAGTCGGGCGGGCAAACTTTTTTTTTAAAAAAATTCTGCCAAAACAGGAAAATCCTAATAAAATATAAAAAAATTCTAGAAATGCCAAAAACAATTTTCACTGTCTAAATGATATATTTAGAACAAAGTGAACATTTTTATGGCCTAAAAATGCAATTTTGAAAACATGCATATATTTTTCTAATACAAATAAAATAGCAATAAACTCCAAATAAAATCTTAATTGGTTTTAACATATTTCCTCCAGTATTTCTTTATTTTGGAGAAGTCATTTTATCCCCTCTCTTTATTTTATTGGAAATATTTCGGAGAGGAAAAATAATTAAAACCAAAATGATCCTTTTTCAAATTTGAGAAAATTCAAATATGAAAATAATTGAAACTCCCAACTCTCTCCGTGGGTCCTTGAGTTGCTTAGAATTTCTAGGATCAACCAAAGTGCAATAAAACATGATATGCATATGATGACCTATGTATAACATTTGAAATTGAAAATTTGGGATGTTACAAACTTACCCCCCTTAAGATGAATCTCGCCCTTGAGATTCGGGTTGGCTAGAAAATAGCTGCGGGTTGTCCTTCCGTAGGTCTTCCTCTCGTTCCTAGGTGGCTTCATCCTCTGTATGGTGGCTCCACTGAACTTTGAAAAACTTGATAACCTTGCTACGTGTGACTCGGCTGGCAAACTCGAGAACCTTCACTGGTTTCTCCTCGTAGGTCAAATCGCTATCCAGTTGAATTGCTTCCAATGGCACTGTATCTCTCAGAGGAACATCAGCCATCTCTGCGTGGCACTTCTTTAATTGGGAAACATGAAACACATCGTGAACTCCTGACAATCCCTCTGGCAATTCCAGCTTGTAAGCAACTTCTCCCATTCGTTCCAAAACCTTGTATGGTCCCACAAAACGTGGTGCTAACTTTCCCTTGACTCCAAAATGCTTAACTCCTCGAAGCGGGGACACACGAAGGTATAATCTATCTCCGACTTTGTAAACTGTCTCCTTGCATTTTGAATCTGCTTAACTCTTTTGCGTGGACTGGGCTACCTTGAGCCTATCCTGAATCAAGTTGACCTTCTCTTCAGACTCCTTAATCAAATCTGGTCCAAAAAACTGACGATCTCCAACCTCATCCCATAATAACGGTGTCCTGCACCTCCTTCCGTACAAAGCTTCGAAAGGAGCCATCTTCAAACTGGCTTGAAAGCTGTTATTATAAGAGAACTCTGCATACGGAGAATTGTCGTCCCAACTAGATCCATAATCTAGCACACAAGCTCTCAACATGTCCTCCAGAATCTGATTGACTCTCTCGGTCTGTCCATCTATTTGTGGATGAAAGGCTTTACTAAACACTAGCCTAGTACCCAAAGTCTCATGCAACTGATTCCAGAACTTTGAGGTAAACTGGGTTCCCCTATCTGATACAATGGTCCTCGGCAGACATACGATCCTGGTCATGTATATCTTTTCCAACTTAGCACTTGTATAAGTGGTCTTCACTGGGATGAAATGAGCTACCTTCGTCAATCAATCGACTACAACCCATATAGAGTCATAGCCTGAACGAGTCCTGGGCAATCCTGTGATAAAGTCCATGCCAAGCTTGTCCCACTTCCATTCGGGTATCGGCAATGGCAGTAGCAATCCTACTGGCTTCTGATGCTCTGCCTTAACTCTCTGACATACATCACATACTGCTACGTACTCAGCAATATCCTTCTTCATTCCGGTCCACCAGAAACTTTCCTTCAAATTCAGATACATCTTAGTGTTTCCTGGGTGAATCGAATATGGTGAATCATGGGCCTCCTGCAGAATCAACTTCCTGATCTCGGGGTCAGTAGGCACATATAGGCAATCCTCAAACCATAAAGTATCATGCTCATCCTCACGAAATCCTTTAGCCTTTCCTTTGCCCATACTTTCCTTTATCTCGAAAATCTCCTGTTCAGTCTTCTGGGCTTCTCTGATCTTATCCATCAAAGTGGAATTAATTTCCAATGCTGCTACATATCCTCTCGGAACTATTTCCAAACATAGCTCATGAAGATCCTCTGCTAACTCCTTGGGTAATCCTCCGGTCATGAGCATATCTATAATACCTAAATAGTTCATCCCCACTAACCTATTTCTCTTGACATGCAGCCTATCCACCTAAGCAGCCTTGCCACCTCAGCTATTTTCAACCAATTGTGTGATTCAACCCTGATAATGGAAGCTGGCCTTTTATGTCTTTGATTAGGGGCGTCAATTGATGAAAAAACTGATAAGAGAAGCCCATCGGTCCATATCCCTTAGATCCCTCTATACCTTAATCTCCCAGGCAGCAGAACACGCAATGCTGCCAGCCACCACCCACGTACGCACCACATGACGGTTCGCACCAGATCAGATGTAGCGCCAAGCCAGATCCGGCTTAGTACGATTGTCGCCGCCTCGGACCAAGGATTGATCTTCCCTCTTGCTGGTTGCCGTCGGGTGCGCAGCACATCGCCTTCCACGGATCCACGCCGGAAATATCCGCCGCCGGGAGGTGCCGCACACGCATCGGGACAGCGACGCTACCCCTACCCCGCAGCGGCGGCGCGCCCAACTCCGGCCACCTCGACGACTCCTCAAGAATAACCTCCATCACCGCCTTGCTACCCAGAAGCGACAACCATGCCATCTCTCGGACGACTTCCCCAAATTGCGTCTTTGTTCAACATCAGGTTGGTGTATGTTCCTTTGCTCCAAAATCGTGTCATACCGGCCATGCCTTTTCTCAAAAATAGTTCCCCTAACTGGCATCTTCTCTTGCCCTTCTCCATCTCATTCCTCACAAACGATTCCTCCTCCTTGCCCAGCGGTCATCGCCTCGCCAATCGCCATGGCTTATAGATTCCCACAACCTCGGTTTAGTGATGTATGTCTATCGTTAGGATTTCTGATGTGGCCCTTTACTTCGGGGTTGAATGTGCAGGGATTTACTGGTCGTGCCTTTGATCGATTGGATTCATCCGTTCCTGATATTCTTATCCATGTCGGTAAACAATCTACTTTGCGCTCTTCACCTGGAGTTGCTCTGTATCAACGTTTTCTTTATTTCTTTTCAGCTCCTCGATAAGCCAGGTTTTCATGAAGGTTACAGTGAAGCGGATTTTTTTCCATACTATACTTTTTGATTGTGTATTTGTCTAGAATTTTCAGATCCTCGATATGCCAGGCTCTGAATGACTAATGAACTTCACGGATTGTTTTGGACAATGCAAGGTTATTGTTCCATTTATGTTTCAGTTATACATCTACATTGAAAATGAAAGGCACATGATCGTTTGGCTACAGAGATTTGTTTCCCTTTTCTGGTCTATTTAATGTTCTGCAATTATTCTTCAACGGGTGCTAACCTGCAGATTTGAAAATGAAACCTCGATGTAGTTGAGGTGCTCCAAAGGTGAGATTTTAACACAAAACCTCATTATTTTTCATCTGTGTTGTTTAAATACCATAGCCACAAATAAGTAGTTATTTCGGATGAGATGTCTCGATGCATTTCCATGGCTGATCTAAAGATATTGTACAATTTCTGAAATATTGTACTTCGGTAATATCTTGGAATCTGTCCTTCTCACTGTTGCTTACTGTTTCACCTTCCTAAATTTCTCTAATTCTTTCAGCAAACTTTTCCTAATTCCAAATCTCCAATTATTAGATTTCTCTAATTTTTTCAACAAAATTTCTCACTACTGCGACGTCAGGACAATTTTCATAAATAGTTGAGGCAAATATTCCTTGGTGTTAATTTGTTCATAGTACACCACAACCAAACATCTTCATTCATTATTTTGATAGTAACCTTAGAATCTTGATTGTTGTTTTCACTTATGGATATCGTGATATTTTGGCAGAGCAAGTAAATCCTTCGTGTCTCAGATTTTGTAGCACATCAAGATAAAATGATTATGTATAAGCCTTCAAGACGGGTTCCAAAAATCAACCAAGTTAAGAAATATTGTATGTCATGCATTCCAGTCTCTAACCCCACTCACATGCAGGCCGACGACATGAGTCCAAAAGCTGCCGGTGGCATGTCTTTTCAATAGGGAGCTTAATAATCGGATGAAAAACATGTATATGTTATGAATGTTCATAGTGCAATGTATTGTAACATTCTGCATAATGTCACATTTACCTAAACATTTTGGTGCACATTACGAGCATATGAGTTATTGGTACTTCAGCCTAGCTGATATATGATGTTTCACTAACATGTCCAATTCTGATTTTTCTTATTTTCCCTTGGTGTGCTCATGTATAAGTAATATCTAATTTCTGATTCATTTTTTGGATAGGTTACCACATATGCCATTTCGTTGTATAACACACCTAATCTTGACTAAATGTGCCGCAGCAACGCGCGGGGATTTATCTAGTTAACATAACTCTTGTGACTCAACGCATCGGCTACTACATTAGCCTTTCCGGGATGATAGTGCAACTTCATATCATAATCCTTAATGAGTTCCAACCATCTCCTTTGCCTGAGATTTAACTCTTTCTGTGTGAAGATATATTTCAAACTCTTTTGATCCGTGTATACCTCACAGTGGTTTCCTATGAGAAAATGTCTCCATGTCTTCAACGCATGCACTACGGCTGCTAACTCCAAATCATGAGTAGCATAATTTAGCTCATGGGGTTTAAGCTGTCGTGAGGCATATAAAACAACTCTTCCCTCCTGCATAAGCACTGCTCCAAGTTCTCGACGTGAAGCGTCGCAATACACGTGATAATCCTTTCATTGATCTAGAAGAATCAACACTGGGGCTGTAACCAAACGTTTCTTCAACTCCTGAAAGCTGGCTTCACACTCCTTAGTCCATTTAAAATTGGTGTCCTTCTTCAACAACTCTGTCATTGGGCTTTGCAATCTTGGAGAAATTTTCAATGAACCTCCGGTAATATCTCGCGAGTCCAAGAAAACTCCTGATCTCTCCAACTGATGTGGGTGCTACCCATTTAGTCATAGAAACAACCTTGGTGGGGTCTACTGCTATTCCTTCTCCGGATATGACATGTCCGAGAATCCAACTTCCTTCAGCCAAAACTCACACTTGCTGAACTTGGCATACAACTGGTGTTCCCTGAGATTCTCAAGAACCAAACACAAATGCTCCTGATGCTCCTCTTCGTTATTCGAGTAGACCAATATATCATCAATGAACACCACGATGAACTTATCCAAAAACTCCATAAACACTATGTTCATCATGTTCATGAAATAGGCAGGCGCGTTAGTCAGACCAAATGACATAATGGCATACTCGTATAGCCCGTACCTTGTGGTAAAAGCTGTCTTAGGTATATCCTGCTCTCGAATCTTCAGCTGGTGGTATCCTGATTGTAGATCGATCTTGGAAACTACTTTAGCTCCTTGCAACTAGTCAAACAAATCATTGATCATCGGCAGCAGGTACTTGTTCTTGATCGTCACTTCATTTAGCGCACGATAATCAACAACCATCCTTAATGATCCATCCTTCTTCTCTACTAGAAGTACTGGGGCTCCCCAAGGTGACGAACATGGTCGATTGTAACCCTTATCCAGTAACTCCTTGATCTGCTTCTTGATTTCCTCCAAATCCTTTGCGGGCCTTTGATACGGTCTCTTTGATATTCACCCGGTACCTGGCAAAAGCTCAATCAAAAATTCAATGTCTCTATCCAGTGGCATGCCTGGCAACTCTTCTGGAAATATGTCGGGGTAATCCTTCACCGCTGGTACTTCCTCCTGTACAACTCCTAATAAGCAATTCACTTGAGTCCTCCTCGGCACATGTCGGGATACATACTTGATCCTTCTATCTTCTGGGGTGGTGAGCATAATCGACTTATTGGGGCAATCGATGTTTCCTCCATACATCGATAACCAATCCATACCCAGAATCACATCCAATCCTTGTGACTCTAGAATTATCAGATCTGAGGGGAAAACATGCCTACCTATGGTCAATGGCATCTGAAAACATCCTTGGCTTGCCATATGCTCCGCTCCTGGCGAGCTTACTAACATGGGTGTCCTAAGAACTTTGGTGGGAAACTTATACTTATCCACAAATCCCTTTGATATGTATGAATGCAATGCACCAGTATCAAAAAGAACGACTGCAATAAATGACTTAACCAAAAACTTACCTATAACTGCATCTGGATGCTCTTCAACCTCCTCCATGCTAATGTGGTTCACTTGTCCCCTTTTGAAAGGGTTAGGCTTCTTCCCAGAGCTTCCATTGTCGTTTCCATTCTTTGCTTCAGAACACTCGGTGGCGTAATGTCCATTCTTCCCGCACTTGAAACAAGTAATGTGACTTAGATCCTTCTTGGCGGGCATTGCCGAGTTAGAACGGTTCTGGCTGCTGCTTCCTCCATTCCCATTCCCATTCTTGGGGCCACTACGGTTATGCGCACTTCCTCCATTGGAGTTATGGCCTCCATGGTTATGGTGAATGTGTCCTCCCGTGTTCGGGGTGAAACAAGGTCTCTGCTGAGCTCCTGAATTGTACTTCCCTTGTCCATACTTCCTCTTGCGGCTATCTATCTGTTGTTGCTTCCCTTCAATCATAAGAGCTCTATCTACCAACTCCTGGTAGTTGTTGAATGTTGCCACCATAAACTACATGTTGAGCTCATCATTCGGTCCTTCCAGAAACTTCTCCTGCTTAGCAGCATCTGTAGCTACGTCATCAGGGGCATAACGTGCTAACTTATTGAACTCATCCACATATTGGCCCACTGTGCGTCCTCCTTGGCGCAGGTTGCGAAACTCGCGCTTCTTCATGTTCATAGCTCCTGCTGAAACATGGGCAGTGCGAAAAGCCTGCTGAAAATGGTCCCATGTAACAGTGTCAATGGGGTAAGTGGCTGTGAAATTCTTCCACCATGATGTTGCGGGTCCATCTAGCTGATGTGCTGCAAAACGCACTCTCTCTGCATCTGTGCATCCTGCAGTGGTCAGCTCCCTTTCAATCTTGCGGAGCCAATCATCTACAACAATCGTCTCGGTGCTACTAGAGAACACCGGCAGATTCAGCCTTAGGAAATGGGCTAAGTGATCAACAGGTGGTGGTGGTCGTGGGTTGTTATTGTTGTTGTTGCCTTGGTTCTGATTCTGAACTACTAACTACATCAAGGTATTCTGCTGCTGGATCAACTGAGTCAGCTCCGGTGGGAAAGTAAATCCATTGTCACGTCTCGGAGGCACCTGATGGGTTTAGAAAAGGTGAGAAAACAGAATAGAATGAGGTCTAAAGGGAAAACACTACTCATATGCTCATGAGACAAACACAATCATATCACACCAATCAATTCAAACAAGGGCATACAATCGGTCTAACTATCATTACAAAAGTGCTCGGACTATTCTATATACATGGGGAATACTACTACTGATATGGTGGTCGACTAGAAGTTTTGATCGATCGACTAGAAGTTTTGGTCGGTGTTACAAGGGTTGCAAACCATTGTCCCAAAGGAAGGGGGTGGCTTATATAGAGTGCGCCAGGACCCCAGCCAACCTCCTTTATAGGGGTTCAATGTACATTAAGATAGGGCGTTACTGGTAACGCCATCTATAAAGTGTATTCAATGATCTTTAAGATTAGGGAGTAAATGTCTGACCGTTGCCATCCTGAGTGACTCTAGGTCTTATGTACTCCGAGTGGATTCCTGCATGGTCGAATGACTCCATCCAGGTCTAGTGAAAGGGGGTATCCGAGTGAGGTGACTGGTCGAGTGGATTGCACTTAGTGGCTTCAGTTGATACTTCTTGCTGAGCTTTGAATGTCTTTGCTTCTCGGGTAGTGACCTTGGGTGGGGCGTATAGGTCAAGCCTATGACCCTACCCTAGGTTTATGGCATCGTCAGTGCCAAAGCTCATAGCTTAAATTGAAAGTTAAAATTAATTTGGGAGGCATGCTTGTCCTATCAACGAAAATGATCGAGAATTCCCAATATCTTCCATGCTAGATAAATTATAGGTTGTTCCCAAATAGAAAGTAAAGTGTATTTCCTTTCCACCATTATTTCACAATCCATGCCTAGCTGCACTACTAGAAAAATGGCTATAGCAAATATGGACATTAATGGCGCACCACATATAGGTATGCCATTAAACTCCAAATACTAATGGCGCACCACATCCATGGTGCGCCACTACTAACATTTTTTTTTCATTTTTTTCAAAACTAGTAATGGTGCACCAGGGGATAGTGCGCCATTACTAGTTAAACTAGTAATGGCGCACCACATCCTCGGTGCACCACTACTAACAAATTGTTTTTTTTTAATTTTTTTTTCAAAACTAGTAATGGCGCACCAGGGGATAGTGCGCCATTACTAGTTTTAACTAGTAATGGCGCACCACACCGTTGGTGCGCCACTACTAACAATTTCTTTTTTCAAAACTAGTAATGGCGCACCTGGGGATTGTGCGCCATTTGTAGTTTAACTAGTAATGGCGCACCACACCCACGGTGCGCCATTACTAACTTTGACCAAAAATTCCACCGAATGCACCCCCTAGTGGACCGCCTTTTCAGTTTTAAAAAAATAAAATAAAATGATGAAAATGTCAAAAAATAAAAGAAAATAAGTTTCCCGTGAGATATGTGGTCTACTTGTTGGGAAAATTTACAAATATGAATTTCTACTTTATTTGCAAAATCTCTCTAGAATTTGTAAAATGGGCATAACTTTTGCATACGAACTCGGATTAAAAAGTTTTTTATATGAAAAATCATCTACTCAAAAGTTACATCCAAATTCAACTGGGGGAACATCGTTGAAGATTTTACAATCCCCAATAACTTAACAGAATAAAAGATATGGGGCTTTTAAGATCTAGAGGGTGAAAAACAGAAGAAAAAAATCAAAGTTAGTAATGGCGCACCTTTTTCTTGGTGCGCCACTAGTAACAAAAAAAATTGGATTCGAATTTTTTTTTGGAAAAATGTTCAAAATATGATACATAATATGACGGGGAAGTTTGAAATATCTTTCCAAAATTTCATCACACTCATAAAATGAACAAAGTCCTAGACATCAACAAGGTTTAATAGGATTGATATGATAGATATATCAACAAGTGCCTGTTAAGTGAGCTGGTGCTGGGGTTGGATAGAACTGCAAAGTTAAGCATGCTCGGACTGGAGTAGTGTGAGGATGGGTGACCTTCTGGGAAGTTTGACTACAAAGTGTGATTTGACTTGAGATTAAGCATATTGACCCGAGATTAAGCCATAGTGACCCGAATTTTTTTCCTGAAATTGTTAGTAATGGCACACTTCTATGTGGTGCGCCATTACAAAGTCAGATAGTAATGGCGCACTATAGGTGCGCCATTACTATTTGTTACTAGTGGCGTGGTAATAGTGGCACACCTATAGTGCGCCATTAATGGCAAAAATAGGTGCGCCACTAACAGGCTTTTTTCTAGTAGTGATGTATCCACTCGGGCCTTCCCTACCAACACTTTACAAGGAATTTATTATCATAGTATTTTTTTCATTTCGGCACTGATCATCCCTATTACCTGCCACACTCTCATGCAATAACAAGTGAATAAACACTCATCGTGAGAATAAAACACATAGCATGGAAAATATTGGCCACCCCCTGCCGCTTCATGGGCGGTACGGCCAAACAAAACAGAAATCCATTTGGAAAATTATAATTGGCACATACAAATTTACTTGGAACAGCATGGAAATACCATGTAGGTATGGTGAACCCATTTGGCACAACTTTGGGTTTAAGTAGTTGGATGCACAAGCAGCATTCCCGCTTAGTACAAATGAAGGCTAGCAAATATATTGAGAAGCAACCAACCAAAAAACGAAAACGGTCATAAACACACATTAAACATAACTAACACTGAATAATGCACCACAAGTAGGATATAACTTCATTGCATAATTATTGACTTTTGTACTTGCATAGGGAATCACAAACCTTAACACCTATATTCTTACTAAAGCAAAATTACTCACCAACATGTCTCACATATCACTATCTCCATATCGCAAAACTATTGCAATGAATCAAGTTTATAATATCCAATGATCTTTACGAAAGTTTTTATTATATCCCTCTTGAATATCTATCACTATGGGACCAAATTCATATCTCATGCAAATTACCATTACTATTATCAAGTCTCAAAAAGATTTAAGTGAGGCACGAGAGCAAAAATATTTCTTCAAAAAAATTTCATGTATCAAACTCCCAAATTAATATAAGTTAAGCATGGGAGTGTTTCAGTGAAACATAATCATATCAAATCTCAAAATAATATAAGTGAAGCATGAGAGCCCAAGTATTTCTTCAAATTTAATGACCACCATGCTCTAAAAGATTTAAGTAAAGCACAGAGAGCAATTGCCTAGCTCAAAAAATTTAAGTGATGCACATAGAGCAATTCTAACAAATCATGATAACATATGGCTCTCTCAAATAAGTGTGTCCAGCAAGGATGATTGTGAAAAAATAAAAATAAAAACAAGCAAAGACTCATATAATACAAGACGCTCTAGGAAAAAGTCATGATATGTGATTTACGAAAATATAGCTCCAACTAAAATTACCTATGGTCATTAGAAGAAAGAGGGGATGCCTTCCGGGGCATCCCCAAGCTTAGTTGCTTGGGAGTCCTTGAATATTACCTTAGGGTGCCTCGGGCATCCCCAAGCTTAGGCTCTTGGCACTCCTTATTCCTTCATCCATTGTGATCTCACCCAAAACTAAAAAACATCAATCACACCAAACTTAACAAAAACCTTCGTGAGATCCATTAGTATAATAAAGCAAATCAGCACTTTAAGTGCTGTTGAAAACCCATTCATATATTGTTATTGCATTATACCTACTATATTATAAATTTACCATGCCTTATACCCCCCGATACAATCCATAGATTCATGAAAATAAGCACACGATGCCACGAAAATAGAATTTGTCAACAACAGAACAATCTGTAGTAATATAAACATTGACCATACTTATGTAACTCCATAAATTAGGAAAAATTAGGACAACGTGAGTAATTTGTATATAAATGATGTGTCAAATATGTTGGGGAACGCGGTAGTTTCAAAAAAAATCTACGATCATGCAAGATCTATCTAGGTGATGCATAGCAACGAGAGGGGAGAGTGTGTCCACGTACCCTCGTAGACCGAAAACGGAAGCATTAAGTAATGCGGTTGATGTAGTCGAACGTCTTCGATCCAACCAATCAAGTACCAAACGCACGGCACATCCGCGATTTGCACACGTTCAGCTTGGTGGCGTCCCTCGAACTCTAGATCCAGCTAAGGCCAAGGGAGAGTTCGGTCAGCACGACGGTGTGCTGACGGTGATGATGAAGTTACTGGCGCAAGGCTTTGGATGGCTAAGGATCAACTTGTGTGTCTATGGGGTGCCCCCTGGCCACGTATATAAAGGAGGGGAGGGAAGAGGTGACCGGCCCAAGGGGGGCGCGCCAGGTGTGGGAATCCTAGTAGAAATCCCCAATCCAAGTAGGATTCCCCTCCTATTTCCTATTCCTAGTAGGAGAAGGAGGGAAGGAGGAAGAGGGGAGAAGGAAGGAGGGGGCGCCGCTCCCTCCTAGTCCAATTCGTACCAGCCCATGGGGGGCACGTGGCCACCCCTTGAGGCCCTTCTCTCCTTTCCCGTATGGCCCATTAAGGCCCATTACTTCCCCCGGCGAATTCCCGTAACTCTCCGGTACTCCGAAAAATACCCGAATCACTCGGAACCTTTCTGATGTTCGAATATAGCCTTCCAATATGTCAATCTTTATGTCTCGACCATTTCGAGACTCCTCATCACGTCCGTGATCTCATCCGGGACTCCGAACAAACTTCGGTCATCAAATCACATAACTCATTATACAAATCGTCATCGAACGTTAAGCGTGCGGACCCTACGGGTTCGAGAACTATGTAGACATGACCGAGACACATCTCCGGTCAATAATCAATTGCGGAACCTAGATGCTCTTATTGGCTCCTACATATTCTACGAAGATCTTTATCGATCAGATTGCATAACAACATACGTTGTTCCCTTTGTCATCGGTATATTACTTGCCCGAGATTCGATCGTCAGTATCATCATACCTAGTTCAATCTCCTTATCGGCAAGTCTCTTTACTCATTCCGTAATACTTCATCCCGCAACTAACTCATTAGTCACAATGCTTGCAAGGCTTATACTTATGAGTATTACCAAGAGGGCCCAGAGATACCTCTCCGAAACACGGAGTGACAAATCCTAATCTTGATCTATGCCAACCCAACAAACACCTTCAGAGACACCTATGGACAACCTTTATAATCAGTCATTTACGTTGTGACGTTTGATAGCACACAAAGTGTTCCTCTGGTATTCGGGAGTTGCATAATCTCATAGTCTGAGGAACACGTATAATTCATGAAGAGAGCAGTAGTAGTGAAACTGTAACGATCATAATGCTAAGATAACGGATGGGTCATGTCCATCACATCATTCTCCTAATGATGTGATCTCGTTCATCAAATGTCTATGGTTAGGAAACATAACCATCTTTGATTAACGAGCTAGTCAAGTAGAGGCATACTAGGGACACTATGTTTTGTCTATGTGTTCACACATGTACTAAGTTTCCGGTTAATACAATTCTAGCATGAATAATAAACATTTATCATGAAATAAGGAAATAAATAATAACTTATTATTGCCTCTAGGGCATATTTTCTTCAAAATATTTAGAGTTTTATCGCACTTCAACAAATTTTAACAATTCTTCTACTGGGTGCAAAAGTTTCTGTTTATGCACAAAATCAAAGCAACTATCACCCAAATCATCCCAAAGGATTTACTTGGCACCAACAGTAATTTAATCCTAAAAACACAATCATAACAGTAACATAATTGTGTGCACACAAGAAAACAGAAAAAATAGCTATTGGGTTATCTCCCAACAAGCTCTTTCTTTATAGCCATTAAGATAGGCTTGAGATTTTAATGATGCTCACATGAAATATAATAATTGAAACCCAAAGAGTGCATCATGTAGCATGTGAAGAACACATTTAAGTATAACATACTTCCTATGCATAGGCATTTTATATGCAAACAAATTATCAAGATAGGAAATATCTAGCATATACAAAGAAGAGGAATAAAACATTGACAATCTCAACATGACGAGAGGTAATTTAGTAACATAAAAATTTCTACAACCAGATTTTCCTATGTCATAATAATTACATGTAGGATCATAATAAAATTCAACAATATATCTAGCATATAAAATTTTCTCTCCATGATCTGCATGCATAAAATTCTTACACTCTTCCAAAATAGTGGGATTAACATCAACTAAAGCCATGACCTCTCCAAACCAAATTTTGTAAAAAAATTCATAAGATTGAACACTCTCCAAATTTTTACCTAGAGTTGACACTTCCAAATCCACTTTCAATATTATTGCAAACATATTCATCATGAGGCTTAAATAAATTTTCAATATAATAAGAAACATTATCATCTCAATCATGATCATTGCAATAAGTAATGGACGTAACAAAATTATCATCCCCAAGGTTTGGGTGTTGCATATTATTAGCATAATTGACATTAATAGAAGTTATAATAACATCATTACAATCATGCTTTTCATTGAAGAAACTACCATGAATCACTTTATAATTTTTTTGTTTAACACTTCATCACAATTTTCAGATTCATGATCTTCAAGCAAAACATCATAAAGATAATCGAGTGCATTCAACTCACTAGCGATTGGTTCATCATAATTGGATCTTTTGATAGCAAGAGGATGCAGATACATCTTAATTTTTCTTATTCATTTTTCTGTTTTTGAGTGTTGACATGAACATAAGAGGCAAAGGCAAATAATGCAAGGATGTGAAACTTTATGTGTAGGTACCTGATAGATGTTGATGATGTCTCCCCGCCAATGGTGCTAGAAATTCTTCGTGTAACTTGTGAGCTGTGTTGGGATTTCCTCGAAAGGAGAGATGATGCAATACAATAGAGATAAGTATTTCCCTCAGTTATGAAACCGAAGTTATCATTCCAGTTGGAGAACCAAGCAACACTATGTAAACAACCCCTGCACACAAGCAACAAATACTTGCAACCCAACGCGTGGAGGGATTGCCAATCCCTTAATGGTTACGAGCAAGATTAGATTGTATAGTTTTTGATACATAGATCTGGCAAAACTACAAAATAAAGAATTGCAGCAAGGTATTTTTAGTTTTAATATATGATAAAAGATAGACCCGGGGGCCATAGTTTTCACTAGAGGCTTCTCTCGACAAAATAGCATACGGTGGGTAAACAAATTACTGTTGGGCAGTTGATAGAAAAGCAAATAATTATGACGATATCCAAGGCAATGATCATACATAGGCATCACGTCCAAGATTAGTAGACCCAAATGATTCTGCATCTAATACTATTACTCCACACATCGGCCGCTATCCAGCATGCATCTAGTGTATTAAGTTCATGGAAAACGGAGTAATGCTTTAAGCAAGATGACATGATGTAGACAAGATAAACTCACGTATGAATAAACCCCATCTTGTTACCCTCAATAGCAATGATACATACATGTTATTTCCCTTTCTGTCACTGGGATTGAGCACCGCAAGATCGAACCCCTTACAAAGCACCTCTTCCCATGGCAAGATAAATCAATCTAGTTGGCCAAACCAAATAAATAAGCCGAAGAAGAAATACGAAGCTATATTAATCATGCATAAAAGTGTTCAGAGAAAACCCAAATAATATTCATCGATAGATCTGATCATAAACTCACAACTCATCAGATCCCAACAAACACACTGCAAAAAAGAATTGCACCAGGTAGAACTCCAGGAACACCAAGGAGAACATTGTATTGAAGAACATTGAGAGAGAAGAAGCCATCTAGCTACTAACTCTGGACCCGTAGGTCTGTGGTAAACTACTGACACATCATTGGAGGGGTAGGAAGGATGATGAAGAACCCCTCTTTGATTGTTTCCCCCTCTGGCACTAGGCACTAAGTTAATAGGTTAGTCCCAAAAAATGATATAAAGTTGCTTGTAAATGTATATAAAACATCCAAGATTGATAACATAGTAGCATGGAACAATAAAAAATTATAGATACGTTGGAGACGTATCACCCCCGAACCAAAAGCTGGTTTCCAGAAACTGGCGTTGGGGTCATGTATCAGTAGGAGCTTGACATGCTGCCCCCAGGACGCTGCCTAATGAAATAGGGCGGCCATCCTGGAGTTTCAATAGATTGATTGCGGGCTTATGTACAGAAGTTTTGTTGGCAGGTTTCGACCTCGGCTCCGAGCTCCGTCTCCGAGGAGATTGTGGAGGTAAACCAGAAGCTCGAGAGGTCCCAGGAGTACCTCAACCTCATGAACCATAGGTTCGAGCAATATGAAGGTAAACGACCTGGACTTGTGTTCTATAAGTGTTATACAAAATTGTGATGTTTGTGACTCTGGGTCGAGAACTGATGCCAAGTTGTTTGAATGACAGCAGCGCTGTCCGAGCTTAAGGCGCTCAAGGCTGAGCTCAAAAAAGCTCGGCGGGAGGTAGAGCAACATAAGGTTGCGGCCACTAAGGCGGAGAAGGCCCAAGCTGCCGAGAAGGTGGCTGGGGAGAAGGATCATGCGCGAGTCCAGGAGGTCAAGGAGACCCTTAAGGGCATGTTCAAGGCACGTGACAAAGTTTAGGCGGAGGATATGCAAGCGAAGGAGGTGCTCGAGAAGCTCCAGGCCGCGGCCCATGCTGATCGCAAGGTGCTCTAACAAGTGGAGCAAATCGCCTCGGGTAAGCTATACTTATTGCAGTATGTGTTTGGCAGCAAAGGATACATCGAGCTCACCCAGCTATGGCATTCCGCAAGGATCTTCGTGGATATTCCGAACTGCGTTACGGATGTTGTCTAGCACTTTGACCAGTTGGAGGGTCATGAGGTGGAGAAGGCATTCTGGGGGAAATTCCTGGAGTCTAAGTCATCACAACTACTAAATCACTGAGTGAAGCAGCTGGCGGAGTTATTCCGTATGGCGAGACCGGCACTTCAAGACATCTGTGTCATGATGTGGGCCGCCAATGCCATGCCGACCAGCTTCCTCGGCCTTTTGGCTCGTCTGCGAGATGCTGTCCTGTGCGTTGATAGCTGGAGGAGGTTCGCGTGCTTTGAAGGAGCACGGAGGGTGTACGCCTGCGTGAAGACGCACTTCTGGAAGGTTGATGTGGTGACGGTTGCCACAGGGCTCCTCACAGATAAGTGGCGCACCGCGGAGCAGTTCTTCACCGAGGTGGAGGAGGGAGCTCGGATTACCGAGGCCATGTGTCGGAAGGACACTTTGTATTTTCAGGTAGCACTTAGGGATGCCAAAGTTTTTAATGTACAAAACGTATCGTTTGCTTGAATGAGTATGGCTTTAAATTCCTTTATATATTTGTTCTTTTTTTTAAATAGTTTTCCTCCCGTGTGGCCGTTTTAAACTGAAAGTGGTCAATCGCCAGCTTCTACCCTACTGTAGAATATACAAAGGGTGTTCCTTGAGGCATCTTTGACCCTTGGCCGACATCTCAGTACTCGGAGGCGTTCTGTGCTCGTAGGAACTAGGCAATCAGACTATAACAACTTGATAACTTTCACTTAGTCATAGGAGTTTGACTGCGGGGCTGATGATGAGCCCCCAATATGGGAAGTGGTCGACTTAGCAAGCCGAGGTCTAAGACATGACGCACTTCGGCTAAGAAGGAACCCCTTCGTTTGACACGGGTGATCTCTATCGTCACATTGCTTAACGCAGTCTGCAGATGGCCGGCCAGTTTGCGCTCACCTAGATAGTTAGTTTTCAGCTTTCTCCACTGAGGCGCTCTGCCAATTAACTTGGCGGCACTACCACGATGGTTCTCCCACTACACCCTTAGCCGAATTCATCGAGAACATAAGAGGTACACATAGGAGCGGGGCAACCCAACTATTGACCAAAATCTAGGTTCAAAATGGATGCATATAAAGCAACATCCGAGACGACGAGTACCTCAGACTTGTATTTCAAGATAGGGGAACATGGCCCCTTAACACTTGTATCTTAAAGACATTTTTGGGGCGTAAAGGTAGTGCTTGTACAGAAATACGATGAGGACCTTTAAAGGGCATGATTTCTATATTTCATAACTTCAAGCTTTTACATGCCGGGCCGCAATGAGAGGAACTAAAAGAATACAACATAAATGAGTAAATAAATAAGGAAGAAAAATAGGGCGGATATTTTCATCGGGTTTTAGAAGCCGGGGGTGCTTCCTGTGCATGTCTGCGCTTCCAAGCTGTTGACTAGCTTATCGCCAACAATGGTGGGGACTGAAGGGGACTGATGCAGTCCCGGCCCTTTATACGCTTCAAATGTTTATTGGCCAAGCCCTTTGAAGGAGGTCTTGCAGGACTCCTTTTGTGGTTTAGGCCACATTGATGTAGTCATGTTGGCCGGTTCTTTGATAGAAACTTGCTGATGTGGGGGCTCAAAGCCACGTCGCTCCTCGATTGAGCCGTCCCGATGTTTCCCTAAATTTGGCTCCTTGACGGCCCAGGGAATTTTGAGTGCAAAGTTATGCACCCTAGGGACGTAATGCCCTATCCAAGGAGGGTGCGCAAGGAGCTCATATCCCTATTTAGGGTGCGGGGGTATGTGGCCGAGGTCGACTTGCGTAGCCCGCATGCGCTTCGAAGAGCTGATGATGTGTTACTGCTACGGGCTGTCTCCTCGGACGCATGTACCTCGGCTGCGAAATCCGCAGTCTACTCCTCCTTCCAGAGTGAGCGTTCAGTGTTACCATTGATAGTGATAACGTTGTTAGGTCCTGGTATTTTAAGCTTGAGAGAAGCGTAATGTGGGACTGCATTGAATAGTGCGGAGGTTGTCCGCCCTAAGAGCGTGTGGTATCCACTTCGGAAGGGGCTGATGTCAAAGATTAACTCCTCGTTTCTGAAGCTCTCAGGTGAGCTGAAGACTACCTCCAGCCTGCCTCCAGCATGACTATTCTAGTATAGTGGGCTTTAACACTTGGAATGACACCTTTGAAGGTGGTGGTGCTCGGCTTGATCCGAGATGAGTCAATGCCCATCTTCCTAACCGTGTCCTCGTAGATTAAGTTAAGGTTGCTTTCCCCATCCATAAGGACTCATGTCAGATGATAACCATCGACAATTGGGTCAAGGACAAGCGTCGCCGACCCGCTATGCCTGATGCTGGTTGAATGGTCATGCTTGTCGAATGTGATCGGGTAGGCCGACCATGGGTTAAACTTCGGGGCGACTGGCTCTAATGCGTAGATGTCCCGAAGTACACGCTTCCTCTCCCTTTTGGGTATGTGAGTAACATATATCATATTGACCTCTGTTACTTCATTAGGAAACTTATTTTGAACTCCATTATTGGGCCGCCGAGGTTCATCCTCGTCTTCGTTGCGACTTTGGGTTTTACTTTGACCCTCCATCACTACCTCGCCAGCCTGTTTAAAGACCCAGCAAATCCTATTCGTGTGGGTTGCTGGTTTGTCATGAGTGCCGTGAATTTGACATGGCCAGTCCAGGATCCTGTCGAGCTAGCTAGGTACGTCTTTGTTCCCTTTAAAGGGCTTCATTTTCTGTCTGGGTCTAGGCCCGGTGAACCCTGCATTGACTACAACATCCTCTGTGTCGCTCCTGCCATTTTTGTGCATGCGCTTGTTCTTATTACGCTTAGGCTTTCCATTGGCGTTGCGTGTTTCCGAGGAGCCTGCCTCACCATTATGGGTACTTCAGGTGAGCCAGCTCTCTCCTCCCACTCAAAAGAGGGTCATGAATGAAGTGAGGGCTACCATGGTCCTCGGCTTGTCTTGGACGAGCTGGCGGGCAAGCCACTCATCTTAGATGTTATTTCTGAATGTCGCGATGGCTTTAGTGTAAGAGCAGTCAATGATCTGGTTCTTTTTAGTGAGGAACCTATTCCAAAACTTCCGTGCCAATTCGCCTAGCTGCTGGGTGACACGTCTGAGGTCATCAGCATCCGGAGGTCGGACGTAAGTGCCCTGGAAGTTTGCCTAAAAAGCGTCTTCAAGTGCATCCCAGCTACCAATAGAATGAGGAGGCAAGTTGTAAAGCCAATGCTCAGTCGACCTTTTGCCTTGAGCGGCAAGTATTTGATGGTGTGGAGGTCGTGTCCATTGGCCATGTGTATGTGGAGAAGGAAATCTTCGATCCATAATGCAGCATCTGTAGTGTCATCATATGACTCTATGTTGATTGGCTTAAACCCTTCTGGAAACTGGTGTTCCATGGCCCTATCTGTGAAATAGATGGGGTGGGCTGGACCTCGAAATCAGGTGGTATCCCGTCGGAGGTCATGGGAAAGCCATGTGTAGGCTTGATCTCGGGCGCGACCGTTCCCGTCCATCCAGGCATCATAGTCGTTCGTCCCGGCGGGCGCGCATCCTCTTGATCCGTAGATGGACCGAGGAGGTGCCCTATTTTCCTGAATGTGACGTCGGATGTTGTGAGGGTTTAGGTAGTCCTCGGGGTCCTTGCTATAATGGCATGGAGGTGACTGAGTGCTAAGGTTTTCCCGCATTGGCCTGTCCCGACTTCTAGGGGGTTTGTCATGCACATCAACGGCTAGTTCTTCATCGAACTCCGGCAACAGACGCCTACGTAGGTATGATTTCAACACACTATGGCACCTGTCTTTTAGATCTTGCTCGGCCGAGAGCACTTCAGCCCACTTTTCATTTAGCGCGTCGGCGTTAGCCTGCAGCAGTTGTTGCTTGCATTTCATGCTCCGGGTCGTGGCAATGAGGTGCCACTGGAAGCGCTCTTATTTGAAAGGGTCTTTGGGGACAACATAGTTCTCGATATCAAGGCTCTCATCTTCCTCGTACTCCGACATATAATCATCATCGGCCCCTTCAAAGAGGTCATCAGCATCTAAGTCATAGAGATGTCCTTTAGGTGTGCCATCCCGCGCGGGGGAGGCTTGAAAGTCCTCCTCGGGGTTGTCGGCATCACCCGCTGCTGCATCACCATTATCGGTGGTAGCGTTGTTACCGTTAGGTTCCCCGTCGGTGCCCCTTCTGCATCTGCATCGAAGCCTTGGAGGGGATCTCGGAGTGCCAACCATGTAGACATCATAAGTGGATGTCGCAGTCCACCTGCCAGTGTTTACCAAGAGGCAAGGTGTTTTCTATGGGTCCATCGGCATCTTCATCCATGTCTGTGGCCTCGCCTTAGTCCAGCACGTTGGTTAAGTCATCGACTATGGTGACTAGGTGGGTCGTGGGTGGGATGTAAATTTCCTGATCGTCGGCTTTAAGTCCGATATGATCGTAAACCAAAGTCTTGTCGTCCTAGATAGACATGGTCTGGATATGGTCAAGCATCTCATTGAGGTGGGATAGCTCTTCAAAATTTATTGCTTGGTTGTAAGCAGGGCTGACTTTAAGTGTGCCTGGCATATAACTAGACGTGTTTTTGGCGTGAAGTAGATCTGAAGGCGATTGTGGATCCTGGATCTACGTCCGGCCCAGAGATCGAAAGGGGGTTGTACGGAGTTGTTGCGCCGGGGCTCCCTGGTGACGCCACGGGTCCTAGCCCGACGTCCTTGACAGTGATTGGTTTCGGAGTTGAGCCTCCGGAGCCGGGTAGGTCCTCGATCCGGTTGGGCATCTAGCCTGACAGGACGAGTTCGCCATGGGAATCCACGGTGTACTCAAGGCTGCCAAAGGTCATGATCTAACCTAGGGCGTAGTTTTCGATGGAGGCCAGGTGGCCCTGATGCGGCCTAGACTGCGTCGGTATTTCCCCAAAAAGGAAGGATATGGGGCAGCACAACTACGGTAGGTATTTCCCTCAGTGATGAAACCAAGGTTATCGAACCAGTAGGAGAACCACGCAACACTATGTAAACAGTACCTACACACAAAGAACAAATACTTGGAACCCGACGTGTAAGAGTGGTTGTCAATCCCTCTCGGGTAAAAATATAGATAAATTTGTAGTAGATTGGATAAATAGATCTCGCAGAAACGCGAAATAAAATAAATTAATAAAAAGTGCAGCAAGTTATTTTTGGGTTTTTGGATTAATAGATCTGAAAATAAAAGTGAATAAAAATAGATCTCGAAGGCAAATATGATAAAGAATAGACTTGGGGGTTGTAGATTTCACTAATGGATTCCCTCGAGAAAAATAGCATACTGTGGGTAAACAAATTACTGTTGGGCAATTGATAAAACTTCAAATAATTATGACGATATTCAGGCAATGTTCATTATATAGGCATCACGTCCAATATTAGTAGACCGACTCCTACCTGCATCTACTACTATTACTCCACACATCGACCGCTATCCAGCATGCATCTAGTGTATTAAGTTCATGGAGAAACGGAGTAATGCAATAAAAATGATGACATGATGTAGACAAGATTTATTCATGTACGAAGAAACTCCATCTTGTTATCCTTAATAGCAATGATACATATGTGTCATGTCCCCTTCTTTCACTAGGATTGACCACCGTAAGAACGAATGCATCACAAAGCACCTCTTCCCATGGCAAGAAAAATGTTGGCCTAACTAAACCAAAGACTCGAAGAAGAAATACGAGGCTATAAGAAATCATGCATATAAGATATCTAAACTTAAATAACATTCATGGATAAAATAGATCTGATTATAAACTCAAAGTTTATCGGATCCCAACAAACACACCACAAAAAGAGATACATCAAATAGATCTCCAAGAGACCATTGTATTGGGAATCAAAAGAGAGAGAGAGGAAGTCATCTAGCTACTAACTACGGACCCGAAGGTCTACAATGAACTACTCAGGCATCATCGGAGAGACACCAATGTGGATGATGAACCCCTCCATGATGGTGTCTAGATTGGATCTGTGGTTTCTGAAACTTGCGGCGGCTGAAATTGTATTTCGTCGACTCTCCTAGGGTTTTTGGATTTTTGGGGTATTTATAGAGCAAAGAGGTAGTGCCTGAGGCCACTGAGGTGGGCACAACCTACCGGGGCATGCCTGGGCCCCCAGGCACGCCCAGGTGGGTTGTGCCCACCTCGGGGCACCCCTCTGGTACTTCTTTGGCCCATCTTGTGTCTTCTGGTCTAGAACAAATCTCCAAAAAGTTTTGCTACATTTGGACTCCGTTTGGTATTGATTTTCTGCAAAGTAAAAAACAAGCAAAAAATAGCAACTGGCACTGGGCACTTTGTCAATAGGTTAGTCCGAAAAATGATATAAAGTTTCTATAAAATGATTGTAAAACACCCAAGAATGATAATATAACAGCATGGAACAATCAAAAATTGTAGATACATTTGAGACATATCAGCATCCCCAAGCTTAATTCCTGCTCGTCCTCGAGTAGGTAAATGATAAACAGAATTTTTGATGTGAAATGCTGCCTAGCATGTTCATCACCTATTATTTTCTTTTGTGGCATGGACATTTGGACTTTTATATGATTCAAAGCAATCACTACCAAACAAATAAACTTCCGTGATGATACGTGTTTGTCACAGTAGGTCACGTTTTTTGTCATGCATGTACATCCATGACGATTTTATGACAGAATCAAGATAGTCATACCTGTGCCGTCGTAGAAGTATTCCATGAGAATAGCAAAATTATCATCATGGAAGTGTCCACTTCCATGACGATAAATGGCGCCTCATGGAAGTGCTTTCGTCAAGGGTAACCAACACGTGGCATCCACCATAACGGGTCACCGTTAAGCTATCGGGTTCCAGTTTGGATGTGATAACCCTTTAACAGCCCGGACCAATGGGGATTTTCCATGTGTAAAATCATCATTGGCTACAGGAAACACGTGTCGGCTCACCGTTCTGACAGATGTCATCCACTCATTGCACCGAAGGCGCCTATGATACGTCAACACGTGGCACGGCCCAACAGAGGCCCATTCTTGTGAAAAGGCCGGCCCATTTGACTTGGTCAAAAGGTAGCGGGCCGGCCCACGGAAAGCCTGTTAACGACTTGTTCGCATATAGCCCGTTTACAGCCCGCTAACTCAAGGCCCGTTACGGCCTATCCGTATTAGGCCCAGTAGCGTCATCTGGGCTGTCCAATATGATCCAACCCCTTGTAACTTCCGGCCCACGTATGGCCCATGAAGTCTTTCGGCCCATATGAGGCCCTTTATAACTCTTGCCCCAATAATGGCTCATGGTGAAACTGGCCCATAATGAACAGTGTATCACTTTATACCCATTAACTGCCCATTATTCCATTGGTCCCTTTCCAGCCCGTGTTATCTTTCGGTCTTCTCAAGGCACATTTATTCTTGGGCTCGTTTCCAGCATTCGGTTACTTACAGCCTGTTACTCACCTTTTCTACTTGTGGGCCAAATTCAGCACGTGGTTACAGTCGTCCCATTTGTGGTTCGCTACACTGTTGGGCCGTTTTCATAGCGTCATCAAATACGGAGGATTAACGACGACCTGTTATGGTCGGCCCATGAACATACGATTCCAACTCTAGCCCGTTTACGGCCCATAATGCGGTCCGTTATTGGCCCATGTTTGGCCAATCGATCATACGACCCGTAGAAGGCCCATTGATGCTACTCCCCATAGAAGGCCCATTATTTCTACAGCCCGTAGGAGGCCCAGGGTCACTACAGTAAATATGTAGCCCATGGTTATTGTGGCCTAGTTTTAAAAAATAGGCTATTGCAGCCACTAGCAAACTGCAGAAAAAGAACTGCACTGACTACAAGAAAACAAATAAACAAGACAACAAGGAAATAAATAAGCAAGCAACTTACTCTAGGTTATCACGACTATTACACATATTACATCCACTAGGCATCAAAGTTCGCCACCAGTGCAAATATAGGGAACAAAGCAGCATATCACATACACTGGTTGTCAGAGTTGGGGACCAGTGCAAATAAACGCCACAGCAAAACAAGTCCAGAACTGAAACCACTTCAGAAGAGCTCAAGAAACAATATCCTGAGTACCAATAATGCTAGCAAGATGCTTAGCAAGCTTATTAACTTTCTCTTATTTGGCACTTAAATCCTCTAGCACTTGTTGTTGCACCAGAAAGTATGCATCTGAATTCTTCATGGACTTCCTCAGTCATTCGGCTTCCTATCGTAGGACATCTGATTGATGTCTTTCAACTTGAAGTTGAGACTCAAGAAGCCGAACCGATTCAGGCAGCAAGTTCGAAGAGCTGGTGCCAGCAGTAGTGGCTAGTAACTCGAACACTACATCAAGACAAGCCTTTGGGGTTATCTCGGTGTCTTTAGTATAGTTTTTATCAGATTTCTTAGAGATCAACAGGGATGTCTCATTATCTTGAACCTTATCTGCATTACTTCCTTTACCATTGCATAATGGGGTACTCTTCTCCAATATTTTATCCACATTCTAAAAGAGAAACAAACAGACACATCACAGGTTTACCATGTTGTATATGAAACTCATTTTGGTAAACCAGCTCAGTAGTAAGGTGGACAGGATAACAGCATGAAACAAACATATATCTATGTAGTATGGTCACTGTATGGTCTATATCATTCTAGTTTATGTTGCCAAATCAAGATAGAGGCAGTTCTAAATCATATCTATTTAAGAAAAAGGAGCATCGACAGAATATAAGTGTGGGAAATTACACAGCAATAACAACACTTATAATGTGCATGGCATGAGAACATAACTGTTTATTCAATTTAAACTTAAATCAACATAGAGCAAGTTACAACAGCAAACATGTTAAAGAAACAGGTTTAAAACATACCTGTTGCGCCATTGGAGTTTCAATTGCCTCCTTCAAATTTGAAATTAGTTGGAATTAGTAAATACATTGATGCAAGAGCAAAGGAGTATGAACCGTAGCTACGGAACCTGACCTAAGAACTATTATTCTTCTGCTTTAAGCGTTGACTTAGGGTTCGAAGTGGTGGTCCTCGTGCTTTGGGCACTGCAGTTGCCTTACTAAATGCTCATGTTTGGGTGCTTTGTGGTGGAGATGGTGTTGTGTCAAATGGATCTGGGTTACTATCTGCTGGGGTTGGGGTTAGAAGGGGTGTAGCTGGCTCTCTGTCCAACTGGGTAGGGGTACAATCTACGCAAGTCTGGGTTATATGTGGTGGGGCTAGTTCTTGGGCAAGTACAACTACGGTTCTATCTGCATCGGCAGGTAGCACGATCTTTTCTAAAGACCGTGTTTTTACTCCCACAGATACTGCCATCACCCCCTCCAATTCAAATGGTTGATAAACAAGAAAAGTAATTGAATGTACAGACATTGTAAGATAGATAGGTGCAATGGATAGTAGGGCAGAAAATAGGGCATGAAATAATTCACATTTATGTTGTCTAACCAAACAGAATAGCATGACATAACTTCACATATATGATGGCTAATTAAACAGGATAGCATGACACAATCTCACATGTATGATGGCTAACTAAACAGAATAGAATGACATACTTCAAAATATGATGATTATGTAAACAGGATGACATGGTATAACTATACGATGTGTCTATTAAAGTGGTTGGCATGCCATAATTCACAAACATGTCGTCGATGGAAACATGATGGCATGATATAGTTCACGAATAGAATGACATAATTCAAAATATGATCACTATGTACACAGGATGAGATGATATAACTATATTATGTCTTTAGGAAATGGGTTGGCATGCCATAATTCATATACATGTTATCTATGTAAACATCATGGCATGATATAATTCAAATATACGATTTATGTACTAAGCAAATGAGCAGAGGGCAATCGCATATATGATGTGTCAACTAAGGAGATGGCATTCAATACTGTGTATATGATGTAAAAACTAAGCATTGCAAGACAACATATGCATGATATGAGTAATATAACTCTGCCAAGTTTGAGCATACACCTCAGGGGGATAATAGGACTGGTCATGTGCCTTTGAATCCTCCTTTGAGGAGCTATCTATAACCAGCATGATATCTGCTTCAGCAGGTAGCATTGTCTGCTCTGAAGACCTTGTTTTCACTCCAGATTTCTCCATCACCAATTCAAATGGCTGATGCACAAGAAGAGCAATTGAATATACAAACATTGTCAACAAATGCAATGAGTAACACAAAAAAAGGACGGCATGATATAATTCACATATATGATGCTTGGCTAAACAGCATGGCATTGGATAATTCACATACAAAATGCCTTGCGACAAGATAGCATTGCATAATTCACATATATAATGTCTTGCAACAAGATGGCATTGCAAAATTCACATGCATGATAATTAGACACTAAACAGGTGGCATTCACATAAAGCATGTCTAAACTAAGCAAATGATGTGCCAATGCAATACACCATCTGCACGATATAAGCAATATAACCCTGTCAAGTTAGAGATGCACCTCAAGGGGAAATAGGACTGGTCATCTGTCTCTGAATCCTCCTCTAAGGAGCTATTCGTAACCAGCAAGACACGCGCTTCGTCAGATAGCATTGTCTGCTCTGAAGACCTTGTTTCCACTCTAGGTTTTTCCATGACCGTGTCGAATGGCCGATGCACAAGAAGAGTAACTGAATGTACTAAAATTGTTGACAAATTTAATACCTAATAAAAATGATGGCATGATATAATTCACATATAAGATGACTGGCTAACCAGGGTGACATTGCAAATATTCACATATATGATGCCTGGCTAAACAAGATGGCATTGCATGATTCAGACATACAATAAAGAAACAAAACATATGGCATTCACACAAAGCATGTCTAAACTTAGTAGATGACATATTTGATGTATAAAGTAAGCAATGCAAGGCACCGTATGCATGATATTACCTACATAAGCATGCCAAGTTAGAACGAAGACCTCAGGGGGTAAATAGGAGTGTCTTCTCCTTCTGAATCCCCCTTAGAACAGTTATCTTCCTCTTGATTACAATCTGAAATGGGTGGAGGGGGGTTGCCTTTGCACCCACCATGGAGCGATGTCTGCATGAAATTTTATTGCACGCAAGGCTCGTCTCTTTTGCTCTACATGTTCAGTTCCATTGTGTACAATAAATGACATGCATAGGAATAAAACATAGTGAGATTATGTAAGGAGTGCATGCACAAATCCAGAGTGATGGTAGCAAACTGTGGATAGACCCAAAACCAATGATAGCAGGCAGATGATAGCTTTAGTTAAAAAATACAGATAATGGCTCCTTTAATGTTTGTTTCCATGCAACATGAAACTCATAGTAGACACCCGAGATTAACCAAATAGTAGACAGATAGTATTGATTGTTGCCCCAATATGTAGCCCACAGCAATTTAAAAACTCAAGTTTGAGCATTAGTTTGGACCTGACTCAGAGTCTAATAGGTGAACAGGACGATAAAGTAGCATGTCATCATATTAAGCGATGCATAACGTAAGCAGACATGAAGAGTGTGACCTCTCTTGCAGGACCGTGTAGTCCTCAAGGTCATCTGCTCAGTTGATGATGGTAATGCAATTGTCGTGGCTGCCGGTGGCGAGGAAGAAGATTTGAGGCGGTGAAAGACAGTCTGGAGGGTGGATCCCTGCTATGGTGAAACCTTCTGTCGTTGGAGCAGCTGAGCTGGGGTGGAACACAGCGTAGCAGGAGC
The DNA here is from genome assembly GCA_021437245.1 of Aegilops speltoides. Classification (NCBI taxonomy): domain Eukaryota; kingdom Viridiplantae; phylum Streptophyta; class Magnoliopsida; order Poales; family Poaceae; genus Aegilops; species Aegilops speltoides. Next base: position 314,687,811 of record CM038144.1, on the reverse strand, counting down.
AGGACAAACCACACAAGGTTTTCTTTGACACATATTTGTAACATAAGTAATTGTGTAAGGGCTTGATTGAATTTGAGTATTCTAACAATGCAGGGATGGGGAATACAGAACAATAGGATAGGGATGCACATGCAAAAAAGAGAATTTAAAAACACTGGATTTCTGCCAATCTGGGTGTTCGGTTCAAAAGAATTGGAAGATCACAGGATGCAAAGAAACATGGTGAGATTAAGTCAAACTGCAAGAAAATGTATGGTTATAATGCTATTATTCTACTATCTCTTACTCTTGTGCTTCATGAATAGGAATTTGAAAAGGAGGACAAGTGGATATTAAAATCCCTATGGTTTTTCTTTCAAGCAGACACTAAAGGAACAAATCCTACAGTTTTCCTTTGCTCCATTCCTTTGAACCAAATGCATGAATAGTAGTACCATAGGAAACTTTCCAATGCCTACGTTTTTCCTTCACTTTTCCTTTCAAGCACTGGCGATTCTAGTAGGCAGGCTTGAGAAGGGAAAAGCCTACACTCAAAAAATGTTTTTTGCTACTTCTACTACTTTGGACCCAGGCCACTGCCCTACTAGCTCAACTCCCAGGCCCATCTACAAATGCACAGCTCAAACGCGCAGAGATAAATAATGATGGCGTTCAAGAGAGTCCATCACGGATAGCCAGGTTGCCTAGTACCTCATTGCTTGTCATATAGTAGGAGAAACTAATCGTATTTCACATTACTACGTGTGCTCAATGGACAATATATATAACATGTAGAGTAAAAAAGAGATGCAACAAGTGTACAACCTCTTTGGCGAAGCCATTTCAATCTCAGCATGATTGGGTTGGGTCCGTGAGGATGCTCTAGCTGATTTGGCTATCAGAGGAGGGGAAGAAGATCTTAGGTGTCTAGAGATGGAGCCCAGGGTGCTGCTCCGCTGTGATGGAGGGTTTTGTCATTGGAGCAGCTCCGGTGAGTTGTACGATGGTGAGGCTGAAGCAGGACAAGAGAGACAATGTTAACCTGAGTGGAATTCTAATAGCATCTCCAATAGATGACGTAAAATACATAACCACAAAGTGCTATATGTAAAATACATCAGCCACTCATCTCTGAACTTAACTGTCGAAACTGAATTTAACTGTCGAAACTGAATTTTGCTGTGGAAACTGAATTTTACTGTCGAAACAAAACGCACTAGTAGCAGAAAAACAGTAGCAGTAGCAACAGCGCCCGGAGCAGCTGGTCGTGTAGCATCATCTCAGGTAGTAGCTGCAGGGGCTCGAGGGAGAGCAGGATCTGCTGCTCGTGCAGCAGCAGCGCATGCAAAAGTAGAGCAGCAGCACAAGCAAGAGAAAGAGCAAGAGTAGCAGCGCAAGCAAGAGCAAGTGTGAGAGCAGCAGCGCGATCAAGAGCAAGAGCAAGAGCAGACCAGGCAAGGGACCGAGAGCAAGAGCAGAGCAGCAGCGCGAGCGAGAGCCAAAGCAGTAGCAGCTCCGACTGATGTGGACATCACCGCCGAGGGAGCGACGCCATGGAGGAAGTGGTCGACGACGCCGACGTGGATGGAGCCGCGCCATGTCGGCTCGGGACCAAGCGCCGGCAGCACTGTGAGATCAAATCAAGAAGAAAATGTGGCGATTAGTGTAGAACCTCTTTGGTGGCACCGATTAGGCCTCGGCTTCATCTAAGGAATCGGTGATGATGCTGCTCTTCCGGTGGTGCAGGTGAAGATAGCGGTGTGGGAATGGAGGTGGCACGAAAGACGAGGGGAATGTCAGGGCAGCTCCTTGGAGGTGGAGGACGGGGTGGCTGAACCGACGGGACAATGAGATTGACGACGGATCCTCATCCAGTGCGGTGGATGAGAGACGTCGAGGTGTTGCTGTGGACGACGTTGTCGGGGAAGAGGCTTCAGCTGGGTGGCGGACGGAGGAGGGTGTGGGGCTTTGTGAGTTTTCGCGGCCTTAGTGTACGAATGGGTGGGCGGATGGGATGGGAGGGGGGAACCATGGCTTAGGGATGCGCTTGTCCGAAATGTGGGGTAAGTTACAAAAGTACCCCCACCGATTTGAGCTAGGCGGTTCTTTCAGTTCAGGGGTATCACAGCCATTTCGCGTGTCGGGATTTCGCAGGAGGTAGGAGTTTTCGCGCGTGTTGTAATTTTGGGATAGCAAGGTGCGAGTTGAGATGGAGGGTGTTTTCGGAGCACAATGAAACAAAGATATATCTTAAATATTTCAGGGTAACAAGGCACGGGTTGAAGAGGCGGGAGTTTCGCAGCACGATAGATAGAGATGCTAGCTTGAAATTTCGGCATAACAAGGCGCGGCTTGAAATTTTGGGACAACAAGCTTAACATGTACAAAAAAGGAAAATTCGCACCTCCTCACTAGAGAGAGCTGTCGGTGTCAAAATCAGCGGATCTCGGGTAGGGGGTCCCGATCTGTGCGTCAAGGCTGATGGTAACAGGAAGCAAGGGACACAGATGTTTACCCAGGTTCAGGCTATCTCGATGGAGGTAAAACCCTACTTCCTGCTTGATTAATATTGATGATATGGGTAGTAGAAGAGTAGATCTACCATGAGATCGTAGAGGCTAAACCCTGAGAGCTAGCCTATGATGGTATGATTGTAATTGTGATCGACCTTCTAAGGACCAACCTCTCCGGTTTATATAGATACCGGAGAGGACTAGGGTTTACATGGAGTCGGTTACAAGGAAGGAAATATAATATCCGGATCGCCAAGCTTGCCCTCCACGCCAAGGAATGTCCCATTCGGACACGGGCTGATGTCTTGAGTCTTGTATCTTCACGCTTCAATAGTCCGGACGTTGTACACAGTCCGGCTGTCTGGATACCCCCTAATCCAGGACTCCCTCAGTAGCCCCTGAACCAGGCTTCAATGACGATGAGTCCGGCATGCAGTATTGTCTTCGGCATTGCAAGGCGGGTTCCTCCTCCGAATACTCCAAAGTGGTTATCGAACACATAGACCGTGTCCGGATCTGCAAGATGGTCTTCATATGCCACCGTAGAGGGAATGAAATTTCACAAAGGCCATTTGCTGACAATTTTTTCCTGATGACGTGATATGTTATTACGGTCGGACCATTATCGATCTGTCTTCCCACAACCAGCTACAGCGCGTATTGCGAGGCGGTTTCTTTAACACGCCTCGTCAAAGCAGAGATCGTGTCCCCTTATCACGGGATTCTCATAAATACGGGTATGGGTAATCTAACCGTGCCGCTAACCGCGGCAAACGGGAGGCAGATGGGTTCCACCAGGCAAGTGGGGACTATCGCCTTTATAAGGAGGTCAGGTTCCTTTCTCTTTTACCCACGCCTTCTCCTCCCGCTAGCTCATTCCCCTCTGTGCGAGCCCTAACGCCCAAGCACTCTTCTTCCCCGTTGAATGGAAGTTTCCCGAAGATGTCCGGATCTAGAGAAGGAGGTAGATGGATGGCCTCAACTATCCAGGAGAAGGACATCAAGAAGCTCCGGGGAGCCGGGTATCTGGCCCAGAAGATCGGTCACCGTCTTCCACCGGCGGGACAGGTCGTCCCTACTCCGGAATCTCATGAGAGAGTCGTGTTCCTTCCCCATTTCGTCGGTGGGCTCGGGTTTCCCCTTCACCCGTTTGTTCGGGGAGTCATGTATTACTATGGGATCGATTTTCATGATCTTTCCCCCAACTCCTTCCTCAACATCTCAACGTTCATCGTCGTGTGCGAGGCTTTTCTCCAGATCCCACCTCACTTCGGCCTATGGCTGAAGATCTTCAATGTGAATCCCAAGGTGGTGAGTGGCGAACACGCCGAGTGTGGCGGCACCATGGTAAGCAAGATGCCCAAGGCCGTTTGGCCGAAAGGCGCTTTCAACGACTCCGTCAAGGAGTGGCAGCAGCACTGGTTCTATATCACCGAACCACGTGGCAAGAAGTGGGCGGCAGCTCCAGAGTTCAGATCCGGAGCTCCACTGCGGCTCATGTCCTGGCCCGAGAAGGGCCCGAATTGGTGCTCGTCCGATGAGCTGTTACTGGTCTAGTTGCGCATCCAGGGTGTGGTCGATAGGGACGTCAAACTCGTCGACGTAGTCCAGGTGATGCTAGTTCGCCTGGTTCTCCCTTGTTAGCGTCGAGCTTGTACCCTATGGGAATTCGACCCGGCTGAGCACCAAACCCTTTGGGAGCTTTATGATTCTCCCACAAGGATATCTCGAAGGTGCTCTTTAAGTCCGGCAAATCGTGGCCGGGCCCCGCCGAGGACCGTGGGTATCGATCATCCCATTCTCCAAGTTTGGTAAGTCACAGCCGCACTCTGTCTATTCATGCCTCAGCTGGCATGTTATGCGGGAGACACCTTAATCGTGTTTCATTGCGACCTCAGGGATGGATAAAGAAGGTGGAGCGGATACATTGTCCAGCCCCCCTGCCGGAGGAACCGGCCGGACCTCTTTTGACGAAGATGCTGGTCCCTGCGCCTTACAAAGCGCCAAATAAAGAGGCCTCCAAGAAGGTCAAGAAGACCCGGGGTAGCCTTCACCGTCGCGAGGCTTCGGACGCCAAATTCGAAGACTCCAGTGACGTTCCTTCATCCGAGGGCGAGGAGGAGGAAGCAGAGGAGGATGAGCCTCACTCTGACGGTGGGAGGAAGAGGACGGCCTCCACCTCTCTGGAGGCCGGATCGCCCAAGAGGGGAAAAAATTCCCTCCCAGGGGCATCCCCCACGGCTGCCGATAGCAGCCCGGAGTGGGATCCCAGGGCCCAGCCCCTGGAGAAGTCGTAGGTATCCGAACATGCATATGCGTCCGGGATTGTTTTTGGGTGTAGTAGTTTTGACTGTTTCCTATATATTGCACAGTCCGGCAAGGTCCTGCGCCGGCCAGTCCTCGTCGGAGATTCACTTTGGACTCGGCGCTTTGGCGAGCAAGACGCCTCCATGAGCCTTCCCCAAGTGCAGGCGCGACATCGAGGTGTCATCTTGAGAAGACCAGCACCGGGAGGACATATCCACAGTGCGAACACGCGGGATGGATCGGCCCCGGGACCTCTAGGGTTCCGGGATCGAGCGAGCAGCCACCCCTGATGGCGGGGGGGCTGCCTATGCCGCTGGCGTTCTCTGTTCAAGCAGAGCTGCCTGGCGGTCTATCGACAGCGTTGAAGAACGCTTCTATTGTTGATGAGCATCGGGCCCTTATGGGCGAGGTGGTTGAAAGGATTCAGTCCGCCGAGAGCGGGCTGAACGCGTCCTGCCTTAGCCTTATAAAGGCTTTTGAGGTATGTTTCCTAGGAAACCCTTGAGGAATTGTCATAATATGAGTAGTAGCCCCTGATGCACTGTCCGGCGGAGGAGGCAGGGCCGGGCAGGGGATCAACCCCCCTGCCTTCGCAGGAGCCTATGTAAATAACATATACCCTTTGGTGTGAAAACAGGCATATGCAGAGAGGACGTCCACTTTCAATGCGGAAGGGTCTGAACTGAAGCAGAGCCTTGCATGGGACGAGGAGGAACTCGGCCGTGTGAGGAAGCAACTGGAAGACAAGCAAGGTATGTTGAAAACATTTGTCTTGGAGTTGGCACAAACGAATGGTTGTGTAGAATAAAAAAATTAGTATTGTGTGCTCTAGGAGCGGGTGCAAATACAAGGCACTAAAGAAAGCTTTGGCTGATGCCAACAAGAAGGCTGAGGCGAACAGGCGCTTCGTGAAAACACGAGGCCAGGGTTATAACAGTTGAGCGAGAGCTCCAGGAAGCTGTGAAGAAAAGCGAGGGCTTGGAGCAGAGTCTAGAAGGGAAAGAATCTGAGCTCGCCCAAGCTCTCGAGGATGCAGAAGGTGCTCGGGAAGAAGCCCGAGGTGCTGCGCGGGACATTCAGGAGGCCCGGAAAGTGGCGGCTGGTAAGGCCTTCTGTATTGTTAGCTTTGTATATGTTAGAATGTGAAGAATCCAAGCGGCAAGCTGAATTCTTATTTTTCCAGGGGCTTTTGCAGATCTTCCTCACAGCATATCAGGTGCTGCTCAATTCTACCACACCGAGGAGAATAAGACTGCGGAGAGGGATTTCTAGTCGCAGTATCTGGCGCTGAACTTTCCGGTGCCATTTATCGATCAGATGAAACAATTTGGATTTAATCGCACCAAGCGGCGAACTAGCCATGAAGGACTTAGTTGTCGTTTGTGGCTCTGGAGCCAATTCAAGTAGCTACGCCGCTTTTCGTCAAGCGGATTGTTGGCGCCTGTCCTCGGCTTGATGCTATCGAGCGATCAGTCTGCATAGAAACTGATGACTGAGGGGCCGCCAGAGGGTAAGGAGCACCGCAAGCCCAAGCTTTTTTATGAAGGTGTGATGAAAGGGGCCCGCCTTGTGGTGGACAAGTGTGCTAAAGACATCATATTTCCCTGAGGGCATTTGTGTCGCTTGTTGTAATATGGGATAATGGCATGTTTATTATATATTGGCTGTTTTATTTGAACATATGTTCTTCCTGTGCGGCTATTTTATTGTATGCAAATTCTGGGAGTTGGCCAGTCGTCGGCTTTTGCCCCCTCATAAAAAAGGATACGGGGGTGTTCAGGATATATCTAAACGCTCTTTATCCCATAGTTGGGTCCTTTTAAGGAGGTGTATCTTTCCGCGGACAAGGCAATCGGACTATAAGGCTTTATTACTCTCACTTAGCCATAGGAATTCGAGTATGGTCGGCGCAGCCCCTAGTGTTCGGAAGGCCGAACTAGGGGCTCTATTGGCGCTTGATCAGAAGACCGATCCGTCGCACTTAGCATTTATAATGGCGTTGTGCGGAATAAATATTTAAGGATTTTATAACCTCTCGAACAGCGGACCGACTCTCGCTTCATCATGACAATCGGTTTTCGGCTGTCTCTACTGAGGTGCTTGTCCGGCTGAACCGGGACACAATCGCAGTAGTTCTCCCAGTGCTACCTTAGCCGATAGAACGGAACGTAAGGTACCAAAACATGGGAGCCGGGCAAACCCAACCAATGACCCAAGACATGATTCGGAGCAGATGCATATTGTGCTATAAGTTCGGGGTGCCGAACGACTGAAAAGGTGGTTCGACTTTATTGCCATACTGTGGAGCCCCTGGTGCAACCAGGAGAACGCGAAGCGTGGCTGTCATTTTCAGCAAAGAGGCGTCGGCGATAAACGACAGCAGACAATTGCTATTTAAGTCTATGCATTGTAGTAGGATGATATGTCTATGCATATGAGTATGATGTATGGAAAGAGGTGTTATTTGGCGGAACTTGTTGTGGCCGGACCGGAGGGGGTTGGGAGTGGATCGAGAATGAATCCGAACTGCCTTCTACCTGCATGTTCCTTCCTTTGAGTGTCCGGGATAATTCCATGCCGCCAGTTCTTTTCTGCGTCAATCGTTAGTTGCTAATGCAAAATGCTTGAAGGCAGCTAGGTGTCCTCTTGTTGTTGCTCCCAGGGTCCCTAATCGATCCCTGGTGTGCCCAGCCGTTAGATCGTGAGGTAGTGCGGACTCCGCAATGGATGTCCAGATGGTTGGCCTGGGTAATTTACCACGTGGAATCTAGTCGACGTGGTTTTTCCCGTTAGCATACGGTAAACTATCGTATGGTGGGAAGGTGCCGAGGATTTATTCTTTGGCGTAGCATTTTTTGGGTGATCCGAAGACAACTGTTTAGAGTGGTGGGCCAATAAAACTTGGCCTTTGCGCCTTACATCTTTTAGGAGATGTTTTCCGTGGCGTCATACCCTGGGCGGTTTATGTGGTCCTGGGTGGTCGGCCGTACTGTTACACTTTGGGGAGGGGGTCTTGACGAGGCATGTCCCCTTATTGCTTCCGGCATGCGACCAGCCGCTTTGTTTTGAGGATCCTGCATTCTCTATTGGTATGCTTTGCCGTCCTTCTGGGGGTACCGTGAATTTCACATGGCTGATCCAGCGTGTGGCCTCGGTCGAGTAGGCTTGTGATGTTCTTTGTCCGTTTAGCGGACTGAGCGTTGCCGGACTTGGCACCAGCTTCCTTGTCTTGATGTTTATGACTTTGTGTCGAGGCCTAAGGGTGCCTCTTCGTGTCTGCTTCTTGCCGCCTTGGACCGTAGTGATGTGTGGGCATCTATGTGCGTGCCCGTGGTTTTCCTGCTCGAGTTGAGGTAGCCAGTTGTGCCGTGTGTGCCCTTTATTGGGGTTGTCGAGTTTGTACTTTTCGGCGGCAGTATCTTGGTCCACCTATCCTCTAGCACATCTTGGTCAGCTATAAGCTGCTCTTGCTTGCTTTGCAGGCTCCTTGCGGTAGCCATGAGCCGTCGGTTGAAGCGAACTTGTTCCACTGGGTCTTTTGGTATGCCGAGTTCATCATTGTCGAGGCTTGCCTCATCGTCGGAGGGGGGGGTGTGATTGTCCCTCTCCAAGCATCCCATCGTCATTGGTCTGGCCTGCTTAAGTGTAGGCTGACTAGGGTTGTATTCCTCTTTGGCACTGTCCGGACTGTTCTCGTTTCCGGGACCGTTTTTGATGTGGCGGGGCTTGGAGTGGTGCCGATAACGCACATGTTTTGCTTTTCTCCCTGACGGGTTATCCTCCATTGCCTCACCGCCACTGGTTTCCGTTGGGGTGTCCACCATATATATATTGTATGAGGAGGTGGCCACCACCACCCTGTATGCGGTGTTCCCTGTAGTCCTCCTGCATCGTCGTCCATATCGTCGATGTCTTCAGAGTCGAAGTCAAGCACGTTGGTTAAATCGTCGATCGTGGAAATGAAGTGGGTGGTGGGTGGGCAACGAATTCCGTCGTTGTCTGCTTCCCACTCCAGCCGGACATAGTTCGGCCCGGAATCTCCTGACAAGGAGAGAGACTTCAATAAGTCTAGCATGTCACCGAAGGGCGAGTGCTAAAAGACGTCCGCCGCGGTGAACTCCATCACAGGAGCCCAACCAGGATCAGCAGGCTCGGGGGCGCGCAGACTGGGACCCACATCCGGATATGGATCTGGGGGTCCGGAGTCACAGGCTCCCTCAGAGGTCAGACCTGTGTTCCGCTCCATCGCTGATGAGGGTACGGCCTGCGGGGCGGGGTCCAGCCCTCCGTCCTTAGGCGAAGCAACCTGCCCCGGATTTAGATCCGAGGCTTCTGCCGGGGTGATATCTCGAGCAACGTCTGACAACAGGTCTAAGCCGTGCTCATCGTGACTGTTCGGCGCTTTTGGCGCTGGCCCGAATCCGTCGAAGATCAAGTCTCCGTGGATATCCGCCGTGTAGTTCAGGTTTCCGAACCTGATTTGATGGCCGGGGGCATAGCTATCGATCTGCTCCTAGCGGCCAAGCGAATTGGCCCGCAGCGTGAAGCCGCCTAACACAAAGATCTGTCCGGGGAGGAAAGACTCACCCTTGACAGCGTCGTTGATGACGATTGAAGGAGCCATCAAGCCTGACAGCGATGACACAGAGGAACTCTCAATGAAAGAACCAATGTCGGTGTTAAAACCGGCGGATCTCGGGTAGGGGGTCCCGATCTGTGCGTCAAGGCTGATGGTAACAAGAAGCAAGGGACACAGATGTTTACCCAGGTTCAGGCCCTCTCGATGGAGGTAAAACCCTACTTCCTGCTTAATTAATATTGATGATATGGGTAGTACAAGAGTATATCTACCACGAGATCGTAGAGGCTAAACCCTAAGAGCTAGCCTATGATGGTATGAATGTAATTGTGATCGGCCTTCTAAGGACCAACCTCTCCGGTTTATATAGATATCGGAGAGGTCTAGGGTTTACATGGAGTCGGTTACAAGGAAGGAAATATAATATCCGGATCGCCAACTTTCCCTCCACGCCAAGGAATGTCCCATCCGGACACGGGCGGAAGTCTTGATTCTTGTATCTTCACGCTTCAATAGTCCGGACGTTGTACACAGTCCGGCTATCCGGATACCCCCTAATCCAGGACTCCCTCAAGAGCCATGTCCCGTTTTACTATATTACTAGAAATGCATTCAAATACAACAACAGAAAAACAAAAAAATCGGGACAACAAACATAACGTTTACAGCACCAAATCAATTTGCTCTTCCTTCAACAATAAAAAACAATTCGTGTTGTCTTGCATATGGACTAAATTTGAGTACATTTTCCCTGTTTGAATGGGACTGTACTCGGGTTAGTTATACAACGATCTAAATATTATCTTCACAACACATGACATGAATATAGGAGTAGCATATTCCTATATAAATACAAACTACATGTACATACGATCTCAAATTCAAATATATGTATCCATTTTATGTTGAATTCAAATCATAGTACATGTATGCTCTATCTAGATTCTCGGAATCTAAACAATGTACGATAGTACGTATAATGTGTTTAACATGCACAACACACACACACACATACAAACACCATTTAGACTAGTAAGGTACACGTGCATTGCACGCATGAGATTTGGCAACCAAATTATGAATAAATACCACATTATAGCATGTAAGCTTTGAGTCATATATGCATGATGTAGATGTTCATTTAATTCTTATAGTTCATCTCATTCAAAATCATTTAATTTTTTTAAAAACTAATCTATTTAAGATTCATGGAATTGTGTGTTGTAAAGCATAAAGTAAAATCAAATAATGGCAATTCATGTAGAAATTTTTGGGCAATTATGATATGGAAGATTCTAAAACAAAGGAGAAGTGCTTGTGTTTTGAGGTTTGTGCATTATGCTTAAGTTCAACCATGGAGTCTTCTAGATTGTACATGTGGCAAAATCTGGTGGAATGTAGATGATATCCAACGGCCAGTAGTGCTTGGATTTGCCATCTCTGCAGCATCGGATTGGCTTCATCCAATGATCATCTTTCAAAGTTATTCGCACACTATATATAAACAATAGGGGTATAGATATAGATATGTGATGCGAAAGCGACCCATCATCTCCAATTAGAATAGTGTGTCCATGCACGGATGCAGTGTGGCCAAACGATGTCTGCCATCGGTATCTCAAATTCAAATCAGTCTGACCTTTTTCAGTTGTATACAGTATAGCATGCTCGTTTCCAAACCACATCGCGCATATCTCAGTTATATTCATGCATGCATGGGTTTCAAACATCATGATCTCTTATTAAAACATTTGAATTCAACTTTACATTGATTATGACCTCATCTAGTCTTTTACACCCACACAGTCGTCTTCTCTCTATAATAGTACCACTAACTTTCTCTCTTGCATTCATGCACACGCACTACCACTCGGCATTATCCATCGCACACATGCAATCTTTTTCTTCAAGTCGGTCTCCCATGCATGCACACACCCACACACACCTCCCCCTCTTCATCATTTCGGGCATTCTTTATCTCTCATGTGCATGCACAACGATCGATGTTCCTCTATGTTTGTTTATATATATAGCTAGGTCTTTCCCCGTTTTCCACACAAACCGATCGATCTATATATCTAGTGAGGTATCACCCTCTTTCCCACGTACACATCGATCAATCTATACCTCTCTATATAGGATTACATAGCTAATACACCCACATTAATTATATATCCTACGTCCCTGTCGGTGTCAAAACCGGCGGATCTCGGGTAGGTGGTCCCGAACTGTGTGTCTAGGCGGATGGTAACAGGAGACAAGGGAGACAATGTTTTTACCCAGGTTCGGGCCCTCTCGATGGAGGTAAAACCCTACGTCCTGCTTGATTAATATTGATGATATGGGTAGTACAAGAGTGGATCTACCACGAGATCAAGGAGGCTAAACCCTAGAAGCTAGCCTATGGTATGATTGTTGAGATGTATGTTCGTCCTACGGACTAAAGCCCTCCGGTTTATATAGACACCGGAGGAGGCTAGGGTTACACAGAGTCGGTTACAATGGTAGGAGATCTTCATATCTGTATTGCCAAGCTTGCCTTCCACGCCAAGGAAAGTACCATCCGGACACGAGCCGGAGTCTTCAATCTTGTATCTTCGTAGTCTTGGAGTCCGGCGGATATTGATAGTCCGGCTATCCGGACACCCCCTAGTCCAGGACTCCCTCAGTAGCCCCTGAACCAGTCTTCAATGACGATAAGTCCGGCGCGCATAATGTTCGGCATTGCAAGGCGGGTTCCTCCCTTGAATAATCCAGAGAAGATAATGAACACCAGGATAGTGTCCGGCTCTGCAAAAATAATTTCCACATTCCACCGTAGAGAGAATAAAATTTACACTAGCTCAATCTGCTGACGTATTATGCGGCGTGTCATCACACCGCAACCAAGCCTTTGTTTGGATTGTTTTTTACTGTACCACCTCAGCACGTTTAGCGAAGCGGTTTCCTTGGCACGTCCTGTCGAAGCAGAGATCGTGTTCCCCTTATTCCGGGATCCTCATCAATACGTGCGTGGGTAACCCAACGTTCCGTCGCCACGCCTCCTCTATCGAAGGGAATCTCAAGCGATCACGGAGATGGCCCTTGGTATTTCTTCCCTTTATAAGAGGACCAAGGCCTGTCCCTGTTCTTCAATCTCGCATCGAATCTCTTCTCCGCTCCGGTTCCAACACCCGAGCTTGATTGGCGCCTCGGATCCTTAATCATGTCGGCTCCAACCTCCGGGGCGGTGGATGCCCTCCTCCGTCACGGAGGAGGACATAATGAAGTTGCGAGAGGCCAAGCACACGCCCACGAGGTTTCAAGACAGTTGCCTGCCCAAGGGCAGGCTGTGCCAAGCCCCCGAGCCCGGTGAATCGTCGTTTTCATATCCCACCTCCGCCGGGGTTTAGGCTTCCCGACGGATCCCTTCGTGAGAGGGCTCCTTTTCTACTATGGGCTGGACTTTCACAACTTGGCTCCGGAGTCTATCCTCCATATCTCCGCATTCATTATCGTCTGCGAAGCCTTCCTCGCGTGATCCCCACTTCGCCTATGGTGAAGACCTTCAAGGTGGAGCGAAGATGGTCGGGGCGTCAAGTGGAGTCTTGTGGCGACCATAAGCAAGAAGGTCGATGCCCGTGGCTTGAGGGTTCCTTCAAGAGGAACTTGGACTGTGGCAGCAGGAGTGGTTCTATATCACCGCTCCAAGGGGCAGCAGCAAAGCCGCCGCCCTCATTCCGCCGGGACCTCCACGCCAACCGATGTCGTGGGTCGACCAAGGGGCTCAGCGGGGGCCGTCAAGAGGCGTGCCCTCACCGCAGGGCGGATTCGAGATCTCCAAGCAAGGGAGATCGACCTGGTCAAGTGATGCAGGTTATGCTAATCGTGCATCTTCTCGCCTCGCAAGCGTCGTCCTCTCCGTCTATGGGAGTTCAACCCGGAGGGATCTCGGATTCTCCAACACTTCATGGGTGCGACACCCGGGAGAAGTACAAGTTGTTCTTCGGACCGCAGGTGGCATGTCCGGATTCAGCCGAGGATGCAGGTCTAAGCCGCAATCGCCCGGATACTCAGGTAAATAGCTCAGAGTCCGGACATTCTGTTTATGTGCCTTTCTAGAGTTCGCCTCCTAACCCTTTGTTCTTTACAGGAATGGGTGGCGCGATCGAGGCTGATAAGGTGTCCGGCCCCCCTCCCAGAGACCGCACTAGAGCCCATGATGGTCAGAATGTTGGAGGTTGCTCCCACAGAAGGGGCGACGAGGAAAATAGAGGAGCTAATATTTCGCCCAAAGGGGCGACAGAAGAGGAGGGAACCAAGAACCCCTCCCTTCAGGGGGAGAAGAGGACCGCCTCCAAAGATCCGGAGGCCAAAGCCCCTAAGCGCGGGAAGAGATCTTCCGCGGGGGGTCCGGCGCCCGGAGAGAATCCGGACGCACAATCATCACCAAAGGATCGGCCCTCCAATGAGCCGTGAGTATGAAAGAGGGAGTTAATCAAGAAGGAAATACCTTCATTTGTGCTTCAGAGGTAACGAAATATTTATATTGCAGTTCGGATCTGCAGCCTTCTCGAGATGAGTTCATCTTGGGACCTTCTTAGGAGATGATGGAGAGCGATCGCCTCCATCCGATGCCGCCAGATGAGGCAAAGCGAACCCGAAGTGTCATCACGGAGAGTATCCCGAGTCCGGAGGGCGAATGTTCGGGCGCCTACTAGCGTCCGGCCGGAGAAGCGAAGAATCTGCTTGAGAGGCGTCCATTTGAGAAGATCACCGTGCGTTAATGCGTATGGTGATTGGAAGGATTTCGTAAATCCGAGAGCGGATTGCATAATGCCGCCATGAGTTTGTCTGGCGGGTTTTGAGGTATGCAAAATGCGCGATCCTTTTGTCTTTTAACAGTTTTGCACATAGAAATGCGCCCTGTATAGATAGTAGCCCCTGAGACTCGGTAGGTTGTCGGAAACGACAGCGTGCCAAGGATCAAAATCTTAAAGTCTCAAGTAATGAATACGTCCGTCCCTATACAGGTGGCAGATAGTCCGAGGGCCAGCCGGACTAATGAGTTCGCCGAATTAAGTAGGCAACTTGACGTGGCGGATGCTGATATCGCGCTTGTCAACCAGCGACTTGACGAGTCGCAAGGTAAATCAATTCTCCGCAGTTGCTTTATTTAAGGGGTGAAGCCTTCTCTCGATAAATTGTATGTTGTTATGCAGACGGTGCAGCTGCTGTGGAGAGCCTTAGGGCGAACTTGCTCGAGCTAAGGAGCAAGCCCGAAGGAGTGATGCGGCTGCCTCGAAGGCGGCCGAAGAGTTGAAAGCCGAAAAGGCTGCGCACTGCCTAAGCAGGGCGGAGGTGGCCGAATTGGCCATGAAATTGAAGGATGCTACCGACCGCAATGAGGCTCTTGAAAAGGAGCGCTTATCGGAGCGGGAAGACCTGAAGAAGGCCACCGCCGAAGCCAAGGATGCCCGCTCTGCAATGCGGGCTACGAAGGAGGAGCTGCGCCAGGCCGGAGAGATCGTGGCTGGCAAGCCTATTCTGCTGCGTCGCCGGTTTATGGATGCAACGTATGCTCAATTTGAGCGGCTGTGGAGTCCGGAGGATCCGTATATGTATTTAGCTACAAGTGCGGTTGATGCCGTTAAGCACTTCCGGAGCCAGGGGGATCACGAGACGGAAGAGCTGTATTGGTCTCAATTCCACAGTCCAGATCGCTCCCTTCCGTTGACGGACCGGTTGGCCGAATGGGCCGAGCTAAATAGATTGTCCGGACTTGCCATGTCTGACATCGTGGCCCATGCCTGGCCAGAGAGGTCCAAGGCGATGAGCTACTTCGGCTTACTGCAGCAATTCCTTGGAGCGGTGCCGCATATAAAGGACATGAAGTGGTCGGCCTGCATCGAGGGCGCGCGGATGGCTCTTGCTCGTGTAAAGGCGCATTGTCCGGAGATGGATGCCACCGCTGTTGCCGCCCAGGGTCCGGATGAAAGCCGGCTCCCTGCCGAGCACTACTTCGGAGAAGTCATGCGCGGCGCTCGTATAATAGAGTCGCAGTGCTCGAAGAATGTAACGTTCAAATGAACGCATTAGCTTGTAAATCGATGATTATGTTATAACTGCTTTTTATACTTGTGCGTCCAAGTAGTAAAACTTCTCCTGTGCGGCCGTTTACGTATACTTGTGTATAACTTGAAAGATGGCAGTCTTCGGCTTCAGCCCCCAAGCACAAGGTGCTGGGGTGTTTGCAAAAATAGCGCGTTTTCACACTTAATCTGATGTCTCGGTCCTGTTATAAGGAGGTGGTAGTGTAGCGAACGAGGCAATCCGGACTATAATGCTTTATCACTTTCACTTAGCCAGTGGAGCTCGAGGGTGGGGCTACGATATAGCCCCTTGTAGCACCGCACGTCTCCGTATTCGGGGTGCGTATGTGCCTGACCGGGAAACGGTCCTTTGCCAAAGCGGGGAATTCTAAACATTCCGGTAGTCGATCGAGTGGTTGACCAGACTCTCGCTGTATCATGACAGTCAGTTTTCGGCTTTCTCTCGAGGTGCTCGCCCGGCCAACCGGGCACAATCGCATAGTTCTCCGGTGCGCGTTAGCGATGATACTGAACGTAAGGCAGCAAAACAGGAGCCGAGCAAACCCAATATTTGACCAAAGACATGATTCGGAGCTGATGCATATAATGCCTAACTCGAGACGCGAACACTCCCTAAGGTGTTCGGTCTTTATAGTAATGGGCGAACGATGCCCTAAGCCCCTAGTGTCCGCACGGCATGGTCTTCGACGCGGCCGATGCCAAAGCGTCAAAGCTTCGCTGGCTATAGGAAAACCAAGGAGAATAACAACAAGAGACAGTAAAAAAGGTCTACGCAGGGTCTTAATCTGAAAAGAATCCTTGCAACGGGTCCCTACTGCACGTCTGCGCCTGTGTCTCCGTTGCGCCATTATCCTGGACGGGTATGCACGTTGTTCATCTGTAGAAAGAGAGGAACGTTTAGTTTTAGAAACATTTTGTGCGAAAAATATGTAAAATAAGAAATATAAATAATTAAAGCAAGGTTTATATGAAACCGCGATTGCTTGTGCGCGCAGCCCCCTGTGAAGGGGTATGCGACTAGGGAGCCCCTAGCCTGCTGAGTCCGGATTCGTCTATCCGAGTCCGGGGTCCTTTAAGTGACCATCGCACTGAAATAGCGCCATGTGGACCGGGCATCTTGAGCGTAAGAGACGCGTAATGCGGTATGGCGTTGAAGCGGACAAAAGCCTTTCGTCCCAACAGTGCTTGATATTCACTTTCAAATGGGACGATATGAAAAATTAATTTTTCGCGTCGAAAATTGTTCGGCGATCCGAACACGACTTCTAGTAATATAGAGCCTGTGCACTTGGCGTAAGGGCCTGTCGTCACTCCTTTGAAGGAAGTGCGGCTGTGTCGAATTTTGGTGGGGTCTATCCCCATCCTACGGAGTCTATTTGAATATAGCAGGTTTAAGTCGCTGCCTCCGTCCATTAGGACGTTAGTAAATTGTAATCCGTCTATTATGGGATTCAATATCAGGGGAGTCCGTCCTGTGTTTCGAACGCTTCTGGAATAATCCAGGTGGTCGAAGGTGATTGGTTTTGATATCCAATTTCTACGGTCTGCTGGGTTGGACCGTGCGAAGCTCCTTTTAGAAAGTGCCGCACTATTTTTCCGTGTTATCACATGAAGTTAGTTTACTGCTTTGACCCCTTGTGGGAAAGTCTTTTGTTTTCCGGTGCCCTGCTGGCGGGGTTTATCTTCTTCGCTTGACGTGTCGAGCCCCTTGTGTTCGCATTTAATCGGCCGATCGCTTAAAACCCAACAATCCTCGTGGGTGTGATTTGGTGGCCTTCCGGGTCTTGTGGATTTGACATATCCGACCCAATTTTTTTTAAGTTGGACAATTAAATCACCGTCATCCTTGAGAGGCTGTGTCTTAGTATTGGGCATGAGCTTTTGAATCCGGCGTTGACTGCCATGCTCTTTGGGCTTTTCTCTTTATTTCGCGCTGTTCTTTTCTCGTAGTGATTTTCGTTCCATCCCTTATCTCGGATGTACTTGGGTCATTGGTGCTGCTTCTTGCTACCCAGCTATCCTCTCCCCACAAAAGCGGTCATGAGGCTTGTTAGTGCGGACATTGTCCTCGGTTTCTCTTGACCGAGGTGCTGTGAAACCATTCGTCTCGGACATTGTGCTTGAAAGCTGCTAAGGCTTCGGCGTCCGGACAGTCGACTATTTGGTTCTTTTTGGTAAGAAACCTGTTCCAGAATTTCCGCGCTGACTCTCCGGGCTATTGAGTTATATGACTTAAATCATCTGCATCCGGAGGACGGACATAAGTCCCTTGAAAATTCGCTCTAAACGCGTGCTCGAGCTCTTCCCAACTTCCAACAGTTTTTTCCGGGAGGCTTTTGAGCCAATGACGGGCTGGCCCTTTGAGCTTGAGGGGTAGATATTTTATGGCGTGGAGATCGTCTCCTCTGGCCATATGTATATGCAGATATATAATCTTCTATCCGCACTCGAGTGGTCTGTTGTTCCATCGTAGGCCTCTATGTTCATGGGTTTAAACCTGCTGGGAATTCATGGTCCGGCACCTCATCGGTGAAACATAGTGGGTGTCTTGGCGCCTGCATGCTTGTATGTGCCGCTATCATCGGACGCTGACGTGTTACTTTGCTTCTGGGGCCTTATTTTTGGGTCCGTAGATGGACCTGCTCGGGCCATTTGACGGTGGAGGCTCTATGGCCTCTTCGTCGGTCTCGTAGCAACTTACGCTCGGGTAGCTCTTCGATTGGTGGCCATTGCCGTATTTATCTGCGGTTTTGAGTACTTTGCTCCATCTTATTCTGAGCGTGTCTTCCGCTGTTTTGAGCTTCCGCTTTTCCTTCTTCTGGCTTCTTGCCGTGGCGATGAGCCTGCGCTTGAGAAGCTCTTGTTCGACGGGGTCCTCGGGCGCGACGAGTTCGTCGTCATTGAGGCTTGCTTCGTCTTCAGAGGGAGGTATATAGTTATGATCCTCAGCCTCTTCGTATGCCGCCCTTTCGTGGGGGCTTGCTTCTGCATCCTCCTGCACTGAGTCTTGCTGGAGGGGGTTGTCTTCGGCACTCTCTGGGGTATTGTTATCTCCTGTGCCGGAATCTCTATTCTTCTTGTGGCAGGATTTAGCCTTGGCCTTGACGCCGGCGCTTGGGCTGCTTCTTTAGGGAATCTGCCTCTGCGCTTTCTTCGCCATCCCGTCTTTTGGGGTGTCCACCATGTATACGTCGATGACGAGGTGGCCTTCCGAAGGCCCTCAGAGGCGCTGGTTCTTGTTGTCTCGGCATAAATCGCCGTCCGTAGCGTCGATGTCGCCGAGTCGAAGTCTAGCATGTCGGTTAAATCCTCGACAGTGGCTACAAAGTGGGTGGTGGGTGGGCTCTGAATTTCTTCGTAGTCCGTACTCCAACCATCCTGGCCATAGTCCGGCCAGGACTCTCCCGATAACGAGAGATGCTTTAATGAATTCAGGATATCGCCAAAAGGCGAGTGTTGGAATATGTCCGCGGCGGTGAATTCCATAACCGGCGCCCAATCCGGATTGATTGGCAGGGGCGCGGGAGGTTCGGAGTCCGGCGAGGAGTTCGGCGCCTCGGAATCACGAGTTTCGCAAGGGACAAGATTGGTGTTCGGCCCCATCGCCGTGGATGTTGAAGCCCCCAGGGCGGCGTCTATATGCCGACCCTCGTCGAGCGATCGGCTCGGGCTAATGGCGAGGCGGATCCGTGTCGCGCCACCAAGGCCATTGTTCGCGGCAGAGCTAGATTGTGCCTATCGTCACAGTGCGCCGCGCTTGGCTGTGGCTCGGGTCCGTCGAAGATCAAGTCTCCGCGGGCATCGGCCGTGAAGTTTAAGCTTCGAATCGACTCGGCGGCCAGGGGCGTAGCTTCGATCTGCTCAGATGGCCAAGTGAATTGCCCGCGAGGAAAGCCGCCGAATACGAAGATCTGTCCGGGGAGAAAAGTCTCGCCCTGGACATCGTTGTTGGTTGAAGATGCCATCAAGCCTATCGGTGACGACACAGAGGAACTCTCAATGAAAGCACCAATGTCGGTGTCAAAACCGGCGGATCTCGGGTAGGGGGTCCCGAGCTGTGCGTCTAGGCGGATGGTAACAGGAGACGAGGGACACAATGTTTTTACCCAGGTTCGGGCCCTCTCGATGGAGGTAAAACCCTACGTCCTGCTTGATTAATATTGATGATATGGGTAGTACAAGAGTGGATCTACCACGAGATCAAGGAGGCTAAACCCTAGAAGCTAGCCTATGGTATGATTGTTGAGATGTATGTTCGTCCTACGGACTAAAGCCCTCCGGTTTATATAGACACCGGAGGAGGCTAGGGTTACACAGAGTCGGTTACAATGGTAGGAGATCTTCATATCCGTATTGCCAAGCTTGCCTTCCACTCCAAGGAAAGTACCATCCGGACACGAGCCGGAGTCTTCAATCTTGTATCTTCGTAGTCTTGGAGTCCGGCGGATATTGATAGTCCGGCTATCCGGACACCCCCTAGTCCAGGACTCCCTCAGTCCCCCTCTCATCATCCATGCCTTTTGCTTCATCTATTAGACGCACGCACAGTGGCGAAGACAGGGTCAGCAAGGGCCCTGTCCCCCCCTAACATCACTATATATTGAGGCTAATATGAATGTGATCAGTAGATCAATTTCTGGTAAAATGGTTTAAGTTGATGAATTGGCCCTCCTTGTAAAAGATTAGCAATGCTTGGCCGCCTAGCTCATTTATTTTTCATGGCTCCGCCACTGCTTGTAACCGCGCACGTTCTCGCCCCCTCTCTTTAAATGTCGATCTCGCACTTGTGCACTCCTTCATAGACTTCCTCCACTTGGCCCCTCGCACCATCTTCCAGCCCCCCACCAGATTCTCCGACATGTACAATCTAGAAGACTCCATGGTTGAACTTAACCATAATGCATAAACCTTAAAACATAAGTGCTTCTCCTTTTTTTTCTAGAATCTTCTGTATCATAACTGCCCAAATTTTTTTCTAGTTGAATTGCCATTATTTGTTTTTACTTTATGCTTTACAACGCACAATTCCATGAATCATAAAATAGATTAACTTTTTAATAAAAACTAATTGATTTTGAATGAGATGAACTATAAGAATTAAACGAACGTCTACATCATGCATATATGACTCAAAGCTTACATGCTATAGTGTGGTATTTATTCATAATTTGGTTGCCAGATCTGATGCGTGCAATGCACCTCTACCTTACTAGTACTTCCAGTATGTGCAAAACACGTAAATTAAAATTCCAATGGCACGCTACACAGTGTCTCTCCCTTTTTCAGTTCATGAAGCCACGTGGCACATGTGGAGGCGTTGTCGCGACCTCCTTGTGTGGATTGATCACAGTGACGTGTTGCTGGTTCCAAAATAATGTACTCGTCCTCTCTCATGCACACTGGCAGTACATGCATGAAGCAAAGATGTGCATGCACGCACTCATTTCCTTGCATGCACACACGGGTACACGGTGGGACGCATTTTTGTATGAAGATCCACCCCATGTGATAATTTGATGCGTGTAAAGTCCTTCACTTCATTCATGGTCAATTAATACAGTGCATGCAAATTGAGTGGACGTGAGGGAGGAAGTAATTGAGAACGACATTACTACTCCACTGCATGCATGCGAGTAATAAAATCTTGGGTTGCTACTTCCATTGGACTCCTTCGTATTTTGTGCCAATTTTTGACCGTATTTTTATGTAACATAATATTTATGCATGTCATAAAAAGTGGCACAAAAAAGGGGCCAATAAACTAGGACGCAGGCAGCATGATCAATTTTTGCATGGGCTACTTTTGGTGGCCTTTGTATTGAAATATGGATGGAGTAGAGTAGTACTATCTTTATCTTAGCATCGTAGGGTTCTCCCAGCGCCTACGCTCGCCTCCTCGTCTCGCCCACCGGATCCCACCCTGGAGGATCCCTTAGATCCCAGGATTCCCCTAGCTGCTCTCTTGCTGCGGCCCGCAGCACTGCCGCCTTTGAGCGAAACCCACATGTGTTTCAGAGGGGATCCATTACTCTGGAATCACATATCGGTGGTGCCGGAGGACATGCCAGGGCTGTGTTTCAGGTGGTGAGCAGCAAGGGCAAATCGAATCAAGGAAGCGTCACATTGATTGGAGACAAGTTCGAAGGAGCTGCGTCGGACGGAGCACAAGGCAGAGGCGCAAGTCGATCTTAGGGGAGAGATGCTGAGGGATGTCAGCATCTGGTAGCATCGCGTTGATTTCGAGTTGGGGCTAATGGTAAAGATCATATTCACGGAGTCGACTGCAGAGGAAAGAACGCGCATGCCTGCAGAATGGCATGAGCAGCCGGTGCAACTGTTCAAATGGGCAGTAGGTGAAGCTAAATCTCGGGACCAGCGGCGGCGGCACCGCTGGGCATGCATCGTAGGTGAGGTGAGCTGCCCTCCTTCCCTGCCAGCGATGCAGTGACCTACTCGGTTTCTGCTACAGTGAACTTACAATGCCATGTTGGTTTGCAACCTTGACAATCACTCCATCTATATGTATTGTATTCCTGTGAAAATACTTGGTCGTTTGGAAAAAGATGGTAATTGATTTATCAGTAGTTTTTGAATGCTTGGTCGTGACAATCACCCAAAGTCACAACCAGAAGTCTCCATTGCGTAATACTTAGGGTCGGTCGCACCAACAGACGGCCGGTCGCACCCGCGTCTCACCGAAGGGACACACATCGGCTTGGTGTGACATGTACGACCAGTTAAATCACTAACTTGTGCAACCGCATTTGAGTAGTAGTACTTGAAATTTATGTTCCACTAAACTCATCGGGGGCCATTTCGGGCCTCAAAACCAAAACCATCAATTAATATTAGCTTGTTCCCATCACATTCCAAAGTAGTACTCCTACTACCATGCTATAATTAAGTGCAAACCTGCTCACACCTAGTGGAGTACGTATCAAACCTGAACGTGTTCCCACTATGCAGGTTTTAGTACTAGTGCTAGTACTAGGTTATAAAATGGGGAACTACCTAGCCGAAAATTACTCTACCTTCCTCCTCATAAGTCTTTCTTGTTCGTTCGTCCATGCCATGGCAGGTGTGCAGAGCTCTAGGTCGAGTACTACTTGTAACAAGGCAGCGGCGACCAAGGCCGTGGAATAAAAAGAGAGGGCTTGCCACCTCGCAGAGACCTCGAAAGATCTCTCATGGGCAGGCGAGGGCTCCCAGGAGCGCCCTAGCCACGGAGGCGAACATGCTGAGCTGGCGGCGCTGGATTTGTTATCCCTCGACGACATGTCCGATCAGCTCAATAAGCAGGAGGAGTTCATCGACAGCTTGGTGGAGCTTCTAAAGGTGAGCCTCGACGACATGCCCGCTGAGCTCAATGAGCAGGGGAAGTTGACTGTCGATGTGGTGATGTTGCTAAAGAAGAGCATTGCCTCGGATAAGAAGGTGACCGGTGAAATCCTGCAACTTCAGGAGGACAAGGCGAAGCTCCGCCACGAGCTCGGCCTGTTGAAGGAGGAGAACGCCGGCGGGAAGAAGTTGCATGAGAAGAGTAGTTCCTCGATGAAGATGTTGCAGGCCCTCGTCATGGAACAGAAGGAGGAGTTGGCGAGGCTCCACATCGAGCACCCAGCTGTTGTCAAGGTACGTAATGTAGCCGTGGAACAGATGATGAAGGCTCGCGTCGAGAAATCTCGCGTCATGGACAAAATGAAGAAGATGGAGGAGGAGATGCACGAGGACATGGAGGTCGTGGAGGCGATGAGGAATCAGTTACGACTCCGCGGCCAGGAACCCTTCATGTAGTAGAGAGCAGCGCCCCAGACTTGTGTGTGCGTCTTCCTTGTTTTTATGGGGGGGATAATCTTCCTTCTTCTTTTGCTCCTGTGTTTCTTCTTTTGCTTCGGGTGTTCCACCGCATGTGTCACGTTCTCTGTGAGGCATGAATAGAACAATGCTAATGATGAGCAGCGCCATGGGATCGATGACTAGCAAATTAGATCATTTTTATTGCCATATCTCACTGGGCTGCCGTGTTTCATGCTCCTCCGTCATACTAGCACTCCAGTGGAAAACTTGAGTTTACCGCACGGTTCTTTGCTCCTCCTCAGGTCGTCGGCAACATTTATACGAGCAGTCAAATCACAAGGCCCCGCCTTCTAGTAGTAATGAGCCATCAAATCAAAAAGGCCCTCGCCTCTCGTGAAACCGACCAAGCAAGACTGCCCCACCCTCTAGCCTTTTAAATGTATACTTTTGTATAGTAGTAGTATCGATGGATTTCTCCATGGAGCAAAACTAACAATATGAAATCAAAGAAAAAATGTGGTACATAGAGAGCGCTCGTCGCCAAATTATGCATATAGTACTATTAAAAAAGCTAGTACGTGCTTAGATGGGGTGCTAAATTCTATTAAAGAAATTAGCATACCTATTTAATTCTTGGATTTTTATTATTTATGCCACTAGTTGTGTCTCACTACTCAGTTTTGCCATTAGAAGTTACAACTACTCAAAAATTCCATCATTCCATGAGATGCTTGCTCAAAAATGCAATTAGATATCTTAAAAATGCCATCGTTCCGTTAGATGTTTTCTCAAAATGCCATTAGACATTGTTATTTTCACGTCAAACCTGTCGATCATGTTATATGACAAAAATAAGCCTAGACCCACATGTCGATTCTCTCTATCTCACAATGATAAGTATGGCCCCGCTTGTCAGGAGTAACCAAGCGAATAATTTTATAGGAAAATAAGAACATTGTTGGGATCAAGTAGGCCCCACAGTTTATTGTACTGTAGTGAGATAGAGGGAGAGCTGGCATGTTTGTCCATAGGTATTTATGTCATTATATAATGGCAAAAGAGATTTGAGTCACAATAATGGTGTCCAGCACAACACACCCCTCAAATAAAACTAAGCACCTTGAAATTCTTTGACAACTAAACTGCTGGCTATATGATGATAGCCATATATATTGTAAGTATATAATGTGATTAAAAGAGTGGTAGTACTACCAACTACAAGATGAACTATAAGAAATACTAGTATGTACGTACTAAAGAGTTAAAGTAACGAGAAGGAACATAACATAGTTCTGTTGGGGGCTCAGCACAACACACCCCTCAAATAAAACTAAGCACCCTGAAATTAAACTAAGCAACTAATCTGGTAGACACTGCATTACAACCACCATGAGCAACAACACTGCCACCTTACTCGGACTCCTCGTCCACGTGCTCGACTTCGTCCTTGTCCCTCTTCCTCTTGGCCGATACTTCTTTGCTTGAACCACACACTTGGCTCACGCTCTTCATCCAATCCTTGTAGATATTGAAACAAAGGTAGGCATCCATTGCAGCGAAATTGATGTGGTCTCTATCTAGTACATTCCACTGCCATGCATGATGAAACTTGGGCGGAGGTTTCGTCAGTTTACTGTATGAAGGATCAGCCATGGTTGTTGCCAGGGTCAGCATTGAAGGCTGACGGGAGGACACTAGCACATTCCTATGGAGGTCGAAGGGCTGGCCTACAACGAGGCCTATCCGACCCAGGACTTATTTGTCGTTCGTAAAGTCTACAACAATGACTTTGACTTTACCGCCCCCGAGGAAGTTCTTAAAATCCTCGCACTCAACATCGGCATGGCATATGTGGTTGACCAAGCACAAGTTATGCACGCAAACTTGGATCACGGCGGGCTTCTTCTTCTCTTCCTCCTTTAGATTCTTCTGTTTTCCCAGGACTGTGGTGTACTCAACATCTAGCCCAGCAACCCACTCATCACCCTTTGACTTTTTGAACATGTGTCTGAAGCGAGCAAGGCATCCTTTCACTGTCGCGGAAGAACGGGTGTAGATGACGTCGAACTCATCACCGGTGATGGTTCTAACCTTGTACTAACCACCCATCATGGAGATTTGGGATGCCATGGATTTGGGAGGAGGGTTATGATTAGTGGAACTGCTATAATGTGAAAGGACGGTACGGCTAGGAGCAAACTGCCATAATGTTAAAGGACGGCCGGGGACGAGTAGGAGCGAACTGCTAGTGGTTTTTCGATTGTAAAAATGCTGAGTGGGGCATGCGAACGGCAGGGTAGTGGATTGCCCGGTGGATAAATGGATTCATGCACAGTACTATGGGGGCCCAATTAGATGTCATGTCTACTAGAAGCCCAATTAAATGGCTTCATGCATCTGCGTGTTCGCACGTCAAGCGTCGGGAAAATTACAGGTGATACGAAGCTTTCCATGCTCCCATGATACGGGCTTCCTAGAGCCCTTGGATCTGAGATCGAACGGTTGCATGGCGTGATTCTAAACCTATGGGTGAATATCCTATCCTGGAGGGTTATTCTGCAAATTTTCAGCAACTTAGCATGCGACCGTTCGATCTCGCATCCAAAGGCTGTCAGCAGCCCGTATCATGGTTGCGCCTACCACAACCGTCGTCTCGCTCGCGTGGTCGTGCCCTTGGAGATTTCAGACGGCTATAAATGAGCATTTTTGCCTACTTCGCATGCATGAAACTACTTCATCCAGGTGCTTTAGGCTATCTGATGTTGGTATGTCATATATAGTCATCACTTAGTCACTCATAAACAAGGTTAGCCATAAGGTTGGCTATAAGAGTATTTTTTTACTTCTCCACATCTCTTTCTTCATAGTATTTATTGCATTCCCAAAGCTCCACCTTGTACAGGTGCTAAGCCTGCCATGTAGGCAAAAAAATTGATGTGGCAAGGTAATTAAAAGAGGAGAGATGAGTGTAGTGACCCAGGAAGAAACAATGCCAAGTGCGGGAACCTAGGGAAAACACTTAAATGAAAGAAGCCCACCAATGCATGGATAACTTTAGTTGCTAAATCATTAAATGAAGGATGTTTAGCTACAACAAGTTAAGCACCTTTGCATTGGGGACATTGGTTGCTTAGCTGTTTAATGTGCTTAGCACCTCATCTTATCACTAGTACCTGGCACCTGTATACCATGGAGGTGGTCCGGCATCGAGAGACTCACACCAGTCGTAGCACTGCAGTAATAATAATAATGGCAAGACAAATCACAGGGCCCCACCTATCTAGCAGTAATAAGCCGTCAAATCACAGCCCTACATTTGCAGCAGCCTACTCCCTCCTCTTCTCGCCTCTCTGTGGAACCGACTAGGCGGAACTGCCCCGCCTACCACACGAGAAAAGCCCCGCCCTCAAATTTTAAATATAATTTTGTATCCATGGATTGCGCCATGGAGCAAAGCATCGAGAAAACAGCGGTACACATGTATACAACATGCCCTTCACATTCGCGTCGCACCCTAGACGGTCGATCGGTCTGGCACACCGCTCTCCGAATGGAATGCGTGTAATATTGCATCTGCACACACATGTGGGACCGCAATTGAGAACCGACCATAGGCACACTCCCCGGCCCTGCAAGTCGGCTGGGTTAATAGAAGAGAGAGATGAGCGATAGTACTGGAGCAGTGTTGTACATACATCGGTGCCTGGACGATCCCTGCATGACACGGGAGATCAGTTCGTCCATGCATGTGACCAGACTCCAGCAGACGGCTGGATTGGCAGGCTGTGTTGTACGGGGCTATAGTTTTGATGAGAAATCTAAAAAAGTTATCTTGTCATCTCGCAATATTAGGTGTCATATGCTTCAGATCACTGCGAGGGTTAAACAACGACAACTAAGTTCCTCCAAGGAGCTGGTCATTGGGGGCACATGCACGAAGACTACTCGGCTGCCATCTAGGTCAAGCCGGCTATGTTAATTAGGACATCTATCGATTGACCTGTCGGTGTCAAAACAAGCGGATCTCGGGCAGGGGTTCCCGAACTGTGCGTCTAAGTCTAATGGTAACAGGAGGTGGGGGACACAATGTTTACCCAGGTTTGGGCCCTCTCGATTGAGGTAATACCCTACTTCCTACTTGATTGATCTTGATGATATGAGTATTACAAGAGTTGATCTACCACGAGATCGTAGAGGCTAAACCCTAGAAGCTAGCCCATGATTATGATTGTTGTTGTCCTACGGACTAAACCCTCCGATTTATATAGACATAGGAGGGAGCTAGGGTTACACAGAGTCGGTTATAGAGATGGAGATCTACATATCCGAATTGCCAAGCTTGCCTTCCATGCAAAGGAGAGTCCCACCCAGACATGGGACGAAGTATTCAATCTTGTATCTTTATAGTCCAATAGTCCGGCCAAAGTATATAGTCTGGCTGTCCGAGGACCCCCCCTAATCCAGGACTCCCTCAGTAGCCCCTGAACCAGAATTCAATGATGATGAGTCCGGCGCGCAGATTGTCTTCGGCATTGTAAGGCGGGTTCCTTCTCCAAATACTCCATAGAAGATTTTGAACACAAGGATCATGCCCGTCTCTACAAAACAAATTCCACATACCACCGTAGAGGGCACAACTTTCCACAAATCTATTCTGCTGACAACGTTTCATAGCGTGACATCACGCCACGGCCCGGTCATTATTCAAACTGTTTTTCTCAACCAGCTGCTACACGTATTGCGAGGTGGTTTTATTGGCACGTCTTGTCGAAGCAGAGATCGTGTTCCCCTTATCACGGTATTCCCATCAATATGGGTGTGGGTAACCCAATCGCGCTTGTTAAAGGGGCCAAGGCCTGTCCTTTTCTCCCCATGCTCGATCCTTCTATTCCTCCACCTTGAGTTCCAACACCCAAGGCTCAAGCTAAGCGCTTCGGACCTTCAATCATGTCCGGATCCAACCTTCAAGGCCGGTGGATGGCCTCCTCTATCGCAGAGTCGGACATCAAGAAGCTTAGGGAGGCCAGGTATCTCACCGCTAAAATCCCGCACAGGCTGCCTGCTCAAGGGCAGGTCATCCCCACTCCCGAACCCAACGAGAGTGTCGTATTTGTTTCCCACTTCCTCTGAGGGCTAGGTTTTAGTCTTGATCCCTTTGTGAGAGGGCTCATGTTCTATTACGGGCTAGATTTCCATGATCTAGCTCCAGATTCCATCCTTCACATCTCGTCGTTTATCGTCGTGTGTGAGGCCTTCCTCCGCATCACCCCACACTTTGGCTTATGGCCCAAGACCTTCAATATGAAGCCGAAGATAATTGATGGGCGACACACAAAGTGTGGAGGTTCTATAATAAGCAAAGGCGCTGACGCCCTATGGCCAAAGGGTTCCTTCCCGGAGGTGTCTGACTTATGGCAACGGAAGTGGTTCTACATCACAGCTCCCCGAGGTACAAAGTGGGCGGCCACTCCTGCCTTCCGCTCGGGCCCTCCGCCTCAACTAGCGTCATGGGTCAACAAGGGACTAGACTGGGGGCCAGTAAATGACATGTGTTGGTGTCAAAACCGGCGGATCTCGGGTAGGGGGTCCCGATCTATGCATCTCAGGCTGATGGTAATAGGAAGCAAGGGACACAATGTTTACCCAGGTTCGGGCCCTCTCGATGGAGGTAAAACCCTACTTCCTGCTTGATTAATATTGACGATATGAGTAGTACAAGAGTAGATCTACCACGAGATCATAGAGGCTAAACCCTAGAAGCTAGCCTATGATGATTATGATTGTAGTTGTGATCAGCCTTCTAAGGACCAACCTCTCCGATTTATATAGACACCGGAGAGAGCTAGGGTTTACATGGAGTTGGTTACAAGGAAGGAAATATAATATCCGGATCGCCAAGCTTGTCTTCCACGCAATGGAGAGTCCCATCCAGACACGGGACAGAGTCTTGAGTCTTGTATCTTCACGGTCCAATAGTCCAAACGATGTATATAGTCCGGCTGTCCGGATACCCCCTAATCCAGGACTCCCTAAGTAGCCCCTGAACCAGGCTTCAATGACGATGAGTCCGGCGCGCAGTCTTGTCTTTGGCATTGCAAGGCGGGTTTCTTCTCCGAATACTCCAAAGTAATTATCGGACACTTAAACCGTGTCCGGATCTGCAAAATGATCTTCCCATACCACCGTAGAGAGAATGATATTTCACAAATGCAATCTGCTGACAACTTTGTTAGACAACGTGACGTCATTACAGTCGGGTCATTACTCAAACTGTTTTCCCACAACCAGCCACAGCGCATATTGCGAGGCAGTTTCCCTGACACGTCTTGTCAAAGCAGAAATCGTGTCCCCTTATCACGGGAATCTCATCAATACGGGTATGGGTATTCCCACCGCGCCATCAATCGTGGCGCTTTGGAAGTAAGCAATTCTCAACGGGCAAGTGGGGAGGCGCACCTCTTTCGTCGCCTCTTATAAAGGGATAAGAGTTCCCCATTTTTACCCACGCCTTCCTCCTCCTTTGCTCACCCTTGCCCCCTCGAGCTCCAGCGCCCTAGCCCAAGTCTTCTCCGCACAGCTAAACATGTCCGGAGCAGGAGGCAAGTGGGTGGCCTCCACCGTGAAAGAGAAGCATATCGCGAATCTTCGGGCGACCGGATACTTGACCGCAGATATCACGCACCGGCTACCGGACAAAGGGCAGGCCATTCTGACCCCGGAACCTCACGAAAGGGTCGTGTTTGTCGCCCACTTCGTCCGTGGACTGGGATTTCCACTTCATCCCTTCGTCAGCGGGCTCATGTTCTACTACGGGCTAGATTTCCATGATCTAGCCCCAAATTTTGTCCTCAACATCTCGGCGTTCATTGTCGTATGCGAGGCCTTCCTCCGCATCAAGCCTCACTTCGGCCTGTGGTTGCAAATCTTTTGTGTGAAACCGAAGATCGTGAGCGGCCAGCAAGCGGTGTGCGGAGGGGCCATGGTGGGCAAGATGCCTAATGTCACCTGGCTTGACGGCTCCCTTGCGGAGACCGTGAAAGGGTGGCAGTTGGGGTGGTTCTACATCACCGAGCCGCGCGGTGCCAATTGGGCAGCGGCCCCCGAGTTCCGATCCGGAACCCCCATGCGGCTCACCTCCTGGGAAAAGAAGGGCCTGGCCTGGGGCGAACCTACAGAGCTGATCGGACTCCAAAACTGCATCAAGAGCATGAAGGACAAGAACATCAAGCTTGTCAACGTGATACAGGTCATGCTCGTTCGCCGGATTTTTCCGTGCCAAAGGTGGGCATTTAATTTGTGGGAGTTCGTCTCGGCCGAACACCAGACACTTCGGAGGCTCTACGGCATGACGCATAAAGACGCATGGAAGGCGTTGTTCAAGGCCTTCGAAGTACCTCCTCCCACATCCGAGGACCGTGGACTTCACGCCGCGCGGCCTCCTCGTCCGGTGAGTTTTCTGACTACCACCGGATTCAGCTCTTCCCAATATATTCATGAGGGAGTTTTAAGTAATTGCGTATATTTGATCAGGATTATGTGGAGACAGCGGAGCGAATTGACTGTCCGGCTCCGCTGCCAGAAGGCCCAGCTGATGCTCTCCCGACGGAGATGCTAGTCCCGGCGCCCTACAAGGCACCGTAGAAGAAGGCCGAAAAGAAGGCCCCGGGGACCAGGAAGGGTCTCCGGCGTAAGGTTGTACTGGAAGCCTCGTCCTAAGACGATGAGGCAAACTCCTCCCCCGAAGGGGAGGAAGAAGAAGAAGGGGCCGCCCCATCCGGAGAGGATGGGGGGCCTGTGAAGGCAGACTAGGGGGCCGGGAAAGGCCCTCGGCGCAAGGCCCTCATACCCATGTTGTCCGACAACGACGAGGCATATTCCTCCCGCGGAGGCGGTGGGAAGCAAGAAGAAACTCTACCTCCCCACATCGGGGAGGAGAAAAAGAGGAAAGCCGCCCCGGAGGAGGAAGCTGGGACGTCCAAGAAGGGAAAGGTGTCCCTTCCGGACTACTCTGCCACGGCCGCCCATAGCGATGAGGGGTGGCTGCCCAGGGGGATGCCCCTAGCGCGATTGAAAGTATCCGCACTCTATCGTGATTTTACTTCATAGTCTTTTTATAATGCCGAACATGTATGCAGTCCGGCCAGGGTTGATCCTGAGGTATCGTCTTCGAATGGGTCCCTGAGCGATTCAGCGATGAACTCGCTCCTGACGGCCACTACTCCTCAGCCTGCGGATGACACGGAGGTGTTGTCTCGAAGGCTCCCAAAGCGGGGGGAGGTGACTCTGGAGAAGCCCCAAGGCGGAATTCCAGATGTCGGACATGCGGGGTTCAAGATCCCCGCGGATCGTGTCGACGAAAGCCGCGGTAGTCCGGGCACTCCACCAAACACTATTCTGGAACTCCAATGGTTCCGGACTCTGGCGAGCAGCCCCTCGTTAGGGAGGGCGAGCCATCCGTGCCGAGGACTTCCGTCACACCAGAGGCGTCGGATAGTCTCGTGGAAGCACTTCGCGGCGCTTCCATGGATGAAGAGCACCGTACTCTTATGAGTGCGGTGATTCGGAAGGTTTTGTCAGCCAAGAGCGGACTAACCGAAGCTTGCACCAGCCTCCTGACAGGCTTTGAGGTAAGTAATAAAAATGTGTGAAATTACCACCCGATAGGTAGTAGCCCCTAATACTCTATTTGGTGTTCGGAAGGAAAAGCCAAACGGAGGGTCAATTATAATCCGCAGGAGTCTAATAATAAGTGTGCATGTGAATAACCAGGATGTGCTGCTTGACGCTGCTGTCCGCACAGCCGAGGTCACCGAACTAAAGCAGGACCTGGAGTAGGCGCAGGGGGAGCTCGAACTCACGAAGAGGCAGCTCGAAGAGAACAAAGGTGAGTGATTCCCCGCTCTCATTTAATGAAGTATAGATAAAATTGGCTATTCTAACGACGAAGCGTCGTGACTGTGTAACAGGGGCCACCACCGAAGTGGCGTCTCTAAAGAAAGCGCTGTCCGAGGCTGAAGACAAGGCGGGCTTGGAATGCAAGGAGCGCAAAAAGCAAGATGCTAGAGTGGGCGAGGTACAACAAGAGCTCCAAGAGCTCGGCAAAAAGTTCGACTCCGTGGAGCATGATCTTAAGATGAAAGAGGTCGAGCTTGCGAAGGCCCTTGCGAGTATGAAAGACGCCAAGGCCGAAGCCGACAAGGCACAGCAGGAAATCCAGGCGGCCAAGAATATAGCGGCGGGTAAGACATTCTTTATGCAAAGCAAACACGTGGAGGAGGCGTTTCTTTTACTTACCCGAATTCGGAGCTCTCCAGGGGCATTCGCAGATCTGCCATGCAGCGTATCAGATGCCGCGGAGTTCTACCGTGCCAAGGAGGGGAGCTCAACGGAGAAGCTGTTCTGGTCCCAGTATGCTGGGGCCGAACACTCATTGCCTCTGAGTGACCAACTGAAGTAGTTGGTCGAACTCCACAGGGCGGCCGAAGTGGCTATGAAAGATTTCATAGTCTAGATGTGGCCTGGTGAGCCCCTGCCCACTAGCTACTTCAGCCTGATCAAGCGGATGGTGAATGCCTGTCCACGGCTTGAAGTTATCAAGCGATCCGTTTGCATTGAGGGTGCCCGTCGGGCCTTTGCCTGCGCGAAGGTGCATTGGGGCAAGCTGGATGCGGAGAAGCTGGTGAAGGACGGGCCGCCGGAGGGCAAGGCGCATCGCTATCCCGAGAAATATTACGATGGCATTATGAAGGGCGCTCGTCTCGTGGCCGATGAATGTACCAAGGACAAGATCTTTGAATAAATGTACCTTTGTCGCTGTTGTAATATAAAGACGAAGTTAATTGTGCTCTGTAGCACTGTTTGATTTAAAATATTACCTTCTGTGTGGCTGTTTATAGAATTCTGAAAGTAGGCCAGTCGTCGGCTTCCGCCCCCACGTAACTAGTACCGGTGTTCTCGAAAAACCGGATACTCTTTATCCAAATTTTTGGTCCCTTAAGGAGGTATCTGGCACAGCGAACAAGGCAATCAGACTATGCGGCTTTATAACTTTCACTTAGCCATAGAAGTCTATAATTTCAAATTTTGGCGAAGCCCCTGGAATTCGGAGGGCCGAATTGGGGCGCTATATACGCCTAAATCGGACGAGGCCGATTCATCGCCTAAAGCGGAAAAATCTTTAAGGATTTTAAGACCTCTCGAATAGCGACCAGCTCTCGCCGCATCGTGCCAGTCAGTTTTCGGCTTTCTCTACTGAGGTGCTCGTCCGGAAGAACCGGGACACAATCGCAATAGTTCTCCCTGCGCTACCTTAGCCAATATAACGGAATGTAAGGTACCAAAACAAGGGAGCCGGGCAAACCCAACTATTGACCCAAGACGTGATTCAGAGCTGATGCATATAGTGTTATAAGTTCGGGGTGCCGCACTGTTGAAAGTGTTCGGACTTGTTTTGCCGTATTATGAGGCGCTATACGAAGCCCCTGGCAAACTTATCGTACCAAGGTGTACGGATGCAATATTAAATAAATATTTGCAAGAAAAATGCGCAAATAGGAATAATAAGCTGACGCTATATTATCTCCCATTGATGAATAATACGTTTAAGCTGCTTACAATGGTTGCATTTAAGCAGAAGTAAATAGGACTATTTAACATGCCCTATCCAAAGGCAGGCTGCACGTAGGTATGTAAAACAGGTATAACGATCGTGAACAGATTCCACCTGGGTATTTCCTTTTGTGCGCGAAGCCTGTTTCCTCCTTGGTTTTCTCTCCTATGTAAGTCCGACAATCCGGCTCTTCTGAAGAGGCTGCTTCTAGAGCAATGTCCTGAAAAATAAAAAGGGAGGTATATGAAGGTATGTGGCGGTTATACCACACTGTTGACTGAGTTACTGCTGCACCTCCGCCTACGCCCATGGTATTTTGAGTGCGTAATTGTGTACGCATGGCACGAATGCTGCTTTGATGGGGCTTGAGCGGAGGCCGGACTGCTAGTCACGCTCTTGGCGTGCCTGATGATCCTATTGCAGGGTGCTCCGGACTCGCTTGACGGTGCTCGAAGTTGTTGTCGCCGGATTGGTTTGTCGGAGGAGGCCGCATTGTACTTCCGCCGTGAGGGCTGCAGTATGCTCTTCTGTTCGGAGAGAGCGGTCCATGTTTCCGTTGACTGTTATGACCCCGCCTGGTCCTCGCATCTTGAGCTTGAGGTATGCATAGCGTGGTACCGCATTGAATCTAGCGAATGCGGTTCATCTGAGCAGTGCGTGGTAACCACTGCGGAAAGGGACGATATCGAAGATTAACTCTTCGCTTCGGAAGTTATCCGGAGATCCGAAGACCACTTCCAATGTTATAGAGCCCGTACAACGGGCCTCTAATCCAGGAATTACACCTTTAAAGGTGGTTTTGGTGGGCTCGATCCTTGAAGGGTCAATGCCCATTTTGCGCACTATGTCATGATAAAGCAGGTTCAGGCTGCTCCCGCCGTCCATAAGGACTCGCGTGAGGTGGAACCCATCGATGATTGGGTCTAGGACCAATGCGGCTGAGCCGCCTTGACGGATGCTGGTAGGGTGGTCCCTACGATCGAAGGTGATCGGACAAGCTGACCATGGGTTGAATTTGGGGGCGACTGGCTCCATCGCATAGACGTCCCGTAGTGCTCGCTTCTGTTCCCGTTTGGGAATGTGGGTGGCGTAGATCATGTTGACCGTTTTCACCTCGGGAGGAAATTTCTTCTGTCCCCCCATGTTCGGACGGCGGGGCTCTTCGTCGTCATCGCTGTGCAGCCCCTTGTCCTTGTGTTCGGCGTTTATTTTGCCAGCTTGTTTGAACACCGAGCAGTCTCTATTAGTGTGGTTGGCTGGCTTGTTCGGGGTGCCATGAATTTGGCACGAGCATTCCAGTATACGGTCCAGACTGGACGGTCCCTGATTGTTCCTTTTGAACAGCTTCTTCCACTGACCGGACTTAGATCCGCTGAATCCGGCGTTGACTGACGTGTCTTCAGTGTTGTCGCCGTTGTTCCGTCGCTTATGTCTATTGCGACGTGGCTTGCCGTTATTGTCGCGGACATCCGAAGTGCCAGAATGTGGCGTAGTGCTGCTGCGAGCCAACCAGATGTCCTCGCCCGCGCAAAAGCAGGTCATTATTGTTGTGAGAGCTGCCATGGACTTGGATTTTTCCTGGCCGAGGTGTTGGGCGAGCCACTCGTCACGGATATTATGCTTAAAAGCCGCCAAGGCTTCGGCGTCCAGATAGTCGACTATTTGGTTCTTTTTAGTTACGAACCGAGTCCAGAATTTCCTGGCTGACTCTCCGGGCTGTTGAGTAATGTGGCTCAAGTCATCGGCGTCCGGTGGTCGCACATATGTGCCACGGAAGTTGTCGAGAATGCGTCTTCGTGTTTTCCCAACTGCCAATGGAATTTCTTTGGCAGGCTGTTTAGCCGATCGGGCGGGTCCTTTGAGCTTAAGGGGAAGATACTTAATGGCGTGTAGATCGTCTCCGCGGGCCATGTGAATGTGGAGAAGGAAATCTTCGATCCATACTGTGGGGTCTGTTGTGCCATCGTATGATTCGATGTGTACGGGTTTGAACCCTTCGAATTCATGATCCATCACTTCGTCGGTGAAGCGAGTAGGGTGTGTGGCGCCTGCGTCGGGCTATGTGGCTACGCAGTTCGAATTGGTCTACATGGCTGTGTTCGGCCCGGCCGGACTTGTTGATAATGTATCCGGTGTGACGGTCATCGTCGCGTGCTGGGGCGTGCCCCCGCGATCCGTAGATCGATCTTGGTTGTCCTTCTTTGTTTTCCAGTATGTCTTGCAGGTCTTTCCTGTTGCCCCGGGCCATAGTGTATTGGCGTGGGGGTACGTGCTGGTATTCGGGCTGATATGTCGTTTTATCGCGGCCACGAGGTGGCCGGTCAACCGTGTGGCGCTCGAGTCCATATTCCTCGGCTGCCAGGACTTCAGTCAATCTATCTATGAGCAGGTCTTGATCAGCTTGGAGTTGCTTCTGTTTCTTTTTCAGGCTCCTCGCAGTGGTCATAAGCCGACGCTTGAAGCGCTCCTGCTCCACGGGATCCTCACGCATGCCGAACTCGTCGTCGCCGAGGCTAATCTCATCTTCGGAGGGGGGCATGTAGTTGTCCTCCTCCGGATATCCGTCCGTCTCCTGTTTGTCTGGGCTGACCTGCTCATCTTCCTGCTCGGACAACTCGAAGGCGGGCTGATCAGGGTTGTATTCCCCTTCGGCACCATCCAGATTGTTTTCGTCTCCTGGGCCGGTATTGATGTGGTGGGGCTTGGAGCAGCCTCGACGACGCCCGTGCTTTGTCAAAATCCCTGAGGGTTTATCCTCCGTTGCCTCATTGCCATTGATTTCGTTTGGAGTGTCCACCATATATATATATATATCATAGGAAGAGGTGGTTGTCCAGTGCCCAGTGAGGGGTGGTTCATGTTCTTCTCCTGCATCGTCGTCCATACCGTCGATGTCTTCGGAGTCGAAGTCAAGCACATCGGTTAGATCATCGATCGTGGCAATCAAGTGAGTGGTGGGTGGGCAACGAATTCCTTCGTCGATTGCTTCCCACTCGAGCCGGACATAGTTCGGCCAAGAGCCTCCTGACAAAGAGAGAGACCTTAACGAGTTCAGCATATCGCCGAAGGGCGAGTGCTGGAAGATATCCGCAGCCGTAAACTCCATTACCGAGGCCCAACCAGGCTCGGCGGGCTCGGGAGCGTGCGGACTGGAACCTACGACCGGATACGAGTCCAGGGGTACGGAGTCATAGGCTTCCTTAGAGGTGAGGCCTGTTTTCGGCTCCACCCATCCTTCGGCCATGCAGCCTGCTCCGGATTTAGGTCCGGGGCTACTGCAGGGGTGATATCCCGAGCATTGTCCGGCAGCAGGTCTAAGCCGTGCTCATCGTGACTGCCCGGCACTCCTTGCACAGGCCCGATTCTGTCAAAGATCAAGTCTCCGCGGATATCGGCCGTGTAGTTCAGTTTCAAACGACACGTGGCTGTGGGCGAGCTGTCGATCGCTCCAGATGGCTGTTTAATTGGCTCATGTGCGGCCGCCGAACACGAAGATCTGTCCGGGGAGAAAAGTCTCGCCCTGGACCATGTTGTCGACGATTGAAGGCGCCATGAATCTTTGCAGTGACGGCACAGAGGAACTCTCAATGAAAGCACCAATGACGGTGTCAAAACCGGCGGATCTTGGGTAGGGGGTCTCGATCTGTGCGTCCCAGGCTGATGGTAACAGGAAGCAAGGGACACAATGTTTACCCAGGTTCGGGCCCTCTCGATGGAGGTAAAACCCTACTTCCTGCTTGATTAATATTGACAATATGAGTAGTACAAGACTAGATCTACCACGAGATCGTAGAGGCTAAACCCTAGAAGCTATCCTATGATGATTATGATTGTAGTTGTGATCGGCCTTCTAAGGACCAACCTCTCTGGTTTATATAGACACCGGAGAGAGCTAGGGTTTACATGGAGTCGGTTACAAGGAAATATAATATCCGGATCGCCAAGCTTGTCTTCCACGCAAAGGAGAGTCCCATCCGGACATGGGGCGGAGTCTTGAGTCTTGTATCTTCACGCTCCAATAGTCCGGACAATGTATATAGTCCGGCTGTCCAGATACCCCCTAATCCAGGACTCCCTCGACATGCTGACACTGAAAATCCGCATCCAAGATCTTCTCAAGAGGTATGTCAGTCTTGTGAAGGTAATGCAAGTTATGCTAGTTCATCGGATCCTGCCATGCCAGCGTCGATCTTTTCGTATGTGGGAGTTCAACCTGGAAGGACCGCGAACTATTCAACAATTCTTCGGCGTGACACTCGAAGAGATGTATGGATTGTTCTTCGGATCACGAATAAAGTGTCCGGACACCACCGAGGATGCGGGTCTCAACTACAACCGTCCCAATACCCAAGTAAGTATTTCCGCGACCGAACATACTGTCTTTTTACTTGTCACAATATCATTCTGAAAAATTGCTCTCTGCCAGGACTGGATAAGAAAGGCGGAGAGGATCAGGTGTTCGGCCCCCCTTCCCGAAGGCTCACCGGATCCTTTATTAACCAGGATGCTTGAGCGCGCACCCTGTCAGGTGCCATCAGAAGAAGATGAAGGGAGGAATAGAGAAGCCAAAGGTGGGCTTCATACCTTACACATCCAAACCGAGGGAGTAAGTGCCTCCGCGAAGGAGGATAATTGGGGAGGTGAATCTTCCCCTCTCCCCAAGGAAAGAAAAGGGCCGCCTCTGAAGGCTTGGAAACGGAGGCTTCCAAACAAGGGAAGATACCTTCGCCAGGGGGCCCTGCCCCGAAGGGCGTTCTCACCGCACAGTGCCTGCGAGGGGGCCAACCCTCAACCGAGTTGTAAGTGGATCAAAAAGTAATTTGGTAAATATATCCTGCTTCATCTATGAGAATAATAACCGAGACGTATATCTTGCAGCCCGGCTCACAGCCCTTCTCAACAGAGTTTGTCTTCGGGGGATCTTCTTCCGGAGATGATGGAGAGCGAGAGGCCTCCCCCTGCCTCCCCGCCGCCTCATGGGGCAGATGACCCTGAGGTGTCGTCACGGAGGGTTTCTCCTGATCCGCAAAGGCCAGAAGCTAACTCTTCGGCCGCCCGAAGTCCGGAGTATTCGGCTCCAAAGGAGGGCAACAGAAAGAGTCTGGGACTATCTGCTGCACAACCGGACTCGCTGATGGGTCTTATGGAGCAAGCGGCTATCTCAGAGCCGCATCATACCTTAATGGGTACGGTGGTTGAGAGGATTTCATCCGCCAAAAGCGGGTTGAATGAAGCTTTTACTAGCCTGTTAAGAGGCTTTGAGGTACGCCAAGTAATATATGTGTATTTTGGACGGTACCGCACACGCTAGTGTGCTTTGTATAGGTATTAGCCCCTGATACTTTGGTTGCCATCCAGAGGCGGCGAACAGAGGACCGTTGTCCTAGGTAATGATCACGCTACTTTTATGTGCAAGCGGCTGAGAGACCGGCGGCTGACCGGACTGCTGATTTTGCCGAACTAAAGCGGCAGCTTGACATGGCGGATGCCGACATCATGCTTGTGAACAAGCGGCTTGACGAGGCCCAGGGTATGTATTTTCGGCTTGTCGGCAAATATTAAGAGGAGCATGATTGTAGTATCTGTAATATGCTGTGACTGCAGATGGAGTTGTTGTCATGGAGACCCTTCAGGTGAAGCTTTCCCGAGCCAAGGTACAAGCCAGGATGAGTGATGCGGACGCCCTAAAGGCGGCCGAAGAGTTAAGAGCCGAACAGGCTGCTCATCGCCAGAGCAAAGAAAAAATAGCCAAGATGGTTGTTGAGCTGAAAGATGTTGCCGACCGATATGAGCTCCTTGAAAATGAAATCCAAGCGAAAGCGGCTGACCTGAAGAAGGTCTTGGAAGCAGCCAAGGAAAATCGCTCTGAAATTAGAGGGATAAGGGATGAGCTTCATGAAGCCGGGGATATCACGGCTGGGAGGCCTTTTTTGTTGCGAATGAAGTTCGGAGATCTGAAGTATGCCCCTCTGGATCAGTTATGGAGTGCTGCAGACGCTTATGCGGACTTGGCAAAGAGTGTTGCTGATGCGACTGAGTTTTTCAAAGATCGGAAAATCATGAGGTGTAAAGGTTGTTCTGGTCGCAGTTCAGTGCCCTGACGCATCCGCTGTCATTGAATGAAAAAATGGCCGCATGGGCCGAACTCCATATGTTATCCGGGCTTCCTATGAGGTCTGTCGTGGATCATCTTTGGCCAAAGGGGCCAAGGCCGGACAGTTATTTTGGTTTAGTACAACAATTCCTTGGTGTTGTGTCGCATATCGACGCTGTGAAGAGGCCGGCGTGCATAGAGGGTGCGCGGATGGCTCTTGCCCGTGTTAAGTCATACTGGGCAGGGATGGAGGCCACCGCTATTGCAACCCGGGGTCCGGCGGGAGGCCAGGACCCGGCCGAGCACTATTTTGAAAAGTCCTAGAAGGCGCCCATTTAATAGAGGCTCAGTGCTCGAAGAGTACCATGTTCGAGTGACATGTATCTGAATTCTAAAAACAATGCTATATTGATTATAAAGGTTGTGTTTATACTTTTGCCCGAAAGTATTATAGTGCCTCCTGTGCGGCCGTTTATATATGTATTGAACCTGAAAGTCTGCAGTCGTTGGCTTCAGCCCCCACGCATATAATGTGGGGGTGCTCGGAAAAGCGCGTAATCACACTTGATCCAATGTCTTGGTCCATTAAGGAGGAGATAGCGCGGCGGACCAGGCAATCGGACTATATAGCTTTAACACTTTCACTTAGCCATAGGAGTTTGATGGTGGGGCTACTATATAGCCCCTGGTACTTCCGCGTTCATCCGAATACGATGCGCGCTCGTACATGACCGGGAAACCAGTCCTTCGTTAATGAGGAGGAATCGCGAAGATTCCGCTGAGTCATCGAGTGGTTGACCAGTCTCGCGCTTTATCATGATAGTCAGTTTTTGGCTTTCTCTACTGAGGTGCTAGTCCGGATGAACGAGGGCACAATCGCAGTAGTTCTCCCGGTGCCACCTTAGCCAATAGAGCGGAACGTAAGGTAGCAAAATACAAGAGCCGGGCAAACCCAACTATTGACCAAAGACATGATTCGGAGCTGATGCATATAGGGCCAAACTTGCGACACCGAACGCTCCCTAAGGTATTCGGACTTTACAACATATACTGGGCTGAATAACACCCTCGATAATGAGCCCTGAGTTTCCAGGTACATGCATTAATTTGGCGTGACGGAATGCCAATAATGCCAGCATCCCTCCCGGTTGTGTTAAGTGTCCGGAGGGTATGAAGCAACAAAGAGACATAAAAAGAGGTTTACACAGGGTCTTAATCTAAAAAGAAACCTTTGAGCGGGGCCTGCTGCATGTCTGTGCCTTTGTCTCCGTTGTGCCGTATCCTGGAAGGGTGTAGCACGATGATCATCTGTAAAAAGGAAAAACCTAGGTGAAAGACTTCGTGCGAAAAGTTGGTTATTCTAAGCGAACCATGAAAATGCAATCTGTTATTGTATTAATAGGGTCAAGCCGAACTATGGGCTTTTTTACATACGGGTAGCCCCTAGCACCACCTATGGGGGTATATCCATAGACCCAAGCTCAGGTTTATCTGGGTTGTTACAATCGGCGGTGCGCCGGACTCGTCTAATTGTGTCCTTTGTCTTGACGACCGATCATTTATTTTGGTTGGAGAGGCCGCTCAGTGTTCGGCTGCTAGAGCCGCCACATATTCTTCCGCTCATAAGGAGCGCTCTGTATTTCCGCTAACTGTGATGACGCCACATGGACCGGGCATCTTAAGTTTAAGATAAGCATAGTGCGGTACTGCATTGAAACGACCGAAGGCCGTTCTTCCGAGTAGTGCGTGATAGCCGCTTCAGAATGGAGCGATGTCGAAGATTAGTTCTTCGCTTCGGAAGTTATCGGGAGAACCGAATACAACCTCTAGTACTAGAAAGCCTGTGCAGTGGGCCTCTACGCCTGGTATTACTCCTTTAAAGGTAGTATTACTTTGGCTGATTCTTGACGGGTCTATCCCCATTTTGTGGACAGTGTCCTGATATATCAGATTAAGACTACTGCCGCCGTCCATAAGGACTCGGGTGAGATGGTATCTGTCAATTATTGGGTCGAGCACCAAGGCAGCCGATCCTCCGTGTCGGATACTAGTCGGGTGATCCCTGCGATCAAAAGTGATCAGGCAGGCCGACCAAGGATTGAACTTGGGGGCAACGGGCTCTACACGTATACGTGTCAGAGTGCGCGTTTGCGCCTTCTCTTCGGTATGTGAGTTGCGTAAATCATATTCTTTGTTTTGACTTCTGGTGGGAATTTTTTTCTGTCCCCCAGTGTTTGGCTGGCGAGGCTCATCCTCGTCTTCACTTGGCGTCTCCCTCCCTTTGTGTTCGGCGTTTAGCTTCTGGCCTGCTTGAAAACCCAGCATTCTCTGTGGGTGTGATTTGCAGGTTTTTCGGGGGTCCATGAATCTGACATAATCTGTCCAGAATCTTATTTAGGCTGGACGGTCCATCTCTGCTGCCTTTAAATGGCTTTTTTCATTGACCGGGTCGAGGGCCCCTGAATCCTGCGTTGACCGCCGTGTTATCTGGGCTGTCTTCATTGTTTCGAGGCTTGTTTTTATTGCGTCGCGACTTCCCGTTGCCATCCCTGACTTCGGATGTGCCTGGGTCGCTGGTGCCGCTACGGGCCAACCAGCTGTCCTCGCCCGCGCAGAAGCGGGTCATAAGGCTTGTTAGGGCTGCCATTGTCCTCGGCTTTTCTTGGCTGAGGTGTCTGGCGATCCATTCATCTTGGATACTATGCTTGAAAGCCGCTAAGGCTTCGGCATCCGGGCAGTCGACAATTTGATTCTTCTTAGTGAGAAATCTATTCCAAAGCTTACGGGCTGACTCTCCGGGTTGTTGGATTATATGACTTAAATCGTCTTCATCCAGAGGTCGGACATAGGTCCCTTGAAAATTGGCCCTGAAAGCATCCTCAAGTTCCTCCCAACTTCCAATTGAGTTGTCGGGGAGGCTTTTCAACCAGTGCCGAGCTGGTCCTTTCAACTTGAGGGGCAGGTATTTTATGGCGTGGAGATC
The DNA here is from genome assembly GCA_021437245.1 of Aegilops speltoides. Classification (NCBI taxonomy): domain Eukaryota; kingdom Viridiplantae; phylum Streptophyta; class Magnoliopsida; order Poales; family Poaceae; genus Aegilops; species Aegilops speltoides. The sequence continues at coordinate 314,644,858 of CM038144.1, read as the reverse complement.
ATCTCCGCGAGCCATGTGGATGTGAAGGATAAAGTCCTCAATCCGCACCCTGTGGTATGTCGTCCGTCAGATGCCTCTATATTCACGGGTTTAAATCCCTCTGGAAATTCATGATCCAGCACCTCGTCGATGAAGCACAGGGGGTGCGCGGCACCCCTGTATTTGGATGTGTCATGGCATGCTATCGAGGGTTGTTGTGTTCGTTGTTGATTCCGAGCTGGTATTCGATCAATATGATCGTTTTGGTGGATGTGATCCGTACCATGCTTCGTAGATCCATAGATGGACATGGCCATGCCGGCTTTTTTATCCAGGCGCTCACGTAAATCGTGTGCTGATTTGTGTGCGGCATCATTAGCCGCCATGTTGCAGCCACGGGGTGGTCGGTCCAGCTGATCAGCCGTTTTATTTTTTGGCTGGATGGGCTTTATAGCCTCATCGTCGAATTTGGGAAGCAGCTTGCGCTTTGGATAGCTCTTTGTGTGGCGATTACCATCGTATTTTTCTTCGGTTTCGAGCACTTTGTTCCATCTACGGTTGAGCGTATCCTGTGCGGCCTTAAGCATTTGCTTCTACTTCTTTAAGCTCCTCGCGGTGGCAATAAGCCCTCTATGGAGGTTCTCTTGTTCCAAGTGTTTTTCTGGGATGATGAGTGCGTCGTCGTCCGGACTATTCTCCTCTCCGGAGACAGGTTGATGAATTTTACCCTCGGGATCGGCGTCATCGGACATCGGCTCCAGACTATGTTCACCGTCCCCTGGCTCATCCTGCTCCATCGTTGGGTCCATGGGGTCATCGTTTCCTTTGGAGTCGACTGGGGTATTGTTCTTTCTTGCGCTGTTATCGCTTTTTTTACTATGGCGGGATTTAGAGCGGCACCTACGTCGTCGCTTTGGTGGCTTCTCGAGGGGATTATCCTCTGTTGCATCATCGCCATCGCCTTCTTTTGGCGTATCCACCATATATATATATCATATGATGAGGTGGCAGTCCAGCGCCCTGTGGGCGGTGGTTCCTGTTTGTCTCCGGCATCGTTGTCCATACCGTCGATGTCTTCGGAGTCGAAGTCAAGTGTGTCGCTTAAGTCATCGACAGTGGCTATGAAGTGGGTGGTGGGTGGGGAACGAATTTCTTCATCGTCCGCTTCCCACTCGAGCCGGACATAGTTCGGCCAAGAGTCCCCTGACAGAGAGAGAGACCTTAATGAATTTAGCACGTCGCCCAAGGGCGAGTGCTAAAGATATCCGCGAAGGTAAACTCCATGACTGGTGCCCAATCAGATTCGATAGGCGCGGACTTACACGGTTCAGATCCTATGGCCGGAGACGAGTCCGAGGGTCCGATGACACAGATCTCTTTGGAGGTGAAGTCTGTGTTCGGCTCCAGCGCCGATGAGTGTGCGGCCTCCTTGGCGTGGTCCATCCACCCGTCCTCGGATGGCACGATCTGCTTCGGATTGATTCCCGGGGCGGCCGCAGGCGCGATCTCCCGAACACTATCCGATGGTAAATCAAAGTCATGCTCGTCGTGACTGTTCGGCGCACCTGACATGGGCTCGAATCCGTCGAAGATCAAGTCTACACGGATGTCGACAGTATAGTTCAAGCTTCCAAACCTCGACCGATGGCTGGGCGTAGCTATCGATCTGCTCCAGATGGCCATGCGAGTTGGCCCGCAGTACGAAGCCGCCGAATACGAAGATCTGTCCGCGGAGGAAAACCTCACCCTGGACCGCATCATTGAAGATGATTGAAGGAGCCATCAAGCCTTATCGTGACGACACAGTGGAACTCTCGGTGAAAGCACCAATGTCAGTGTCAAAACCGGTGGATCTCGGGTAGGGGCTCCCGAACTGTGCGTCTAAGGCTAATGGTAACAGGAGGCGGGGGACACAATGTTTACCCAGGTTCGGGCCCTCTCGATTGAGGTAATACTGTACTTCCTGCTTGATTGATCTTGACGATATGAGTATTACAAGAGTTGATCTACCACGAGAGTGTAGAGGCTAAACCCTAGAAGCTAGCCTATGATTATGATTGTTGTTGTCCTACGGACTAAACCCTCCAGTTTATATAGACACTGGAGGGGGCTAGGGTTACACAGAGTCGGTTACAGAGAAGGAGATCTACATATCCGAATTGCCAAGCTTGCCTTCCACGCAAAGGAGAGTCCCACCCGAACACGGGACGAAGTCTTCAATCTTGTATCTTCATAGTCCAACAGTCCGGCCAAAGTATATAGTCCGGCTGTCCGAGGACACCCTGCTCAAGATTGACCCCTTTTCTACAAGTTTGTCTTTAATTTGAGCTTTGATCCTCGTCTAGTTTGTCCGTCTGGATTCATGACGTCTCCTTGGGGCAGTGAGGTTATGGTTTCTTGTCATGTGGAATTTTTTCGTGTTATATGTTGTAACGCCCGGATACTTAAGCTACAGTAACTCTCTACTAATGATGCCACGTCATCACATTACTGTTGCTAATCCTCAGTTGATCCAAATCACTATTCAATTTCAAATTCAAATTTATCAAACTTCAAAACTAAAATGTTCACAATATTCTATAAATTCCCCTGATCATTGTCATGTTGGAACCAACCTCATTTGAATTCCCAAAATGCCCCTGGGATTTAATTTAGTGATCCAGCATCAATTAAATGGACCTTTTCAATTTATAAAAATTGTTAGGTAACTACTTTTTGACCCCAAGCTTTCTGTGCCACTGTAAAATTTTGTGCTAAAAATTTATGTGCCAAGTTTCAGTTATAGCAAAAGTCGTTTGCTGCATGAGCTAAATGCAAAAGAGTGGTGGAAATATTACAGGAAGTAAAAAGGGAAAATATGGGAGACCAACTGTGCACGTAGGCCTAACTACTACTCTGTTAGTGGGCTCTAGTGGCACTATGCACCTTAGCCCATCTAGCAGCAATGGCCCAGCCCAACCAACCTATAGTGGCCCAGCCCACCTCCCCTCATCTCCCTCCTCTCGCTACAGGAGAATAGAGAGGGCGTGGCAGCCATCCCGCGGCTATGGCCTTCCCCACCACGCGGCCATCCCCAACCCCCCCTCTTGGTTAAAGAGCACGCCCTGGAACCCTAGATCGAAACCCTAGCTTAATTCCCCTCACTCCTTCCCTCACCATCATCGTTTTGGACGCGCTCGAGCTCGTGGTTGCCATGGCCGACCTCGTCGACGCGCCCACCCTCATCCCTCGCTACCTGAGGTCGCGTCCAGGAGCTCCGACGAGTTCGTCTACGTCATCTACGGCCACCCAATCGAGCTCGGCGCCTCTGCTTCATGCGGATCGAGCTTCTTCTTCCTCGGTTGCCGCCGGCATTCGTCTTCAAATTCGACCGCACTGCTGCTCCTAAACCGTCAACGAGCCATCCTTGAGCTCCACAAAGGAGGCCCTCGACCGATTCCCCTATTTTTCCCTTGTATCCATCACTGTGAGTTGTCGTGTTGAATTCGCCATGGTCGCTACTCGATCTCCACTCCCACGCCGCACTACCGCTGTTCCGGCCACCTGCTTGCCATGGTCGCCCCCCTGCGACACGCTGCAGCGCTTCGCGCAGATGCCTTCAATCGCTGCCGCAGCTCGGCGCGCGCGCCGCCGCCAGGCTCTCGTGCCCCGATGCGCAATGCCTCGCTTTGTCTCCGTCGCGGCAACCCCGCCGCGGCCCCACCCGCCCCACATCCACGCCCGCTTTCGCTGAAGCTGCCGGCGCCGCCCGTGCCCCGGTCGCGAGGCCGTCCGCGGCTGCGCCGGCTCGCTCCCCAAGACGCCGCTTCCCCAGCTCGCCCTCGCCTTGCCGTCGCCTCTGCACTACACGACCCTCTGCCGCCGCAGAGCCAGCGCCCGCCCTAGCCGAGCTCGGCCTCGCCCAGCGGCGCCTCTGCGTGGAGCCCTTTATGCTCACCACCGTGGGTGCTGCCACCACGGCCACCGCGCCGCCAGGTGCGTGGCTTCAGGCAGCGGCGTGCCTCACTGTGTGGCCAACAAGGCCACTGCCCTATGGGGCCACCCCTTAAAAAAAGAAAAGAAAGATATAAAAAATGATTGAAGATGAGGCACTTACAAAGGGCCCTATGAAGCAAGCGGTTGACGGTCAACCCTTTGACTATGTCAACTGGGTCCTCCTGGGCCCCACTGTCAGCCTCTGTGTACAATCTGTGTACACAGGGCTGGTTACCCATAGCGTTTTAATCTTTATTTTCGAATTAATATTAATTTCAGAAAATGTTTAAAACTTTGAAAAATCATAATAAATAATCCGTAATTCGGATGAAAAAGTTTTCTACATGAAAGTTGCTCAGAACGACGAGGCGAATCCGAACACGCAGTCTGTTTACCTGTCAGATGCCTCTAACTATCTGAGCATGAAACTTTCCCCTCCGATCATCTGTCTGACACAGGTCCGGAACCGGGAAAACATTCCCGGTTGGTTTTCCCCTTCTCCTATATCGTGTAGCCTTACGTTAGGTCACACCCGGCACAGCTTATTGCCTTGTTATGCTTTGTGATGCTATGCCTGTTTTATATTTACTGTTTCTTTCCCCTCTTCTCTCCGGTAGACCCTGAGACCGATGCCCCCCTGTGATCGACTACGTCGACGACGACCCCTCCTTGCCAGAGCAACCAGGCAAGCCGCCCCTTTGATCATCCCGATATTGCCCATTCCATTCTCTCATGCTTGCATTAGATTTTGCTACTGTAATTGTTTGCTCCTATTCTGATCCATAGCCTGCTTTTGTATCTGATGTTGTACCTTACATGCTTATCCTAAACTGCTTAGTATAGGTTGGTTAGTGATCCATCAGTGACCCTCCCACTTGTCCTTGTTGCCCTTGCTTCATCATCGACGACTCGATCTACGTGATCGAAGACCAGGCCCCGACACCGCACATCACTTCCCCTTAGTTGCTCAACACTACTGGGTTACTATCGAGTACCGAGGGTGAACCTCTTCAGCACTTCTGATGTTAACCCTGTAGTGTAGTCATTCGGTCGTGGTCATCGAGGGTGATTTCCTCCTTAACCACTTCCGATACGACTCTGTCGTGCAACCCTCTCAAGTGTGAACTTCGAGGGTGATTCCTCTTATGTTCACCTTGATGATTACATTGAGTGGAGTTCACCGGGGGTGATTCCTCGGGTTTTACCCTTGATGTTAAGACACACAGTTACTATGATTACTATGACTTTACACTGAACCATGTTACTAAAGACGGTCCGCCTCGAGGGGTACCAGCGAGCATAATTGCAGTGATGTGGAGTCGGGTTGACCGAAGGTGCCCGAGATAATTACGAGGCGTGGCGGGCATTCTTAGCCCTTGCCGCAAGTCCTCGAGACGGGCAACGGGTCACATCTTTCGTGAGTCTCTGCTTGTTACCGCGCATTCCTAATCCACTACGATTTGGATATTTGATCCGAGGGGCCTCTGGCCTGATAGCACTAACCATCACGTGGGCATAGTATGGGCGTTTTGCGTTGTATGCATCAGCCGAAGCTTAATAGACGCGGCGATCGAGTGGGCGCTACTGGGTTGGACCGGTAAGCTTCTTCCTTTTAAGGAGGTAGCTAGGTCCGCTCACCGCCACAGACGCAACGTGAGGAGTTCCCGGGGAGATGGCCCATGACCCCTGGGGGCATAGGTTTAGTCCGGCGTGCTGGCCTCTCTATTAAGTCTAGGTCGGGTTGCAGCGTATTGTTTGGCCAAGGCCGGGCATGACCCAGGAAAGTGTGTCCGGCCGGAGTCAATCGAGCGTGGTGGGTAAGTTGGTGCACCCCTGCAGGGAAGAAAACATCTATCGATAGCCTGTCCTACGGTAACGGACACTTGGAGTTGTATCCCGATCGATACAACTAGAACTGGATACTTGTGATGAGAACTGGATGGTGATGAGAATTGGATTGTGATGATAACTGGATAGTATGGCTCTGGGATGCTTTTCTCGCAGGAGTCGAGAAAGGATCTCCACGAGGTTGATAACACTTCTACTACTTTACTTTATGCTACTCTACTCCCTCCGGTTGCTGCAAGATGGTGGTTTCCAGAAGATGCTAGTCTTTGATAGGACTAGGCCTTCTCTCTATTCTAGCATTTCTGCAGCCTAGTCCACATATACAGCCCATTTCATTGATACCGATGCATATGTAGTGTAGATCCTTGCTTGCGAGTACTTTGGATAAGTACTCACGGTTGCTTTGTTCCCCCTTTTCCCCCTTTCTTCTTCTTTCCGGTTGATGCAACCAGATGTCGGAGCCCAGGATCCAGACGCCACCTTTGAAGAAGACTACTACTACCACGAGGGTGCCTACTACCTCATGAAGACCGCGACGACCAAGAGTAGTTAGGAGGCTCCCAGGTAGGAGGCCTTGCCTTTTCGATCAATGTTGCTTTTGTGCTAGCCTTCTTAAGGCAAACTTGTCTAACTCATGTCTGTACTCAGATAGTGTTGCTTCCGCTGACTCTTGTGTATTCGAGCTTATGTATTCGAGCCCTTGAGGCCCCTGGCTTGTAATATAAAGCTTGTATTATTTTATTTTGTGTCTAGAGTTGTGTTGTGATATCTTCCCGTGAGTCCTTGATCTTGATCGTACACATTTGCGTGTATGATTAGTGTACGATTGAATCGAGGGCGTCACAAGTTGGTATCAGAGCCGACTGCCTGTAGGTAGCCCCCTTTCAAAACTCCTTGGCCGAAGTTGAGTCTAGTCACTGAAAAACTTTTACTAACATTGACTGTGTGTCTTACGGGCCCACGTCGCCATTGGGTGGTATTAGGATCTTTTATTTCTCGACCTATACTCTGGGACTCTGATCTCTCGTCTATTCGGGTTAAAGATTTTACTAACTCAACTTTAGGTTCTCGTAACCACTTCCTACCGGAGAGCCCCTTCAATCCAGATGATCGCTTGCTGCTTTAGAAGATTTCGAAGATACTCTCCGATGTTTTCCTGAATCCCTTGTGCCCTTCGCCGTTGCAATTCATATCACCGATAAATCCCTCTGGATAACTACATACACTTGTCGCTCATACCTTCATCCCCGGTTGTCTTGTTATTACAAGATACCCCGAAATACTTGTCGTTGTTCCGAGAATCCTTTTGAGCCTATTGCTTTGCAGTTCCTTGTCGCCTGAATACACCGACAAATTAATCCTCACACATATCGAGGATTTGTTTTTCCCCAGTTGTTCATATGTTTCACAAAAGTCTTTGATATACTATTCGATCTTTCGATAATCCTCAACAACCTGTTGTTCTTAAAATTCTTGCTTGTTTGCATTATGGATAATCCCATAAGTCTAGTAATCTTATTGGCATCCTTTGTCACTATCCTTTTGAGTCCGTTGATTCAATATGTTGCAGGTGCTCGCAATCCTCAGTCTGATCATATAATTCATCCTTCTGGCTTGGACGTCATTTGACCAAGAGCTGTTTCTCGACCAATCAAATTGTTGTCGATTGTATCCCTAAGGCTATTCAACTTACTTATCTTTAGATCGAGGCGTCGCTTCGATCTTATATTTTGAAATCATGATTTCTTTGCATTTAAACATCGAATTATTCAGATGTTTCTCTAATCCGAAGCCTTTGCATTATTTCTTCTTTTGGTTGAGTACCGATACTCACATCAGATCCTATATGGACCGCCAGATCCTTTGTTGGATTTTATCCGACAAACGTCCTTCATATTCAATAACCTTTTGAGCCTTTCCTTGGATACATAATGCCTTTGGTAAATTGTCTCCTCTGCCTTCTCAACCATGCTCTGCCTTCGAGCTTGTGTTATATTACTCCTGAGGTTTGTGGTATATGTTCCTAAGATGCCCCCATGGGTTGAACCTATGCCTTCCCTAATCCATGTGAACCCGAGAGTTTTCACGAGTCATACTCTTCTGGTGTTTTTCCAGATATAATTTCAACACTACAACTTCATCAAAAGCGAGAAGTAAATGAAATGATATGCATTGTAGAAGTGGGAGTCGACCTTGAACTTTGTGTTCATGCCCGTGGGCACGATGTAGATCTTATCATGGAAGTTTCTTGTGATAATAATAATCCCCTTGTTATAAGTTCATCTAGTATCTATGATTGGTCCTTTGCAACCGTGGTTCTGACCATGATTGTTCCCCTTTGATTCCATTTCTCGCACAAGTTCACACACTTGTCTTCTGCAGATCAATGCAACTCCACAACCTCTATTTTGATCTTCCTTCCAGTATTACCCTCCGGTATCTCGAGAATATCAAAGAAACTGTGTTGCCTCCTATGAGTCTTCATCTTGTATTGCTTCTCACCGAATTTAGATTTCCCCCGGGGTCTGAGTTATTAATCACTCGAGGACACTGATAAGTGAATCGGTTGAATCGATTCCGCACTCCGATCCTATAACTCTAAGTAATTTTCATTGCTTACGAGTTTAATAATCCTTCTAGTCATTCCTAGCCTGGCCGACTATGTCATTATCGTGCTAAATTTTAACTATGCTACCTGGTCCTTCTTCCCGGAGCATAATTTTCGATGTTAAGATAAGCATACATCGATCTTTCTCGTCATATCATTTCACCTTGAACAGCAAGTTTGTTTTCGACTTTGTGTCGTACTCATGGTTTCAATAACCTTTCGCTTCATCATTCCTTTGACTTGATGTCACCGTCGATCAATTACATCTTCATGAAATCTCTCGACAAATGTGTCGTGATCATCATCAACATTCTGAGCTATTCTAGGATATCAATCGAATTCATGATGAGAAATACCATCTTCGCCCCTCTAATATTGAGTTATCATCGACTAACCCCTTGTCTTCTTTCCAACACATGATTGATCATGTCTTGGTTATACCTTGGACTCCTTGCTATTCCTGCAATTGTTCTTTGAGTATTTCTTGTGATCTTCAACTCCAACCCCTACTTGGAACACCATGTTAATGCTACCTCGAAGCACGACTGAGGTGTTCCGAACATCAACAAGAACATTGGGAACACATTGTCGAATGTTTATTGATCTATTATCCAAACACCGTTGTATGGGTAATATCACGATTCTTCCCTCGCCCCTTTTATCTAAATGTTTTTGAACTTGTTGTCATATCATGTATATCCTGCTCCGTTTCCCCTTGGGAAGGATATACTCGCAATTCTTGTGTGTAAACACATTTTCCTTTCCAATGTTATGATTAATCTAATGATCACCTTTTCTTTTCCATTGTTTTGTTTAACCTTTCTGGTGGTTGATGAGAGCTAAGCAGTAATAGTTCCCTGCTTATGAAAACACCTCGGTGTACAATTTGTCAGTAAGACCTTGTTATTAATGTTGATGACATTCCGGTAACCACCGATGGACGAGAACTTTGCCTATTGGTCCGCCTCGTTTAACGAGCAGGAAAATGGTTCTCTTCGTCCCTCGCCCTTGGTACCAACGTTGTTGCCAATTTAACTGACAGTCTATACTCTGACCTGCCTTGCTATCATCGCCCTCCCTACTTTTAATCCACATTGTGGGCCCATAACCCACAGTTCCACAGGATCGAAACCTGACTCTCCTGTACAACCTTGATTCCGAACTATTCCTGGCACTCGGCTTCGTATGTAATACACGAGCTAACTTCCTCACCATGTTTCATTTCGGTACCAGAGGCAACATTACTCTTCTTTGCTCTGAACCCCTTCATCACCTATTTTAGGCATCAGCTAGATGCCTACTTGGGTAAAACTTGTTGAATCTCCGTATAGCACTCTCGATACGTCCTGGTGCTTCTAAAATCTCCTTCCTTGAGATAACTATTGGATACTGATCCTTTCAGACATTCGTCCTTATAGCTTCCCATTACTCCACCTCTTAAATCTCGGGACGAGATTTCTTGTAGTGGAGGAGAATTGTAACGCCCGGATACTTAAGCTACAGTAACTCTCTACTAATGATGCCACGTCATCACATTACTGTTGCTAATCCTCAGTTGATCCAAATCACTATTCAATTTCAAATTCAAATTTATCAAACTTCAAAACTAAAATGTTCACAATATTCTATAAATTCCCCTGATCATTGTCATGTTGGAACCAACCTCATTTGAATTCCCAAAATGCCCCTGGGATTTAATTTAGTGATCCAGCATCAATTAAATGGACCTTTTCAATTTCTAAAAATTGTTAGGTAACTACTTTTTGACCCCAAGCTTTCTGTGCCACTGTAAAATTTTGTGCTAAAAATTTATGTGCCAAGTTTCAGTTATAGCAAAAGTCGTTTGCTGCATGAGCTAAATGCAAAAGAGTGGTGGAAATATTACAGGAAGTAAAAAGGGAAAATATAGGAGACCAACTGTGCACGTAGGCCTAACTACTACTCTGTTAGTGGGCTCTAGTGGCACTATGCACCTTAGCCCATCTAGCAGCAATGGCCCAGCCCAACCAACCTATAGTGGCCCAGCCCACCTTCCCTCATCTCCCTCCTCTCGCTACAGGAGAATAGAGAGGGCGTGGCAGCCATCCCGCGGCTATGGCCTTCCCCCAGCCACGTGCGGCCATCCCCAACCCCCCCTCTTGGTTAAAGAGCACGCCCTGGAACCCTAGATCGAAACCCTAGCTTAATTCCCCTCACTCCTTCCCTCACCATCATCGTTTTGGACGCGCTCGAGCTCGTGGTTGCCATGGCCGACCTCGTCGACGCGCCCACCCTCGTCCCCGCGCCCTGAGGTCGCGTCCAGGAGCTCCGACGAGTTCGTCTACGTCATCTATGGCCACCCATTCGAGCTCGGCGCCTCTGCTTCATGCGGATCGAGCTTCTTCTTCCTCGGTTGCCGCCGGCATTCGTCTTCAAATTCGACCGCACTGCTGCTCCTAAACCGTCAACGAGCCATCCTTGAGCTCCACAGTGAGGCCCTCGACCGATTCCCCTATTTTTCCCCTTGTATCCATCACTGTAGTTGTCGTGTTGAATTCGCCATGGTCGCTACTCGATCTCCACTCCCACGCGCACCCGCCTGCTGTTCCGGCCACCTGCTTGCCATGGTCGCCCCCCCTGCGTCCGCACACGCGCGCTCCGCAGATGCCTTCAACTGCTGCCGCAGGCCCGGCGCCTGCGCCCGTCGCCGCCTCGTGCCCCCCGATAGCCGCAATGCCTCGCCTGTCTCCCGTCGCGGCAACCCCGCGCGCCGCCCCCCGCCCCACGCCCACGCCCGCTTCGCGCTGCTGCCGGCCGCCCGTGCCCCGGTCGCGAGGTCGCTGGCAGCGCGCGGCCTCGCCCCCCGACGTCGCTTCCCGGCTTGCCCTCGCCTTGCCGTCGCCTCTGCTACACGACCCTCATCGCCGCCGCCAGAGTAGCCGCCCGCCCTAGCGGCGCTCGCCTCTGCCCGCGCGCCGCTGCGTGGAGCCCCTTGCGGCTCGGCCACCGTGGCTGCTTGCCGCCCCACGGCCACCGCCGCCGTGCGATGTCTTCAAGGCCACAGGCGCGTGCCTCTGCTGTGGCTAACAGGCCCTTGCCCTATGGGGCCACCCCTTAAAAAAAGAAAAGAAAGATATAAAAAATGATTGAAGATGAGGCACTTACAGGTGGGCCCTATGAACAGTGCGGTTGACCAGTCAACCCCTTTGACTATGTCAACTGGGTCCTCCTGGGCCCCACTGTCAGCCTCTGTGTACAATCTGTGTACACAGGGCTGGTTACCCATAGCGTTTTAATCTTTATTTTCGAATTAATATTAATTTCAGAAAATGTTTAAAACTTTGAAAAATCATAATAAATAATCCGTAATTCGGATGAAAAAGTTTTCTACATGAAAGTTGCTCAGAACGACGAGGCGAATCCGAACACGCAGTCTGTTTACCTGTCAGATGCCTCTAACTATCTGAGCATGAAACTTTCCTCCGGTCATCCGTCTCGACATAGTCCGAACCGGAAAACATTCCTGTTGGTTTTCCCTTCTCCTATATCGTAGCCTTACGTTAGGTCACACCCGCACAGCTTATTGCCATGTTATGCTTTGTGATGCTATGCCTGTTTTATATTTACTGTTTCTTCCCCCTCTTCTCTCCGGTAGACCCCGAGACCGATGCCCCTCGTGATCGACTACGCCGACGACGACCCCTCCTTGCCGTGAGCAACCAGCAAGCCCCCTTTGGTCATCCCGATATCGCCCATTCCATTCTCTCATGCTTGCATTAGATTTTGCTCTTGTAATTGTTTGCTCCTATTCGATGCATAGCCCGCTTTTGTATATCGATGTTGTACCTTACATGCTTATCCTAAACCGCTTAGTATAGGTTGGTTAGTGATCCATCGCTGACCCCACTTGTCCTTGTTGCCTTGCTTCATCATCTACGACTCGATCTACGTGATCGAAGACCAGGCCCCGACACCGCACATCACTTCCCTTAGTTGCTCAACACTCCGGGTTACTATCGAAGTACCGAGGGTGAACCTTCAAGACGCCGATGTTAACCTGTAGTGTAGTCATTCGGTCGTGGTCGCCGAGGGTGATTTCCTCCTTAACCACTTCCGACACGACTGTCAGGTAACCCTCTCAAGTGTGAACTTCGAGGGTGATTCCTCTTATGTTCACCTTGATGATTACATTGAGTGGAGTTCACGGGGTGATTCCTCGGTTTTACCCTTGATGTTTAGACACACGCTACTATGATTACTATGACTTTACTTTGAACCATGTTACTAAAGACGGGTCCGCCTCGAGGGTACCCAGCGAGCATAATTGCAGTGATGTGGAGTCGGGTTGACCTGGAAGGTGCCCGAGAGATAATTACGAGGCGTGGCCGGGCATTCTTAGCCCTTGCCGCAAGTCCTCGAGACGGGCAACGGGTCACATCTTTCGTGAGTCTCTGCTTGTTACCGCGCATTCCTAATCCACTACGATTTGGATATTTGATCCGAGGGGCCTCGCCCGATAGCACTAACCATCACGTGGGCATAGTATGGGCGTTCTGCGTCAGATGCATCACCGAAGCTTAATAGACGCGGCCGACCGAGTGGCGACGCCGGGTTGGACTGGTAAGCTTCTTCCTTTTAAGGAGGTAGCTAGGTCGCTCACCGTCGCGACGCATAACGTGCAAGGAGTTCCGGGAGATGGCCCATGACCCCGGGGCATAGGTTTAGTCCGCGTCTTGGCCTCTCTATTATGTCTAGGTCGGGTTGCGGCGTATTGTTTGGCCGAGGCCGGGCATGACCCAGGAAAGTGTGTCCGGCCGGAGTCAATCGAGCGTGGTGGGTAAGTTGGTGCACCCCTGCAGGGAAGAAAACATCTATCGATAGCCTGTCCCTACGATAGCGGACACTTGGAGTTGTATCCCGATCGATACAACTAGAACTGGATACTTGTGATGAGAACTGGATGGTGATGAGAATTGGATTGTGATGATAACTGGATAGTATGGCTCTGGGATGCTTTTCTCGCAGGGAGTCGAGAAAGGATCTCCGCCGAGGTTGATAACACTTCTACTACTTTACTTTATGCTACTCTACTCCTCGGTTCTTTGCAAGATGGTGGTTTCGAAGATGCTAGTCTTTGATAGGACTAGGCCTTCTCTCTATTCTAGCATTTACGCAGCCGGTCCACATATACAGCCCATTTCATTGATACCGATGCATATGTAGTGTAGATCCTTGCTTAGTAGTACTTTGGATAAGTACTCACGGTTGCTTTGTTCCCCCTTTTCCCCCTTTCTTCTTCTTTCCGGTTGATGCAACCAGATGTCGGAGCCCAGGATCCAGACGCCACCTTTGAAGAAGACTACTACTACCACGAGGGTGCCTACTACCTCATGAAGACCGCGACGACCAAGAGTAGTTAGGAGGCTCCCAGGCAGGAGGCCTTGCCTTTTCGATCAATGTTGCTTTTGTGCTAGCCTTCTTAAGGCAAACTTGTCTAACTCATGTCTGTACTCAGATAGTGTTGCTTCCGCTGACTCTTGTGTATTCGAGCTTATGTATTCGAGCCCTTGAGGCCCCTGGCTTGTAATATAAAGCTTGTATTATTTTATTTTGTGTCTAGAGTTGTGTTGTGATATCTTCCCGTGAGTCCTTGATCTTGATCGTACACATTTGCGTGTATGATTAGTGTATGATTGAATCGAGGGCGTCACATATGTTAATCCAGTGCTTCAGATCAAAATGACGACAACTGCGCCTCTGCGGCACGTGCATGAAGACTTCTCGATAGTCATTGACGAGGACAAGCCGACTCCGGTAGATAAAACAAAACTACTCCACTATATAGGCAGGAGCCTCCGCGCTTGCTTGCTAGTGTTGCTCTCTTCACACTCTCTCATCCTCTCTAGATCTAAACACGACAATGGTGGCCACACTCTCTCTCTGCTCACCACTGGTCACTGATCCAGACGGAGCCCCTCTATCGGGGAAGGTGAGAAGGTGCAATGTTCATGTGGTCGTCCTCGGCGATAGCTCTTACCCGCTGCCGACGCGTCCCGATCAGCATGCCTTGCTGTTCTCTCCCACACAGCACCGGCTAGGGAGGGCCTCCGACCCCTTCTTCCTCGCTGTCGTAGTGAGGGCAGATCCATCCTCCCGTCGCCCACCTAGCATGACATTGCTGTATTTGTATCATTTACTATTTCTCAGCGCCCCTCGTAGATAGGATTGATCGGATGTTCAATAGCCACCTAAATTTTCACTATTAAAAGGTGAAACTACTTCATGCAGTCGAATTTAGTACTACTTGGTTCAAATAGGGAAGAAAAGGGGTGGGGTGGGGGAAGAATTGTTACATGAATCTAGGACTTGGTCGAAAGAGGAAATAATGGGGGTGAAAAGTAGCAGAGACTGGCTATCCAACCGGACTCTTGGTCTAGTAGGGAAATAAAGGGAAACGCAGTACATACTCAATATAAACCAATCTATTGGTTGAAAAAGGAAAGAAAGTTGGGACTGGGGGACAAGTCAATAGAGTATGTCCAGCACTAGATTTGCTGGCCTAACACAGTATAAGGTGGCTATACCGAACAAAAATGGGACCAACCCAGATATCCTGTTATGATGTTTGCTGCCTCGAGCCCCTCTTATGTAATGCCACTGGTAAAATGTAGCAGTCCCACTGTTAAAAGTAAGGACACGTTAAACCATTGTTGTTTTCAATGTAATGCCTCCAGTAATATGAATCAATGGCACTGTTTTTCATGTCCTGCTAAATTTCCCATTAAGATAAGGTGCTTCTTTTTGTTAGAAATGCAACTATCCTAATCCGCCTACTCTCCCATGCCCAAATACCAACTCTTTAGCAGCTGTTAATGTAATTTTGCTGGTAAAATGAAGCAATGGCACCATTAAAGTAATGTCGTATTTAACGGTTGTCATAGTTAATCCTAATGCCCACACTAATACCTAGCAATGCTGCTGCTTTAGATATTGCTATTGTCCTTGTAGGATTGCCATTCAGATAAGGAACATGCTTCTTTTCATTTGATGTATGTTTAATCACTTGTTAGTCACTATCCTTTCCACCGTTTTTGCAAACAGAGATATACATTTCATGCTTGATCTTAGTTGAACTGCACAAATGATATCCAAATTATAGTTGAACATTCCACGAGCTTCACGACCAACCTTGATGTTGCTCAATTTTATTGCAACTAATGAAGAAGAAGCTGCTAGCTCATGGGACATTGCTTCATTTTAGGTGAACTGCACAAAAAGGTCCCATGAATTGAATCATCCATGTTGGTGACTGGTGTCATCCCTTCTAGATGGCGTTGACTACAGATATGGTTCCCATCATGAGGTATGTTCCTTTTTGGTCCGACTATTTGCCAAAGATCCTGCATGTTGACTCTGGTCTTGTGCTACTGTTTTGGCACTGCCACGATAAAGTAGTAAGGTTATTATTTTGCACCTTAATCTAGTGGCACTATTAATTTGAGGCAATGTTTTGGCACCGCTAGTGCCACTAATTTTTTATATATATCGAAAGAGGGGCTTTCCCCCGATTTCATTAAAGAAACCCAACCATACAGAACCATTATCCAACATCTCAGTGTAAATGGGCAGTTATGCAACTACTACTAGAACGGATTGAGTACTAGCAGGAGACAAGTTCGCCACATAAGCGAGACGGTAGGGGGACGCAGCACCAACTTGACAAAGTTTGGATTACAACCCAAATGCTACCACAAAAACATCTGGGGGGAAGATAGGGACTGAAAGAGCCAGCTTCAGCATCACAGTCTAAGCACCTCCGGCCTCCATCCTTGCGATGCATGGTACACCTCGCTTGCCACCTACTCGACCCTAGTGCCATTCATAAAATGAAGTAATAATATAGTTAAAATAGAGCGAGTGTCCTCTCTATCATTTCATTTCCAATGTAGATAAAGAAAGTGCTTCTCTTTGTTAGTATATGTTTCATCAACTATTCCCATTGTTAATGTTTAAGTGTTTGTGCAAACTGGGGTGCTTAATTTTAGTTGATCTGCACAAAAATAGAGATTGGAATGTCTCAAGGCCCCTCCTTGTACTACCGCTGTAAACTGATGTTCATCACTGGCAGAAGGTGTATCGGGGAGAATTGGGCCGATTTCCAGTATGAGGCCTACCGTATGAGGCGTCGCGGGCCCATCTCGCCTCATAGCATGGAATACGATGATACTATCGCAATATTTTCTTCTATTTACTAGTGTATGTTTCATCAACTAGTGCCACTATAATGTAATCATGCTTTTTCATTATCTATGCAAATAGGGTTATTCAGCTGCATTTTGGTGGAACTGCACAAATGTACGGATGGAACCGGCATATATGCAGAGTGCGAGGTGTGCCAAGTAATATTCACTGACACCAACCATGCTCCATGTAAGCATTGGCATCCACCACCACTAGTGGGATGTGTGGCACTCTCTGTGGACGGATCTTTCTCGGTAACAAATCCTCTAACCAAATACTAGTAGCTTATATTGTCACTTTTCTAGGGAGTACTCTTTTCTGAAAGAAGCACCAAGCTTTTTATTTATTTATTTGTAAACAATGTCACAACTTTGTTTTTGGTCCAGAGCTATTTTAGGGTGATTGGCGTAGTACTCGGAGACTAATTGTAAGCATGATTTTCATTAGCCGTCACACTAATTGTAAGCATGAGCAGATGGAAGATTAGGTTAGTGCGAAGCTTACCTTAAACCCTTCCGTCGTCGTTGAAATGAGGCGAGCGTCGAGGGAACCGTGGAGAACGGCGGGGAAGCGATGTTGCGCCATCCGACCTCCTCTTGCAGTTGGAGAAGGAATACTACTGTGGCTCCAGCTGGCTCTGCACCCTCACGAACGGCACACCATACTCGATTGATTCGTTATCCTCTGGATGCTCGACTTTCGACCTGTACGCCCACCACCTCCGCTGACTTTCGCCTCGGGCGAATCTGTCTACTCCATTTCCTAGATGTAATGCCCCTGACACACCCGCCGGTGGTCGTTACTCCTGGCGGGATCTAGACTGGCCCCACGGATCAATACTAGTCTTTTCTGCGCACTTTGTCCTCACTCATGCGCACCCGGGAGCAACTTCCCGGTCGGTCACCCATCCTGAAACTACTCCAAGCTAAGCACGCTTAACTTTGGAGTTCTGTCCGAATGGGCTCCCGGAAAAGAAGGAATTCCTTATTGATATGAGTAGTCTATCATCCCTAATAAGCCAGGCTATCACACTAGAGGAGATACTCGATGAACTCGAAGGACTATAGCATGACTGCCGCCGAGGAGTACATCGCCGCCCTCATCGCCGTCGTCTCGCTCTTTCGCATACATTGCCACATGGCCCTCACTGTCCTTGAAATCTCCCACTTGTTGTCAAATCAAGTAAGGATCTCCTTCAACCTGGCTAACTTCGCCTGGTCGCCGCCGGCGATCTGCCCGATTCGCTGTTGCATCCTCTCCATAGATGTCCTTCTGAGAGGTCTGCTGCTAGCTTTCGCAGATGGAAGGAGTGACAGTGGTCTTGCAATGGAGAAGAGGGAGAGGCGAGACAGTGGTTTTGCAATGGAGAAGATGGAGAGGAGAGGGGTTGGTTTTGCAATGGAGAAGAGGGAGAGGCGAGATGGTGGTCTTGCAGTTGAGAAGAGGGAGAGGCGAGATGGTGGTTTTGCAATGGCGAAGATGGACAGGAGAGGGGTGGTTTTGCAATGGAGAAGAGGGAGAGGCGAGACGGTGGTTTTGGAATGGAGATGATGGAGAGGAAAGGAGGTGGTTTTGCAATGGAGAATAGGTAGAGGAGCGTGTGGCAATGATTTAGGATTGGACGAGAGGGCAGGCACGCTGTGACTGAATCAAAATCAAAATCAATTTACCCTTCAATTAAGAAAGCGACCCCACATTAACTAGTTTCCCTTTTACTCTGGGTCATATTTGACCATGATTTTCACAAATAAAACATATGTTATACGTTGCAAAAATAATATAAATTGAAAGTACATTCAGATATGAACCAAATGATACAATTTTTTGTGACATGCATTCACATTTTGCTTGTCAAATACAGCACATGGTCAAACTTTGACCCAAAATATGCAAAACAAAAAAATACTTCCAAGTCCATCGCTGCTCCTCTCCTCTTAAACCACCGCCGCTCCTCTCCTGTTCCAATCTAAATCTAGTGTCGCTCCTCTCCTCTTCCATTTCAAAACCTCCGCCCCTCCTCTCCTGTTCCAATCCAAAACCAGTGCCGCTCCTCTCCCATTCTAATCCAAAACTAGCACCACTCCTCTTCTTCCATTCAAAAACCACCGCCGGTGAGTGAAGGTGTTGTGGAGAAGTAGATCGATGGAGGAGTACAACCGATACATGAGGATCGCAGATGGCGACCCTGTGAAGCTAGCTAGGATGTTAGAGATACAGTCTTCGTTTGACAACAAGGACCAACTAGCGGCGACGAAGACATCCATGGCCAAATATCTGCAACAGAACGAAAAGGCGGCGATACTCCTGAAGGGATTCGTGCAGGAGTACATAGAGCTGCTCCTCTGGGCCCTGGAGCAAACAGATTCACCGAATCCGATCGTGACGCAGCGGTGGTGGGAGTATCGATCCAAGATGGAGCATCCACCAAAGATTGAAGGATCGAGCATCTACTGGGTGCCGTTTGTGAGGGTGTCGTGCCAGAGCGAGCTGGTGGAGTCTTCATCAACCGAACCCAACCGCAACAGGAGAAAAGCAGTTGGCCCGATGATGCTTCCGCACCATCCTCTCCCTCGCCATTCACATAGTCTCATGAGGCGGATGTCTGCCGCCGAGGAATAGGAGGGGACTGCCCCCCAATCCAATAGTCAGGCAGGTTGTGAATTGTCAGGAGGAGTTTAGGGTTGTCAGTATTTGCAGGTTGTGAATTGTGTTTTGTGTTGTGTATTTTGAGAGTACTTTCAGATATGAATGTCTTTTGAATTTCAGATTTGCAGTATTGAGCATATGAAGTATTTTATGAATTCTAGAGATTTAATTTTAGCACTTAAAAAATGTAGTTTCATATAGAAGTGCAAAGAGTGTGATTCTTAGAGAAGAAACAACAAGTTTCAGTTTCAGATAAGAAACTGCAAGTTTCACAGGCAGAGCATTTATATCAACACGCCCTTTTCAAATAGATAACATCGTGTTGGAAGTTTTATTCATGGCCAAAAATGGAACTACCAGCCAGTTAACATCATGGTGATCAACATGCCTAGCACATCTTCATATGATGCAGAGTCAAAAAGATATGGTATTTTCAAAATGCCCACACAATGTCTTGTGTGCGAAAAACAGAGAAAACGAGGGACGAAGTTTTGGCAAGTGTTGGACGTGGTGTGCGTAGATGACAATAGGGACCCACATGTCAATAATGGCAGAGGCAAAAAATTTGGAGATATTTTCACTGCATCAGGTGGAATCAAACCCGAGCGGAACAACGGTTGGGTAGTGTCACTTGGCCATTGGGCTAGTTCAGTAGTTTCGGTAGAAATAAGTCACATCATCTACCATTACTGTAGCATGCCTTCCCCGGCTCCGGTGGTTCGTTCTCGTCCTCCGCCTTTGTGCACTCGCCGCGGCGCCGCTGTCAGACGTTGTGAACATGCTGAACAAACGAGAGGAATCTGGAAAGGATTGTACGTGGAGAGGCGGACAGTCGGGATCCACCAGGTCTTTGGTCGTACGGAAGCAAGTGCCTCATTGAAAAAATACTTCGTCCTAATGCTATACTAACGTTGGGGCCCATGTGTTTGTCAACATAGTTATATTTTTTAGGTGCTTCAACATAGTTACCTTTTTTGCGGGAAGCCAGGGAGCTGGCAGGTATCATTTATTATTAGTGGGCCAACAAGTATCAGCTCGATTGTGGGTTGCCCCGTCTAGACTTCCCTTTTTAACATGCGCAGCCCACGACATGCCGATTTGTATTTTCTTGAGGGTCGCCATGTATTGACCGGCCTATGGACCTCCCATCCTAGGTTTTATTTTTCCTGAAACATCCGCAACCCAACTTATGTATTTTTTGAAGAAAATGTAGAGATCTGTTCTATTTTTCTATATAAGAATAGGAACGTCGGGTCCAACTTATGTTTCCCTTCTAACTATATTATATATATTTACATTATTTTATATGTTATTGTTATTGTCATCATATATTTAACAGATACTTACATATATAAGAAAACAATATTCCGCATCTTATTAACTTATAAAAATAATCTTTTAACAATAAAATCCTGGATTTTTTTTACATTAGGCAACGAAAATCCTGGTGATTGTGTACAAAAGCTTGTTAAGATTTAAGGACCAATGTAATAATAAAGCACTTATTATTTAAATATATTTATAACAAAATTCTCAGCCCATGTTTATTTTTTGATAACATTGCTTCGCCCAACCCAACATTATAATTAGAACCAGCCCAGCAAAATCGTGTATTTCGAGAAAGTGCAAATGGGCTGTAATTTTTTAGGAAAAATAAATGGGCCGCATGGATGGTACATTATTTGTTCAGCCAGCCCAGCAAATTTGTGTATTTCGAGAAAGTGAAAATGGGTTGTAGTTTTTAAAAAATGGGCCGCATGGACGCTACATTATTTGTTCATCCAGCCCAGCAAATGGATTGTAATTCTCAAAAAAAAGAGCAAATGGACTGTAAATTCTGAAAAATGGGTTGAATATGTCCACATTTTTGGAGGCTGAAATGTGGGCCAATAGGTAGGCAATCCCTCCACCCCTCGACACCTCATGTTCTTCCCAACCGACTGTCGAACCGCGCCGCACCAGAACTAGTTAACCCTTGCACACCTCTCCCTCTATGACTCCACTCCTGCGTCTTCCCATCTCCGGCTCATTGCTGTCCCGGGCCTCCTCGTCGTCCACCACCTTGGATGCGCTTGGCGCGGCGTGGTCAACACACAAAAAAATGAATACTTCCCTGCTAGCTGGGACCCACCATAGAGGGAGGCTGACTTGTGGGCCTACTAAGTTGACGCGGACGGAGGGCTTTGTCAACTTAGTCAATATGAATGATTCTAGCTCGAGTGACCATACGATGTCCATCCAACGGCCGTAGTGCTTCTTCAACCTCTGGTCTTCTTGCTCCAGCCCCCCAAACCAGCGCCGGTCGTGCCGCCTGCTCCTGTCTCTCGTGGCTAGTTGTGCTGCCGCGGAGGCCTCATCGCCCCTACTACTCCCACTGCTGGCCAGACCATCCCTCTACTCACCCAAACCCCCCATGTTATTCTGCGGTGACGGCAGCCTTACACCGCAGTCGAACCAGTCAACCATCATACTCCTATTCACGTGGGCATCTGCTGCCGCGACTTCCCGGCTCCATGTCGTCCCCTTCCTAGGCCTCGCCATCGACCACCGCTTTGGTGCGCTCGGCATGGCGTGGTCAATGTGATCAATGAACGACTTCCATCAGAAGAGTATTGTACATGGAGAGGCTGACAATTGGGTCTGATACGTCCATTTTGCATCATGTTTTCCTACTGTTATTTATGATGTTTTTATGCATAATAATGCTTTTTGGAGTAATTCTAATGACTTTTCTCTCATAATATTCAAGGTACACACAAAGAGGGAGAAATTTGGCAGCTGGAAATCTGGACCTGGAAAAGCTACGTCAGGCCACCTATTCCGCACAACTCCAAACGAGCTGAAACTTTACGGAGATTTTTGGGGAATATTTGAGGAATGTTGGAGCCAATAAGTACGCCAGGGAGCCCAAGCGTGCCCTGATGGGTTGTGCTCATCCAGGCCCACCTCCGGTGCCCATCTTCTGGTATATAAGTCATTTTGACCTAGAAAAAAATAAGAAGACTTTCGGGATGGAGCATCGCCGTCTCGAGGCGGAACTTTGGCAGGAGCACTTTTGCCCTCCGGCGGATCGATTCTGCCGGGGGAACTTCCCTCTCTGAGGGGGAAATCATCGTCATCATCATCACCAACAACTCTCCCATCTTGGGAGGGCAATCTCCATCAACATCTTCAACATCACCATCTCCTCTCAAACCCTAGTTCATCTCTTGAGTTCAATCTTTGTACCGAAACTATAGATTGGTGCTTGTGGGTGATAAGTACTGTTGATTACATCCTGTAGTTGATTACTATATGGTTTATTTGGTGGAAGATTATATGTTCAGGTCCATTATGCTATTGAATACCCCTCTGATCTTGGGCATGTTTATCACTTGTGAGTAGTTACTTTTGTTCTTGAGGTCACGGGAGAAATCATGTTGCAAGTAATCATGTGAACTTGGTATGTGTTTGATATTTCGATAGTATGTATGTTGTGATTCCCTTAGTGGTGTCATGTGAATGTCGACTAGATGACACTTCACCATATTTGGGCCTAAGGGAATGCATTGTGGAGTAGTTATTAGATTATGGGTTGCGAGAGTAACAGAAGCTTAAACCCTAATTTATGCGCTATTCCGTAAGGGACCGATTGGATCCAAAAGTTTAATGCTATGGTTAGAATTTATTCTTAATAATTTTCTCGTAGTTGCGGATGCCTGGGAGGGGTTAATCATAAGTAGGAGGTTTGTTCAAGTAAGAACAACACCTAATCACCGGTCCACCCACATATCAAATTATCAAAGTAGCGAACACAAATCGAACCAACAAATGAAAGTGACTAGATGAAATTCCCGTGTGCCCTCAAGAACGCTTTGCGTTTATAACAGACCTTTTTGGCCTGTCCTTTGCCTCAAAAGGATTGGGCTACCTTGCTGCACTTTTGCTACTATTATAGTTACTTGCTCGTTACAAATTATCTTGCTATCAAACTACTCTGTTACTTACAATTTCAGCACTTGTAGACGTTACCTTGCTGGAAACCACTTGTCATTTCCTTCAGCTCCTCGTTGGGCTCGACACTCTTACTTATCAAAAAGAGCTAAAATTGATCCCCTATACTTGTGGGTCATCAAGGCTATTTTCTGGCGCCATTGCGGGGGAGTGAAGCGCATTTGGTAAGTGGAATTTGTTAAGGAAACATTTATATAGTGTGCTGAAATTTACCGTCACTTGTTACTATGGAAAACAATCCTTTGAGGGGTTTGTTCGGGGTATCTTCACCTCGACGGGAACCACAATTAGCTACCCCTCAGCCTAATGCACCTACTGAAAATATTGAATATGAAATTCCTTCGGTATGATAGAACAACTGCTAGCTAATCCTTATGCAGGAGATGGAACCGAACATCCTGATATGCAGGTCATATATGTGGAACAAATTTTGGATTGTTTAAGCTTGCAGGTTTACCCGCAGATGAAGTTATGAAGAAGGTTTTCCATTTATCTTTGAAGGGAAAAGCATTGGCATGGTATAGGCTATGCGATGATATTGGATCTTGGAATTGGAATCGATTGAAATTGGAGTTCCGCCAAAACAATTATCATATGCATCTAGTTCATCATGATCGGAATTATATATATAATTTTTGGCCTCATGAAGGAGAAAGTATCACTCTAGCTTGGTGGAGGCTTAGGTCAATGTTATATTCATGCCCCAATCATGAGCTCTCAAGAGAAATTATTATCCAGAATTTTTATGCTCGGCTTTCTCATGATGATCGATCCATGCTCGATACTTCTTGTGCTGGTTCTTTTATGAATAAGACTATTGAATTCCCGTGGGATCTTTTGGAAAGAATTAAACACAACTCTGAAGATTGGGAACTCGATGAAGGTAAAGAGTCAGGTATTAAGCTTAAGTATGATTGTGTTAAATCTTTTATGAATACTGATGCTTTTCAAAAGTTTAGCACTAAATATGGACTTGACTCTGAGATAGTAGCTTCCTTTTGTGAATCATTTGCTACTCATGTTGATCTCCCTAAGGATAAGTGGTTTAAATATCACCCACCTATTAAAAAAGAAATTAAAGAACCGGTACTAGCTAAAGAGGAAACTATTATTTATAATGTTGATCCAGCTTTTCCTACTGCTTATATTGAGAAACCACCTTCCCTGTTAGGATAAAGGAACATGCTAAAGTTTCAACTATGGTCAACAAAAGTTATATTAGAACACCTAAACCTGATGAACAAATTAAAGTAGAGCCTAGTGTTGCTATGGTTAAGGATCCCTTGGAAGAAAATATAGATGGGCATGTTATTTACTTCTGTAATGAAGCTACTAGAATTGTCAAACCTGATAGAACGGATAATAAACCCGTTGTTGGCATGCATGTTGTCTCAGTTAAAAATACGAGATATCATGGTTTACGCGACATAGGTGCTAGTGTGAGTGTTATTACCTTTACCTTATATCAAGAAATTATGAATGAGATAGCACCCGCAGAGATAGAAGACATATATGTCATTATTAAACTTGCTAATAGAGACACTATATCACCAATTGGGATTGTTAGAGATGTTGAAGTCTTGTGTGGGAAAATAAAATATCTTGCTGATTTTCTTTTTCTTGGTTCCCCACAAGATGACTTTTGCCACATTATTCTTGGTAGACCTTTCTTGAACACCATTAATGCTAAAATAGATTGTAAGAAACAAATTGTCGGTGTTAGCTTTGGTGATGAGTCTCATGAGTTTAATTTCTCCAAGTTTAGTAGGAAGCTTCATGAAAAAGAATTGCCTAGTAAGGATGAAATAATTGGTCTTGCTTCTATTGTTGTGCCTCCTACTGATCCTTTAGAACAATATCTTCTAGACCATGAAAATGATTTACATATGCATGAAAGAAATGAAATAGATAATATTTTTGTTGAACAACGTCCTCTGCTTAAACACAATTTGCCTATTGAAACTCTAGGAGGTCCTCCTCCACCTAAAGGTGATCCTGTGTTTGAATTAAAACAATTGCCATACACTTTGAAATATGCATATCTTGATGAGAAGAAGATATATCATGTTATTATTAGTGCTGACCTTTCAGAGCATGAAGAAGAAAGATTATTGAAAGTTTTAACAAAGCATCGAGCTGCTATTGGATATACTCTTGATGATTTAAAGGGCATTAGTCCCACTCTATGTCAGCACAAGATTGATATGGAACCTGATGCTAAACCTGTTGTTGATCACCAACGTCGGTTGAATCTGAGGATGAGGAAGTGGTAAGAACAGAAATAATAAAATTACTAGAAGCAGGTATAATCTATCCTATAGCTGATAGTAGATGGGTAAGTCATATTCATTGTGTCCCTAAGAAAGGAGGTATTACTATTGTTCCTAATGATAAGAATGAACTTATCCCACAAAGAATCGTTACAGGCTATAGAATGGTAATTGATTTCAGAAAATTAAACAAAGCAACTAGAAAAGATCATTACCCTCTGCCTTTTATTGATCAAATGCTAGAAAGATTATCTAAGCACACACATTTTTTCTTTCTTGATGGATACTCTGGTTTTTCACAAATACCTATTTCTCAACCTGATAAAAAAAGATCACTTTCACTTGTCCCTTTGGAACTTATGCTTATAGACGTATGCCTTTCGATTTATGCAATGCACCTGCTACCTTTCAAAGATGTATGACTGATATATTCTCTGACTTTTGTGAAAAGATTGTTGAGGTTTTCATGGATGACTTTTCTGTTTATGGGAAGTCTTTTGATGATTGTTTAAGCAATCTTGATCGAGTTTTGCAGAGATGCGAGCAAACTAATCTTGTCTTGAATTGGGAGAAGTGCCACTTTATGGTTAGTGAAGTTATTTTTTTGGGCCATAAAATTTCTGAAAGATGTATTAAATTGGACAAAGCTAAGGTTGATGCAATTGGGAAAATGCCATGTCCTAAAGATATTAAAGGTATTTGTAGTTTCTTAGGTCATGTTGGTTATATAGGAGATTTACCAAAGAATTTTCTAAAATTTCTAGGCCTCTTACAAATATTTTGCATAAGGATATCCCTTTTGTTCTTGATAATGATTGTTATGAAGCCTTTGAAACACTCAAGAAAGCCTTAATTTCTGCACCTATTGTTCAACCACCTGATTGGAACTTGCCTTTTGAAATTATGTGTGATGCTAGTGATTATGCTATTGGTGCTGTTCTAGGACAAAGAGTCAATAAGAAACTAAATGTTATTCATTATGCTAGTAAAACTCTAGACAGTGCTCAACGAAATTATGCTACTATTGAAAAAGAACTTCTAGCAGTGGTGTTTGCTTGTGACAAATTTAGATCTTACATTGTTGATTCAAAAGTAATTGTTCACACCGATCATGCTGCTATTAAATATCTTATAGAAAAGAAAGATGCTAAACCAAGACTTATTCGTTGGGTTCTCTTGCTACAAGAATTTGATTTGCATATCACTGATATAAAAGGAGTTGAGGACCCCGTAGCTGATAACTTGTCTAGGCTTGAAAATGTGCTTGATGACCCACTACCTATTGATGATAGTTTTCCAGATGAGTAGTTAGCTGCAATAAATGTTTCTAATAACACTCCTTGGTATGCTAACTATGCTAATTACATTGTTGCTAAATATTTAGCTTTACATACCAACAAAAGAAAAAAAATATTCTATGATTTAAGACATTACTTTTGGGACGACCCACATCTTTATAAAGGACTAGATGGTATTATTAGACGTTGTGTACCTGAGCATGAACAGGGATGAATCCTACGGAAATGTCACTCCTAAGCTTATGGAGGGCATCATGCGGGAGACAGAACTGCTCATAAGGTATTGCAGTCTAGTTTTTATTGGCCTACTCTTTTCAAGGATGCTCGTAAGTTTGTCTTATCTTGTGATGAATGTCAAAGAATAGGTAATATCAGTAAGCATCAAGAAATGCATATGAATTATTCACTTGCTGTTGAACCATTTGATGTTTGGGGATTTGATTACATGGGATCTTTTCCTTCCTCTAATGGGTATACACATATCTTGGTTGCTATTGATTATGTTACTAAGTGGGAAGAAGCTATTCCAACCAGTAGTGTTGATCACAACACCTCTATTAAAATGCTTAAGGAAGTTATTTTCCCAAGTTTTGGAGTCCCAAGATATTTAATGACTAAGGCATAGCCTAGTGGTGGGAAGGGGCTGATGCCTTCCCACCCACCCAGGTTCAAGGCATGGTACTTGCAATTTGGGTTTGTTGCACCAATTATACTGTAGGGGGTTCCCTTACAGTCTTTCTATCAAAAAAAAGATATTTAATGACTGATGATGGTTCACACTTTATTCATGGTGCTTTCCGTAAAATGCTTGCCAAGTATGATGTTAACCATAGAATTGCATCGCCTTATCATCCTCAGTCTAGAGGTCAAGTTGAACTTAGCAATAGAAAAATAAAATTAATTTTGCAAAAGACTGTCAATAGGTCCAGGAAGAATTGGTCTAAGAAATTAGATGATGCACTTTGGGCTTATAGAACAACATATGCAAATACTTTGGGTATGCCTCCTTATAAAATGGTTTATGGAAAGGCTTGTCATTTACCTCTTGAGTTAGAACATAAAGCATATTGGGCAATTAAAGAACTCAACTATGATCTCAAACTTGCCGGTGAAAAGAGCCTATTTGATATTACCTGATTAGATGAATGGAGAACCCAAGCTTATGAAACTGCCAAGTTATTTAAAGAAAAGGTTAAAAGATGGCATGATAAAAGAATCCAAAAGCGTGAGTTCAAGGTTGGAGAATATATTCTTTTGTACAACTCTCGTTTCAGGTTCTTTGCAGGAAAGCTCCTCTCCAAATGGGAAGTACCATATGTTATCGAGGAGGTTTATTGGTCTGGAGCTATCAAAATAAATAATGCCGAAGGTACTAACCCGAAGGTTGTTAATGGGCAATGAATAAAACATTATATCTCAGGTACGCCCATTAATATTAAAAGTAATATTATCCAAACTATGACACCGGAAGAACACATAAAAGAGTCCTTCCGGAACACTCCAAAATCGTGAAAAAGAGGAGGTATGTGATACGGTAAGTAAACGGACTCCGAAATATCCGCAGAAATATTTTTTGTCAGTTTTTGAATATAAGAAAAATTAGGAAAATAAGAAACTACCGGGAAGCGCACCCTGGTGGGCACAAGACACCAGGGCACACCTGGCTTGCCAGGCGCGCCTAGGTGGGTTGTGCCCACCTGGGGTACCTCCCTGACTCCGTTTTTCTTCCGTTTGCTTGTTTCCCAAGATAAAAAAAATCTTTATATACCCCCTGAACCTATTGACCACCGTATCGCGGAGAAATCTTCTATTTTATTTTCCTTGTTGTTTTCTGTCAGATCCCATCTACCATGGTCGCTTCAAGCTCCACCAAGGACAAGTTCTTCAAGAATGTCAACAAACCATATTTGCGGGAGGTGGTGCAGCACCCTCAAGTCATCCAGATGCATGAGGGGATGCTTCATATCTGTGATGTGCAAGGTCCCAAGGGGACGGGAACCGTGGAGGCCAGGCTTGAAGCTATGGAGCAGGAGGTCTTTAGGTGCAAGGGGATGGTGGAGCATGGACTCAATGCCAATCACCTCATGATCACGGAACTTACCCGTGATCTCAAGGTGGATGGAAAGTCCATGAAGGACATCATCTTCACCCTCAACGGGCAAATCAACTTCCTCCAGAGCCAGATCTACGATCTCCAAAACAAAGTCTTTGAATATGAGGCGGGGTTCAAAGGTAAGAGTTTGGCTACCAGTTGCAGGACCCGTGAGACTCACTCCTCCTCTTATGATGGTGGACCTCTGCCATGGAAACCCAAGGACAAGATCTCTACTTCATCACCACCGCCACCTTCTTCATCACCGAAAGAAAATTTAGTATTGGGTATGGGCACTCCCCTTGGCTTCCACCAAGCTTGGGGGATGTGTCCCGGTATTGTATCACCCCCCACTATATTTTTCCTTTACTTATTTTAGTCCGATCTTTTGCTTTAGATGAATAAAAGTTTAGTTCGATCCTTTCTTTTTGAGAGCCTTTTTAGTGATCTATCCTGGTAATCGTGTGCAAGATATATAATAAAGTTTAGTTTGAGTTTTTGCTTTCTTTACTTTCATGTGCAATAAAAATAAAGGAAATAAATTAAAAAGATCATATGCTAATCTTATGGTAGGTGATGACACCACATAAGGAAAACTATAAGTAGAAAAATTTGTTAGAGATTGACAAACATAGCATTGGTCAATGATGCAACTCATGAAAGAATTAATAAGGGAAGAGAAGATTCACATATAAATACACTATCCTAGAAATCTTTTGTGATTGTGAGCCCCCATCAAAATATTATATGCCAAAATTGTTGACGTTGGACAAGGAAGACAACATAATGATTTATGTTTGTTCATATTCACATAGAAGTTATATTGTCATAGATTCTTCAACATGTCGTGCTTTCCCACCATCTTTGCTAGAAATTCCACACTAAGTAGAGATACTACTTGTGCATCCAAAAACCCTTAAACCCAAATCTTATTTTCAAGAGTCCACCATACCTACCTAGGGATTGAGCAAGATCCCTCAAGTAAGTTGTCATTGGTGCAATAAGGCAATAAAAATTGCTTCTAAAAGTGTAAGATCATTTAGTGTAAGAGTTGAGCATTGTACGAACTTGTGATGGTGAAGAATA
The DNA here is from genome assembly GCA_021437245.1 of Aegilops speltoides. NCBI lineage: Eukaryota > Viridiplantae > Streptophyta > Magnoliopsida > Poales > Poaceae > Aegilops > Aegilops speltoides. The sequence goes on along the minus strand of CM038144.1, from coordinate 314,614,843 downwards.
AAAGCGACAGACTGCATAATAAAGGTTGTCATCACAAGGGGCAATACAACATGACGTTCTTTTGCACTAAGGGTTGAGCATACAAACAAATAAGCGCATGGCAACATCTACTTCCCTCTGCGAAGGGCATATCTTTTAATTTATGTATTTACTTTTATGCAAGAGTAAAAGTTTTTCTCTCTATTCCTTTTTATTTTTCTCCTTTGGCAAGCATCATGTGGTGAGGAAAGATCTAGGCACATATGTCCAGTTGAATATGGGTAGCATGAGTTATTATTGTTGACATCACCCTTGAGGTGAATACGTTGGGAGGCAAAACTATAAGCCCCTATCTTTCTATGTGTCCGGTTGAAACATTTTGCTCATGTGTATGTGGCGAGTGTTAGCAATCATAGAAGACTATATGATGGTTGAGTATGTGGACTTTCCTAAAGGCTCTGATACATGACCCTTCCTGAAAAGATGATGAATTGTAGTTGCAAAGTTGACTGAGAACATAGTTTGTTGGTTTCTAATAGAGTTCATGCTTTATACTTCAATAGTGTGGTGAATTGTTGCTTATTCATGAGAAGTCTACGGTAAAAGTTTTATGTTTAAACTTGTTGCTATTATAATAATCTACATGATGCTTCTATGTCCGTATTTTGTTGTTATCGACACCTCTCTCTCTCTAAGCATGTGGACATGTTTTCGATTTTGGTTTTCGCTTGAGGACAAGCGAGGTCTAAGCTTGGGGGAGTTGATACGTCTATTTTGCATGTGTGTTTTCCTACTATTATTTATGATGTTTTTATGCATAATAATGCTTTTTGGATTAATTCTAATGCCTTTTCTCTCATAATATGCAAGATACACACAAAGAGGGAGAATTCCGGCAGCTGGAAATCTGGACCTGGAAAAGTTACGTCAGGCCACCTACTCCGCATAACTCCAAATGAGCTGAAACTTTACGGAGATTTTTTATGGAATATTTGAGGAATATTGGAGCCAATAAGTACCAGAGGGGGCCCACCAGGTGGGCACAACCCACCTGGGCGCGTCAAGGAGCCCAGGCGCGCCCTGGTGGGTTGTGCTCATCCAGGCCCACCTCTGGTGCCCATCTTCTGGTATATAATTCATTTTGACCTAGAAAAAAATAAGGAGAAAACTTTCAGGACGAAGTGCTGCCGTCTCGAGGCGGAACTTGGGCAGGAGCACTTTTGCCCTCCAGCGGAGCAATTCTGCTAGGGAACTTCCCTCCCGGAGGGGAAATCATTGTCACCATCATCCCAAACAACTCTTCCATCTTGGGGAGGGCAATCTCCATCAACATCTTCAACAGCACCATCTCCTCTCAAACCCTAGTTCATCTCTTGAGTTCAATCTTTGTACCGGAACTATAGATTGGTGCTTGTGGGTGACTAGTAGTGTTGATTACATCTTGTAGTTGATTACTATATGGTTTATTTGGTGGAAAATTATATTTTCAGATCCATTATGCTATTTAATACCCCTCTGATCTTGAGCATGTTTATCACTTGTGAGTAGTTACTTTTGTTCTTGAGGTCACGGGAGAAATCATGTTGCAAGTAATCATGTGAACTTGATATGTGTTCGATATTTTGATAGTGTGTATGTTGTGATTCCCTTAGTGGTGTCATGTGAACGTCGACTACATGACACTTCACCATATTTGGGCCTAAGAGAATGCATTGAGGAGTAGTTATTAGATGATGGGTTGCAAGAGTGATAGAAGCTTAAACCCTAGTTTATGCGCTATTCCGTAAGGGACCGATTGGATCCAAAAGTTTAATGCTATGGTTAGAATTTATTCCTAATACTTTTCTCGTAGTTGTGGATGCTTGCGAGGGGGTTAATCTTAAGTAGGAGGTTTGTTCAAGTAAGAACAGCACCTAAGCACCGGTCCACCCGCATATCAAATTATCAAAGTAGCAAACACGAATCGAACCAACATGATGAAAGTGACTAGATGAAATTCCTGTGTACCCTCAAGAATGCTTTTCTTATTATAAGAGACATTTTTGGCATGTCCTTTGCCTCAAAAGTATTGGGCTACCTTGCTGCACTTTTGCTACTATTATCGTTACTTGCTCGTTACAAATTATCTTGCTATCAAACTACTTTGTTACTTACAATTTCAGCACTGGCACACATTACCTTGCTGAAAACCACTTGTCATTTCCTTCTACTCCTCGTTGGGTTCGACACTCTTACTTATCGAAAAGAACTACAATTGATCTCCTATACTTGTGGGTCATCAGGGTCCACGGCCACAGCAAGGAAGTGCAACCTTATTACGCGTAAAATAATTATTCCTCCACCTGACAACAGGGACCCACCGGACGGGCCACCGCATTTCAGGAAAAAAATGTTTCCCTCCTGACTGCTGGCACTCACCAGCTACAGCTTTGCACGCAACGAAGTGCGTCCATATTACGGGCAAAAAATATTATTCTCCCCCTAATAGCTGGGACCCACTAGCAATAACTTCGTACGCAAGGAAGTGCCTCCTTATCCTCCCTGACAGTCGGGACCCACCTGGTCAAAGCGTACGTAGCGTTGTCATTCTGGTAGCAAATGTGTACGTACATACTGATTGATCGGTCTGTCTGCAGGCTGCAGCGATGAACCATGGCCGAGTAAGGAAGGGCAGGTGTCGTAGTAGAGGCGCGGACGTAGCATGTCACGCAGTCCCGTCAATATTGTGTACACGTACATACAGCAAGGGTGCAAGAAAGCAAATACGGCCACGTACGTACATACGGGCAGGGTCTTGAATGCCTAATCGCGCATACGTACGGCCAGGGCTCGTGTACATGGAGAGGGCAGCGGAGAGCAGCAACTGCGTCATGTTCATTGGCAGCCAACCAGCTGGGTCAGAACGGAGAAACTGCGTCCTCGTGTTCATCGGGAGGCAATGGAATGCGTGGTGTCCATCGGGAGCCAACTGGCTTGGACGGAATAGCCGAAATGAGGCCTGGCGTACCGCAGAATGGAGGAAACGGCCTTGTGTTCGACCGCCTACAGTCGAAACAGGATCCAGTTCACCAGGAGGGTTCTGGCGTACCACAAAACAAAGGAAATGGACTTCTCTTCGACCTCCTACAGTCGAAATGGGGTCCTGTTGATCGGGAGGGGTGTGGCGTACCGCAAAATGGAGGAAACGGACTTCTCTTCGACCTCCTACAGTCGAAACGGGGGTCCTGTTCATTGGGAGGGGTGTGGCGTACCGCAAAATGGGACTCCACGGGCTACTGTTCACCCACCGTCTACTTCCTCGCTTCAGCCTCCACGGGCTACTATTCATCCACCGTCGACCTCCTCCTGCCTCCACCTACGACTGTTCATCCACGGCGTATCCCTCCTGCCTCCACCACTACTGTTCATCCATAGGCTCCTATTCATCCAGCCTCCACCGAATACTGTTCAACCAGCCCTCTCCACAGGGTCCTGTTCAACCAGCCCTCCACGGGCTACTGTTCATCCAGCCCTCCACCGGCTATTATTCAACCACCCCTCCACTGACTACTGTTCATCTAGCCCTACACGGGGTCCTGTTCATCCAGCCCCAACCGGCTCGATTGGGGTCCTGTTCATCCAGAGGCAACGGCCTCTACTACCACGGGGTCCTGTTTGTCCAACTCCCACCGAGAACCCCCCAACAATGCTCACTGGCCATCAAGAGGCAGCAGGTTCGATCGGCTTCAGTTAGCAGCAGTAGCGAAGGAATCGCTCGATCGGGTTCAGTTAACAGCCAGATCGATCGATCGATCGGGTTCAGTAACGCGCCTATAGTGCAATCGCTCAGGTTCAGTAGGCGAACGCCTCGCTCGAGTTCAGTTGGAGCCCAACGCCTCACACCCACGCGCATACTTGTACGAGAGAAATGAGCAATCCCTCCATGCATCGCTCGGCCCCGACCACCCATCGTAACCGGGAACTCCCCGATAATTTCCTCTCCCTTGCTTCTACCATGGTTTTTTCCATCATGGACGACCCAAATATTGTCATGCAGCTGCGTATCCGGCCCGCCCAGGAAGAAAAGCCCATTTTCTGTCATGATTTGTTGTCATAGAAGTAGGAGCCCACCACATCTATGATGATACCGGGTTTTGTCACAATTATCATCATAGAAGTCTCATAAGCATGATAGGGAAAAAATTCGTTCGGCCCAAAATGTCACGGATGTGTCTTTTTTTATAGTGAATAGTCTAGTTTTGACATGAAGATTTCAATACTCAGGCATATCAATCAACAATCATGTCTTCCAAAATATCAACACTAATGCAAGTTATCCCTAGCCCATTATGCTCAGTCATTGATCCATTCATGAAACACACTCGCATATTAGCTACACCCAATGCTCAAGTACGATCATAGTTCCCCTTAGTTGGTGCTTTATAAGAGAAGATGGAAACTCAAAAATAAAAATTGCATAAAGTAAATAGAGAGCCCTTCGCAGAGGGAAGTAGGGGTTTGTAGACGTGCCAGAGCTCAAAGCGGAAAAAATAGAGATAAAACATTTTGGGTGGCATGCTTTTCCTATTAAAGAAAATGGTCGAGTAGTTCCCGATACTTTCCATGCTAGTATCATAGGCAGTTCTCAAACAGAAAATAAAGTCTATTCCTTTTTCCACCATACTTTCACATTCCACGGCTAAACAAATCCACGGGTACCATCCATACCACCACTTTCCAAGTAATTTATTATTTGACAACATAAAATAAATTCATTTTTTATTTCGGGATTGGGCATCCCTAATACCATTGTCGTACTCTTGTGCAATGACAAGTGAATAAACACTCATCTTGAGAATAACACATCTAGCCCGGAAAAATATCGGCCACCCCCTACCGTTTCATGAGCGGCACGAGCACACAAAAGAGAAATTTATTTTCAAAATTAGAGATGGCACATACAAATTTGCTTAGAACAACACGAAAATACCGCATATAGGTAGGTATAGTGGGCTCATATGGCAAATCTGGGTTTAAGGATTTTGGATGCACAAGTAGTAATCCCACTCATCAACATGACTCACATATTATATCATCATATCGCAAAACTATTACAAAGAATCCAGTTTATTTTGTCAAATGATCTCCATGAATTTTTTTATTATATCCCTCTTGAATATCTATCACTTTGGGACTGGTTTCATAGGTTGTTTTTGATATCTCAAACAAATCTAAGTGATGAACATGAGCATAAAAATTTTCTTCTTTGAAAATAATTTAAGTGAAGCATGAGAGAATTTCTTAAAATTTTACTAACTCTAAAATAAATCTGACTGAAGGATGAGAGCATTTCTTCAAAAGTAATAAAGCACACCGTGCTCAAAAAGATATAAGTGAAGCACTAAAGCAATTCCATAGCTCAAAAAATTTAAGTGAAGCACACAGAGCAATTCTAACAAATTAGCATAATTTTGGCTCTCTCATATAAGTGTGTTCAGCAAGGATACTTGACTTAAACTAAAAAGAAAAACAAGCAAAGACTCATATAATACAAGACGCCCCAAGCAAAACTCATTATATGTGAAGAATAAAAATATAGCTCCAAGTAAAATACCGATGGTCGTTAGAAGAAAGAGGGGATACCACTCGGGGCATCCCCAAGCTTAGTTGCTTGTTCCTTTCTGGATAATAACTTGGGGTGCCATGGGCATCCCCAAGCTTAGGCTCTTCTTACTCATTATTCCTTCATCCATCGTGATCTCACCCAAAACTTGAAAACTTCAATCACACAAAACTCAACAAAACCTCGTGAGATCCGTTAGTATAACAAAGCAAATCACTACTCTAAGTGTTGTTGAAAACCCATTCATATTTTATTTTTGCATTATATCTACTGTATTCAAACTTTACCATGGCTTATACCCTCCAATACAAACCATAGATTCATCAAAATAAGCACACAACACAAAGAAAACAGAATCTGTCAAAAACAAAATAGTCCGTAGCAATATGAAAACTTCGAATACTCCTGTAAGTCCAAAAATTCTGAAACATTAGGAAAACATGGGCAATTTGTATATCAATCTTGTGTACAAAAATCAGGATTTTATCGTGCTTCTGTGATTTTTAATAATTCTGTGACTGGCGCACAAAGTTTTTGTTTATCAACAAGATCAAAGCAACTATCACCCAACCAAAGGCTTTGGTTGGCACCAACACTAATTAAAACATAAAAACACAATCATAACAGTAGCATAATTGTGCAAACACTCAAGAACAGAAAGAAAAAGACAAAAATAAATTTTATTCATTGGGTTGCCTCCCAACAAGCGCCCCTAGCTAGGCATAATGCAAAGATCTAAGTGTTGTCATCTATAGTTCTAGATCCGTAAGATGCCCTCATGATTGATTCATACGGTGGCTTAATTCTCGTTCTAGGGAAGTGGTCCATTCCCTTTCTTAGTGGAAATTGAAACTTAATATTGTCTTCTTTGATATCAATCACGGCACCAATAGTACATAAAAACGGTCTACCAAGTATAATGGGACAAGGTGGAATGCAATCAATATCAAGAACAATACAATCTATGGGCACATAATTTCTATTTGCAAGAATAAGAACATCATTAATTCTTCCCATAGGATTTTTAATGGTAGAATCCGCCAACTACAAATTTAAAGAACACTCTTCAATATCGGTAAGACCAAGCACATCACATAAAGATTTTGAAATTGTGGAAACACTAGCACCCAAATCGCATAAAGCAAAACACTCATAATTTTTTATCTTGACTTTGATAGTAGGTTCCTGTTCATCATGTAATTTTCTAGGAATTGAGATCTCTAATTCCAACTTTTCTTCCAAAGCTTTCATCATGGCATCTACGATATGTTTAGTAAAAGCTTTATTTTGTTCATAAGCATTGCGTGCATTAATCATGGATTGCAACAAAGAAATATAATCAACCAAAGAACAATTATCATAATTAAAGTCTTTGTAATCCAAAAGAGTTGGCACATCACTTGTTAAAGTTTTGACCTCTCCAAACCCACTTTTATTAATTTTCTTAACAAGATTTTCACCCTCCGAATTATCGGGACGCCTTGTAGCTAAAGTTGACTCTTCTTCAGTCCCTTTATCGTCAATCTTAATTCTACTAAACTAGAAATCAATAGAAGAAACACCAATCATTTTAAGATCTTCATCATTTTTATCTTCTAACGAGATTGGTTTAGCGGCCATTTGATTTACTAGGGTAGCTTGTGCATCGGATTTTTTGCCTAGCAAACTTTCAGCAAAAGCATACGTAGATTGGAGATTACAAACTTCTCTACAAATATCTCAAGTTGTTTTGTTATAGCTTCCAGCACAATAGAGTCTTCCTTAAGTTCCTCAGTAAAATAGTTATTGTGCTCAAATTGTGATATGACATGTTTCAATAATGTTTGTACCGACAGTGATAATATACAAGCCACTGGTCAAGATCAAGTTATCATTGCCCCATTAGTTACAGTTAACGATGTATATGCTGGAATATATTTACGGCTGAGTTACGAAGGAAAGTATGGGCTAGTAAATATAACATGCACGCATGTTGATACAATTCATGGTGTGACAACAAGTCTTCACGGCCTTGGTTTGGATTGGGAGAAAAGGAATCATGATGAAAGCATGCATGTACAAGGAGTCCAATACACGTATGTACATGCAAAGGATACGTACATTTGGACGTTTGATCAAGCTGTGAATTTATTTGGTTGTTTTCTTTGGTTGCCACGCACAAAAGAAGTCCAAATTGTACACGTACTAGAGTACTACTTTCTTGAGATTAACCGAAGAATCCTAAGCTGCTACTATTTCTCACAACCACGGCCACTAGAACCAGAGGTGCGCGTCTGGAGATTTTGCTGGTGGAGATTATTTTGTCTGGGAGAGATCGGATAGGGGCCACCAGAGAATTTGGGTTTATTTATTTTTGGTAATTATTTTGTGATGATTACCCACTAAAATAAAGCATGTAATCAGGTTTGTTTTCTTAGTTGTGTGGACGTGGATTAGAGATATGGTTCGGTCAACTTGTTAGGCAAGTTACAAGAGGTCGACTAATATATAAAGTCAGGTCCCGCCATTGAAAAAGGGAGAGGTTATTTTCTACAGGTTAGACAACATGTGTATCGAATATTAAGCGGCTCTCTTTGGGTGTCGTTATTATTTATTTTGTGTGATATTTCTGCATGAAAGTTGCACTTGGCTCGAGGTCTGTCGTTCTGGACGAGTTGCGTGCTGATTACGTCTACTTCGGCGGGAGGTTCCTCGTGTGTCGAGGGATTGTCCGTTGGTCGTCCTCACCCCTGCTTCAGGTTACGCGTACTGCTCGTGTAATTGGGAGTTTTTTTTATTGGTGGATCTAGAAAGTTATTGCATCGTAAAATATCGGGCCAAATCAGCGGCGCGTTCGAGGTCGTGCTCTCATCAGTTGGTATCAGATTACTGGATTTATTATGGTGCAATTTGTTCCTATAATTTGTTGGTACAGATTCTAGAGTTGTGATGAAGACAGAGCACTACTTCAATGGTGAGATGTCACACAGTGAGAAGGATCCATCCCGTGCCCTTTCTTGGTTTCATATCTACACAAGGGTGAAGGTTGGAAAATTTTCTTGCGCCATGATGATTGATCGTTCTTCAAAAATAAATTTGGTGAGTCAAACTTTGGTTGATGCATTGAAGCTAGCAGTGATAGAGCATCCAGACCCATATAAGCTCTGGCAGGAAAAATATCTGGCAATAAAACATCAAGTTGAGGTGCCTTTTGGATTTTGTGGATTTTACTAATTCATTTTTGTGTGATCTTCTTCCATATCATATGTATGCGTGTAGCTTGATACTTGGCCACTCTTGGACAAAGGAGAGGGTGCTGCAGATAGATAAATCTGGCACTTTTTCTTGGAGGAAATGTAAGTTTGTTTCTCAAGGATAATTGGCTTATTTTGAAGCATATTCTTCAGAACAATATTTGGAGGATCGTAAGAGAAGAGACCGTGCACATGCTGCAATTGATGCATAGAAACACCAAGAGAAGATGAAAGAGATAGAAGAAGAAAAGCAAAGGGAGGCTGAGACCGCTAAATTTTTAGCCTCCAAAATCACTAATGATGCAACTGCTCGGGAGGAGAACTCAAAACCGAGGACGGTTCTGTTTCAAGGGCGAGTGGATGATATAACCAGTTTCAATAATGTTTGTACCGACAATGATAATATACACGCCACTGGTCAAGATCAAGTCATCGTTGCCCCATTAGTTACTGTTAACGATGTATATGCTGGAATATATTTACGGCTGAGTTACGAAGGAAAGTATGGGCTAGTAAATATAACATGCATGCATGTTGATACAATTCATGGTTTGACAAGAAGTATTCACGGCCTTGGTTTGGATTGGGAGAAAAGGAATCAAGATGAAAGCATGCATGTACAAGGAGTCCAATACACGCATGTACATGCAAAGGATATCTACGTTTGGACGTTTGATAAACGTTTGATCAAGGTGTGAATTTATTTGGTTGTTTTCTTTGGTTGCCACGTACAAAAGAAGTCCAGGTTGTACACGTACTAGAGTACTACTTTCTTGAGATTAACCGAAGAATCCTAAGCTGCTACTATTTCTCACGATCACGGCCACCAGAACCAGAGGTGCGCGTCTGAAGATTTTGCTGGTGGAGATTATTTTGTCTGAGAGAGATTGGATGGGGGCCACCAGATAATTTGGGTTTATTTATTTTTGGTAGTTATTTTGTGATGATTACCCGCTAAAATAAAGCATGTAATCAGGTTTGTTTTCTTAGTTGTGTGGACGAGGATTAGAGATATGGTTCGGTCAACGTGTTAGGCAAGTTACAAGAGGTCGACTAATATATAAAGTCAGGTCCCTCCATTGAAAAAGGGGGAGTTTATTTTCTACAGATTAGACAACATGTGTATCGAATATTAAGCGGCCCTCTTTGGGTGTCGTTATTATTTATTTTGTGTGATATTTCTGTATGAAAGTTGCACTTGGCTCGAGGTCCGTCGTTCTAGATGGGTTGTGTGTTGGTTACGTCTACTTCGGCGGGAGGTTCCTCGTGTGTCGAGGGATTGTCCGTTGGTCGTCGGCACCCCTGCTTCAGGGTACGCGTATTGCTCGTGTAATTGGGAGTTTTTTATATCGGTGGATTTAGAAAGTTATTGCATCGTAAAAGATCGGGCCAAATCAGTGGCGCGTCCAAGGTCGTGCTCTCATCAAATTGTGTAGTCATATATTCCTTCGTAGTTTTCTCAATTTCAAGCAAAATATTAGGGTAAGGAACATCATAATATTTTCTTTGAGGCATCATGACTACGTAAGCAAGATTGCACACAAAAACAGATCTGACGAGAAAACGGCGAACGAAAAAGATGGCGAATAAAACCGCAAATTTTTGTGAAGTGGGGTAGATGAAAATGAGAGGCAAATGAAAAATAATGTAAATTGTAAAGAGATGAGATTTGTGATTAGGAACCTAATATTTTTTGATGATGTCTCCCCGGCAACGGCACCAGAAATTCATTTTGATGCGGCTTGAACTACGTCGGTATTTCCCCAAAGAGGAAGGGATGATGCAGCACAGCTACGGTAGGTATTTCCCTCAATGATGAGACCAACGTTATCGAACCAGTAGGAGAACCACTCAACACTATGTAAATGGTACCTACACATAAAGAATAAATACTTGCAACCCGGCGTGTAAGATGGGTTATCAATCCCTCCCGGCTAAAAAGATAGATAAATTTGTAGTAGATTGGATAAATAGATCTCGCGGAAACACGAAATAAAATAAATAACAAAAAAGTGCACCAAGGTACTTTTGGGTTTTTGGATTAATAGATCTGAAAATAAAAGTGAATAAAATAGATCTCGAAGGCAAATATGATAAAGAATAGGCCCGGGGGCTGTAGATTTCACTAGTGGCTTCTCTCGAGAAAAATAGCATATGGTGGGTAAACAAATTACTGTTGGGCAATTGATAGAACGTCAAATAATCATGACGATATCCAGGCAATGATCATTATATAGGCATCACGTCCAAGATTAGTAGACCGACTCCTGCCTGCATCTACTACTATTACTCCACACATCGACCGCTATCCAGCATGCATCTAGTGTATTAAGTTCATGGAGAAACGGAGTAATGCAATAAGAACGATGACATGATGTAGACAAGATTTATTCATGTAGGAACAGACCCCATCTTGTTATCCTTAATAGCAATGATACATACGTGCCATGTCCCCTTCTGTCACTGGGATTGAGCACCGTAAGATCGAACCCATCACAAAGCACCTCTTAGCATGGCAAGAAAAACCGATTTAGTTGGCCTAAGTAAACCAAAGATTTGAAGAAGAAATACGAGGCTATAAGCAATCATGCATATAAGAGATGAAAACTCAAATAACTTTCATGGATAAAATAGATCTGCTCATAAACTCAAAGTTCATCGGATCCCAACAAACACACAAAAAAAGAGTTACAACGAATAGATCTCCAAGAGACCATTGTATTGAGAATCAAAAGAGAGAGAGGAAGCCATCTAGCTACTAACTACGGACCTGAAGGTCTACAATGAACTACTCACGCATCATCAGAGAGGCACCAATGAGGATGATGAACTCCTCTGTGATGGTGTCTAGATTGGATCTATGGTTTCTGGAACTTGCGGTGGCTAGAATTGTGTTTCGTCGACTCCCCTAGGGTTTTTGGATTTTCGGGGTATTTATAGAGCAAAGAGGCGGTGTAGGAGGCCACCAAAGGTGGGCACAACCCACCAGGGCGCGCCTGGGCCCCCAGGCGCGCCCAGGTGGGTTGTGCCCCCGCGGGGCACCCCTCTAGTACTTCTTTGGCCCATCTTGTTTCTTTTGGTCTAGAAAAAATCTCCAAAAACTTCTGCTGCATTTGGACTCCGTTTGGTATTGATTTTCTGCAAAGTAAAAAAACAAGCGAAAAATAGCAACTGGCACCGGGCACTATGTCAATAGGTAAGTCCCAAAAAATGATATAAAGTTGCTATAAAATGATTGTAAAACATCCAAGAGTGATAATATAACAGCATGGAACAATAAAAAATATGGATACGTTGGAGACATATCAGGCCCGTCGTGTCATTGCAAAAGATCATGTTGTCGAACACAAAAAGCTGGTCAGGGCGTAAACGCTCCTGCGCCAATTGCCACAGTTGATCTGCGAGTGAGCCATTGATCCTTCTGTTGATCCCACAACAGAACTCTCAATGGAAGCACTAGTGTCGGTGTCAAAACCAATAGACCTCAGGGTAGGGGGTCCTGAGCTGTGGATCTCGGAAAGATGGTAACACGAACAGATAGACAACTTTTTACCGAGGTTCGAGCCCTCTTGATGGAGGTAAAATCCTACATCCTGCTCTTGTGTATATTAATGGAGATGTATCAAGTACAGAGTCGATCTACCTCGAGATCATAAGATGTGGTCTAATTCTAGGGCTAGGTGAATGATATTGTGTTGATGTCCCCTCTACAGGCTAAACCCTACGGCTTATATACACGCCATGTAGGGTATCTAGGGTTTCAAGGTTGGCATCTAGGCACAAGGCAGCAAGAGAAATCTTGGAGTATATGACAAGTCTTCGGTGAAGGTAGTCTCGATCACGCCTCCCGCGTACTGCCTCCGGTGTCCCTCCTGAGAATGAATGGATGTCCATCATCCCCATCCGAGGAGTATGGGCTGACTAGGTTAGTACCCCTAGTCTGGTACACCATCACTAGAGGATCGAATCTCACCCTAACTCGATGGACACCTCTACAGAGGCAACGGCAGTGAGAAACGCCATTGACGGCAACGGTATCCGAAGCCGAGGGTGCGCTGGAGACGAGTAGACGATCCGGAGACCACAGGCGACAGCAGCAATGGGGTGCGGGGGCGACGTAACTGTTGAGAAATTTCAACGTATGATCCGTGCAATATATAACCTGCTACTTCTTGAGCTTGCATTGATTTTCCCTTGAAGAGGAAAGGGTGATGCAGTGAAGTAGAGATAAGTATGTCCCTCAGTTAAGAACCAAGGTATCAATCCAGTAGGAGGCACAAGCAAGTCCCCAATATATGCACCTGCACAAACTAACAAACACTTGCACACAACATGAAAAAGGAGTTGTCAATCCCTTCACGGTCACTTGCAAGAGTGAGATCTAATAGATATAGATATAAAAATAAGTAAAAGGCAAAATAAAGTAAATATAAATATATTGTAGCAAGGTATTTTGGGGTTTTTGGTTTTATTAATCTGAAAATATATGATGGAAAATAGACCCGGGGGCCATAGGTTTCACTAGAGCCTTCTCTCTTGAATAAAGCATATGGTGGGTAAACAAATTATTATTGAGCAATTGATAGAAAAGCGCAAAGTTATGACGATATCTAAGGAAATGATAATGAATATAGGCATCACGTCCGTAACAAGTAGACTGACTCATGCCTGCATCTACTACTATTACTCCACACATCGACCGACTCTTGCCTGCATCTAGAGTATTAAGTTCATAAGAACAGAGTAACGCCTTAAGCAAGATGACATGATGTAGAGGGATAAACTCAACCAATATGATATAAACCCCATCGTTTTATCCTTAATGGCAACAATACAATACATGCCTCGCTACCCCTTTTGTCACTGGATGAGGACATCGCAAGATTGTACCCATCACAAAGCACCTCTCTCATTGCAAGAAAAACCAATCTAGTTGGCCAAACTAAATTGATAGATTAGAGAGAAATACAAAGCTATCTCAATCATGCATAAAGGAGTTCATAGAAGACTCAAATAATATTCATAGATAATCTGATCATAAATCCAAAATTCATCGGATCTCAACAAATGCACCGCAAAAGATTACATCGAATAGATCTCAAGGGACATTGAGGAGAACATTGTATTGAAGATCAGAGAGAGAGAGAGAGAGAGAGAGAGAGAGAGAGAAGAAGCGATCTAGCTACTAGCTATGGACCCGTAGGTCTGTGGTAAACTACTCACACTTCATCGGAAGGGCAGCAAGGTTGGTGTAGAGGCGCTCTGTGATCGAATCCCCCTCAGACGGACTACCGGAAAAGGCCCCAAGATCGGTTCTCACGAGAGTAGAAGCTTGCGGCGGCGGAAAAGTATTTTTGGTGTGACCTCTAACATAAGGGTAATATTTGGGAATTTATAGTGCTAGAGTTAGGGTTGGAAGGTCTCCGAGGGGCCCACGAGCCTAGGGGCGTGCCCCTAGGGCTTGTGGCCTCCTCGTAGGTCTTCTGGCCTCCTCCCGAAGCTTTCTAGGTTTCTTCTGGTCCAAGAAAAATCATCGTAAGGTTTTATTCCGTTTGGTATTGATTTTTTGTAAAAGCCAAAAACAAGGAAAAACAACAACTGGTACTAGGCGCTATGTTAATAAGTTAGTCCCAAAAATAATATAAAATAGCATATTAATGCATATAAAACATCCAAAACAGATAATATAATAGCATGGAACAATCAAAAACTTTAGATACGTTGGAGACGTATCAAGCATCCCCAAGCTTAATTCATGCTCGTCCTCGAGTAGGTAAATGACAAAAACAAAACTTTTGATGTGGAATGCTACCTAACATATTTATCAATGTAATTCTTCTTATTGTGGCATGAATATTTAGATCCATAAGATACAAAACAAAAGTTTAGTATTGACATAGAAGCAATAATATTTCAAGCATACTAATAAAGCAATCATGTCTTCTCAAAATATCATGGCTAAATAAAGTTATCCATACAAAATCATATTGTCTTGTCATGCTCTATCTTCATCACACAAAATATTTTATCATGCACAACCCTGATTACAAGCCAAGCAATTGTTTAATACGTTTAATGTTCTCAAGACTTTTCAACTTTCACGCAATACATGAGCATGAGCCATGGATATAGCACTATAGGTGAAATAGAAGGTGGTTGTGAGGAGAAGACAAAAAGGGAGAAAGTATGACATCAACTAGGCAAATTAATGGGCTATGGAGATGCCCATCAATCGATATCGATGCAAGTGAGTAGGGATTGCCATGCAATGGATGCACTAGAACTATAAGTGTATGAAAGCTCAAAATAAAACTAAGTGGGTGTGCATCCAACTTGCTTGCTCACAAACACCTAGGGAAGTTTGAGGAAGACCATCATTGGAATATACAAACCAAGTTCTATAATGAAAAATTCCCACTAGTATATTAAAGTGATAAAATAGGAGACTCTCTATGATGAAGAACATAGTGCTATTTTTGAAGCACAAGTGTGGAAAAGGGTATTAGCATTGTCCCTTCTCTCTTTTTCTCTCATTTTTTATTTATTTTTTTCTTTTGGGATCTTTGGCCTCTCTTTTTTTATTTGGCCTCTTTGATCTCTTTTTTTAAGTCTGAAGCCTCATCTCGACTTGTGGGAAAATCATAGCCTCCATCATCCTTTCCTCGCATGGGACAATGCTCTAATGATGATCATCACACTTCTATTTACTTACAACTCAAGAATTACAATGCGATACTAGAACATAGATATGACTATATGAATGTCTCCGGCGGTGTACCGGGATGTGCAATAATCTAGCGTAGTAACGATATCAAAAAACGGACAAGCCATAAAAACATCATGCTAGCTATCTTACGATCACGCAAAGTAATATGACAATCATGGTATGTGTCATAATAAACGGAACGGTGGAAGTTGCATGGCAATATATCTCGGCATGGCTATGGAAATGCCATAATAGGTAGGTATGGTGGTTGTTTTGAGGAAGGGTATATGGTGGGTTTAATGCACTGGCAAAAGTTGCCCTGTACTAGAGAGGCTAGCAATGGTGGAAGGGTGAGAGTGCGTATAATCCATGGACCCAACATTAGTCATAAAGAACTCACATACTTATTGCAAAAATTTATTAGCCATCATAGCAAAGTACTAATACGCATCCTCCTATGGGGATAGATTGGTAGGAAAAGACCATCGCTCATCCCCGACCGCCACTCATAAGGAAGACAATCAAAAAATAAATCATGCTCTGACTTCATCACATAACGGTTCACCATACGTGCATGCTTCGGTAATCACAAACTTTAACACAAGTATTTATACCAATCCACAATTACTCACTAGCATTACTCTAATATCACCATCTTTATATCTCAAAACAAATGCAAGGAATCAAACTTCTCATAGATTCAATGTTCTTTATGAAAGTTTTTATTATATCCCTCTTGGATGCCCATCATATTAGGACGAAATTCATAACGTAAGAAAATTACCATACCATTTTTTAGACTCTCAAAATAATATAAGTGAAGCATGAGAGTTCATCAATTTCTACAAAATAACACCACCGCCATGCTCTAAAAAGATATAAGTGAAGCACTAGAACAACTGCCTAGCTCAAAAGATATAAGTGAAGCACATAGAGTATTCAAACAAATTCATGATTAAAGTGTGTCCCTCTAAAAAGGTGTGTACAGCAAGGATAATTGTGGAAAACTAAAAAGCAAAGACTCATATCATACAAGATGCTCCAAGCAAAATACATATCATGTGGTGGATAAGAATATAGCCTCAAGTAAATTTACCGATGCATTGAAGGGAAAGAGGGGATGCCATCCGGGGCATCCCCAAGCTTAGATGCTTAGTTGTCATTTGATATTACCTTGGGGTGCATTGGGAATCCCCAAGCTTAGGCTCTTTCCACTCCTTATTCCATAGTCCATCAAATCTTTACCCAAAACTTCTCAACACAAAACTCAACGGAAAACTCGTAAGCCCCATTAGTATAATAAAATAAATCACCACTTTAGGTACTGTTGTGAACTCATTCTAAATTTATATTTGTGTTATATCTAATGTATTTCAACTTCTCCATGGTTCATACACCCCTATACTACCCATAGATTCATCAAAATAAGCAAACAACACATAAAAACAGAATTTGTCAAAAACAGAACAGTCTGTAGTACTCTGGAAACTCCGTATACTTCTATAACTCCAAAAATTCTCAAAAATTAGGAAAATCTAGGAATTTGTATATCAATATTGTGTAAAAAAATCAGAATTTTATCACGCTCCAGTGAACTTTAACAATTCTGTTACCGGGCGCAAAAGTTTCTGTTTTTTCAGCAAAATCAAATCAATTATCACCATGACCATCCCAAAGGTCTTACTTGGCACAAACACTAATTAAAACAATAAAACACAATTACTGCAGAAGTAATAATGTGTATTTATTGAAAAACAGAAGCAAAAAACAAAAAACAAAATAAAAATTGGGTTGCCTCCCAACAAGCTCTATTGTTTTACGACCCTAGCTAGGCATATTGCATAGATCTAGGTATTGTCATCTTTGGTATGCAATCCATAAGTAGCCCTCATTATAGATTCATATGGTAACCTAATTTTCTTTCATGGAAAGTGTTCCATGCCCTTCCTTTATGGAAACTGAAATCTAATGTTTCCTTCTTTCATATCAATAATTGCACCAATCGTTCTTAGTATAGGTCTACCAAGTATAATAGGGCATGTAGGATTGCAATCTATATCAAGCACAATAAAATCTACGGGCACATAATTCCTATTTGCAACTATAAGAACATCATTAATCCTTCCCATACATTTCTTAATAGAGGAATCCGCTAGATGCAAATTCAAGGAACAATCATCAAATTTTTGGAAACCTAGCACATCACATAAAGTTTTAGGAATAGTGGAAACGCTAGCACCCAAATCACACAAAGAATTACACTCATAATTTTTAATCTTAATATTAATAGTAGGTTCCCATTCATCATAAAGCTTTCTAGGGACTAAAACTTCCAACTCAGGTTTTTCTTCAAAGGATTTCATCATAGCATCCACGATATGTTTAGTAAAAGCCCTATTTTGATTATAAGCATGAGGTGAATTTAGCACGGATTGCAACAAGGAAATACAATATATTAATGAACAATTATCATAATTAAAATCCTTGAAATCCAAAAGAGAGGGTTCATCGCTACTCAAAGTATTGACCTCGCCAATCCCACTTTTATCAATTTTTTCATTAAGATCTTCACCCTCCAAATTATTGGGATGCCTTTTAGCTAAAGTTGACTCAGATCCAGTCCCATGTTTATTAAGTTTTATATTAGCAAACAAAGATTCAATAGGAGTCATACCAATCACTTTAAGATCTTCATCATTATTATCACAAAAACTAGAAGAACATGCTTTTTCTAGCCAATCTCTCTTAGCACGCATCCTAGCGGTTCTCTCTCTACTTTCATTAATAGAAATTTGGATAGATTTCAGAGATTCATTAATATCAATCTTGGGTGGCATAGATATAATCTTAAAAGAATCAACCTCTTGAGAAATTCTATCAACGTTCCTAGCCAAATCATCAATCTTAAGTAATTTTTATTCAACCATAGCATTGAAATTATTTTGAGAATTAATAATATTTAATATTATTCTCAAGATCAGTGGGTATTTTGTTATAATTTCCATAATAATTGTCGTAGGAATTACCATAATTATTAGAGGAATTACTAGGAAGCGACCTAGGGTTAAAATTTCCTCTATATTTGTTATTACCAAAATTGTTCCTACCAACCAAATTAACATCCATAGATTCATTATTATTCTCAATCAAAGTGTACAAAGGAATATCATTAGGATCCATAGTAGCACTCTTACTATCAATCAATTTTATAAGCTCATCCATCTTTCCACTCAAAGTACTAATTTCTTCAATCGCATGCACTTTTTTACTAGTAGAAGACCTTTCGGTATGCCATTGAGAGTAATTTGCCATAGTATTATCTAGGAGTTTAGTAGCTTATCCTAATGTGATTTCCATAAAAGTACCTCTCGCGGCGGAATCTAAAAGATTTCTAGATGCAAAATTCAATCCGGCATAAAAAATTGTATGATCATCCATAAACTTAAACCATGAGTAGGCCAATTTTTCATCATCAATTTCATCCTCTCCCAAGATTGTGCAACATGTTCATGATCAAGTTGGTTAAAATTCATTATATCATTCCTAAGGGAGATGATCTTAGCGGGAGGAAAGTACTTGGAAATAAAAACATCTTTACACTTATTCCATGAATCAATACTATTTTTAGGCAAAGATAAAAACCAAATTTTAACACGATCTCGTAGTGAGAACGAAAATAGCTTCAATTAAACAATATCAGGATCCACATGTTTTTTCTGTTGCATATCACACAACTCAATGAAAGTATTTAGATGGGATGCAGCATATTCATAAGGACTACCAGAAAATTGTTCTTTCATAACAAGATTCAACAGAGCGGCATTAATTTGGTAAGATTCCGCACTAGTGGCGGGCGCAATCAGAGTACTAATAAAATCGTTATTATTAGTGTTGGAAAAATCACACAACTTGGTATTTTCTTGAGACATCGTGACAAGGCAAGCAATCTAGCACACAAGCAAACGAAAAGAAGAATGAAAGAAGGGCGAATAAAAAGCCAAATATTTTTGTACTTTTCTGAAAATGTTTTAGAAGTGGGGGAGAGGAAAACGAGAGGCAAATGGTAAATAATGTAAGTGCAAGAGATGAGAGTTTATGATATGTACTTGGTAGGCTTGATGTAGAACCTCCCCGGCAAAGGCACCAGAAATTATTCCTGCTACTTCTTGAGCTTGCATTGATTTTTTCCCTTGAAGAGGAAAGGGTGATGTAGAAAAGATGAGCTAAATATTTCCCTCAGTTAAGAACCAAGGTATCAATCCAGTAGGAGGCACAAGAAAGTCCCCAAAATATGCACATGCACAAACTAACAAACATTTGCACACAACGCGAAAAAGGGGTTGTCAATCCCTTCAAAGTCACTTGCAAGAGTGAGATCTAATAGAGATAGATATAAAAGATAAGTAAAAGGCAAAATAAAGTAAATATAAATAAATTGTAGAAATGTATTTTTGGGTTTTTGGTTTTATAGATCTGAAAATATATGATGGAAGACAGACCCGGGGGCCATAGGTTTCACTAGAGGCTTCTCTCTTGAATAAAGCATACGGTGGGTTGATGACCCACAAGTATAGGGGATCTATCGTAGTCCTTTTGATAAGTAAGAGTGTCGAACCCAACGAGGAGCAGAAGGAAATGACAGGCGGTTTTCAGCAAGGTATTCTCTGCAAGCACTGAAATTGTAGGTAATAGATAGTATTGTGATAGGATAATTTGTAACGGGTAACAAGCAATGAAAGTAAATAAGGTGCAGCAAGGTGGCCCAATCCTTTTTGTAGCAAAGGGCAAGCCTAGACAATTTCTTATAATGAGAAAAGCGCTCCCGAGGACACATGGGAATTATCGTCAAGCTAGTTTTCATCACGCTCATATGATTCGTGTTCGTTACTTTGATAATTTGATATGTGGGTGGACCGGTGCTTGGGTGCTGTCCTTTCTTGGACAAGCATCCCACTTATGATTAACCCCTACTTCAAGCATCCACAACTACAAAATAAGTATTAAGGTAAACCTAACCATAGCATGAAACTAGTGGATCCAAATCAGCCCCTTACGAAGCAACGCATAAACTAGGGTTTAAGCTTCTGTCACACTAGCAACCCATCATCTAGTTATTACTTCCCAATGCCTTCCTCTAGGCCCAAATAATGGTGAAGTTTCATGTAGTCAATGTTCACATAACACCACTAGAGGAGAGACAACATACATCTCATCAAAATATCGAACGAATACCAAATTCACATGACTACTAATAGCAAGACTTCACCCATGTCCTCGGGAACAAACGTAACTACTCACAAAGCATATTCATGTTCATAATCAGAGGAGTATTAATATGCATTAAGGATCTGAACATATGATCTTCCACCAAATAAACCAATTAGCATCAACTACAAGGAGTAATCAACACTACTAGCAACCCACATGTACCAATTTGTGGTTTTGATACAAGATTGGATACAAGAGATGAACTAGGGTTTTGAGAGGAGATGGTGCTGGTGAAGATGTTGATGGAGATTGACCCCCTCCCGATGAGAGGATCGTTGGTGATGACGATGGTGATGATTTCCCCCTCCCGGAGGGAAGTTTCCCCGGCAGAACAGCTCCGTCGGAGCCCTAGATTTGTTCCGCCAAGGTTCCGCCTCGTGGCGGCGGAGTTTCATCCCGAAAGCTTGCTTATGATTTTTTCCAGGGTAAGACACTTCATATACTAGAAGATGGGCACCGGAGGGCCACCAGGGGGCCCACGAGGCAGGGGCGCACCCAGTAGGGGTGGGCGCGCTCCCCACCCTCGTGGCCAGGGTATGGGCCCCCTCTGGTACTTTCTTTGCTCAATAATTCTTACTAATTCCAAAAATGACTTTTGTGGAGTTTCAGGACTTTTGGAGTGTGCGAGAATAGGTTTCAATATTTGCTCCTTTTCAGCCTGAATCCCATGCGCATTCATTCTCCTCTTCATGATAAACCTTGTAAAATAAGAGAGAATAGCCATAAGTATTGTGACATAACGTGTAATAACAACCCATAATGCAATACATATTAATATAAAAGCATGATGCAAAATGGACGTATTAACTCCCCCAAGCTTAGACCTCGCTTGTCCTCAAGCGGAAGCCTATATCGAGAAATATGTCCACATGTTTAGAGATAGAGGTGTCGATAAAAATAAAATACGGACATGAGGGCATCATGATCATTCTTATAATAGCAACATATATATATATTGTCATATGATTACTTATGCTCAAGTAACGATCTATTCACAATGTCAAGTATGGTTCAGAAACTTCATTGAGAACTAACAAACTATAATCTCAGTCACTGAAGCAATTGCAATTTATCATAACATCGGTAAGAGTCAAGAATAGAGCTTTTCACCAAGTCCACATACTCAACTATCATATAGTCTTCTACAATTGCTAACACTCACGCAATACTTATGGTTATGGAGTTTTAATCGGACACAAAGAAAGATAGGGGCTTATAATTTCGCCTCCCAACGTATTCACCTTTGGGTGATGTCAACAATAATAGATCATGCTAACTTACATCCAATTGGATATATATATATCAGGATCTTTCCAACACGAGGTGCTTGCAAAGGATAAAATGAAAAAGGGAAAGTTGAGGATCACCTTGACTCTTGCACAATGTAAAAGACATAAAGTAAAAGATAGGCCCTTTGCAGAGAGAAGTAGAGGTTGTCATGTGCTTTTAGGGTTGGATGCACAAAATCTTAATGCAAAAGAACGTCACTTTATATTGCCACTTGTGATATGAACCTTTATTATGTAGTCCGTCGCTTTTATTACTTCCATATCACACGATCGTATAAAGCTTATTTTCTCTGCACTAATAAGTCATACATATTTAGAGAGCAATTTTTATTGCTTGCAACATGACAACTTACTTGAAGGATACCCATGTGATTATGTCCTCGGAGGTGGTGGAGAAGGAGTTGTTGATGATGTAGGCTTGTCGTCCGTCTTCCAAGGCATAGGCTCACCATCATAGAAGGATGATGGAGTCTCCGGAATCCTCAAATCTGCAACCAAGCTCATCCTCTTAAATCTATATTCATACTCACAGTTTTGGTTTTGCGGGTCATAGATCTGGGCTTGGAGGTGTTCGATTTTCTCATGAAGCTTGAAGATGGTCTCCCCAATGTTCTTGGCATCTAGCTTGTGGTTGTTGGTGAATTCCGCGATCATCATTTGGTTGGCGTTGATTCCACTCTCCACCATCCCTTGGCACTTGAAAACTTGTTGTTCCATTGCTTCGAGCTTTGTCTCCACGGTTCCGGTACGCCTTTGTCCCTCCACATCGCGGATGTGCAGCACCCCCTCACGCATCTCAATGGTTTGAGGGTGTTGCAGCACCTCTGCGAGATAGGGGTTGATAACCCTCTCGAAAAACTTGTCCTTGGGAGCGCTTGGAGACGTCATGGTGCTCTAGATCTGTGAGAAAAATAGCTCGAAACGAAAACAGAAGATTTTTGCATGATACGGTGGTCAAAACCTTCAGGAGATTATATAATGAATTTCTACCGACCAAAAGAAGTAACGTGCAAGAAAACGGAGTCCGGAGAGCACACGAGGTGCCCACGTGGCAGGGGGGCACGCCTAGTAAGGGTGGGCGTGCCGTCCACCCTCGTGGAGGCCTCGTGTCCTTTCCGGACTACATCTTATTTTCCTAAATTCTTAAATATTCCAAAATGGAGAAAAATTGCCATTAGAACTGTTTTGGAGTCGGTTTACTTGCCTTACCACATAACTATTCCTTTTCGGAGTCTAAAATGTTCTGGAAAGTGTCCCTTATGTATTCCTCCGGGGTTACGGTCTCAATAATATTAGTTTCAACATTTATAGGGTTACCTGAGATATAATGTTTGATTCTTTGACCGTTCACCACCCTCGGACTTGTGCCTTCGAAGTTGTTGATTTTTATGGCACCGGAATGATAGACCTCCTCGATAATGTAAGGACCTTCCCATTTAGGGAGAAGTTTTCCTGCGAAAAATCTTAAACGGGAGTTGAATAACAACACATAATCACCTACGTTAAATTCACGCTTTTGTATCCTTTTGTCATGCCATCTTTTAACTTTTTCTTTAAACAGCTTGGCATTTTCATAGGCTTGGGTTCTCCATTCATCAAGTGAGCTAATATCAAATAACCTCTTCTCACCGGAAAGTTTGAAATCATAGTTGAGCTCTTTAATAGCCCAATATGCCTTATGTTCAAGTTCGAGAGGTAAGTGACATGCTTTTCCATAAACCATCTTATATGGAGACATACCCATAGGATTGTTATATGTAGTTCTGTAGGCCCATAATGCATCATCAAGTTTCTTGGACCAATTCTTTCTAGATCTATTAACAGTCTTTTGCAAAATTAATTTGAGCTCTCTATTACTCAACTCTACTTGACCACTAGACTGTGGGTGATATGGAGATGCAATTCTATGATTAACATCATACTTAGCAAGCATTTTACGAAAAGCGCCATGAATAAAATGTGAACCACCATCAGTCATTAAGTATCTAGGGACTCCAAACCTCGAAAAACCCACAAGTATAGGGGATCTATCGTAGTCCTTTCGATAAGTAAGAGTGTTGAACCCAACGAGGAGCAAAAGGAAATGACAAGCGGTTTTCAACAAGGTATTCTCTGCAAGCACTCAAATTGTAGGTAACAGATAGTTTTGTGACAGGATAATTTGTAACGGGTAACAAGCAATGAAAGTAAATAAGGTGTAGCAAGGTGGCCCAATCCTTTTTGTAGAAAAGGACAAGCCTGGACAATTTCTTATAACGAGAAAAGCGCTCCCGAGGACACATGGGAATTATTGTCAAGCTAGTTTTCATCACGCTCATATGATTCGCGTTCATTACTTTGATAATTTGATATGTGGGTGGACCGGTGCTTGGGTGTTGTACTTTCTTGGACAAGCACCCCACTTATGATTAACCCCTATTGCAAGCATCCGCAACTACAAAGGAAGTATTAAGGTAAACCTAACCATAGCATGAAACTAGTGGATCCAAATCAGCCCCTTACGAAGCAACGCATAAACTAGGGTTTAAGCTTCTATCACTCTAGCAACCCATCATCTACTTATTACTTCCCAATGCCTTCCTCTAGGCCCAAATAATGGTGAAGTGTCATGTAGTCGACGTTCACATAACAACACTAGAGGAGAGACAACATACATCTCATCAAAATATCGAACGAATACCAAATTCACATGACTACTAATAGCAAGACTTCACCCATGTCCTCAGGAACAAACGTAACTACTCACAAAGCATATTCATGTTCATAATCAGAGGAGTATTAATATGCATTAAGGATCTGAACATATGGTCTTCCACCAAATAAACCAATTAGCATCAACTACAAGGAGTAATCAACACTACTAGCAACCCACGGGTACCAATTTGTGGTTTTGATATAAGATTGGATACAAGAGTGTTGGGGAACGTAGTAATTTCAAAAAAATTCCTACGCACACGCAAGATCGTGGTGATGGCATAGCAACAAGAGGGGAGAGTGTTGTCTACATACCCTCGTAGACCGTTAAGCGGAAGCGTTATGACAAGCGGTTGATGTAGTCGTACGTCTTCACGAATCGACCGATCCAAGCACCGAACGTACGGCACCTCCGTGTTCAGCACACGTCCAGCTCGATGACGTCCTCCGGGCTCCAATCCAGTGAAGCGTCGGGGATGAGTTCTCACAAGACGACGGCGCAGGACGATGATGATGTTCTACGGCGCAGGCTTCGCCTAAACTCATGACGATATGACCGAGGTGGATTATGGTGGAGGGGGCACCGACACGGCTAAGGAATGATCGTAGATCAACTTGTGTGTCTATGGGGAGCCCCCTCCTCCGTATATAAAGGGGAGAGGAGGAGGGGGCGGCCAAGGGGAGGCGCGCCTAGGAGGGGAAACCTACTCCAAGTAGGTTTGCCCCTCCCTTCCTATTAGGAGTAGGAGAGGAAGGAAGAGAGGGAGGAAGAAGGAAAGGGGCCGGCCCCTTCCCAGTCGGATTGGGCTTGGGGCGCGCCTCCTTTGCTCCTTCTCCTCCCTTCCACTAAGGCCCAATAAGGCCCATATACTTACCGGGGTTCGGTAACCTCCGGAACTCCAGATAGTCCCAATCTCATCCGAACTTTTCGGTGTCCAAATATATCCGTCCAATATATCAATCTTTATGTCTCGACCATTTTGAGAATCCTCGTCATGTCCGTGATCACATCCGCACTCGAACAACCTTCAAGACATCAAAACTTATAAACTCATAATAAAAGCGTCATCGTAACATTAAGCGTGCGGACCCTACGGGTTCGAGAACTATGTAGACATGACCTAGAACTATTCTCGGTCAATAACCAATAGCGGAACCTGGATGTTCATATTGGTTCCTACATATTCTACGAAGATCTTTATCGGTCAAACCGCATAACAACATACGTTGTTCCCTTTGTCATCGGTATGTTAGTTGCCCGAGATTCGATCGTCGGTATCCAATACCTAGTTCAATCTCGTTACCGGCAAGTCTCTTTACTCGTTCCGTAATACATCATTTCATAACTAACTCATTAGTTACAATGCTTGCAAGGCTTAGGTGATGAGTATTACCGAGAGGGCCCAGAGATACCTCTCCGACAATCGGAGTGACAAAACCTAATCTCGAATTATGCCAACTCAACATGTACCTTTGGAGACACCAGAGAGCACCTTTATAATCACCCAGTTATGTTGTGACGTTTGGTAGCACACAAAGTGTTCCTCCGTAAACGGAGTTGCATAATCTCATAGTTGCGAGGAACTTTGTATAAGTCATGAAGAAAGCAATAGCAACATACTAAGCGATCAAGTGCTAAGCTAACGGAATGGGTCAAGTCAATCACATCATTCTCCTAATGATGTGATCTCATTAATCAAATGACAACACATGCCTATGGTTAGGAAACATAACCATCTTTGATCAATGAGCTAGTTCAAGTAGAGGCATACTAGTGACACTATGTTTGTCTATGTATTCACAAATGTATCATGTTTCCGGTTAATACAATTCTAGCATGAATAATAAACATTTATCATGATATGAGGAAATAAATAATAACTTTATTATTGCCTCTAGGGCATATTTCCTTCAAAGAGATGAACTAGGGTTTTGAGAGGAGATGGTGCCGGTGAAGATGTTGATGGAGATTGACCCCCTCCCGATGAGAGGATCGTTGCTGATGATGATGGTGATGATTTCCCCTCCGGAGGGAGTTTCCTGGCAAGACAGCTCACGGAGCCCTAGATTGGTTCCGCCAAGGTTCCGCCTCGTGGCGGCGGAGTTTCGTCTCGAAAGCTTGCTTATGATTTTTTTCCAGGGTAAGAGACTTCATATAGCAGAAGATGGGCACCGAAGGGCCACCAGGGGGCCCACGAGGCAGGGGCGCGCCCAGTAGGGGTGGGCGCGCCCCCCACCCTCGTGCCTAGGGTGTGGGCCCCCTATGGTACTTTCTTTTCTCAATAATTCTTATTAATTCCAAAAATGACTTTCATGGAGTTTCAGGACTTTTGGAGCTGTGCAGAATAGGTTTCCAATATCTGCTCCTTTTCCAGCCCAGAATCCCAGCTGCTGGCATTCTCCCGCTTCATGATAAACCTTGTAAAATAAGAGAGAATAGCCATAAGTATTGTGACATAACGTGTAATAACAGCCCATAATGCAATAAATATTGATATAAAAGCATGATGCAAAATGGACGTATCATGGGTAAACAAATTATTGTTAAGCAACTGATAGAAAAGCGCAAAGTTATGACGGTATCTAAGGCAATGATCATGAATATAGGCATCACGCCCGTGAGAAGTAGACCGACTCCTGCCAACATCTACTACTATTACTCCACACATCGACCGACTCCTGCCTGCATCTAGAGTATTAAGTTCATAAGAACAGAGTAACACCTTAAGCAAGATGACATGATGTAGAGGGATAAACTCAAGCAATATGATATAAACCCCATCTTTTTATCCTTAATGGCAACAATACAATATGTGCCTCGCTACCCCTACTATCACTGGGTGAGGACACCGCAAGATTGAACCCATCACAAAGCACCTCTCCCATTGCAAGAAAAACCAATCTAGTTGGCCAAACCAAATCGATAGATTGGAGAGAAATACATAGCTATCTCAACCATGCATAAAAGAGTTTAGAGAAGACTCAAATAATATTCATAGATAATCTGATCATAAATCCACAATTAATCAGATCTCAACAAACACACCAAAAAAAATATTACATCGGATAGAACTCCAAGAACATCGAGGAGAACAATGTATTGAAGATCAAAGAGAGGGAAAAGCCATCTAGCTACTTGCTATGGACCTATAGGTCTGTGGTAAACTACTCATGCTACATCGGAAGGGCAGTAAGGTTGATGTAGAGACCCTCCATGATCGAATCCTCCGCTGGCGGAGTGCCAGAAAAGGCCCCAAGATGGGATCTCACGAGAACAGAAGCTTGCAGCGGAAGAAAAGTATTTTTAGTGTGCCCTCTAACATAAGGGGAATATTTTGGAATTTATAGTGCTGGAGTTAGGGTTGGAAGGTCTCCGAGGGGGCCACAAGCCTAGGGGCGCGCTCCTAGGGCTTGTGTCCTCCTCGTAGGTCTTCTAGCCTCCTCTCAAAGCTTCCTAGGTTTCTTATGGTCCAAGAAAAATCATCGTAAAGTTTTATTCCGTTTGGACTCCGTTTGGTATTGATTTTATGTAAAAGCCAAAAACAAGGGAAAAAACAGCAACTGGCACTAGGCACTAGGTTAATAAGTTAGTCCTAAAAATAATATAAAATATCATATTAATGCATATAAAACATCCAAAACAGATAATATAATAGCATGGAACAATCAAAAATTATATATACGTTGGAGACGTATCAATACCCGTGAGCTATTGGTGAGACCGAGTGAAATGGATCGGTGGCACCGAGATGAGTAACTACTATGAGCACATCAACTCACTGGCGCCGAGAATTTCAAATTGGTTTCTCTGAGATAGAAAATCATATTCGTCCAAGTGATTTCGGTGAGACCGAATGGTTGTTTATTGGTCTATCCGAAAGTCACTTAGAGGGTTTGGGAGGTCAGCCCTAGTCAGATTGTGGCTCTGAGTGCTCCTCACCTGGAGGGGCCGAAAGGAACTTGTTCAAGTTGTTGTGATATAGCAAGAATGAATTGAGACAAGTTGAGATAGATAACTAAGGGAAGTTCTTAGGCATTCTTGTACATCCATTTGGCCAGATAAAACCAAATCAATCAAACTATAAATGGATGTCCTCGAATGAGAAATATGCATAGCAACATGCCCACATAAAAAGATAGCAAATGAAATATGTGTCAAACATGCACAATCAACACTTAGCAACTATCAAACAATGGGCGATGGCATAGTCATCTATATATGAGTATATTGACTTAGGATCCAAATGAGAACATTTGATCATAGGTCATACTCATCGTTTAAGCACAAGTGGGGTTGCCACTTTTACATAAAGCATTTATGTGTTCACACCATCAGAGTTGCTTTAGCTCAAGTCTTAGAGCAAAGCTCCCCCTAGATGTGATATCCCCCTAAAGAGGAATGAACTAACCTTGGGTTTTGTCGATGATGACTTCATGTAGATAGTGTAGATGTGGATTATCAATGTTGATGTAGACCATCAAGAGTTGGGAGCAATCCCTGGATTTTTGCACTTTCAATACCTACATGGGTTAGTCTCACAAGGAACAAACAAGGATATCCATAGACATAGAGTGAAATGCACATATGATGATGTCCCTGAATGCATTGAATACCTTGTCCCTTGTCTTACCAACAAGAGGGTTTATGACTCCATGAATTAGTGCAATATGTTGAAGTTGGTTGCACAAGTTCTTGCCATAAATGAATATGAGTGAAGATTGTTGGTGGAGTCACCCTCAAGAAATCCCTAGTTCTTATTCTTTGGGACCCACATCAGTTTGATGGGAATCCTTGAAGTTGTAGTAGCACTTGATGAAGTAGAACTTGATGAGGCCTTGGGAACCCACTTGACCAAAGCTTGAGGTGGTTCTTCAAATGAGTCAATTGCTTCTTGAAGTTTGTCCTTGCTTTTTAGCTTGTGGTCTTGTGGTGGAAGATCATGTTGAGCTTGTGTTCCCTCAAAATAAGTGGGGTCATACTTGTCTTGTTGCGGAACAAACTTCATCTTGGGGTATTGATCTTCTTCCCATTCAACTCCATTGGCATTGAATTTTCGTTCAAAACCAATACCTTGGTTCTTCCGGTGCCTTCCTGGCTTGCGCACAATTTCCTCAAATTGCTTACTTCCGGCGAGGCTCTTGTAGACACCTTTTTCTATAATTCCTTTCAATCGATTGTTTTCTTGATCAAGTGTAACTTGGCTAAGAGAATCATTAGTGTAACCAATAGAACTACTAGAAGCAACAACATTGGATTTAGCATTGTTATTGTTACTACTAGAGGTAGAACCTTCCTTACTCTTGTTACTAGCTTGAGTAGATTTAACTTGTGGCATAAAAAGTAGACAAGATAAGATGTTTGGCAATGTAAGAAGAACTCTTCTTTCGAAGATCATCATTGATTGTTTTAAGAAGCTCATGCTCTTTCTCTAAATTTAGCTTCTTGAAGCATAGCTTCTCATGAGTTCTTAGAACCTCTCTACGATCTTCTTGAGTTGTTTCATGAGCTAACTTAAGAGTGTTTAGTTCTTTAGTTAGACACTCAATATCCTTCTTAGCATTGTCATTTATTTCATCTTGACTACCATGATTACTAGCAAGTTCATTATAGCTCACATCACTAGTTTTATCAATAAGCAAATCATCATCACCTAGCAAATCATCCTCATCACTATTGAAATCAAGATACTCGGGGTGTGATACCTTGGGGACTTTAGCCATGAAGCATCTTCCAATTCATTCATTTGGTGAATCAAATATGTCATGGGAGTTGGAGGATACTAGAGCAAGTCCGGCAACACCTTCATCTTGACTATAGTTGGAGTCGGAGTGATAACTTCTCTAGGAGTTCTTGTTGGAGTCGGATCCAGAAACCCATTCACCAACATGATCTTGATGTATTCTTCTAGAGTAGCTCTTGGTTGACTTGAATTTCCCTTCTGATTCCTTGTTTATTCGAGAAGGTCTTTGTTAGTTCTTTTGTTGTGAGGTGTCGTACACTCATAGGAATAGTGTCCGAGTCTTCCACAATTGTAGCAATTATGGTCACGGCCTGATGATCTTTGCTCATATTTCCTTGAGTTGGAGCTTATTTCTTTGTTCTTGTAGAATTTGTTGAAGTTCTTCACCATTAAGCTTAATTCCTCATTGGATACTAGCTTGTCACTTGAAGTTGTGGGGGCATCACTTGAAGCTTTGTATGCACCACCTGACTTGTTGTGGAGCTCCTCCTTGTCCTTGAGTGACATCTCATGAGCGACAATTCTTCCAATGACTTCTGTGGGCTTGAGATCTTTGTAATTGGGCATCATATGGATCAAAGTACACATGGTATCATATTTTCGATCCAAGGCTCTAAGGATCTTCTTAACGATGAATTTGTCGGTCATTTCTTCACTTCCTAAGCCGACAATCTCATTGGTGTGGAGAGCTAGCCTAGAGTACATTTCGGCGACTCCTTCACCATCCTTCATCTTGAACTTGTCAAGTTGACTTTGAAGCACATCCAACTTGGATTCCTGGATGGACTCGGTACCTTCATGCATATCAACCAAAGTATCTCGTATTTCCTTTGCATTCTTGAGGTGGCTAGTCTTGTTGAACTCCTCGGGTCACAAACCATTGAAGATAATGTCACATGCTTGAGCGTTGTATTGCAACATCTTTAATTCTTCCGCGGTTGCTTCACTATACGATTCTTTACCATCCTCACAGAATTCACCTTGAAAGCCAACATGAACAATAGCCCAAATGGCAGGGTTATGACCAAGAATATGCATTTTCATCTTATGCTTCCAACTAGCAAAGTTTGTACCATCAAAATATGGACATCTACGGTGATAGTTTCCCTCACTAGACACGATACTCTCCTAGGTTGTGAAACCAATGCAATGGAGACCAAAACTCTGATAGCACTTGTAGGATCGAAACTATGTCTAGAGGGGAGGTGATTAAACTACTTACCAAATAAAAACTTATCCTTTTCCCAATTTTAGTTGTGGGCAAATTTTAGCAATTCTACCAAGTCAAGTACCCCTACACATGCAAGTCTAAAAGTTGTGCAGCGGAAAGTAAAGACTTTGC
Organism: Aegilops speltoides; assembly: GCA_021437245.1. NCBI lineage: Eukaryota > Viridiplantae > Streptophyta > Magnoliopsida > Poales > Poaceae > Aegilops > Aegilops speltoides. Next base: position 314,582,989 of record CM038144.1, on the reverse strand, counting down.
ATATGAACATAAAGGAGGGATTGAAGATTTAAAACACAATTAATGAAGACACAATGATTTTTGGCGTGGTTTCGATAGGTGGTGCTATCGTACGTCCATGTTGATGGATACTTCAACCCATGAAGGGTAACAGTTGCGCGAGTCCATGGAGGGCTCCACCCATGAAGGGTGCACGAAGAAGCAACCTTGTCTATTCCACCATGGCTTACTTTCACGAAGAACTAGCCTCACTCGGGTAGATATTCACGAAGTAGGCAATCTCCTTGCCCTTACAAACTCCTTGCTTCAACTCCACGTGATCTTGGAGGCTCCCAAGTGACACCTAACCAATGTTGGAGACACCACTCTCCAAAACGTAATAGATGGTGTTGTTGACAATGAACTCCTTGCTCTGGTGCTTCAAATGATAGTCTCCCCAACACTCAAACACTAACTCATAGATTTGGATTTGGTAGGAGAGGGGATTGAATGGAAAGCAACTTGGGAAGGCTAGAAATCAAGGTTTCAATAATTGGATTGGAATCTCTTGATCCCAACACATGAGTAGGTGGTTCTCTTCTTAGAAAATGAATGGTGGAAGTTGTGTTTCGTTCTGATGGCTCTCTTAGAGAGTAGGTGGTGGTGGAGGGGTATAAATAGGCAGCACCAAAAATCCAACTGTTACAAGTCTTTGACCCAACTCGGTGACACCAACATGAGAATCTCGGTGGGACCGACTAGTACAAAAAACTTGACCGTTAGGCTTTTCGGTGAGACCAATCATACCAACTTGGTGGGACTAAAGTGCAATGGCTAGGTCATGACCTCGATTTGGTAATTCCGATCGATTCATCTCAGTGCTTCTGAAATGAAACAACTTCACAGAAACTTAGTCAGGTCATCTCGGTGGGACCGAGAACCATTTCGGTCAAACAAAATTGCTAGGGTTTTGGTTGTGGCATAGAATGGGATAATCTCGGTGGGATAATCTTGGTAATTGATAGGATTGTTTCGGTGGGACCGAGATGGATTTTTAGGGTTTTAGATATGATGAAAGTGGTGAAGTATTTGAGGGTTTTAGAGCAATATCACTAAGCACTTGAGCAATTGAGTCATGAACAAAACCTCATCCCATTTTAATAGTATTGGCTTTTCCTATGTACTCAAGTGATCTTAGATCACTCAACCAAAAATGTAGAGCCTTGAAGCTTTGCCAATCTTTGTCCTTTGTATTTTTTTAGGGGTCCACATCCACTAATCCTTGCCATGCCAATCATTTATCTTTTGTGAAATCTATCATCAATGTTCATTAGATCAATGACATATATGTTGTTATTAATTACCAAAACCACCCAGGGATTAAATGCACTTTCAACCTTACTTACCGCAAAATTGCTACGAAGTCGTGCACTTGTAGGTCATCATGGGGCTTCCAAGTACAAGGTATGGTGAAATAGGTTGGTTCCGCTTCGTGGGCCGTTTGGTGGACGTCATACCTGGGATACTTGAATCAGCTGATTTGGGTCGTCTGCCATGGCAGACAACAAAGGACCGGAAACCTGACGGCAAAGGTCTTTGCTGTTAGTCGTGGACGGCAAACATGCCCGGCACGGTAAGTAATGGTAAACCGCTAATTTGTCGTATACTATTTGCCAGCGGACGGCAAATACCCATTTGTTGTCGGTGGCAGACGGCAAAGAAGGTGGACGGGAAGCAACTGACGTTAGCCACGTTAGGTGGCTAACGAGAGGCTCTGCCGTTTGCCGCCGATGGCAAACATGCCCTTCCCTTTGTCGTCTACTATCTGACGTTAGTCACGCGTCATGCCCTCCCCAGCCTTTGTCGTTTGCCATAGACGGCAAACCCCCCCCCCCCAGCCTTTGCCGTCTTCCACAGACGGCAACCCCCCCTAGCCTTTGCCGCCTTCCACAGACAGCAAAGTAACCAAATGGGTCAGCTCCCAGGTTGCACAGGTTATTGCCACGTGGCCTCTTTGCCGTCTGTGGCAGACGGCAAAGGCCCCTTTGCCGTCGGTGGCAAACGGCAAAGAGGTTGCATTGCCTTTTTCTGTTTTTTCTTATATCCAAGCATTTTCACAGCAAATATATGATATATATTAATTTTTTTCACAGCGCAATTTAACAGCAAACATATGACATGTCCAACACATAAGTTTCATCATACATACATATCCAACACATAGTTCCATCCATACATATTACAATAGTTTCACATTGTTCATCCATATAGCAAGTTCACATTTTTCATCGATACAAAAGAAAAACATAAAGGTAAAACAAGCACTCCATCAATGCAAGCTTCTGTAAAGTGAATGAAATCTGCAATATGGGAAACAAGAAAGTTAGAAGAAGAAGACTAGAAGAAGAAGAAGAAGAAGAAGAAGAAAATGAAGAATAAGAAGAAGAAGTATATGACATTTATGAGCTAACTTAGGTAAAAATTACATTTATGAGCTAACTTAGGTAAAAGGGATCATTTATGAGCTAACTTAGGTAAAATGGATCATTTAAAGCTAACTTAGGTAAAATGGATGATTTATGAGCTAACTTAGCTAAAATGGATCATTTATGAGCTAACTTAGCTAAAATGGATCATTTATGAGCTAACCTAGGTAAAATGGATCATTTTGGAGCTAACTTAGGTAAAAAAATGGAACATTTTGGAGCTAACCTAGGTAAAATGGATCATTTTGGAGCTAACCTGGGTAAAATTGATCATTTTGGAGCTAACCTAGGTAATTATGCCATTTTTGAGTTAACTAAACATATTATGCCATTTTTTTATATAAGTAAGCTAAGTATAGGTCATTATTGAGTTAACCTAGGTAACTAAGCATATTAGAGCTAACTTAGGTCATTTTGGAGCTAACTTAGGTAAAATGGATCATTTTGGAGCTAACTTGGGCAAAATGGATCATTTTGGAGCTAACTTGGGTAAAATGGATCATTTTAGAGCTAACTTAGGTAGAATGGATCATTTTTTAGCTAACATAGGTAAAATGGATCATTTTGGAGCTAACATAGGTAAAATGGATCATTTTGGAGGCAACTTAGGTAAAATGGATCATTTTGGAGCTAACTTAGCTAAAATAGATCATTTTGGAGCTAACCTAGGTAAAATGGATCATTTTGGAGCTAACTTAGGTGAAATGGATCATTTTTGGAGCTAGCCTAGGTAAGCATGTCGTTTTCGATGTAAGTAAGCTAACTATATGACATTTATGAGCTTACCAAGGTTATCATGCCATTTATGAGCTAAGTAAGCTACTTATATCATAAATGAACTAAATAAGCTAATTATAGGTCATTATTGAGCTAACCTAGGTAATTATGCCATTTTTTAGTTAACTAAGCATATTATGCCATTTTTGACATAAGTAAGCTAAGTATATGTCATTATTGAGCTAATCTGGGAACTAAGCATATTAGAGCTAACTTATCATATTATAGCTAACTTAGAGCTAACCTAGGTCATTTTGGAGCTAACTTAGGTAAAAGGAATCATTTTGGAGCTAAGTAAGGTTATTATGTCATTTTGGAGGAACTTCTTCTTCTTGTCCTTCTTCTTCTTCTTCCTCTTCTTCTACTTATTATTTTTTTCATCTTCTATTCTTCCTCTTCTAATTATCTAAACCTAAACCTAGCACTAACTAAAATCTACACCTAGCACTAAACATAAACCTAAACCTACACCTAAACCTAAAACAGAAAAAACAGAAAAAAGAACAAACCCTCACCTTGGATCCGCCGAGGTCGGCCGGTGGAGGATGGCCGCGGGGAGGGGCGGTGCGCCGTGACTCAGGCGGCGGGGTGCGCGGCTCCGGTAGTGGGGGCGGGGCGGCGCAGGGGCCTAGCGGCCTTGCTCCGGCGATGGGGCGGGGACGGAGCGGTCACCGCGGCCTGGGTCCGGGGGCGGGGCGGGTGAGGGAGTCCTGGATTAGGGGGTATCCGGACAGCCGGACTGTGTACAACGTCCGGACTATTGAAGCATGAAGATACAAGACTCAAGACTTCGGCCCGTGTATGGATGGGACTCTCCTTTGCGTGGAAGGCAAGCTTGGCGATCCGGATATTGTGTTTCCTTTCTTGTAACCGACTCCATGTAAACCCTAGCCCTCTCTGGTGTCTATATAAACCGGAGAGGTTGGTCCTTAGAAGGCCGATCACAATTCCAATCATACCATCATAGGCTAGCTCTTAGGGTTTAGCCTCTACGATCTCGTGGTAGATCTACTCTTGTACTACCCATATCATCAATATTAATCAAGCAGGAAGTAGGGTTTTACCTCCATCGAGAGGGCCCGAACCTGGGTAAACATCTGTGTCCCTTGCTTTCTGTTACCATCAGCCTAGATGCACAGATCGGGACCCCCTACCCGAGATCCGTCGGTTTTGACACCGATATTGGTGCTTTCATTCAGAGTTCCTCTGTGTTGTCGCTGCAAGGCTCGATGGCTCGTCTCATCGTCAAGGACGACATTACCTCGGGGGGAGCTCTAGCTGTAGGCCAAACTCTCCGACTTGGCAGCTTTACCATGGCTGCCCCATTGGCGGTTGCGCCGACTATGGCCTCTCGGGTCATCAAGCATAACCTTCACGTCAGTTCGGAACTCGCCGAACAGATGGATCCGATGGAGCTCTCCTCCCTTAATGAGCTCTTGGATCGCATCGCCGCTCTGGGAGTCGCTACATACTATGACCGGATCGGGCTTAAACCCGACCAAAGGGACATCAGATCCCCGTCGGCCACCCATGAGATAGCCATAGTGGAGGAACCACACGCGGATTGCCCCTCAACTTTGAGGACAAATTATGTTCGGATCACCGAACTCCTTGAGCCGGACACCTGCTCAAAGGAAGACATGACCCGGGTCCCGGACTTAGAGTCGGGCATTTGGCCAAAGAAATTGGGCAGCACTCCGGATTCTGAGCTGTTAAGCTCGGAACCTCCCGCGGCCCTGGGTGTTAGATCGGATCAAAATCCGGATTCAGCTAACAACACCCACCTGGACTTAAACCGTCTCTGCCGCATTAGGCAAGAGCCCCAGGAGACTGTACATCGCTATTGGTCCAGATTCCTCCTTGCGCTTAACAAGGTCAGGGACTACCACGAGGAGGACGTAGTCTCTCTCTTCTGCAAAAACTGCATGGACAAAGGACTCCTTAATGCTATAAGCCGCCGTGACATAGTACACTTTGCAGACTTGGCAATCATAGTACGGAAGTACTGTGCGATGGAAAGTGCCTGGAAAACCCGAACAGAATTTTGGGATAGTACTGCTCTCACCAAAACATTTGTCCGAACTAAATGGGCGAACTCTCGTAAGTCGGCCAATCCAATCCCCAAGAAACCAAAGCCCACCCAGGGCGGGGAACCGTATTGGAAGAATGGCTCGATGGGCCATGTAAGCTCCACAGTACTCTGGATACAATACCAACTCATAGCCTTAGGGCATGTTGGATACTACGGCAGGTAGCAAAAAGTGGCGAGGATCTTCTTGTAAGCCATAAAGCGGAACAACATCCTGCCAATGAACGCAATACGGTACTAATAGTCTTCGAGACTTTTGCCTCGAACAATAGGCGCAAGCAAGCTCATCGAAGCTCCACTGAAATTTGCCATGTGGCAAAAATAAACCCCTGGAACGACACTGCTATAACTTTCAATGCCAGTGATGAACCTTGATTCCAGACTATCCGGGCACCAGCCGCTCTGGTCCTTAGCCCGATTGTAGACGGCTTTCGGCTCACTAAAGTACTCATGGACGGCAGAAGCGGATTAAATCTGATCTATGAAGAAACACTCAGCAAGATGGAAATTGATAAAAGCCGCATTGAACAAAGCGGCACAACCTTCAGGGGAATTATCCCTACTCGGGAAGCGCGGTTTGCGGGAAAAATCACACTCGATGTGGTATTCGGCACCCCGGAGAATTATAGGTCTGAAGAAATCACATTCCAAGTGGCTCCCTTTAGCAGTGGATACCACGCCCTTCTAGGGCGGGACGCATTTACAAGCTTTCAAGTTGTACCCCATTACGGGTACATGAAGCTTAAAATGCCCGAACCCAATGGAATCATCACTCTAGCCAGTGACCCGGACATCGCACTCCACGCCGAAAACAAAACCGCAACACTAGCCCTGGAAGCATTATCCGAAGCCCTAGCAGCCAAAGAGTTAACAACACTGCGGGCCACCGTGGACAGGGACGACGTAATACTCGACAAGTGACCCAAGTCCACCTCATTTAAACCTGCAGACGAGATAGTCAAATTGCAAATCCATCCAACGGACCCCATGAAGACAGCTTCCATCGGGACACAGTTGAGCCCCGCGATGGACGCCACACTGCGAGATTTCTTACGCGAAAATTGGGACATTTTCGCCTGGCACCCATCGGACATGCCGGGCATCCCACGCATATTGGCCGAACACAGCCTCAATATTCTAAAAGGATACAAACCAGTCAAGCAGACTCTAAGACGGTTTTCAGAGCCCAAAAGGCAAGCCATGGGGAAGAGCTAGCTAAACTACTCGAGGCCGGATTCATCAGAGATATCAAGCATCCGGATTGGCTGGCAAACCTAGTAATGGTACCAAAGAAGGACAAATCCTGGCGCCTATGTGTCAACTTTAAAGACCTCAACAAGGCTTGCCCCAAGGATCCCTTTCCCCTCCCTCGCATCGATCAAATCATCGATGCCACAGCTGGACACGACTCGTTGTGTTTTCTCGACGCATACTCTGGATACCATCAAATAAAGATGGCAGAGTCTGACCAAGCTGCAATAGCTTTCATAATGCCATATGGCCCTTTTTGCTTCAACACTATGCCTTTCGGGCTTAAGAACGCCGGCGCAACCTATCAACGCATGATTCAAACATGCCTGGAAAAACAAATTGGCAAAACAGTGGAGGCATACGTGGACGACGTGGTCATAAAAACAAGACACGTCGAAACCCTAATAGATGACTTGAGGCTTATATTCGATAACTTCCGGACATACGACATCAAGTTGAATCCGGAAAAATGCGTTTTTGGCGTCCCCTCGGGGAAACTGCTGGGCTTCATTGTTTCCAATAGAGGAATTGAAGCGAATCCAACAAAAAACCGAGCTCTGTCATAGTTGGCCATACCAACAGACCTCAAGCACATCCAGAAACTAGCTGGATGCGTGGACGCTTTGAGCCGCTTTATCTCCAGGTTAGGATAAAAGGCATTACCTCTTCACCGCCTCCTTCGGTGCACCGAACACTTCGTATGGACGGATGCAGCCATGGCCGGACTCGATGAAATAAGGACCTTACTGGCCAGTAATCCAGTCCTAACAACGCCAAATATCGGCGAGCCTATGCTACTGTACATAGCTGCAACACATCAAATGGTAAGCGTAGTTCTCGTCGTCGAACGAGAGGTGGACGGATACAAATTCCCGCTTCAAAAGCCGGTTTATTACGTATCCATGGTCCTCACCCCATGCAAATCCCGATACCCACACTATCAAAAAATAGCATACGCGGTCTTCATGGCATCCCGGAAGCTGCGACACTACTTTCAAGAGTGTTCGATTACGGTGGCCTCCGAAGTACCACTCAATGACATAATAAATAACCGCGATGCTATGGGTTGGATTGCTAAATGGGCTATCGAGCTCCTTTCGTTCGACATAATATACAAACCACGGCGAGCCATTAAGTCGCAAGTACTGGCCGACTTTGTCGCCGAATGGACAGAAGCCGAACTCCCTAAAGAGTACGGCGCATACTCAAATTGGATCATGCACTTCGACGGCTCTAAAATGCTGGCCGGATTGGGAGCAGGTGTAGTCCTGAAATCTCCCACCGGAGACACGGTCTAGTACGTCCTTCAAATATTATACACAGACTCCAACAATACAGCCGAATACGAGGCGCTCTTGCACGATCTTCGGATGGCAGTCTCTATGGGCATCCAACGCCTGGAAGTACGCGGGGATTCGAACCTCGCAATATCACAAATAAACTGAGACTTTGATGCCAAGGATCCGAAAATGGCGGCCTACCATAATGTCGTCCTCAAAATGTTAGCTCGGTTCGAGGGGCTCGAATTCCACCATGTGGCTTGAGAAAACAATCAAACGGCGGACGTCCTCGCCCGCATCGGCACCAAACGCGACCCTGTCCCACCTAACATATTCCTGGAAAGGTTGTTCAAGCCATCCATGGTATGGGAAGGGGAGTCCGGCAATACTAGCACGGATCCGAACACACCCCAGATCCCCAACCATCAGACACAATCGGAGGCTCTGCCAACGAAATAACATCTTCGGCCCACGAAATCATGGTTGTAATCACCCCGCGGACTGAGCCTTTCTTGGCCTACCTAAATAGTAAGGAGCTCCCCGAAGACCAAAATGAAGCACGCTGCATTGTCCGGCGTTCTAAAGCTTACAAAGTCCATGAAGGGGAACTCTATAAGAAAAGCGCGACCGGAGTGCTCCACAGGTGCATCTCCGACGAGGAAGGGCGGCAACTCTTGGCTGAAATCCATGTCAGACTAGGCGGACACCACACCGCGGCTCGAGCGCTAGTCAGCAAGGCCTTCCGTATAGGCTTCTATTGGCCGACGGCCCGAGCAGACGCATAGGACCTTGTCCAACATTGCGTCGGTTGCCAGCTCTTCGCCAATCAGAGTCATATGCCCCCTACCGCTCTCCAAACAATCCCCATAACTTGTCCCTTCGCGGTCTGGGGGCTGGATATGGTCGGGCCTCTTAAAGGGGGAAGCCATAAGAAAAAATACTTATTGGTCATGGTGGACAACTTCACCAAATGGATAGAAGCCAAACCAGTCAAAACGGCCAAATCCGGACCAGTAATAGACTTCATATCCGGGGTCGTACACCGATACGGTGTCCCCCATAGCATCATCACTGATAATGGCTCAAATTTCACAGCTGATGAAGTGAAAACTTGGTGCGGCAAAATGGGCATTAAGCTCGACTACGCTTCCGTTTACCATCCCCAAACAAACGACCAGGTCGAAAGGGCAAACGGTCTCATCATGAGCGGCATCAAACCCAGACTAGTGCAATCTTTGACAAAATCGGATACGCACTGGGTGGAGGAGCTCGACTCCGTACTCTTGGGGCTGCGGACCACACCGAATCGCACCACCGGATATACACCATTTTTTATGGTGTACGGTGCAGAAGCAGTACTACCCTACGACATAATACATGATTCTCCATGTGTACGCATGTACGAAGAGAAGGAAGCCGAGTTAGATCGGTAGGACTACTTGGATGCCCTGGAGGAGGAGCGCGATGTCGCAAAAGCCCGTTCCGCATTCTATCAACAGCAGCCTCGACGATATCAAAGCAGAGAAGTGCGGGCCAAAACTTACAATATTGGCGAGCTCGTTCTACGCCTACCGGAGAAGAAGAAGGACAAACTCAAACCCAAGTGGGAAGGTCCCTTCGTCATTGACAAAGTTCTCACCGGAGGAGCGTACCGCTTACGTAATGCATCCGATAACGGACTCGAGCCGAACCCATGGAAAGCGGCCAAACTCCGGAGATTCTACGCCTAACGCCGAACTCAGTGTTCGTCTCCTTACTCCCTCCCTTTTATTTATGCTCCATCCCACTTTTCCTTTCTCGACCTTTTTTTTCTCCTCACACAAAGTACTTAATATAGTGCGGACTCCCGGATTACTCCGGCCACACTATGTGTGTAAGCAATACCTGGGGGCTTCCTATACGGAAGCTAAAAATAATTACTCAAATGGCTTTTCGCCCATCACATATGAGTTTCTTTTTCATATGTGCCTTTTCTTCACCATTATATGCATAGATATGACTTAAGATGTGGCCAAGCTGGGTTGCCTGGCTCTTGTGTTTATACCCTACGTTCCCGTTAATTCGGCTAGGGCATAAGGGAGCACCTCTGCGATTGTTACTGCCGGTTCAGCCGGATGTGTACCTCAGACTAGGTGAAGCCGAAAGCTAGTTTCCTTAAGAGAATATTCGATCGGTGAACAAAAGATGTATTCGTTTATACAATGTAAATCCCCAGGAGTCTTGTATCCTGCGCCATCATTCGCAGTCCGGACATGTGCATTGCCGCATGCGTACCCAGGGAAAGGAACCCCTAACGGAACTATTCTCCCTGGAAGATGTTTCTTACTATCCATGTAATATAACATAACTAGTTGGGTACTTGTCTGTTCAAGCACTTATGACCCCTACGCCTTGTCTCCACGCATACCCGGTCTTGTATAAGCGGCGGGTATTGGACATACCGGACTATAGGATCACGGGCTGAAGCGAAAAGGTCCGCCATGACAAATGATTTTAATCCGGCTAGGGACTAATTATGTCCATTAAATTATATAGTCACTTGGGTGACTATATTCTTCCTCTATACCATCCAACAAAGCTATCCGACTTACAATCTCGTTGATAATACTTGGCGGCTAACGCTACGGTCATATACCAGCCTCACGGGAATTTCATTCCCATCGGGCCCCGGATCCTACTTGACCATATGGTTGGGTCCACTTGGTGTAGCACGTCTTCACCATAGCCCAGCTTCTCTTGCACCTTGCCGGCGGTGACATCTTCCACAATTGGGCGCCACCGTGCTCCTTGAAGCATATCCACAAGCTCCCCATGCCGTTCGGCAATAAGCTTGATGGCCACAAGGCCTGAGCAACACCCTGCATCACTTGCCGAGCTCGCTCGTGCAGTTGCGAGAGGTCTTGCAGTAAATCACTTGCAGGTGAGGGCATATCCTCTTCAGGGCGACCCGTTAACATTACTGCAAGGAAAATTCTTTCAATATACTTCCTTGCTGAACTATCATACAGTTCGTCTGGGCACTCACCATAAATGCCGCGTCGAAGCCTTTTGTTCTCCTTCACGGAGTCCGCCAGTTGAGCGCGGACGTCTTTTAATTCCACATCCAGCCGAATATTGGCATCTTGAAGATTGTTCTTCTCTTGCTTAACTTGCGTAAGGATGCGCTCGCCGGCCTTTAGCTTCCTTTTAAGATGCGAGTCGTCATCCGTTACGCCCTCCGGATTCACCCCGGGATTGTCTGCAGAATTTTCTGTTAGACTAGTCATACCAGCCATTTACTAACTGGTGCATCTTCGTACAATTGAGACAAATGTTACCAGATGAGGCCTTCTGGGATTCCTCTAACTTGGCATTTGTGTCCCTCAGCTGGGCCTTGCATTCCCCCAGCTCCCGAGCCAATTGTTCATTCTTATCTACAAGGACATGTGCATAAATTGATCCTTCAAACAGTTGTTCCAACTATTTCAAGTCTCAGGGGCTACCGTTATACATACTTATCAAAGCTTCTTACCCGTATATCTTTGGTATACTGGTTCGTCGCTCGGGCAAGCCCGCCTTGAGCAGCTCGGATGTATGCTTCTACCAAATTGAAGGCATTAAATGCCTCTTCGGAAAAGATGTTGTTCCGAAGCACGGCCCTCCGGCGCCGGTGATTCATGGCGCTCTCCACTTCGGAGTTTGTGGCCGAAAACATATCCGCATCCTCTGTCGAAGAACTATGCGGAACTGGCCCCGTGTCCACCTCCGCCCTCGAAGCTGGTTCTGGAACCCGGCTGGTGGAGGCGTGGTTGGCGGGATCCCCGGATATAGTCCGGCTGCTTCTCTTCCTGCCAGACACAAAGGGCGCTGTTATATTTCCAATACTATAATCGCAGGACAGTTTATTACTTTACCTCTGCAGCGGCGTGTCGACCCTCACCGCCTTTCTCTTGAGCCTGCCCGATCCGGACGCCCGTAGTTGACGAGTCCCTAGGGGCTCGGCCCCGCGCTTCGACCGTCGTCTCTGCAAACACCACGACGCCTCAAGGGAAAAGCATAATACCTGAGGGGAGTCCTCTTTGGAGGATAGGGTTTTTTAGTTCGGCTTACACGTGACACTGGGAGCAGTCCGGGATAGGCGGCCATAATGGCCACTGAGGCACCATCCCAGCTCGCTTGATAAAATACCCCGTTGACAAGCTCCATGGTAATATCCGAATCTTCTTTGAGTCCTGGATCTAGGTCCCTTCCGGGGTCCTCTGGCTGCGGGGAGGGGCTGAAGATTCCTTCTATGGCCCTCCTTAGTTCCTGCTCGGAAACATCGATGCGGGTAATCTTAGCAGAAGAACACTAAAGTAAGTAAAACAGGGAAAGGAATGACGACTTACCCACTCTGGGGGGTTGTACATGGAGAATCCGTCCCGCGGTTTAATGCGAAGGAATTCCTCCTCTTCCCCTTTGTATAAATCGGACAATATCCTTGCCAGAGCAGTGGCCGAGTCCGGGCCCTTATGACCGCAGCGGGTGGCGTCGTCTTCCCTGTTGAAGTGCCACATGGGCTTCCCCCGATATTGAAGCGGTTGCACTCCCTGCATTATGCATATTGCCATGACCTCGACTATCGTCAGTCCGGATTTGGCCAGTAACTTTATCCTGCTCATCAGGAAGTGTATTTCCCTCGTATCCTCTTCTTGAGGGCCTTGGGGGCGCCAGCTTAGGCATGCCCTCGGTGGGGCGTTATTGAACTTGGGGAGACCTGTCCGGACTAGATCCGGAAGGGGAACGTCATCAGTGTAAAACCACTCTGAAGGCCAGTTTTCTGGTGCCTTCTTAGGAGTGCCGGACAGGTATCCGGTCTCGGCAATGCGCCATACTTCGGCCCTGCCCACTTGACATAGGGATTCTCCCTGGGTACGGGGGACAAGGCAGAACAGCTTCCTCCATAATCCGAAGTGAGGTTCGCAGCCTAAAAACAGCTCACAAAGGGCGACGTACCCCGCTATATGCAGAATGGAGGCAGGGGTAAGGTTGTGCAATTGGAGGCCATAGAACTCCAAGAGCCCACGAAGAAACGGGTGGATGGGAAACCCGACGCCCCTTAGCAGATGCGGGATGAGGCATATACGCTCATCTGGAGATGGATTTGGAGATCCCTCCGCTTGTTCCCCTCCGTCATAAGTGGCTATTCCGGCTTGGACAGGGACCATGAACGCCAGTGGGAGAAACCCTTGGGTTTGTAAGTCTATCAAAAGGCTATGAGGAACTGAACACTCTCCCCAATCCCGCGACTTGGAGCGAGGAGGGCGAGCAGAAGAGCTGCGACGGTCGGCCATGTTGGAATGGTTTTTCACGGAGCTCTCTGTTGGATGCTAGCTCAGGGAGGGAGAGTGAAGTTTGGATCTGAGAATCCCCGTCCCTTCAAATAGACGGTCAGCCCGGAGGATTGAGGGTGGCAAATGCAAAAAATGCCTCGGCTTCTCGCATTTGCTCGACACGTGGAGATGGTTATTATTGAGACACTGAAGCCGAGGAGTACAACATTGATGGGAAGCCGGACACTATTTGTCGTAACAGATACTTTGCAGTATTCGGAGATGGAACCCGCCTTGCAATGCCGATAACAAGACTGCGTGCCGGACTCATCGTCATTGAAGCCTGGTTCAGGGGCTACTGAGGGAGTCCTGGATTAGGGGGTATCCGGACAGCCGGACTATGTACAACGTCTGGACTATTGAGGCATGAAGATACAAGACTCAAGACTTCGGCCCGTGTCCGGATGGGACTCCCCTTTGCGTGGAAGGCAAGCTTGGCGATCCGGATATTGTGTTTCCTTTCTTGTAACCGACTCCATGTAAACCCTAGCCCTCTCCGGTGTCTATATAAACCGGAGAGGTTGGTCCTTAGAAGGCCGATCACAACTACAATCATACCATCATAGGCTAGCTCTTAGGGTTTAGCCTCTACAATCTCGTGGTAGATCTACTCTTGTACTACCCATATCATCAATATTAATCAAGCAGGAAGTAGGTTTTACTCCATCGAGAGGGCCCGAACCTAGGTAAACATATGTGTCCCTTGTTTCCTGTTACCATCAGCCTAAACGCACAGATCAGGACCCCCTACCCGAGATCCACCGGTTTTGACACTGACAGCGGGCAGGCTGGCCGGCGGCGGGGAGGGCTCCGGGGGGCGGCGACAATAGCCCTGGCTACGGAGGGGCGGCACGCGGGTGAGAGTGAAAGAGAGGTGGGAGAGAGAGGGGGCGGCACTCGACCGTTACTTAGGAAGCCTCTTTGCCAACTGCTAGCAGACGCAAAGAGGTCTGCAAGCAGACGACAAAGAGTGGTGGGGCCGGGGGGACGAATGTCCATTAGGATCTTTTTTTGCCATCTGCTAGCGGACGGCAAAGGTCCCAAAGGCAGATGGCGAAGGCAAGTAGACAGTAAAGAACCTGTCTATCTGACCTAACTAGCCCCAGGGTCTAGTGGGGCCCAGCTGGGCTCTTTGTCGTATTCATTTGGTCCCTTTGCCGTCCGTTGGCTGATGGCAAAGAACTGGCGCATGGCAAAGTATATATTTGTTGTCAGCTAGATCTTTATCGTTTGCTTTCTGATAGCTGATGGCAAAGACCTTCTTTGGAGAACTGGCTGATGGCAAATTCCCTGATTCCAATAGTGCCTAGAACTCTTTGGTTTGAAGCCTCTATCAACGTGGACGTAGAATAGCTCCAATTGTCCGACGGGAAAATCCTTGCGCCATGAGTGTTTGAATTCTCTAACTCTACATCCTACTTACTTGCCAGATTGTTATTTTCCGATGTTTATCACTCTTGAATACTTTTTTGTTAAGTGCTTCTGCTTGTCCAATCCTTGGTTTCTCAAGCTAAAAACAGTCAACCTCAAAATTGTATAGTTGCATTATTTTTATAGGACTATTCACCCCCTAGTTCTTAGAACTCGATCTAAACACTTCCTCGTCAACAAGCCATGTGAAACTCCACTACAAGAGTGGGAGGAAGAATCGATGGAGAGATCAACAACTCAGTGAGCTTTGAGCCAACATCAACAACGTCCCCAAAAGCTCTTTAATCAAACTCAACAAGTTCAAGCCAAGAGAGAGGGGGGAGGAGAGAGTCCAGTTAATAGTGTCGTTCAAGAATATTCTACACTCCATCAATCGGAAAATGCCTCTATCACGAAGGCATGGAAATGATCTTCAATGTCGAATTCAAGCATGAGTGCAAGCACGAAGGGCGGTGGACCATGACCCAAACGATGAGCAAGAGGAAGAGAGGTTAAGAGATTTATTAATGCCAAAGGGCATCGCCTACAAGAGGAATGTTACTCAAAACATCAACCTCCTCGGCATGACTATTGAAAGGCACCCCCATCAAGATGAAAAGGAGTATGGAAAGCTCAAGTTCACTATACCCAAGCTCTTTGACAACGATGACCCGAAGACCATCTTCGTTGCAAAGCTCTAGTCATTGTGTCCAAGTTTTGCGGTGTGTTTGTATCTTAGACCCGGTTGCACGTATTGGACTTAGATATCCAACTCTCTGGTAATTATAAATCCAACTTAACCTAACTCCTACATATACTATACAATTCAAACATAATTGCATATACCAAAAATAATACCTTTTTCACAGGTAAACCAAATATCATATTTAATTGTGTAAATAGAAAGAATGGATAAAAGCTCGTCCATCTCAGTGTTCTGGTACTATTGGATCGCCCAAAAAATTTAAAGGAAACAAATGGCGGGTACAGATCCTCCCAAGCCCATCCTTGGTAAAATGTGTTTTCTTGACAATCCGCTAGGCAAAATAGTACTCTCAGTGTTCTATAATATACTAGATGACCCGTTGCGCCCATGGTGCAAAGGCCGAGCGCAAGCTAGGTATTGGAGTAGTGTGCATTGAAATATGCAGATACAGGTTGAAACATGTATAAGAGCCTTTTCAGTTGGCATACATCGAGCTAATATTGGCATCCTCACACTAAGAATTTCAAAAGGTAGAGCTTGCATAGTTGCACTGAGCAGAGAACATGCAGTAGACAAAGGAAGGTTTTTTTTAAAGTATTGCTGCTGCGAAAGCACATCTCATTGCATGCAGCAAGCAAGTGATACTGATAGATAATTATGCCGAGGCCCTTGGACGTGCACTTGAAGGCAAAAGCATATATTGGTTCAGAAATGCACCACACAACAGTCTAAGTAGAATGTAAAGTTGATACACTGCTTTTAACCAAAGAGGCAGCAATGGAAGGCTACAAGCTATACATATCTTACTTAGAGTGCTCTAAAATGACAAATAGACCATGCTGCTTGATATGAAACAAAAGGTGGTTGTTCTAGTAACCTTAGAAGCGTCCTGGTGAGTGCATATTGACCGAAGTTTACCAAAAGCTATCTCTTGTAGTCTCCAGGCGCTGTTCAGACCAATATAGCACAATCTCTGTGTCAGTTCTTCAATGCTTGCAAGTGCTACTTTCATAACCCCTTTGGTGTTATCCTGTCCTCTCAAGTGTCGAGCAGTCGTTGTGTTTTGTACTTGAGTAGAATATGGACTCATATATCTGACGGCGTAGTTCCATCCTTTGCGTAGCTTCTTGATTGTCTCATTCGCTGCTACTAACCATCTGACCAGATGCTTGACTTGATTTTCTAGGCTCTTGACATGGGTGTAGTGGTAGTCTCTGATTTCTCTGCCATATGCATTTTACATGTACCTAATAGCTGCGATAGCAGCACTGTCTTATGCATCTTCATAGCCATCTACAATTGCACCCGATATTGAGGTCGGAACAAGCAAACCATCAAGCAATTGCAAGGAAAAATTGAAAGTAACCGTCACATGATTCTTGCCGCCCGAACATATCTTGTGATAGTAACTTGCAGGGGGCAACTTTAAAGCTTTTAGCATAAGGTCAAATATGTGGGCATAAGGAATTACTATCATGTAGTCATCTTCCTATAGAGGAAAAGTAATGGTATGCCAAATATCATGATTAGAAACCAGTAAGAATGATTGATTAAATAGTAATGATGTATTGTAAATGCATATATAGCGCGCAAAATATAGTGCACTGTATTTTCTTTGATGAACTGTCTATATGAATTCAAAAGCATGTCACTTACTATATGTATTCCATCTGAATATGGAAGAAGTGTTCCAAACATTTCCTAAAACAGAGGTCAAAGAGAATTATATTTTCTCCAGTCTTCAGAGTTGGAAGCACAACATGGATTGGGAAAAATTCACCCTTTCAAATTTCTTTTGTGTCTATATAACTAATAAATCGATAGCAACTCAGTACAATCAGGACACAGAACAAATGTCACTATTATCTTTTATGGTGACATCATAAACCAGCAGCCACATTGGCTTGACTCTTCTATAGAAGTTGGGATGACACTATTATTTCCGGATGACATAAATATGCTAGGGACAATTGCATTTTTACCCCTAGTTGGTTCCTACCCACGGGTTTTGCCCTTACTTTTCGGGCTTCCTCAGTTTTACCCTTACTTTTTTCATCGAGGTCCCTCGAATGCCCTTTGACCGTTTGACCAAAACTTTGAAAATTCATAACTAATTCATATGAACTCAGAAAAATGCAAATAATATATCAAAATGTTCATATAAACATTACCTTTATGGGCATATCATTTGCATTCAGGACAAAAGCATTGTTTAAACTACCTAAGGTAATTAATGTTATTAACATTATTAAAAATAAATAGTTATAAACAATATTTTTTCGTGAATAAAAATTATATGCAAATGTAGGTGATGTTTTACGAACATCTGATACCTCATTTGCATTTTCCGAGTAAATATCAACTTGTTATGAAGTTTCCAAATAATGTTCAAAGTCGTTAGAACATTCATAACAAGTTGATAAAACTCGAGAAAAATGCAAATAAGTTATCGGGATGTTCGAAAATATCACCTACATTTGCATGCAATTTTTATTCATGAAAAAATATTGTTTATACCTATTTATTTTTAATAATGTTAATAACATTAATTACCTCGGGTAGTTTAAACGATGCTTTTGTCCTGAATGCAAATGATATGCCCGTAAAGGTAATGTTTATCTGAACATTTTGATATCTTATTTGCATTTTTCTGAGTTCATATGAATTAGTTATGAATTTTCAAAGTTTTGGTCAAACGGTCAAAGGGCATTCGAGGGACCTCCATGGAAAAAGTAAGGGCAAAACTGAGCAAGCTCGAAAAGTAAGGGAAAACCCGTGGGTAGGAACCAACTAGGGGTAAAAATGCAATTGTCCCGATATGCTATGTGCCTCACATGGAATAAGTGCTACGAAGTCAAAATTCTGCCCAAACATTCTCGGTAACGCTTTAGCTAGAGAGCAAGGAAAAAAGAGTGGCATGACCAGTATAGCTAAAATGTAGAACAATAATGGTTTTAGCACTAAGAACCTGTGAAAGCAAAATTGAAGACACATGGGCAAAAGCTCAATCATGTGTAACAGAGGCCAAATAGCAGACTGACACATTGTGAAACCTGGCATCTCTAGGACCAAATTATGTGTAACAGAGGCCGCATAACAGGTATTAAAGTGGCATATTCTAAAATCTGAAATCTTTAGGAGCAAATTACGCAGGGATAATGAACTCCATGTATCCTATCGAAGTGGTAAATGTAAAAGGGGAGACATTTTGTGTGCATATGGTAGAAACCAATCAGCATCTTGAAACCATCTCGATAGCTGACAATTTCAATCGGGCACAGTAATTCGCTCAAGCCTATTAGAATGATGAAGTGACCACAATAGAGGTTTAGAACATAACCTTGGATACAGGTGTTCTTGCCCTTGACGACGTTGAACCTGGGAATCCCTCATCATGGACCACACCAATGTCGATATCATCGTTCGCTAGGTCTTCGATCTGAGGATGATGAGGGATATTGCAGTGAGGGGAAAGCAGATGAAGAAGGAGATCGAAAATTAGTCGTTGAATCACCTTTTTCCCTGGCAGGTGTTGATGAATCGCTGATGGTGTCACTGCTGAATAGAGAGAGGAACCAAGAGTTCCTCGATTGGGTATTTCCATATCGCAACCATCTACGAAGAAACACACTTCTCAGTTTTTACTGATGAGCAACCCGGCTAAAGCTCCTACAAATTAAAATAAAATATTCAGAAGGGGAAAAGAACACCAATATTCTCATGGAAGCTAAATAAGAGAAGCATAGCTTAGGAACCATAAAAAACAATGCCATGGGCAAGATAATAAGGTGTGACAGCTAAACAAATGTATGAACTGAACTCAGGAACATGGAATACAATATCATCATCAAATAAATAGAACAGTCGAATAAGAACAACACCCCACACTGACTAAATACAACACACAGGCGCTAGAAGCCTTGAATATAGAAATGCTAGCTTAGGAGGCGGCTGTGGATGGGCATGAGAGACACTGATAGATGGGTCTGTGGTGGACGAGCGTGTGCAAGCGAGAACCCTCTCCAAATAAGCTGCATAGCGAACAACCGATGCAGCAACAACACTCGCAGCGTTTCCACAATTCCTATAGACAACAACGCATTCATGGTTGTAATCCCTAACTACAAAGTCATACAATCCCTGCAAAAACCTAATTGCCTCACGAGCAACCTGCTCGTACGCTTCTGCACAACCCAGACACGCAGGACAACAAGAAAAAACTTTGCGCCATCACTAAAACACCATGCCCAGGAATCTGAACCTCTACCCCAGCAAGGACATCGCCATTCTCATCGACCTCACACAGATAGCTAAGAGGAGGAAGCTCATAGTGGGCTACCACAACCTCTAGAATAGGCACAACAAAATGTACCACAGCAGGCATCCTGAGCATGAGAAGCAACGATAGAATCACATGTAGAAAAGAACATTCGAGAGCGATCAGTAAAAGTAGCCATAAGGAACAATCATCAACAAGTAATAGTAAAGAAAGACACGAAACGGCACAATGCACGTAACACACATGGTTAGAACCAAGCAGGAGACTAACTTTTAAATGAGCACAACAAAGGAAATGGCAGGGAAAAAGATGGAACCTTGGCAAGACGAAATACAAGGCGCAAGGCGTCAGGTGAACCAAATTGCATCAGGCCTTCCACGAACCGGGAGCGAGGAGATCAGTTGATCGGGCAGCCAGAACGTCGGAAAGGAGGACCTACAGCACATGGAAAAGCAAACAAACGTAAGTAAACGCGTATTAGCCCATGGACTCGCCTTGGACAGAGTAAGCTTTCGCAATATACTTAAACATAGCAGGCCCTAGACCAAACAAACAGGAAGAAGGAAGGCAAAGAAGGATGACAACCACAGCACACTAAGCACACTGCTACTCTGCTAGTAAACGAACAATATCCATTGCAATGCCACTATGAAAAAGAAAAAATAGAATACTTTATTATGACCGAGTGTAGCAAACCTGATGACTATGAAAGGATATAATTATTGGCCTGACCAAATTCGACTGGTATTAACTAAAAGTCTTTATCCTGAAAGAGAGTGAACTTTCAGTCACGTGAATCCTTACATGCTTCAGGTTTGCTAATTTAATCAGAGCAAATTGATGAGCCTATGGTGTAACTGTATGTATGTATTGAGAAAAATGAAAAGAAAATTATCGAACTAATTGCACGTCTAAAACTGGCTGGAACACAAACACAGCTTTTTTGATTGAATCTAATATATCCAAACATTGCAGGCCCTAGACCAAACAAACAGGAAGTAGGCAAAGAAGGATGACAACCACAGCAGCTACATGTGTAGGAAGAGCAGACAAAAATTAATGAATAAGAACAAGCTCCAGTCAAACAAACAGAGGCGTTTAATCAGATGCACAGAAGCATTAAAGGGAAGAACTCAAGAACAAACATAAAATAGAATTCACCTGTGCCAGAGCCCATGGCCATACAAACCTAGACCAAAACAAGACGGCAAGCAAAGTAGTCCTAAACTAACCCAGTCAATGCCTAAACCTAGGAACCTTAGCAACCAAAGCAGAGAAACTGAAGGAAATATGCCCTAGAGGCAATAATAAAGTTATTATTTATTTCCTTATTTCATGATAAATGTTTATCATTCATGCTAGAATTGTATTAACCGGAAACATGATACATGTGTGAATGCATAGACAAAAACAACATGTCACTAGTATGCCTCTACTAGACTAGCTTGTTAATCAAAGATGGTTATGTTTCCTGACCATGAACAAGGAGTTGTTATTTGATTAACAAGGTCACATCATTAGTAGAATGATCGATTGACATGACCCATTCCCTTAGCTTAGCACACGATCGTTTAGTATGTTGCTACTGCTTTTATCCATGACTTATACATGTTCCTGTAACTATGAGATTATGCAACTCCGTTTACGGAGGAACACTTTGGGTGCTACCAAGCGTCACAACGAATCGGGTGATTATAAAGGAGTACTACTGGTGTCTCCAAAGGCGGATGTTGGGTTGGCGTATTTGAGATTAGGTTTTGTCACTCCGATTGTCGGAGAGGTATCTCTGGGCCCTCTCGGTAATGCACATCACTGAAGCCTTGCAAGCACTACAACTAATGAGTTAGTTATGAGATGATGTATTACGGAACGAGTAAAGAGACTTGCGTAACGAGATTGAACTAGGTATTGGATACCGACGATCGAATCTCGGGCAAGTAACATACCGATGACAAAGGAACAACGTATGTTGTTATGCGGTCTGACCGATAAAGATCTTGAAGAATATGTAGGAACCAATATGGGCATCCAGGTCCCGCTATTGGTTATTGACCGAGAATAGTTCTAGGTCATGTCTACATTGTTCTCGAACCGTAGGGTCCTGACGCTTAAGGTTTCGATGGCGATGTTATTATGAGTTTATGTATTTTGATGTACCGAAGAAGTTCGAGTCCGGATGTGATCACGGACATGACGAGGAGTCTCGAAATGGTCGAGACATAAAGATTGATATATTGGAAGCCTATGTTTGGAGTTGGAATGGTTCGGTAAAACAGAATTCTCTGAGTACCGGAGGTTCTGGAACCCCGGGGTAAATGGGCCTCGGTGGGCCTCGAGGAGAAGAGGAGGGCCGCCAGGAGGTGGCAGCGCCTCTCCCCAGTCCGAATAGGACAGGAGGGGGCGCGCCTCTCCTCTTCCCCTCCCCCAATCCTATTCCAACTAGGAAGGGGTGGAGTCCTACTCGGTGGGAGTAGGACTCCTCCCGCCGCGCCTAGCTAGGCCGGCCGGCCTCCCCCTCCCTCCTTTATATACGGGGCAGGGGGCACCCTAGAACACACAAGTTTGATCTACGGATCGTTCCTTAGCCGTGTCGGTGCCCCTCCACCATATTCCACCTCGGTCATACCGTCGAAGCTTAGGCGAAGCCTGCGAGTGAAACATCAAGATCGTACCACGCCGTCGTCTTGTGGAACTCTCCTCGACACTCGGCTGGATCGAGTCTGAGGGACGTCATCGAGCTGTACGTGTGTCAAGAACTTCTGGGCGCCGAGTAATGGCGCCGGGATCGGTCGGATCGCGAGGAGAACGTCGACTACTTCCTCTACGTTGTGATCGCTTCGCTTCGGGTCTCACGAGTGCGTAGACAACACTCTCCCCTCTCGTTGCTATACATCACCATGATCTTGCGTGTGCGTAGGAATTTTTTTGAAATTACTACGTTCCCCAACAGAAACATATGTAAAATCACCTCCTAGAATGACCACACATTTGTAAAATCACCTCCTAAAAGCACCACACAGCAGATCTAATACTCATTCATGCCACAGAAAACAAAAAAGGTCCCAGCCCAGCAAAAACCTAGCCACGCGTTTCATCAAGCAGATCATAAGCAGGGGAGCAGGCAAAACCTCACCTCACAAAGGACTAAGCAGACGCACAAGCGGAGAGCAAACCACACGCAGCAGCCCTGCAAACAAGAAGAAAGGAGAGGGGACAAGCAAGAAAAAGTCAACAAAGATCAATCTACGATGGGAGCGGAAATCAACTAAATAAAACAAGAACCTCACCCTAGCCAAACGCTACAGCAGGAGCGCGAGGAGCCATGACGGAAACAAGCGGAGGAGGGCGAGACGAGCAGACAAGGAGCGACAATGGCGAGCGACGAGGAGCAACAATGGCGGGCGAGCGGATGAGGGCGAGGCGAGGAGACGTAGGCGGGGGAAGTGGGATGAGACGGGAGGCACAGAGGGAGAGACGAGCAGAAGGAGACCACGCATCCGGACCGAAACAGCCGCTGTAACTCCTAGAGAAACCTAGAGAGAAACCCAACTCGCCCGACGCTTGAGACCAAGGACAGAAAGGGGCCACCTGCAGCGTGACGAGGTCAAGCCAGCCCGCGTAGCAGCACGCAGAGGATGAATAACCTCTTTTACCCTGCGGGCCGAAGCGAGCCGCCCATGTAAACAACGGAGACCAGAATGCCGCGCACCCAGCAGACCGACAGATGGGGCCAGGCGCGGCTGAAGCCGAGGCGCCGCCGCTGGGTACAAACGAGGAAGGTAAAGAACGACCCGCCAGCTCGCGAAAACCGTGCTGTCAACCCACGACCGCTGCGAACCCACGAACGACGTGCTGCCAGCCCGCGGTAAGAAACACATGCACACGCACCTGTCCCGCTGCAATGCTGGCCCGCGCGCAAGCCTGGCCCATGGGTCAGCAGCTCTAGCCTGGTCACGCGGCGTATAGGAAAACGAACGATCGGATGTTTACCACGACGATTAAAAGGACGCTAGCGTCGGCCAGTGAGGCACATCGAGCGAGCCGGATGAATTTGAACCAGCGATGGTGCTAGAACGGCGGGTTGCGTAGCTTGATTTATATGTTCAATTGCGTTTTTAAAAAATCAAACATTACAAACTTTGACTAAGTTTATAGATAAAAATATGTGCATTTAAAATATCAAGTGCATATCATTGGATACATCATTAGTTATATTTTCATGTAGTAAGTATATGTTTGGAAGTGTATATATAAATAGTTTTCTCCGTAAACTCACTGATTGTGGAACGGATGGGTACGCTACTCCCTCTAATGAAAAAAAATAATACGCTACTCCCTCTCTAATCTAATGAAAAAAAAACACGGTACTCCTTTCACCATCTTATCGCGTCCATCTCTCACTGAGAGCAAACCTGAGAGGGAACTGGGCAAGCGATGCTCTGAACTTCTGATTCCTCAATACACCAAACCTTAACCACCGGGCTCACACTTCCAGCAGACGAGAGCCTCGAACCTTCCATCGCCATTACCGATACGATACGAGAGCAAACATCTGCACGCGACGGCGACGGCCACGGCCACGGCCACGGCTTTCTCGCTCGTACCCTCCCGATGTGGCTGTCGCGGCGAGGCGCCCGCCCGGGTCTCGCCCTTCTCGCCCTCGCCCTCGCCCTCGCGGCCCGCGGCGCGGACGCGTCCATCCACGAGTACTCCGGCGGCGGCTTTGCGCCGCGCGCCAACTCATTCTTCTTCCACGGCGGCAGCGAGGGCCTCTACGCTTCCGAATCCTCCTCAAACTCCTCCAACTCCTTCATCAGGTGCGCCAGGCGTCCCTTCTGGACTGGAATACTCCCCTTAGGGTTTTGCGGGGATCGGGCTACCCCGGATCAGGCGCGCTTTGGTCGGGTGTCCGAGTTAGGATCTGATGCGCTTGTCAAGTGTTGCGT
Organism: Aegilops speltoides; assembly: GCA_021437245.1. Lineage (NCBI taxonomy): Eukaryota > Viridiplantae > Streptophyta > Magnoliopsida > Poales > Poaceae > Aegilops > Aegilops speltoides. The sequence goes on along the minus strand of CM038144.1, from coordinate 314,558,456 downwards.
GCGCCTTTTGTTCTGTTATAAATTTCGCAGGTGTCGCTTTTTGGGCGATGATATGCACAGCAAGCGTTATGATGGCGTGCTGCTTGATTTTGTCTGCAATGCTTTAAGTCTCCAGTGTCCCCTCCTGGGGTTCTAGTTGTTTCTGTTCCAATTACGTAGGTGATCAGGCGAGGACTTGTGGAATTTTATGCGCATAGACATTGATCTGTTGAGATGATTGGATGCAGCTGCTTCAAGTTGCCTGTTCTCTCGACAGACGTTGCTTCTTTTTATTTGTATTGTTGTGATCCCATAGACATTAGTGAATTCAACCACCGAGCTTAGTCCAGTTCTTGCTCTTTTTTGTCATATTCAGGAGATGTTAACATTGTCTTCCGATAGCTCGATATGATAATCATTGGCATGGACTTAATGTATGTATTAATCTTTCACATGCTAATGTGATTGTCGTGCCTCGACATGTGAAAGATAACGTGTGTGTGCTTTGCATAGACAACAAACACAACATGACACTGCTCCATTGTTTCTGTACATATTAGCACTGACTCACCAACTTTTGGGGGCATACATTTCATGAAGCATTTGTTTCACAATCCTTTGTGTTGTTAAAATGCATAGATGAATAGACAAACACAAATATTTATGGAAATACGAATATCAAGGGCAGATATCCTTCAGGTATTATTGAATTTTCTGCTATCTAATGGGGCTACTCTTTCAGGTTTGACATTGTTACATTTCGACGGTCCCAGGAGTCAGCAGCTAGACATGAAGAAATGCAGCAAAAGACAGGACTAGTAGAGGCCATTATTGTTGAGATCCAGGACAGAGACAAAATCGGGGGTTCTTACTTGCACTCTGATGCAATATGCTGCACCCCTGAGCTTGACAAGGAGAAGTCCTGTAAAGTAGGTGAAGTTATTATACGGCCAAATCCTGATAATCCAGACTGGCCAAAAAGAATTCAGACATTCTTTGATGGTAAAAATGAAGAAACTACCATGGGAACACAGAGTGTCTCTATAAACAAAACAGGGATGTACTATCTCTACTTTATGTTCTGTGATCCTCAACTCCGGGGATTGAAGATTACAGGCAGGACAGTTTGGCGGAATCCTCATGGTTATATCCCTGGAAAAATGGCCCCGATGATGACATTTTTTGGTTTCATGTCACTTGCGTATCTTGCACTTGGGCTTCTATGGTTTCTTCAGTTTGTGAGATGTTGGAAGGATATTTTGCAGCTGCATTACCATATAACAGCTGTTATTGCACTTGGTATGTGCGAAATGGCTTTCTGGTACTTTGAGTATGCTAACTTCAATTCAACTGGGACCAGACCTATGGGCATAACCTTGTGGGCGGTTACATTTACTGCTGTGAAGAAGACCGTGTCTCGCCTTCTTCTGTTAGTAGTTTCAATGGGCTATGGTGTTGTTCGACCCACATTGGGTGGGATTACATACAGGGTTGCTGCTCTTGCTATCATCTATTTTACTGCCTCAGAAGCCCTTGAACTTGTTGAAAATCTGGGAAACATCAATGACTTCTCTGGCAAGACGAGATTATTTCTAGTGTTGCCTGTTGCCATACTTGATGCTACCTTCATCATCTGGATATTTTCATCCCTCTCTAGAACTCTAGAGAAACTGCAGGTAGCTGCCTCACTTTCTTGCTAGTCTAAGTAAAAAATATGTTCTAGTTGGATGAGTCCACCATGCTATTATTATGAAGTATGCTTCTCTAAACTGTGTTTTTTTCGTACATCAACATAGCATTTTTTTTGGTATTTCTGAATGGCTATACAAGGGCTCGTGCTACAGCTGTTTACATTCTAGTAAAACATGTACTCCCTCTGTCCGGAAAAGCTTGTCCCTTAAATGGATGTATCTAGCACCAAGTTAGTGCTAGATACATCCATTTGAGGGACAAGTTTGGGACAAGCTTTTCCGGACGAAGGGAGTAGCTAATTGTATCTTATGCTAAACATCCAACTTATACTCCACTGTGGCCATGTCTTTCAACAGTCAGTATCTGTGTTGCATGTTATTGAGTTCACATGAAGTGAACAGCTGTTACCTGCTGTTCACCTGATGTGAACATGCCACTCCAAAAATTGGGTTTATCACCCAACTTGTTCAGGTCCAGGATAAAGTTGGTTGCTCTCCTCTGATACCTATGCTGCCTAAAAACAAGTCGATTAATTTATTGTCTATTCTTTCATTTATATCCTTTTATCATATAGTGTATGTACTAACCTTTCTCTGATTACATGACAGCTGCGGAGAAGCATGGCGAAACTTGAATTGTATCGGAAGTTTACAAATTCTCTAGCTATGTCAGTGGTTATCTCAATTGCTTGGATTGGCTATGAGGTATGTGTTGGGCCAATTCTATCGTTGCAATTTGGGAAAGTAGCCACAAATGGAAAATGAATAAACTCTTAGCATGCAGACTTGTCATACGATCACTAAACATCAATTATTTCATGCAAATTGTTGGCGAACATAGAAGCAAATGCCAAATCAACTATTTTTCCCTTGTCCGCCTTCTATATGATATTGACTCATGGAGTTGCCTCTTGGGAATGAGTGATCACCTTTATGCAGGTTATGTTGGTAAGTATGATCTGACTTATTTGTTTGGTCTTGAATCAGCTATATTTCAATGCAACCGATCCATTGAGTGAGCTTTGGCGAAGGGCTTGGGTCATCCCTGCCTTCTGGAATGTCCTCTCATATGTCCTTCTTGCCATCATATGCACCCTTTGGTCACCATCTCGTAATCCAACAGGGTATTCCCTCTGCTATGAAGTTCACCGTCTTCTCATTTGAGTAGAATTGTTTATTTGGATTTGCATGTACACAATGTAGTTCATTCAGCTTGAGCACTATTTAAGTCTCTAACTGTCATTATGTTGACTAAGCTGTCAATAACATTATTGTGTAAGGTTCATATCTGTTATATTCTAACTCAGTCCTGGATTTGTCTCTTTTTGAGACAGTTCATATTGTTGACTAAGCTGTCAATAACATTATTGTGGAAGGTTTTTATTTATGCCCGGCTGATATGTTGTAACCATCAACACTTCCACGATATTCTGAAGAGATGATTTAACCCTGTTTTTTACTTCCATACATATGTTATTACAAACATGTGCTATGCTTATCCAACAATACAATCAGTGCATTTCTAAAACTATTACTCCATTTTCCACGATACTGGTCACCACTGTTATATACTCCCTCTGTTCCTAAATACTCCCTCCGTCCAGAATTACTTGTCGTGGAAATGGATGAAAATGGATGTATTTAGAACTAAATTATGTCTAGATACATCCATTTCTCCGACAAGTATTTCCGGACGGAGGGAGTATAAGGCTTTTTAGAAGATTTCAATATGGACTACATATGGAGCAAAATGGGTGAATCTCACTCTAAAATCTGTCTATATACATCCGTATCTAGTCCACATTGAAATCTCTAAAAAGACTTATATTTTAGAAAAGGAGGGAGTATATTCTAACTCACGTTATGACTTCTAAAACGAATATATTTACGGTTCCTTCAACATGTTCACTATTTAACATTAGTTGATCACATTGTCTGTAGAAACCCATTTATACCTATAGCTTAGCTTAGGTAGGGTTGAAAGAATGACTCGTTTCGCATAGAGTTGTTAGTATGAACCATGTGCACAGATTTAACTTTGTTTTTTTGTGACCTTGCTGTGTACAGATTTGCATATTCAGAGGAGACAGGTGATGAGGCTGACGAGGAAGGACTCTCTCTTGTAGGCAGTGCTGTTAAAGGAACAGGAGATATTGTGAACATGCATGTGTTTACTGAGGATAAACGTGCATGAGAAGTTATTGACTTAGTGCAGCTGTACTCCTTGTGGAATGCTATGGTATGTAATCTTGTGTTATCCAAGCATGCAGATAGCACTTTTGACTTTGAGCGCCGGAGGCAACTGCCTCTCAAATATGGTTGGATAACAAGTTAGTACATAGCATAGTGAATTTGGATTAGTTGACTCTAGGTCAGGATTAGGGCTCATAATATTCATGGTCCTAAGCTGTAGCTTTTGACTTGAAACTTTCTGCTACGTTTCCCTTCCACTCTAAGCGAGCTCACACCCATCTTCACTTCTTTTTTTGTTTTTGTCTTTTTGCGAATCATCTTCACATGCTTTATCTACATTCTTCTTCTACCCTTCCTCTATCTGTTTGTTTATACTTAAGAGAATATACTATTCCGTAGCGAGCTAGCATTTGCTTGTCATTTTTCTCAGATCCACGTTATATGCATAGTGGGAGGCATTCCTGTTTGACATGCTTCAGTCAGCTTAGTCCTGGGTTGCTATAGAGCAGCTATAGAATGGAACTTCATGTTTATTTACTCCAGCAAAGAGTTACAGACCTGTTTCACAATTGTCTGCTCCCCCTTCCGTGAGAAAAGTTTTCTGTGTTTTCGTCTTTGCATGGAAGTTTTTGAGATAAAACTATGTTGTACTCCCTCCGTTCCTAAATATTTGTCTTTCTAGAGATTTCAACAAGTGACTACATACGGAGCAAAACGAGTGAATCTACTCTATATACATCCGTATGTGGTAATCATTTGAAATCCCTAAAAAGACAAATAGTATTTAGGAACGGAGGGAGTAGTTCAGATCCTGTGGTTTGAGTCATAGTCGAGGCAGTTTTTGCAAAACATTTAGCATAAAAACGACGACCATTGTGAAGTTTTTGAATAATGTGACTCTTTATTTAACTCGTTATCAATGAAGTAGTAGCACAGGGCCCCAAATTTTTCAGGCCCGGCCATGAGTAGCATGCTAACCAATTTCGTTGTGCCCAATTGCAGTGAAGTACCATACCGTTTCCCTATGGATTCATGGATAGCTGACATCTGCTGAAGCCTGCGTGCGATTCTGATGTATAGGTGGTGACTTTGTGTTGAAGGATTTGACTTCCACATGATTTTACCCGTCCAATGATGACTACCCGATACAAAGAAGTTGGCGAAATAAACTAGAGTTTGAGAGCATGGAGTGTGGCTTACTGCAGTTGTTGTGGTTGGCGTGTAGACTTGTAGATTGGTAGAAGCCTACCCTCTCAAACGCTTGACTGCATCGCTCCCGCTCTGCATGGATCGAAATGGTGTTGCGGCAGTTCCTTGTGTATTTATCATATGTACGCTTATAAAACGAACTAGCAACTATATAATCATATATGTTGATGATTTTGCCTTCTTGTTTTTGGCCTTGATGATATTTATGAAGCTACTACTACCTCCATCCTGATTTATTGGTCCCTTAGTCTTCTGTGCCAAACTTCAACCATAGATTTAACTAAGAGAATAATGCTGCATGTCATCAAAAGTTATATTTTTGGATTCGGATTCGAACATAGTTTCCAGTGATATTATTTTTGGTTACATGTATTAGGATTTTGTTAGTTAAATCTAAAATTAAAATTTAGCACAAAATGCAAAGGGGATCAATAAATCAGGACGAAGGTGGTACTATGATTTGCGGAGGGTCTAATTGGAACATTCCGTGCAGGTAATGCTTTCATTTCGGAATTTTTATACATTTTCCAGGATGTTCATTTCAGAATTTTTATACAATTTCCAGGATGTTTTTTTTTTCTTTGTTACCTCCATTTTCACTGGTATTCTAGGCTAAGCTGGGCTACCGCATCCACGAGCATTTCATGTACAGACAGTTAGAGCATCTACAGCGGCCTCCTGGACGTGCCCGGTTGGAAAAGAATGACGGACCCCTCATATTATCTGTGCCATTCCTAAAACCTCGTATCCTCCCTATAATATGAGGGCTCGTGTGTTGACACAAAATGTAAATATAGAGAGGATATGTGGGCTCGTGGACGCGCCCGGATATGCCCTGTCAGTCCGGGATGTGGTCCACCGGACCCCTTTTCTCTTTTCTTTATTCTTTGTTTTTTTTGTCTCTTCATCTCCATCAATCGCATGCAATTTTAAAAGAAAATCACATGCAAGTGAGTGGACATATAAGAAAGAAAATGAGGAGCATATCTGCATACACATGACACTACTAGAAAAAGGCTATAGATGGGATTGACACTAATGGCGCACCAGACAAGTGGTGCGCCATTAGTATATACTAATGGCGCACCACCTTCTGATACGCCATTAGTGTTGAAACTACTAATGGCGCAACTGGCCCAAGGTGCGCCATTAATATCAATTTTTTAAACTAGTGCGCTTTGTCCAAACATACTAATGGCGCATTCAGACGAAATCGCGCCATTACTAGTTGTAACTAGTAATGGCGCACTATCGAAAAGTGCGCCACTAATGTCGTTTTTTTATTATTTTTTTATTCCTTTTTTTGCAAAACTACTAATGGCGCACTATACCACGGTGCGCCATTACTAGTTTAAATTAGTAATGGCGCACCGTGGGACAGTGCGCCATTAGTATGTTTTTTTTTTGCAAAACTACTAATGGCGCATCACCAGAGGGTGCGCCATTAGTAACCTGGATTACTAATGGCGCATTTATGGTTGGTGCACCATTAGTAAGTGGGTAGCAACAAGATATTTTGGACAGCCTCTCCTCCCACACTCACTTTCTCCCCACTTCATTCTCTCCACCGCCTCCTCCTTGTCTCGGGTGCCTCCTCTTTTTCACCTCATTTCCACCATAGATTCATTCAAATTAAGTGGTTAAATTACCTTGTTTTGATAGGTAAGTAGGGGGGAAGCTATATTTATGTTCTTCTCCCTACAACAATGTGCACATGCACTTTTTATGGCCTAGCTAGATCTATGTATGTTCGTGGTGTTGCATATGTTTGTGGTGTTGCATATGTGTTTGTGTTTGGAGGTGTACCGGTATTTGAAATCGATAGTTGCCAATATTTTGCGGAATGTTGATTCATTTCCGTTTAGCGAGAATTTTGGCATTAAGCATTCTTTTGGTCCTATTTTTAGGAAAGTCATGCCAAATTTTTCTTGGTTCTAAAATATCGTTTTGCTCTACCCATGACGACCATAGTCCATACGATGACCGAAGGCATCGTGAATAGGTTTTTGAGGTCATGGCCGAGATGCTTCAAAAAGCGAGGCGGAGATAAGATGTCCGTGTCGAAGATGCAAGTGAAGAGCCTTATTGCGGACCCGGATTCGGCCAGTCTTGGGACCACCGCTCTTGCGTGGTTTCGTGGATGGCTATCGGTGGCAAGGTGATGAAGATGACTCTGAAGTCGTCCATGGGGCAGGCGAAATGAGGAAGGGCGACAAGACAACCACCGCGGCTCGGGCGGGCGAGAAGCGAAGAATCCCGGAGATGATCACGACGGTGATCTGTATACGATCATCATGTAGAAGATGCGGGACATGATGATGATGGCGCGCGAGCGATTTACTGGACCATCGATGGGCTGGGTGCGGGACCCTCATATTCAAGAGCTGCTTCTCAAGCGGACGGATAACGCAAGAGCTGCCGCCGAGAGAAAGCCAAGATGGATCAACTTGAGTTAGGCGGTTACTCCATTGTATGAAGGATGCGGGCCGAGGATACCCTTTGAAAGTGCGCTCATGGCTCTGGAGATGAAGGTAAAACACAAAATGACCGGCGATGCTTCGGCGAGAACATGTCATTACGCACGAACGTCTTCCCAAGGGGAACAAGTGCCCGACCAGTTTGGAGGAGGCGAAGAAAATCGTGTGTCCTCTGGATTTACCGCACGTGAAGTACCATGTGTGCATGAACAATTGCATCATTTATCGGGACGAGCACGCGGAGTCTACCATATGTCCGGTGTCTTGGCGTCACTCGATACAAGAAGAGGAAGAAAGCTCCTCGAAAAGTGGTGTGGTACTTTCCGATCCTCCTCGTCTGCGAGGGTATTTCGCGGACCCTAAGGTAGCAAAGCTCCTGCGTTGGCACGCGGATAGGGAGGAGAAGAAGCGAAGATGAGCGCAAATGATTGGAGATAGATAAAAAGACAAGATCTTTGAGTCACCCTAAGGATGCGAGCGATGTAGCGTTGAACCGAATACCGAATTTGGGAGCGATCCAAGGAACATCGTCTTTGGCGCGAGCACCGATGGAGTCAATCCGTTTGGCAGCGAGAAGCACACATACTTTTGGCTTTGTGTTTGTGTGGATGTACAATCTTCCCCTGGTTGTGCATGAAGAGGAAGTACATTCACATGAGTATGCTAATTGAAGGGCGAAACAACCGAGGAGCGACATCAATCATGTCTGGGGCTCTTTGAAGAGGAGCTTGACACGCTGTGGAAAAATGCCAGCCAATACATGGGGCGCCGCAGAGAAAGAATATTTCCCTATGAGAGCCGTGACTGCTCACGATGGTGCACGACTATCTCGATTCACGGATATCTCACGGGCGAGGTAGTCCACGGATTTTACGGATCGTAAGGTGCATGGATGACTGGCGTATCGCCCGACTAGATAGAGATCCAGGTCTTGAAAACCGTGTTCATGGGACATCGAAGGTGGCTTCGCGACGATGACTGTGGAGAAACACAAGGATCTGTTCGATGGTGAAACCGAACCCAGCGCCGTGTCACGAGGAGCGGCGAGGAAATAGACAAGCTGTTGAAAAATTGGAAAGACATCCTTTGCCGGAAAGAAGCAAAAGGCGCGAGCGGAAAAAAGCGAAGGCGCCAGAGCTGCTGAAGGTATGGAAAAGCGAGGTCATTTTACGGGACTTGCGATCTTGGAAGATCCACCGTGTGCCTCACAGCCTTGATGTCATGCATATCACGAAGAGCGTGTGCGAGTGCTTGGTACCCTGCTCAACATGCGGAGAGGACCAAAGATGGGCGAAAGCAAGGCGGACTTGAAATCAATGGGCATCGGCGGGAGCTTCATGCTAATGATGATGATGATGATGATGATGATGATGATGATGATGATGATGAGGCGGCGGGACACGTAGAAGTCGTTGCAAAGGCAAAAGGCCAAGAAGACCGGAAATGACTACCCTCGCGTGCTTCACTCTAAGTCGGGAGGAGATCGAGCGATTTTCACTGCCTCCTAGGAGTAAAACTTCCTTACGGTTACGGGAAGATAAGCGGATACCTAGACCAGTGAAGCGAAGTTGATGGGATGAAGTCTCACGGTATCGTCACGTCTTGATGACGAGATACTTCGATTGCAATCCGTGGGATCATGGACACGCGCGTCCGTGAAACGCTATTTGGCCTATGCAACTTTTTCGACGTCATCTCGGAAGTCGATTGGCGTGAGGCAACTCGAAGGCTACTGAGGAAGAGATCGTGTTGATACTATGCGAGCTTGAGATGTACTTCTGCCCGCATTCTTGACGTTATGGTGCATCGAGAACCCCATTGGTACGCCGTCAGCAGCACCTCGGCGGAGCTCATTGGATGGGGTCACCGTGAGGGTCGCCGCGAAATGCATGTCGACTTAGAGGGTCGACTTCGCCGACTTTGAAAGAGCAAACCTAGTCGCGCTACAACACATAGGCGTGGTCGATCCTTGGGTGGTAGAGCACAAAACCTTTATTAAGAAGACATACAATGACCGAGGCGAGCGGAGAGGACGGACGGAGATATAATCAAAGAGCACAACTCATGTTTCACGCGTTGGTTCAAGCGAAGCTTCGTCGTACCCTTTACATGAGGATTCTTCAGCGGAAGAACAACTCATATTCGCCTTGTCACAGGCGCCGAGCACAACGATGACATATGAGGCGTCACGATATCAACGACTACACATTCTACACCGAGGCGAAGGACATGAAGAAGCGATGGTTATCGAACTCGGGGTAACGATGGAATCCTACACGGTAATGACAGGGCAGATACTACGGAAGGATCGAGGAGATCTAGGAGCTGAGCTATCTTTGGAGAGAAGGTCCCGATGTTCCGTGTCGGATGGGGAAGAGCGTCCTAAAAGAAGACGGTATTTCACCACCATGGTTATACGAAGCCAAATCCAAGACCGTGGCATAAGCGTCACCGAAAAATGAGCCATGGATGCTGGCTTCCCAAGTTGACCAATGCTTCTTCATTACCGAACCGTCAAAGCCCGGTCGTGTTGTCGCGAGGAGAGGCAAAAGGAAGATCATCGGAATGGATGGAGTAGCCAATGAGCAAGACTTCGACAAGTCGGCGACCGAGGATCGAACATGGCAGCGATGATGAAGTAGCGCATACACCACAAGAAGAAGCGGGACCACCCTACCTAAGGGCGTCCGTTCCACGGAAGAACTCCATTTGCGAAAAAGAAGGGCAAGAAGATTGTGAGCAGATAGCTAGCTAAGATCGATTGTATTTAAATCGTAGCCTTCATTTCTCGATTGTATTTCATGGGCACTTTTGAACTATCATGAATATTTTCAAATTTCATGGACACTCGATCTCGATCCCCTCCATCTCGTCGCTATCCCACCTCGCAGATCCGGTCCCCTCGCGCCGAGCACCCCAGTCCACCGCCGCCGCCGCCAAACCCCCGCACCCTCGATTCCCTACTCAACCGCCGCCGCCGACCCCGCACCCTCCCTACTCAACCGCCGCCGTCGACCCCCACCCCGCAAGCACCCCGCTCCACCGGCATTCTTGTTTGATGATATTTTTAAAAATTATTCTTGTCTTATAAAAAATTACTGTTATGATTTAAACAAGTTTGAACATATTTAAACACAAATAAGTATCGAGACAACATTTTAAATGAAAAAAAAATTGTGGAGCACAGGAATCAAACCAGGACCTCTGGTGTGAGAACTGGCTGCTGACCAGTCGTGCTAGTAGAGGGAGTTGATGTGGATCGGTCAGGTGGAATATAACTGTTGGCTCGGAAAGAAAAAAAATTACTAATGGCGCACTAGGGTGAGGTGCGCCATTAGTGTGGATGTACTTATGGCGCACCCCCTCGGTGCGCCATTAGTAATTTTTTTTCTGCCCCCCATCCATAGTTCCTCCCCGGCGCGGCCCACCTCTCTCCCTCGCCCTCGATCCCCTCTCTCTCCCTCGCCCTCGCCCTCGATCCCCTTCCCGCCTTGCTGCCCGCCGCCTCGGCCCCGCCCAGCGCCGCTGCCCCTGCCACCTCGGCGCCGCCGCCTCGATCTTGCCACAGCCCTTGCCCGCCGCCTTAGCGCCGCCCAGCGCCTCGGCGCCGCGCCCGACGCTGCCCGACGCCTCGGCGCCCGCCCAGCGCGCTGCCCACGCGCCGCCCAGCGCCCAGCGCCGCCTCGGCGCCCGCCCCGCCCGCCGCGGAGTTGCGCTCGTCGTCTACCCTCCACCTCGTACGCCCTCTCCACCGCCCCGTCTCCGTAGCGGCTCCCGTCGTCTCCCCGAACCCTAGGTTCGCTGCAGCGGGGGACCACCACCTCGTCGGCCTCACCAGGCCGCAAGGTATTATTTCAGGAAATTGAACTTATGCACTATAGAACAGAATGAACTTGCTCGTTATGCCAGATTTTGTAAACCTCTTAATTGAACTTTTCCTCATACTTACTGCAGAGAGGTGAAGCTAAACTTCTAACAGAAGATTGGGAAGGTGAGGTTGAGGACCTAAAAGAGGCTGCCCAGAAATCCCCACAGGTGAATTTTATGCTATTTTGCTTTGCTATCCAGAGTATATCATATCACGGTGAGCTCATTTGTGAGCATTTTTGGGGTTCAAGCGAAGGAGCATAAGCTCCCGATCTGTTAGAAACATGCCAATCTAAATTTCCTTGTAATTAAAACTTGCATCTTCTGTATTTGATTTACTCTCGGATGATGTGCTTACATTGGCGTGCATCTTATTACTGCCATTTCCATTAGGCTGAATACAATTGTCATCGGCGAAATAGGTTTGTTATGCATGCTCAATGTGTAGCCTTCATAAGTAAATATAGTTCAGTGGACAAATCATGTGTTTTAACTGTTTGGATGGATGAGTACACAGACAATAGATCCTGCATTAGCTAGACTTTGGTATATCTGAGGTGCGACTTGTGGTTAAAAGTTAGTGATTATGTAAATTGTTTGAAGAGACTCTCTGGTGAGGTTACACACACAGTAGAAACTCTGCTGTCATGCTCATTTCCTATCCTGTCCCCTTTATTATCTTTGAAATTCGGTAAAACTACTACACGCATAAAATCTTGTTAATAAGAGGAAGAAAATTGACCGTGGTCAATCCGTCGTTAGGACAAGATTTTGTTGCGATTAGGACTTCGGATTTGGTTGTTTCCTTGCTCTTAGCCCGTGAATGTGATAGAACAATAGTCGCTTTGCCTACCTCTCGTCACCGACCACTCTTGCTTGGTTCCTCCCAAGATCCTCATGGCCTCTCAAATGCTGAAAAATGGTGAAATGAGTGAAATGAGTGAGCAAATACTTTGAAATCGTGAATCTACACTACCATTACCCATAACATCTTGAAATAGTTCAACAGTATTTTGATGTATATAGTAGTATTAAATAGCGCATGGGGAAGCTCGCGCTCTTCTATTTTTGGTGTGGCACTATGATTATGACACTGTTACATTGTGAAGTCTCCTTTCATTTAGCTCTGTTTTCCTTTCAATTATCTTTCCTGAATTGATACATTGAAAATATAGATGCTCGGTTTCCGTTCACTACCATATGGAATATGCAAAATACGGATGGAACTCACACTTGCTTCCTGTTGCAGCCGGACGGATTCCCCACGATACTCTTCTTCCAGCAGGGAAGAAAAGCTTTGAGCCTGTAAGTGCTTACATATATACGATGTTTCACTTCTTATATTATGTGACACATCAGTCCGTTACTATGAGTTGTCTTTCAGTTGGTAGCTGTCACATTATGCTCGCCTCTCTCCTTAATAGGGCTTCTCAGCACAGCTATTGTCTAAGCGTCGCTAGAGCTGTCTCTGTGATTTAGCTGCTGATTTGTGCATGCTTATGTCCCTGCAAATTTTGACGATTGGTCATGCCCTATGATTTTGGGTAATGGTAGTGTAGATTCAGCAGACAACTAGCTAAGCTCATGGGCGGGGCTCGAATGGTGTTTTACTCTTAATAAGCTCATGGGCAGACAGCTAGCAAATTTACTCTTAATTTGCTCTTAATTTTGTAGTTTGCAAGCTAGACTTTGCTCTTAATTTTGTGAATGCTACTTCTGGCATTCTTACTTCAGCATCTGTATGCCCATGCAATGATTTGCTTTGTTGTGATGGAGGCTTTTTTTGCCTTGCCCACCGAGAGGCCCTTGAGTTTCTTTGGAATGTCGATTAACTTCCGTTCCAGCAAATTGAATACTCCATATGTCCTATTTTCAACAAAGGTCATGCTGAAATTTTCCATGAATTTTAGCATGACTTTGCAAAAATAGGACATATGGGGTACTGTGACTAATGATGAAAGCTTAGGCTTTTAGGGTGCCTCGGCGTCGAAAAAACCTCAATGATAAAAGCTTAGCTTTTAGGATGCCTCGGTGTCGACAAACCCTAAACAATAACCAACTTTTGACCAAACTTTGTTCCTATTTAGAGAGAAACATGGCCAACAACGATGAGGCCGGGGTTGAGCGGCAAGGCATTTTGGGAGCTGTCCCGGAGATGGAGGACCAACCTCGGTTGTATGAGGGCGCCGCCTTCCCACCGATCCCGAGACCACCGATGGTACCGCCGAGGATGACCCCGATGCCACCATCGATGGTGCCGCCGAGGATGCCAAGATCGATGATGGCGGCGCGCCTGAGATGGCAGCCAACCGAAGAGGCAGCGGAAGGACCGGCGCCCGATCGTGCTCCTCACCCTCAAGGAGGAAGTTCTTGAAGTGGACTCCAGCGGAATCCAACGGCGCCGAGCGAATAGTCAAGGGTACTCGCTTCAGCTCGGGTGCATTCTCGAACATCGTCTCGATCAACACCGAGAACACGAGGCATCTGACCGAGGGAATTTGCGCAACCTCCTCTTCACGAAGCTGCACGAACGATACAAGTTCCCCGCTGAATTTGCAAACACAAGCCTCAAAGGGAATAAATTGAACAATGCTGCCCTCACGAAGATGAGCAAGGCCCTGTCTACTTGGAAAAGCAATGTGAAGAGAATGATCGAGAAAGATGAGAGTTATCAGAAGATCAATGAGAAAAATCCTTCGATCACCGAAGATGACTACAATGACTTCAAGATCAATTGCTCGAGTACCGCAAACTCCCAATCAAGTGAGTGGGGGAAACAAATGCGAGAGCTGAACATAGGGGAACACACACTCGGTCCGGCGATTCTGAGTGGCGGAGCCTATATGGGACAAGGAGGAGGCGGATTGTGCCGAGCAAGGCCTACCGCCCCTCTTCGATAAATCTGGTGACAAGCGGACCGGGAACTTTGTCGGGGCCGGTACAAGAAGGACCGAAAACAAAGGAGCTTACCACGGATCCGAAGACCGGGAAGCTTGAGCTTGTTACGGTAAGGAATACACCCCAGCGTAATTAGCTCCATATGGTTGCATTCTAATTAATGAAGCCAAATTTCTAAATGGTTCACATTCCTTCCATGCGATTGAAAGCGATGGAGCAGGGTCGACTAAAACAACCCTTGGGACACCACTCTAAATAGGGCATTGAATGTAATGAAGAACAAGGATAAGCTCGATGGCCGGCGTCGGTGGTCGTGTAGCGGCAAAGGATTGTCGACAAAATGGGGTCATACTATATATTTGGTGTGCGAAAGGAGAAAAAGACCAGCTCGGAAAGCTAAGCGCGCGAGGTTTAAGAACTCAAAGGGCAGGTGGCGCGGATTCGGAGATTGTCCAAGAGCAAGTGGAACAACGACTCGGGCGGCGATCACCGCCATTGTGCCTACCTTGATCTCGGGGTTGAGTCGTGGATTGCAGGCGCCAGCGAGGCCGCCCGATTCCTAGCTTCACGACCAGCAACTTCGCATAATGCGATGGCGGGGCCATTGGTGCCTCGGCGGGCGGCATTGGTGTCTCCGACGCCTTGACGGGAGCTTAATGCACCGGGTGTCGCCGCCGGCACCTCTGCAGCAAGCGGCCCCTCCGTCAAGCTGCCGCCCGCCGTTGGCGGTGCCTCGGCGATTAGCCGAGCTCGGCGCCATCATCATGGTAACTAATTAAGCCTCTCTCGGCCAGGACTTCATCTCCTTGCCTTTGTTGGGCATCCCGACGCCCTACATGTTTTCGCAGGCGCCGTCAGCGTTCGTGCACTCTCCTCCGCCGTGAACAACAAGTTGGTCGATGTCGCCAAGGGCAAAATCGTTCAACCGGCAACCTTGTTCCACGGTACCCGGATGCCACCCAACTTGTTTAGGGTTCAAGCTGGTTCGGTGCTGCCGAGCTGCGACGAGTTGTTACCTCCGATTCGACCGTCGGGGCCTACGATGATAGCGTGATGACCCTCGGCGCTTTGCTGAGCTGGCCCTGCTTTGGCGAAGAGCAGATTCGTTTGGGGCGGGGACACCACCCCAAAGACAACACCGCCCGGTCGTGCGGCGCCAAGTCGGCCCCATGGAAAGACCGCCCATAGCGGTGCGGACATCCCTATGCCATGGATCCAAACATGCATATGGCACGGGATCGAACGGCGGCGACGGCGACGATACATTTGGCAGCGTCGATCAAGTACTTTGCCGATCATGGGTGCGATGGCGACTTCATGGGGCCTCCTTCTCAAGAACCCAACCCAACAAAAGGCGTGTGCGATCTAGCTGGTACCGCGGAGAAGCCAAGTTACCAACAGCGCCGTCTGGCGTTCAGCTCTCGAGAGACGCCTCCATTGCCGACTTCACCGAGCCTCGAGATAGGCGAGGTGCGAAATATTATCAGCCCCAACACACTCAAGAAGGCGGTCTGTGAGCAGAACTTGGTCCCATTACAGGAGAAGAAGAAGGCACGCAAAAGAAAGACTAAGAAGGGTGCGAGCCAGCCCGGCACCGAGTGCGATCCGTGCTCGGGGCGGGCCACCTTCACCTAAGGATATCTCGAGGAGGTGCATGTGGCGGGTAGGGCGATGCTACCGACAAATATGCTCAATGCTGCAACCGGTGCTATGCCGAGTGCGCATGCAGTGTTCTTTCTTTGGAGAAGCGGCGTCTCGAGAGAAGGATGTGGCATACCGGTTTTCGCGGCCAAGGTGCGGAGGGCAAGGGCTTTGTGGATAACTCCATCGGGCGACGATCGTCTGCGTTTTGATGACATCCACGCTATGTTGAACCTTCATCCGCTGCACTACACCTTCGTTCGGCTATTTTATTTGAGTATGGAGATGCGGATCATTCGCGAAAAGACCCGGACATCGTGATAGTCGACCCCTTCTACATGCGTGCCAAGATCTTGGGCAGCGCTGGGGACCGGCAAGTTCGCGAGTTCTTACCTCGAAGGCGTCATTCTGGCAAACCAAGATAAGGATAACTTCCTCGTGCCTTACTTTCCCGAGTAAGTCCTCCCTCAACCGCCCGTAACATATGAATTCTTAGATTTCGTTCGTTTTCTTTTAACATTCCGTGTTTTCTGCGGACACACATTGCACGCTCATCCTCCTAAGCCCCAAATATTCCATGGCCACGTATTTCGACCGGACCGTCGATCGAGCGTAGACTACACAAATGTCAAGAAGGTTCTTGATGATGTTCTCCCGGCTACACCATATCTGGAGGCACCTTCACCAAGCCTATTCGTAAGTCACGGCAAGCACGTGTTCTCCCAATCTGACGTTCTGCTGCGTCAAGCGGCCGCTGGCGGTCGAAGGGTGCCTACTCGCCATCCATCACATGCGAGGCGTCGTATGGGACCATCATCAACTTCGCTACGAGTAAACTCAAAGATTGGGCAAAAGCGTTCAGCAATCCGGACGCGGACCTCGACAAGAATTCTTTCGCATCCGATCGGAGTTGCGGAAATCATCCATCAAGATGTCCTTTGTACCTCGGGCAGTTCTACCTCAACGATCAACCGTCCAACGGACATCGACACAATGCTACAAATGCGGTGACAACGACCGTTATTTCATGACTCCCACGATGAGCGGCGGCTTCATCCACGCTCCGGTCCCTTGAGTCGAGTCGAAAGCGGTGATCTTGTGTCTCAGTTACGAAACATCGATTGGCTCATGTTGTAATTAAACTTTAATGAACTTGTAGTATGTCTCTTTGGTTTGAGAGTCGTTCAACTTAGATGTAATCGATGCTATTAATGTCTTGCTTTTCTCTTCCAATCGTTCATTGCATACTTATATATTGCTTATGTATTATGCGTGAATTGGTACTAACGTTTACGTTTGGCTAGTGCATAGCGATGCCGGCGTATGTCGTGTACAAGGGTAGGGTTCGAGTCTCGACGATTTGGGAGGAGTGTCGGAGACAGGTTCACCGATTCAGCGATATGATTACAAAGGTACACCACTAGGGCGAGGCGAATCTAGATACACCCGCTATCTAGCGGGAGAGGGGAGGGAGCGTTGGAGGAACTGGATGAAGACGAGTTTCATCGTGATGATGCTCATCGTGATGACCGCATCTCTCTTCTATGTGATGGTAGTTTAGATGATCGATATCGACTTGTAATGTGAAGACAAACTCGCTAGTCGCGGTCTCGAGACTTGTAACATAATGTTCTATCTTTGTTCGGTCTTTTCAATTCGGAAACTAATATGATGAATTGTATTCGGAGACTAATATGATGAATTGTATTCAAAGACTAATCTTCTATTGTATTCGATGAATCTGTTGTTGATGTGTGCTGTCTATATTTTGTCCAATTATACATTTTGTAACCTGTGCAAAAGACAGAAAATAAAAAATAAAAAAACCCTAATATTCATACTAATGGCGCATCACATAACAGTGCGCCATTAGTATGACAAAGTATACTAATGGCGCATCACTAAACAGTGCGCCATTAGTATCCGAATTACTAATAATGGCGCATCTTGTTGCATGCGCCATTAGTATGCCTGAGCTTACTGGTATACATGGCCCCTGGGAGGCATACTAATGGCGCAGTTATGTATACACTAATGGCGCATCAGAGGTGCGTCATTAGTATATCAGATACTAATGGCGCACCAGGGGGTGCGCCAATTAGTAAAATATACTAATGGCGTGGCACTAATGGCGCACCACTAATGCGCCATTAATGGCCAAATTAGGTGCGCCATTAGTAGGCCTTTTCCTAGTAGTGTGACACTGACCAGGGGTGTCCACGGACTATTAAGGGATACAATTTGCTAAGCCTAGTTGTAGATGCTCTTATGCCCATTGGAGGTTAGGGTCTCAGGGTGAGAGAGGCGAGGGTTAGGCCAACTCCAACACGCCGACCCATTTGGTCTGCCTGTGTCCATTTGGGTACGCACGGCCAAAAACCACGGCCCAACACGCCGACCTGACAGGGTTCCGATGCCGGCGGTGCCGCAGTCTGACCGCGCGGGGGCGGCCGAGATTTGGAACCGCCGTGCTAACCTCCCGCCGGAGCTATGCCGCCACCCTGGCTACGCGGCGGATTCGGCGTATTGGGATGCGTGGTTCGCCATCGAGCATGACGTGCGCGTCGGGGGAGCTTCGAGAATGCGGCCATCACTCCACCACCGTCCGTGATGGTGGAGGAGGACCAATAGTAGCAGGACGCCTACATCGCGGCCCTCGAGGAGGCCACACAGGCGCTCGCGAAGTCCGGGCGTGAGGAGCTAGCCAGGTGGTCCGGCCTTGTGCAGGCACTGGCGGAGCCTACGGCCGGCGTGGAGGCCAAGGCGCCCCCATCGCCACCGCCACCAACACCGCCTTGCACCCGAGCCTGCGTATGCGGACTGTTCTCCGGAGTGGAGGCCATTGGTGGGGCAAACATGGTCATTGCGAGCACGGTGCCGGTGTCCGTGTCGTGCACGCTCGTGTGGTTGGCCCGAGCGACGAGGGCGAGCGACACCTGTACGAGGCCGAGTCGCGAGCATTGGCGGCCGAGCGGGAGGAGGTAGAGTGCCAGCTGCAGGCCGAGCGGAAGATGGCGGAGCTTGTAGCCTTCTACCAGACATTCCCCTAGGCGCATGCGTCGGCGTACGTCGACCTCACCAATGAGGAGGACACCACCGCTGCCTAGATACGCGGACCAAACAGATGTTTTATTTTAATGCCTTTAATTTTATTTAACGTATGAAGTGCACTTTCAACTGTTGTTTTGTTCTTTTAATGTGTCGACCCACGTTGGGCGCACCTACGGGTTGCCGGACAAAACCACACAGCGGCGTCCACCTGGCCAAACCAAATGAACAAAAACAAACAAAAGGCGGGTCAATTTTGTGTCTGTTTAGGACATCACCTTGGAGTTGGCCTTAGAGCATCTCCAGCCGCACCCCCAACAGGCCCCCCAAGACGCCTTTTTTCTGTCGGCGCAAAAAGAAACTCCCAGTCGCGCCCCCAGAACCTCGACTTCTGCCGATTCGGCCCATATTTTGGCCCGACGATCCCAGGCCGAACCCAGCGCACTGGGGGGCACTTGGGGGCTCCGGCAGAAGGAAAAGTGGCGCGTGGGCCACCACTGTCAGGCGAAAGACGTCTTTCCCCACCCAGATTCGACCCGCGCACGGCAGGACGCTGAAGGAAATATGCCCTGAGGCAATAATAAAGTTATTATTTTATATTTCCTTATTCATGATAAAGGTTTATTATTCAAGCTAGAATTGTATTGATCGGAAACTTAAATACATGTGTGAATACATAAACAAATACCATGTCCCTAGTATGCCTCTACTAGACTAGCTCGTTGATCAAAGATGGTTAAGGTTTCCTAACCATAGACATGTGTTGTCATTTGATAACGGAATCACATCATTAGGAGAATGATGTGATGGATAAGACCCATCCGTTAGCTTAGTGTAATTATCGTTCAGTTTATTGCTATTGTTTTCTTCATATCAAATACACATTCCTCCGACTATGAGATTATGCAACTCCTGAATACCAAAGGAATACCTTATGTGCTATCAAACGTCACAACGTAACTGGGTGATCATAAAGATGCTCTATAAGTATCTCCAAAGGTGTTTGTTGAGTTGGCATAGATCGAGATTAGAATTTGTCACTCCGAGTATCGGAGAGGTCTCTCTGGGCCCTCTCGGTAATACATGTCATAAGCTTGCAAGCAAATTGTCGTGGAAAGGTCACGGCAGATGTCCTAGCAAAAGGACTTAGTCGTGGAGCCATCGCAACTAGGAAGCTTAAAGGGGTTAAAACGGGACAAAGGACACGAGAGTTTATACTGGTTCGGCCCCTTGCGGTCAAGGTAAAGGCCTAATCTAGATTGAGGTGGTATTGCTTATGTTTCGATTACCAGGGAGCGAATTCGCTTGACCTAGCTTTCGATCTGATCTTACTTGTCCTGAACCGCCGCCGGGTCGTCCCTTTATATACACAGGTCGACGCCCAACGGCTCACGGAGTCCCGGACGACTCATAAACAGTATCCGGCTCACTGACTATCTATTCTTGCCTTACAATACAAGTCATACATATATGGCGGTTTATCTCTACAGGCCTTAAGCCGCCTTTGGGCCTTGGGCCCTTAACTGAATCGCCATCTTCGAATATAATTTTGGGCTTCATATTATGAATCACCATAGGTATAACCCGGCCACTCCTGGGCGGGCCATACCTAATAGTTATATCCCCAACATTAGGCCCCAGATTGATTTGAACTGGTTCATGCCAATCTTCAACACTTCGGAAAAATCTTCTCCTCTTCATTTGTGCGAGAATTTATAACGCGCAATGATATCATCTTCTTGATTTGTGATAACCCGTCATGATGTCACCTGTCATTAATTAACACTTTATCCAACATATCTCAACGGATCTTTATCTTTTAATAACCGCTCCAAAAATCGAGGCGTCTGGGCAGCTGGATAACCATGTTTTGGCCTCCTCGTTTTTTGTGCCCACTTATTAGTATTTCCTTATAAATAGCCACGGCCAGTCTTTCCTCAATCTCCTCCTTTCCATCGTCTTCCTTCTCTCGCGACCTTGTGCCGCTTGAGCTCTGCCACCGCCTCGAAGCACACCGTCGTCCTCATCCTTAGCCACTTCATCACCCTAAACGAACCAGAGAACGGCGGCGCCCCTCCGCAGTCGATCTGCATCTATAAGTACTTGCCTTCTTGTACCCCAGATCCGCATTAGGGTTTCTGAACTTCTCTGTGTTCTTCATAGTTCGTCGCAGTTCATCTTCAGTGCTTGCACCGGAGCCTCTTTGATCTGAAAATGGCGCATAACTGATGCGGTAGCTGTTTTGCCTTTACTTTCAATACCGGCGGACCCCCTTTCCTTGAGAAAAGATCCCCTTAGAGCTTATGAACTCATCTGTACTGGTTTTTTAGGTCTTGATTTATTTCCTTTTTCTGAACTGCCGCTGATCCAAAATAATGATTGCAATCTGTGAAACCTGTTTGTGTGACACTTAGCCAAATAACTGCACTTTGATAGATCCACCTAACCATGGCTGCTCATACCACCGGCTTTTAATGGCAATGCTCAATAGATAACATCAAACTGCTCATGGCGGCTTAAATAACCTGACGTAAATAGTCATATACCATTAGGCCCCTTTATAAGCCGCCAGTCTGATATGTGCTGAAATACCTTTTCCTCCGGCTTAATTTTGAACCGACAAACTTATTCTTTTCTTTTTAGGCTTCCTTGCTCACAATGCCACCCAAAACAACCACTTCCTGCAACTGGGTTCGCTCCATCGTCACAAAGAACATGCTTGAAGATTTCGTGAAAACCGGCTATCTGCCCAAAAAGGATGTCGTGTCGTACCGTGCCCCTAAGCCGACAGAAAAAAGCCTCAGCCCAAAGAAGGGGAAGTCATCGTCTTCACTGATCATATGAACCGGGCCTTTTCGCCACCCGGTTCTAAGTTTTTTAGAGACGTTCTGTGCTTTTTCGACCTCCACCCTCAAGACATCGGACCCAATTCCGTGTCTAACATATGCAACTTTCAAGTGTTCTGTGAGGTATACCTTGAAGAAGAGCCCAGCTTGGAACTTTTCAGAGAATACTTTTACTTGAACCGCCAGAATGAATACTCCAACAGACCTAGTTTGGAACTTGGTGGGATCTCAATCCAATGATGGAGAGACGCCATTTTTCCTTATGCGCAGCCGCCAAGTCATCCCAAAGACTGGAACCAGACTACTGCCAAGACACTTCTTCGCCTGATGAGAACCTTCTGCCCGGCTTTCGCGCCCTGCGTTGTAACGCCCTCGATGCGGCTATATCTCCCACGTGTCGAAGCACGACTTAGAGGCATAACCGCATTGAAAGCAATGTCGCAAGTGAGGTAATCTTCACACAACCCATGTTATACATAAGGGAAAGAGATACATAGTTGGCTTACAATCGCCACTTCACACAATTACATGAATAAAGCATTACATCATCCAGATACAATCAAGGTCCGACTACGGAACCAAAATAAAAGAAGAACCCCAAATGCGACAAAGGTCCATGATCGACCCCAACTGGGCTCCACTACTGAACAACTAGAACGAAACAACACAAAGGGCAAGATCTTCATCGAGCTCCTCCTTGAGCTTGGTTGCGTCACCGGCTCGGTAACGTAGGCACCTGCAAACTGGTTTTGGAAGTATCTAGTGAGCCACGAGGACTCAGCAATCCCATTACCATGGGTATCAAGACTAGCAAAGCTTAATGGGAAAGGAAGGGGTAAAGTGGTGAGGTTGCAGCAGCGACTAAGCATGATATGGTGGCTAACCAACGCAAATAAGAGCGAGAAGAGAACAAGCGGAACGGTCGTGAAGCTAGCAATGATCAAGAGGTGATCCTGAACACCTACTTACGTCAATCATAACCCAGAAACCATGTTCACTTCCGGACTCCGCCGAGAAGAGACCATCACGGCTACACACGGTTGATCGTTTTAATTCGGATCTGGTGTCAAGTTATCTACAACGGACATTAACAAATTCCCATCTGCCACATAACCGCGGGCACGACTCTCGAAAGTTTAAACCCTACGGGGTGTCCCAACAGCCCATGACAAGCTCTCGCGATCATCGAAGAATAGACCTTCACCCGGAAGACCCGATCAGCCTCGGAATCCGGTACATCAAGACATTTCGACAATGGTAAAACAAGACCAGCAAAGCCGCCCGATCGCCGACAATCCCGATAGGAGCTGCACATATCTCGTTCTCGTGGCAACCTTTGGATAAGCGAAGCGTCTGGTACCGGCGTAACCCAAGTTGCCAAGGGATGGTCCCAAGACGGTGCTCTAGTTTGGACCAACGCTAGACAAGCAATCGCCCGGGGCTATCATAAAGATGACCCTTGGGTTAATTACTCCCAAGAGAAAAGTAGGTGGTGGTGAGGCAAATGGTAAAAGTCAATGTTGGGCCTTCTTTGGACAAGTTTTATTCAAAGCGAACTGTCGGGGGTCCCATAAATCACCCGACCGCGTTAGGAGCATAAAATCCAGAACATAACACCGGTATGACGGAAACTAGGGCGGCAAGAGTGGAACAAAACACCGGGCATAAGGCCGAGCCTTCCACCCTTTACCAAATATATAGATGCATTAATATTATAAGAGATATTGTGATATCCCAACATGAACCTGCCCACCATGGAGAAATCTTCAACTTCACTGCAGCTAGCAACGCTATAAGAGGGCTGAGCAAAAGCGGTAACATAGCCAAACAATGGTTTGCTAGGAATGGTGTCAAAGGTTAGAGGTTCATGGCAATTTGGGATGGCTGGACAAACAGGTAATAGGTAGCGCAACATAGCGAAAGAACAAGGCAACTAGCATAGCAATGATAGTAGTGAGATCGAGTAGCGGTCATCTTGCACGAAATCCGCAAGGAAGAAGAACGAGTCCATGAAGAAGACAAGCGGACGTGGTCGAGCGAATCCTCACAACTCCGAGCGAAACCGAAGCTAACGAGAGAAGCAAACCGGAAAGAAGCAAACAACATAGTAAACACACAAGCATAAGCATGTCATGATGCACAAACAAGTATGATGCATGTCCGGTTTAATGAGGCATGGCATGGCAAAGTGCGGCAAACAATACTACAAGTTAAGTGGAGCTCAATATGCAACGAGTTGCATATTGACAAAACACCACATCGAGTTATTTAGTTCACTCCCGTTTAGGTACACAGCAATGTTAAATGTTGTTAAACATGGCAAGGGGTGTAACAAAAGTAAACTAACTATTTAGGCAAGTTTAAATGAGGCCGAAAGAACAAACAACAATTCCGGAAAATCCTCATAAGCAATTTATGAGTTTGCTATTGTTCTGCCCTAAAACATATTTTAAAGTTGTTAAACAGGAAAATAAAGTGCACCATGCTAATCTAGGCATGTTTCCACCCCATTTACATATAAAGTTTATTTAAAACCGAGCTACGGTTATTTAGTTATGAATTAAATCATTTTAACATGGCATTTGAACAAATTTAATCAAACAGCACTTTAAACAATTTAAACATGGATGAAAGTTGGATATTATGAAACTAGCTGGAAAACTAAGCATTTTTCATATTTAAAGTTTTTACATATGATGCACAGATTATGAGTTATTATATGCATGAAGTGCAAGGGGGTTTCTGCAAATTTGTAATTCCTCGGATAATGCTAAATTAAATGAGGATTGGAAAAAAAAAAATGATATGGGCAGCCATTTGGGCCACAAAAGGAGAGGAAAAAAAGGCGGGCGCTGGGGTGGCCTCACCATGGGCCTTGGCCAGGACGGTGAGGCCAGGCGGGCCGATTCTTTGGGCAGGCTGGGCTGAAGGGGAGGGCCCACGAGGCCGGGCCGACAGGCGTTGTCCTCCTCCCGATCGGATCGGGAGCGAGGCGGCGGCAGCGTGCAAGACCTTGAGGCTCCGGCGAGCCTCGAGGCAGCAGAGACAGTGGCGGGGGACGGCCAAACCGGCCGGATCCGGTGGAGAATGGGGCGGGGTCTCCGTTCCCGGCATCGGTGAGGGCCACCTGCGTCGAGCGGAGCTTCATGAGGTGGCGGCGGCAGATCCTGCGGAGAGAAGAGAGAGAGCGAGGTGAGGAAGAGATCGGGCCAGAGAAGGAAGGAGGAGGCAGGCTCGGAGGCCGGCGGCGAGGCGGAAGGGCGGGCGGCGTGCTCCGGTCGCCGGAGTTGGTCGCCGGCGACGGCCTTGGCGGCGGCGGCGCAGATCGGGCAAGACGGGTTCGGGCGGCGAGTTGCAGGCTCCCTCGGGCCCGGGCGCGGCGGCGGGTCCGATCTGGGCTTCACGGGCCCGGCGGCGAAGTGGGCGCGGGTGGACAAGTGGCGCCCCGGGACTGGCTGCGGGCGTGGAGGAGGTGACGTGGCGGCCTCCGATTCGTCGGAGCGACGTGGAGGCTGGGCGTGTCCGGCGTGGGAGACGCGTCCGTGGCCTTGAGGAGGGGAGAGGGCTAGGGTTGGGCAAGGGAATTTCGGGGAGGAAGACATATATATAGGTAGAGGGAGCTAGGAGAGTCCAAATGAGGTGCGGTTTTCGGCCACGCGATCGTGATCGAACGACCGAGAGCATGGAGGGGAGTTAGATGGGTTTTGGCCACTTTGGAAGGGGTGTTGGGCTGCAACAAAAAGGCCTTCTACAGTTACCCGGTTAACCGTTGGAGTATCAAACGACCTCCAAATGGCACGAAACTTGACAGGCGGTCTACTGGTGTTATACCAAGGCTGCTTGGCAAACCTCGGGCCATTCCGAGAAAGTTTAACACCCGCTCACAACAGGAGAGAAGAAGGGGACGCCGGATGACATAGGAGTGCCAGATTGCAAAACGGACAACGGGGAAAAGGCTCGGATGCATGAGACGAACACGTATGCAAAATGAAATGCACATGATGACATGATAAAATGCAAATGATGACATGGCAAATGCAACACCCAAGCAAATGACATGGCAACGAAGGCGAATAACTGGCGGACACCTGGCGCATCGGATCCGGGGCGTTACAACACTCCACCACTACGAGAGGATCTCGTCCCGAGATCTAGGATGGCACCGGATAGAAAACGCGGAAGAAGAAAGAGGTAAAACAAAGTTGCTTCTTTGACCAATGAGTGAAACCAAAGAACCTTGAGAGGTTGAACAAATTGAAAGAAACAAAACAACGGAGATGACCAAGATTGCAAACAATCCGTTGGACAAGAGGAACAAGGAATATGATGAGAACTAAGAGGTTTAGTGATAAGATAGATATTGAAACCACTCCGGTTAAAACTAGATAGAGGAGGAATAAGATTGATATGATTTGGGCAGCACTCCGACTGAAAGAAGAAGGAAAAACTTGATAAGACGAAAAGAACTTGAATGAGAACACAACACTCCGGTTAAATGGATAAGCATGAAAAGAACACGATCCTCACAAATCGAGATGATGAGTGAAAAGAGCAACATAACAATGCCTTCGTAACGAAAGAATAGAAGATAGACCATTGGAATAAAAGAATGGAGCAGAAAATGCCAACTTCTACCACAATTGAATTTGGAAAGCATCCTTGCAAAGAAGAATCGAACGGAGTTGTTGGAAAATAAACAATGAGAAGCACAAGCTTGTGGGCTTATGGCAAAACATCTCAAAATGATGAGGTGACAACCGGCCACTAATGGAAACAATTGATTGGTTGAGATCAATGAAGATAAGAGAAACTTCTTCCACCAAGTGAATAGAGCAAGCTTGGGTCATGCATAATCACCACAAATAGCAACATTCCTTAGGGAAGGCTTTAGGTGAAATATGATACAAGATAACTCCAACGAAGAAGTTGATTGGTCGAAAAGATCTCTTGAACGAAGAGAAAATGATGGATTTAAAATACCTCATTCTTGACAACATATGAATCATGAAACATGAAGGAAATTGTCAAGAGTGACATAACACCACCTCAAAAGATAAGGTAGAAGGAATTGCCCTCTGGAATGCAAGACGGAGAATACTTGAGCTTCTCAAAACAAAACAAGTGATGGGCACCCTGTTTAATTTTTGAGTATAGCTTGACTGATCATAACTTCGAGAGAAAACTTGAAGAACAATTGAAGAATGAAGAGAATCCTTGATGAACCACCATGTAGAACCTCCATGAAGAACTCCGGTAATAAAAGGATGATGAAAAGAAAGAGAAGTTGAAAACACAAGGTGAATCCTTGCAATGATTTAGATGGATCTTCGTGATGATGAGAGCTTGTAGCTCCGGGAAAAGAAAAGATGAAACAACTAAAACCGAGAATTTATTCATCATGAACAAACTCCGAAAGAAGGAATTAATCACTTGGATGAAACCAGAATAAGAATTATGTTATGCGTATCCTTCACCAATTTAAATTGATGACAAGCAACGGATTTGGCATACTACTTATTCTCGTAGAAAGGATTAAGAGAGATATGGCGTAAACTTGAGAAGGTATTGATGGAACCATCGATGGAATTTGGAAACAATGAATGAATTAATATGATAACGAAGGAAGTGAAATCTTGAACGAATCACCATAAGAATTGAAAATGAAAGTAGCAAAGGCACAATTCACGGGAAAGAGTTTGAAAACGAATGAAGATATTTGAGGGGATTTAGATACAAGAGAACGAAGAGATCATGAACTGATTAGAGGGTATTTGAACGATTCATCGGTAAGATTTGGAGAATGATAGCTATGCGCTGAGCATGAAGAATTATGACATGATGGCCTTCGGAGGAAAGAAATGGAAACAACTCAAGAAATGCTCCGGATGGGTGAGAAGAATTCCCACAATTGAAAACAATTATGAGAGGATGGTATCGAACTAGAACCATGAATCTTGAAGAGAATAGAGCGAGATTAAAGAGAAACTCTTCTTCGGTCTTCAAACGATGAGAATGACAACGAGAAACACCACCAAGAATTATTGAGGCACACCGGAAGAATCAAAAGCGAAGAGGTTGAGCCAACTATGAAAAGAATTTGAAAGATCTTGGAGAAGGCATGTGACTGATGAAATTCATTCTTACATCACACTTGAAAAGAATTATGAATGCTCCGGGGGAATTAGAAGAGTCAGGTAAGATCCTGGGAAAAGACCTGTGGGTTATGGGCCCACTCAAAAGAAAACACCGTTTGAAAAGATTTAAAAGAGATGTTGCACCGGTTGAATTAAATGACTTGAATGAGATACCAATCTCGAAAGAGCTTGAACGAATGCAGAGTGGAAACACGAATCTTCGAGATATCTTGAGCACTCCGAAATAAATGAATAGCGAGAAGTGAATGATTGAGAGGTGCACTGGCATGAGAAAGCATTTAAATGAGGAAAAAGGTATGATCAACAAAACTTGACTTAATCCACCGGAGAAGAAACAATAATGAAGGATGATGAACTTGAAGCTCGTGAGCATCTTCATGGGAAATCACCGGATAAGAACATTGACAGAAAAGAATGGAGAAACTTCACAAAAGTAAAAGGATACTTGGTAAGGAAATCTTAGTCCTTGAAGAAAAAGGGTGGGAGGGCGGGAAAAAACAAAGGCAACTTGGGACGGATGAAACAAACACCGTTGGGAAAACTTAGATTTGATCTTGCGGATGGGAAAAATGATGGGATCCACTTGAAGAGAAGCACACCGGTTGGAAAAGAATTAACAAGACAACCTCAATGATCAAAAAGGATTAGTCTTCACATAGCAATATGAGGACACCGTTTAGGAAAGGTATGGATTCAACATTTGACTTTGAAGCAACTCGAATACCACAAATAAAACAAAACAAAGGATTGGCTTGCAGAATAAGCCGGAACAAACATATGATAGAGATTTACCCAATCCCATATCATGCATCTGTGGAAAAGATATTCTAGGAGCTACTTGAATTCCCACCTATAAAACTCCCGAAACTTTCTGGTTATGCAATCTGGTGTTGGGGATACAGGGGAAGCAATATATCTCACCCAAACTAACAATACCTACATCCAAGCTGTATCCATCCGTCAACACATAACCAAGAAACCTTCGGAAATCATGTACCTCAACCTTCGAAAAGCATCCGCTATACGAGTCATGGCAATACTCCGTACTCACCTCGAAGATTGGGTTAGCGGGGTTATCTCACCAACAACTGCATAAAAGAGATTTTCGATGTCGGCGTACTAAACTCGGTATTCGAACTGCAACGATAAAATTATGATGACAACACCTCGAGCTCAACTCCCGGGACACCTCCACTAAAAAAACCTGCCGACGGAGGCACCAAGACAATGTTGTCATCATAAAACCATCGAACGATTCCAAGATACCAGCGTGATCCTAAATTTTTTTAGTGAAATTTGAGAAGAGAAGAGTCAAAACTCTCGTCGGGAGACCTCACCAGAGCTGACGAAAGGACCGAGGAGTAAAAGAATTCTAACTCTCCGATATATATAAACCTAAATGACTCAAAGCATTTTTCTAGACACAACTCGGCCGCTAAAAGCGATCAAGCGGTGGGGCTCCTAAGGTCGGGAAAGCTCGATTACCAACTTAGCGCCCTCGATGCGGCTATATCTCCCACGTGTCGAGCACGACTTAGAGGCATAACCGCATTGAAAGCAATGTCGCAAGTGAGGTAATCTTCACATAACCCATGTTATACATAAGGGAAAGAGATACATAGTTGGCTTACAATCGCCACTTCACACAATTACATGAATAAAGCATTACATCATCCAGATACAATCAAGGTCCGACTACGGAACCAAAATAAAAGAAGAACCCCAAATGCGACAAAGGTCCATGATCGACCCCAACTGGGCTACACTATTGAACAACTAGAACGAAACAACACAAAGGGCAAGATCTTCATCGAGCTCCTCCTTGAGCTTGGTTGCGTAACCGGCTCGGTAACGTAGGCACCTGCAAACTGGTTTTGGAAGTATCTGGTGAGCCACGAGGACTCAGCAATCCCATTACCATGGGTATCAAGACTAGCAAAGCTTAATGGGAAAGGAAGGGGTAAAGTGGTGAGGTTGCAGCAGCGACTAAGCATGATATGGTGGCTAACCAACGCAAATAAGAGCGAGAAGAGAACAAGCGGAACGGTCGTGAAGCTAGCAATGATCAAGAGGTGATCACGAACACCTACTTCGTCAATCATAACCCGAAACCATGTTCACTTCCGGACTCCGAGAAGAGACCATCACGGCTACACACGCGGTTGATGCGTTTTAATTCGGATCTGGTGTCAAGTTATCTACAACCGGACATTAACAAATTCCCATCGCCACATAACCGCGGGCACGGCTCTCGAAAGTTTAAACCTGCGGGGTGTCCCAACAGCCCATGACAAGCTCTCGCGATCATCGAAGGAATAGACCTTCACCCAGGAAGACCCAATCAGCCTCGGAATCCCGGTACATCAAGACATTTCGACAATGGTAAAACAAGACCAGAAAAGCCACCTGATGCGTCGACAATCCCGATAGGAGCTGCACATATCTCGTTCTCGTGGCAACACCGGATAAGCGAAGCGTCTGGTCTCGACGTAACCCAAGTTGCCAAGGGATGGTCCCCACGGTGCTCTAGTTTGGACCAACGCTAGACAAGCAATCGGCCCGGGGGCTATAATAAAGATGACCCTTGGGTTAATTACTCCCAAGGGAAAAGTAGGTGGTGGTGAGGCAAATGGTAAAAGTCAATGTTGGGCCTTTTTGGACAAGTTTTATTCAAAGCGAACTGTCGGGGGTCCCATAAATCACCCGACCGCGTTAGGAGCATAAAATCCAGAACATAACACCGGTATGACGGAAACTAGGGCGGCAAGAGTGGAACAAAACACCAGGCATAAGGCCGAGCCTTCCACCCTTTACCAAATATATAGATGCATTAATATTATAAGAGATATTGTGATATCCCAACATGAACCCTGTCCACCATGGAGAAATCTTCAACTTCACCTGCAGCTAGCAACGCTATAAGAGGGGCTGAGCAAAAGCGGTAACATAGCCAAACAATGGTTTGCTAGGAATGGTGTCAAAGGTTAGAGGTTCATGGCAATTTGGGATGGCTGGACAAACAGGTAATAGGTAGCGCAGCATAGCGAAAGAACGAGGCAACTAGCATAGCAATGATAGTAGTGAGATCCGTAGTAGCGGTCATCTTGCACGAAATCCGCAAGGAAGAAGAACGAGTCCATGAAGAAGACAAGCGGACGAGTCGAACGAATCCTCACAACTCGAGCGAAACCGAAGCTAACGAGAGAAGCAAACCGGAAAGAAGCAAACAACATAGTAAACACACAAGCATAAGCATGTCATGATGCACAAACAAGTATGATGCATGTCCGGTTTAATGAGGCATGGCATGGCAAAGTGCGGCAAACAATACTACAAGTTAAGTGGAGCTCAATATGCAACGAGTTGCATATTGACAAAACACCACATCGAGTTATTTAGTTCACTCCCGTTTAGGTACACAGCAATGTTAAATGTTGTTAAACATGGCAAGGGGTGTAACAAAAGTAAACTAACTATTTAGGCAAGTTTAAATGAGGCCGAAAGAACAAACAACAATTCTGGAAAATCCTCATAAGCAATTTATGAGTTTGCTATTGTTCTGCCCTAAAACATATTTTAAAGTTGTTAAACAGGAAAATAAAGTGCACCATGCTAATCTAGGCATGTTTCCACCCCATTTACATATAAAGTTTATTTAAAACCGAGCTACGGTTATTTAGTTATGAATTAAATCATTTTAACATGGCATTTGAGCAAATTTAATCAAACAGCACATTAAACAATTTAAACATGGATGAAAGTTGGATATTATGAAACTAGATGAAAAACTAAGCATTTTTCATATTTGAAGTTTTTACATATGATGCACAGATTATGAGTTATTATATGCATGAAGTGCAAGGGGGTTTCTGCAAATCTGTAATTCCTCGGATAATGCTAAATTCGTAGGACTGGAAAAAAATGATATGGGCCGAAACTGGCTGGGCCACAACAGGAGAGGAAAAAAAAGGAGGGGGCGCTGGGGGTGGCCTCACCATGGGCCTTGGCCCGGACGGTGGAGGAGGTGCTGGGCCGGGGCGCTGGGCTGAAGGGGAGGGCCCACGAGGCCGGGCCGACGGGGGCGTTGTCCTCCTCCCGATCGGATTGGGAGCGAGGCACGGCAGCAGCGGCGCACCTTGAGGCTCCGGCGAGCCTCGAGGGCAGCAGGACAGCGGCGGGGACGGCCAAAACCGGCCGGATCCGGTGGAGAACGGGGCGGGGTCTCCGTTCCCGGCATCGGTGAGGGCCACCGGCGCCGAGCGGAGCTTCACGAGGTGGCGGCGGCAGATCCTGCGGAGAGAAGAGAGAGAGCGAGGTGAGGGAGAGATCGGGCCAGAGAAGGAAGGAGGAGACGGGCGCGGAGGCCGGCGGCGAGGTAGAGGACGGGCGGCGGCGTGCTCCGGTCGCCGGAGTTGGTCGCCGGCGTCGGCGCGAAGGAGGCGGCGTAGATCGGGCAAGACGGGTTCGGGCGGCGAGGTTGCGGGCTCCCTCGGGCCCGGCGCGGCCCGGGGCGGGTCCGATCTGGGCTTCACGGGCCCGGCAGCGAAGTGGGCGCGGGTGGACAAGTGGCACCCGGGACTGGCTGCGGGCGCGGAGGAGGTGGCGTGGCGACCTCCGATTCGTCGGAGCGACGTGGAGGCTGGGCGTGTCCGGTGGCGAACAGCGTCCGTGGCGTGAGGAGAGGAGAGGGCTAGGGTTGGGCTGCGGGAATTTCGGGAGGAAGACATATATATAGGTAGAGGGAGCTAGGAGAGTCCAAATGAGGTGCGGTTTTGCCACTTGATCGTGATCGGCGGCCGAGAGCATGGAGGGAGTTAGATGGGTTTTGGCCACTTTGGAAGGGTGTTGGGCTGCAACAAAAGGTCTTCTCTGATTTACCGGTTAACTGTTGGAGTATCAAACGACCTCCAAATGGCACGAAACTTGACAGGCGGTCTACCGGTGCTATACCAAGGCCGCTTGGCAAACCTCGGGCCATTCCGAGAAAGTTTAACACCCGCTCACAACAGGAGAGAAGAAGGGGACGCCGGATGACATAGGAGTGCCGGATTGCAAAACGGACAACGGGGAAAAGGCTTGGATGCATGAGACGAACACGTATGCAAAATGAAATGCACATGATGACATGATAAAATGCAAATGATGACATGGCAAATGCAACACCCAAGCAAATGACATGGCAACGGAGGCGAATAACTGGCGGACACCTGGCGCATTGGATCCGGGGCGTTACATGCGTCTCGAATCCAATCATCCGCTCCCCGACAAGTTGTCCGCTGCTGATCGATAGAAGCTTGCCTCTCCTATTGCAAAAGTTAAAGCTCTGCTGGGGAATGGCTTAAATGGCATTGACTTGGTCCGGTGCTGGGTTGCCTCGCAGGTCATCCCCTTGAGCCGCCGCTCTGGATTAATGTGCACTTACACAGGTGACACAAAGGATCCTCTATGCCACAGCCCCGATGAGTTATCTGATGACCTTATCAATGATATGACGAAGTCACTTCTGAATGAAAGTTTAGCAGATTGTGGCAAAGTGGGCCGAAGCCCTTTCTGCAAAGCTAACCCAGCTCCAGGGGTAAACCGCCAAACTTAGTTAAGTTACCTTTATCTTTGATGTTTTTGTCTTAACTCAACCTTTGCTGATTTTCACAGGCTGATGACGAGTTTTGGAAAAAAGAATATGACCATGAGGCTGCAAAGAGAGCCAGGAAGGCCAAGAAAGCTGCCAGGAAAGCCGCCAAGAAGAGAGGAAAGAAGCCCAGCGCTTCTGAATTATTTCAACTGGAGGACACCTCTGAGTCGGAGGTTGCTCTTAACTCTCTTGGCTCCTTTTTTAACCATCTTATTGACACTGACTATCATCAGGATGACATGGGAACGAGTGAGGGAGTGGAAGAAGAGGTAACTATTATTTTCTCCGACTCGTTGCCAAGAAAAAAAATCCAAAGAGTAACCTGGAAAGTAAGATTTTCACACCCCTTAGCTCATCTGGATCCTCGCTTTATTTTGAAGCAACAGTTGCTCGAGAGCCGGCGGCAAACTCGGACAAGCAAGGGTGCGGAACTTTCTTCCGGCTTGCCGAACACGCCAAGGAAGCGTCGAAATGAGGTCACCCCTGATTTAAACTCTTTTTATCCTTTGGCGGGTCTTACTCATCAACAACTCAACTCTTCCGACTCAAATTATCAGGATACATCTCATTCCTCCTATGGCGATTCAATTCAATCCAACATGCCGGCTTTCAAGACCGCTCCTGGGTAATGGCGATTTACTTTATCCTTTACTCATTCTGATCCTTTTATGCTTATACTGCCCTTTTTGACTCATGTAGTGGAAAAGCAAAGCCCAGTAAGAGGGCAAAGAAGAATAAGCCGGTTGAAGATCCAAAGGTCCATGAGCTAGAGCAGCAGACTCCAGCGCCTGAGATCTCTATCCCCCAGTCATCTAAGCCAGTTCTTGATAACCCGCCAGCAACTTCTGACTCCCCTATGGAGCGAGCCATTGATGAGTCTTCAAATCCTGAGGTCTCTAGTCCACCGAAGACGGCAGATGTTCATGATGAAGACGTGACAATCACTGCCACCGGCTTTAGAGAGGTGGGAAGGCCCACTGTGCTAGCCAAGCATTCTACCAA
Organism: Aegilops speltoides; assembly: GCA_021437245.1. NCBI lineage: Eukaryota > Viridiplantae > Streptophyta > Magnoliopsida > Poales > Poaceae > Aegilops > Aegilops speltoides. Next base: position 314,523,818 of record CM038144.1, on the reverse strand, counting down.
GGAGGAGCACACTGAACGACCAAGTGCACAACAGCCGCGATCTTGAAGTTGACATGGTGAAACAAATGCACCAGAAATTTGAGGTACGAATTCTTCCTTTATTGAGTTATCCTTACTATGCCAGCCCCCAAGTCTACTGTTTATGATAAATATGCTGTAGACTTAGATGAACCATGAGCATAAGTCATATCCTTTAGTAGAATCGTTTGATCATCCGAGTTAATCTGTAGTCCCCAAGGGCCGGTTTAACCAGCATGAATGAGCCGGTCCTTTATATTCATGTATAAAAGATGATACTTACTTGTTTAGTTTTCGATAGCAATATGCATTAGTCCCCAAGTGCCAAGTACTCATGCTTGCAAAGTGCTTGGGACTTACTCACATAAGCCGCCACATAAATAAGCTTTCGGCAGACATTAGCCCCCAAGTGCCAAGTGTTGTTGCTTGCAAAAGGCTTGGGACTTAATGTTGTATACTGATATTTATGATTTTGATCCGGTATATGTACAGACCACCACTGCTCAACTTCAATCAGAGTTGTCTGAATTGAAGACTCGCTTGGAGCTGCAGGAGACTGAGACCCAGAGGGCAAACTCAAAATTTGAATTCAGCGTGTGTGAACAAGAAAAACTGAAGGCCGACTTTGAAGTTCAGAAAAATGCCTGGGCTGAAGAAAAGATTGCCTTGACCCATCGAGCTGTAAAAACAAAGGCGGCTCTTGAAGAGGTGACCACTGAATTGTCTGGCTTAAAACGCCATGTGTCTCAGATGGTCTTGGCTATCTTTGGTAAGTCGCCTTACGAGTGTCAAGTGTTGAATCTCTCTCTTGATCATATGAACTATCTTTAACTCATCTGTTATTACTATGCAGGCCCCAGGAGCATCAACCTCAACCAAGACATGCTTGTGAAGCTGAAGGCGGTTTATACATTGGTAGAGCAGCTTTACACTGGTGCTCAGCATGCATTGGCTACAATTGCTCTGTCCAATGAAGCCCCCACACTCCTAGTTGATGTGCTAAGGAAGCTGTCTGTGATGCCCCGACAGTTTAATGAAATAAAGCATTCATCTGCGAGAGCCAGAGCCGTGACTACTTTAAGTCGGGCCAAAGCATGGCCACTGGAATTAGACTCGGCCGACATCGCCATTGGGTATCCAAGCCTCAAGGAGGATGGCACTTCATTTGAACAGAAGGATTTTGCTGCTTGCGTGAAGGAGATACGTCCTGTGGCCAACCTGATCGTCGATGAGACAGACCTCACCAAGTACCATCCGGCTTATGACGTGGGAAATCAGAAGATGCCAACCCTGTCTTATAAAGTGATAGGCCTGATCCCCCCAATCCGTAAGCACACCTTTGCCCCTGAAGTTGACCCGTCCAAGCTAATTGATGATGAAGCTGAGTTTCAAGCTTTGAATGGCATTGACTAGTCGTCATCAACCTTCCAGGATGTAGAACAGGGCCAAGAAGCGGAGAGGGTTGACCCAAAAGCATTAGGCCAGCAAGAAAATTGATCCGCCAGGTGGTTCATATTTGTAGCCTTCTGAAAAAACAGTTTAATCAATTGGACCCGGGGAGTCATGTAATAGGGTAGCAATGACTTTGCTCTGTCGTGCCATTGTGCACATTTTGGTGCTAAAAATTGTTAAGCCGCCCTCTTATATTTACCCTTTTTACACGTATCATTTGTTTGACTTATCCTTGAACTATCTTGCACACAGAAATAGATCACAAGAACCCTTGGTGGTTTACCGTAGTGCGGGTCATAATATCTCACATATAACCACTGATGTGTAAAAAATAGTCATAGATACGGCTGGTATGAATTAGAACTTGAAACATAACTATAATAACAATATCATACCTGTGATATTGACTTTGTACTGCCGGTTTATGTAACCTGCACAGTAAGGGTGATAACCCAATCTTTAGAAGCCAAAACTTCCAAATGTTTATGATTTATCATATGCTGGCGACTTATCATCCAAAGTCGAGCCGGGTTAATCGAAACCACATATATGCTTTAGAGGTAAAAAAGGATCAAGGGAAACCCAAAAGACTGTTTCAAAAACCTTATATCAACAAGCAGAGAAAAAACACGAGGCTTCTGATTCGAATACGATCAGTAAGCCGGGCCAAAAGGGTTAACGACCATGTTCTCTTTGATGAATACACCTATGTTTGAACAGGCAGCCCCCAAGTGGTTTTTGGCATTGCGCCGATCAAGAAGGTAGCGACAGCTATGTTCTCTTTGGTGAAGACACCTATGTTTGAACAGGAAGCCCCCAAGTGACCTTAAAGCTTTTTTAACGACTATAATTCAAATACGACCAGAGTCGGACCAAAAGGGGTTAGCTATGATTCGAATACGATCCAGCCCCCAAATGATCAAGTTGTTTGAACATCTATGATTCGAATACGACCAGGAAGCTGTGCCAAAGGAGTTAAGCTAGATTCGAATACGATCAGCCCCCAGTGGTCTAAATATTTAACGACTCTGATTCGAATATGTTCTGGGTCGGACGAAAAGGGGTTAAGCTACGATTCGAATACGATCCAACCCCCAAATGATCAAGAGATTTGAACAACTATGATTCGAATACGATCAGGAAGCTATGCCAAAGGGGTTAAGCTAGATTCGAATATGATCAGCCCCCAGTGGTCATTGATGACGAAGACACATGATCTTTTGAAGATAAACAACAGAGACCCTGCTTTATTATAATCATCATAATATATACATCGTCAAAAATATGTACATCACAAGAGCCGGTGGATCAAGTGTAGTAAGGCCGAAGATGAGCGATATTCCACGGCCGGTGGGTCTCCTCCTCCGACTTACGTGAGTCTTTGTGCTCTCGAACATCGATAAGGTAGTATGACCCGTTATTCAAATTCTTGCTGCCCACAAAGGGCCCTTCCCAAAGTGGGGACAACTTGTGCATATCAGTTTGGTCATGGATGAGCCGGAGCACCAAGTCACCTTCTTGAAAGGTTCTGGACTTAACCCGACGGCTATGGTAACGGTGCAGATCTTGTTGGTAAATTGCCGAACGAGCTGCTGCAAGATCACGCTTCTCATCCAACAAGGCAAGGGCATCCTGACGTGCTTGTTCATTATCAGCTTCAACGTAAGCTGCCACACGGGGCGAGTCATGACGAATGTCACTAGGAAGAACTGCCTCTGCTCCGTAAACCATGAAGAAAGGTGTGTAACCCGTAGACCTGTTGGGGGTAGTGTTGATACTCCATATCACAGAAGGCAACTCCTCCACCCAACAACCCAACATCCATTGCAAAGGAACCATAATCCGGGGCTTGATGCCTCTCAAAATTTCTTGATTGACTCTTTCTGCTTGACCATTGGATTGAGGGTGAGCTACTAATGATACATCAAGACAAATATGATCACGTTGACAAAACTCTTTCATAGCACCTTTGGACAAGTTAGTGCCATTATCAGTTATGGTATTGTGGGGAAAGCCAAAATAGAAAATCACCTTTTCAATGAATTGAACCACCGTTGCCGCGTCACACTTACTGACCGGCTCTGCTTCAATCCACTTTGTGAATTTGTCAACCGCCACCAAGAGGTGGATCTTTTTATCCTTGGACCGTTTAAAAGGCCCAACCATGTCAAGTCCCCAGACAGCAAACGACCAAGTAATTGGAATCATCCTCAATTCTTGAGCCGACACGTCAGCTCGCCGTGAAAATTTCTGACAACCATCACATTTACTGACCAAATCCTCCACATCTGCGTGAGCCGTCAGCCAATAAAATCCATGATGAAAAGCTTTGGCCACAAGGGACTTTGAACCGACATGGCGACCATAATCTCCTTCATGAATCTCATGAAGAATCTCTTGACCCTCCTCAGGAGAGACACAACGCTGAAATGCCCCGGTGACACTGCGATTGTGTAACTCGCCATTGGCAATTGTCATTGACTTAGACCGCCGGGTTATCTGCCTGGCCAAAGTTTCATCCTCAGGTAACTCGCCCCGGGTCATATAAGCCAAATATGGTACTGTCCAATCTAGAATAACGTGAAGAGCCGCCACCAATTGTCCCTCCGGTTCAGGAACGGCCAGGTCCTCCTCTGTAGGCAACTTGAGTGAAGGGTTATGTAAGACATCCAAGAAGGTGTTAGGTGGCACCGGCTTACGCTGAGACGCCAAACGGCTTAAGGCATCAGCCGCCTCATTTTTTCTGTGATCGATGTGTTCCACCTAATAACCCTTGAAATATCCAACAATGGCATCCACCTCACGGCGATAAGCCGCCATAAGCGGGTATTTGGAATCCCACTTGCCTGAAACTTGCTGAGCTACCAAGTCTGAGTTGCCGAAACATCTCACCCGGCTTAAGTTCATCTCCTTAGCCATCCGAAGACCATGGAGCAAGGCTTCGTACTCAGTTGCATTGTTAGTACAGGGAAACATCAAGCTTAGGACATAACAAAACTTGTCACCTCGAGGGGAAGCTAAAACGACTCCAGCCCCTGAGCCTTCCAACTGGCTGGACCCATCAAACTGAGTAGTCCAATATGTGTTATCCGACTTCTCTTCAGGCATCTGCAACTCTGTCCAGTCATTGATGAAATCCACCAGTGCTTGGGACTTGATGGCAGTGCGAGGCACATACTTTAAACCATGAGGCCCAAGTTCAATGGCCCACTTGGCGACTCATCCTGTGGCTTCTCTGTTTTGAATAATATCTCCTAATGGAGCAGAACTGACCACAGTGATGGTTGTAGCGACCAAACCTCAAGCGATCGATCTCGTGCTCGGTGTCATCCTGGATCGATAATCGACACCACCAGATACTTGGAGGATTCATAACAAAGTGTAGCAATCACACACTTATTACATCGAATGTCTCAAAAGAGAACTTATTGAAATAAATATGGCTTAAGGCCATCTAAAAGCGATAACGGCGGAAGGCTTGGAAGATAAGCGAGTCCATCAACTCCAACGGCATCATCGAGTATAGAACCACGACCTAATGCATCTTACTCGTGCGTCTAAAAAGTCGCAACATGAAGCGTTGCAGCCGAAAATGGGTTGACACATGGAATATCTTGGCAATGTAACACATAGAGAATAACAATGGAAATAGGCTATACTACATGCATATTTGGTGGTGGTAAAGCTCTATGGTTCTGAGTTTTTGCATAAAGCAAATTTTTCCCTCTTGCAAAGGAATAAAGTTATTTAACTATCATGGTGGTTGTTAAACATTGAGAATGGTTGACAGCATTCTCAATCCCAATTAAAAAGTACTCATTAAAACCCAACAGTATTAAATTAGAAGTAACATGATGAGATTCACATGATAATCAAGTACTAGATACTCAAGATGTCCATAACCGGGGACACGGGTAACCATGATTAGTTTATACACTCTGTAGAGGTTTGCACACTTTTCCCCACATGACTCGATCGCCTCCGCTTGGTTTCCCGCACTACATGGTGTTTGAGAAACGGATGCCGAGACATAGTCTTTCAGAAGCACTAGCACCTTACAAGAGGGGTAGACCGTACCAACCTACATCCCCTACATCTGCTAGTCCACCCTGTAAGAGTTCGCACAACTTAGTCAACTATGCTAGAGCCCATAATAGCATGTGGCTGCACACGGAAGTTTCTAGTTTGAATAATCTCATGATCCCTTTGAGCCTGGGTGGCGGTCCGAAGAAAATACAGGCAAGTCCTGCTAAAAAACAGGTGCCTCAATCCACCCAGATGTGTGTTTAAGTTGCCACCTTAAATAAACCATTAATTAACAATCTCACATATGTCATGGACATTCACTCACCCAATCCACGTCTACTAGCATAGCATGGCATAATAAGCAAACGTAGAAGTAACTCCCAAAGGTTTGATAATAAAACAGGTAATAGGTACTACATCATCTACTTCCCATAACCCATAATTTAATTAGATCCTAATCATGCAATGTTTGAGGATTGATCTAATGCATAAAACTGGGTAGTAGAAAAGGTATGATCAAAGTGTTACTTGCCTTGCTGATGATCCGCGAGACCTAGAGACTCGAAGTAACAGGCGACGCACTCCGGGTATTCTATCGCAGACAAACAAACAAACATACAATAAGTACTCATCTAAATGCACAGGTAAAACTCGAATAAAAGATCTAACCAGATTGTTCAACTTAAGAACTCCGGTTTTGCCAAAGAAAACAAATCGAATAAAGCAACGAAAGTCAAAGCGGCGAAAAAAAACAACGTTTTACTAATCTGGATCTAAGTCAAATTTACTGAAGCAAAAAGTTGTTTAAGTAGATTATTCGGAAGAGGGTTTGAGGCGAAACTCCAGCGCTTTAATCGCTGATTCGATAAGCGAGCGAAAAGTTATACTAAAAGCGAAAATCGGATCGAGAATCGCGATCGGAAAAATCGCGGATTAAATCCGAGAAAAAGAAAAACGACGAACGAGTTAACGAACGAACGTTCGTTAACTAAACGAATCTGACGAAAGCGTTCGTTAAAATGAACTAATGGGCGAACGTCCGCTAATTAACCTAAACCGGAAAAAAACCTGAAAACTAAATAAAAACGAAACTAAAAAAACCGTAATAAAACCGCCCGGTTTAAAAAACTGCTGTCGGCGGCGAAGTCTTCTTGAGACTCCGTGGTGGCGGCGGAGTCCGGCGACAATGCAAGCGGGCGGCGGATCGGCTAGGGTTAGGGTTTGCGGGCGGGAAATGGCGTGGGGGCGGCGTGAATGGCGGGGTCGGCGGCCGAGGCGCCGGGCGGCGCTATTTATAGTGCCCCGAGCGGAGTCCCGCTCGGCACGCCAGAGGTCGATTCTTGGCTTTTTTTAAATAATTCCGCGTAGAAGAAAAATAAAAAGAAATACTAAACGGACTCCAAAAATCCCGAAATAAATTTTACCCGACTTCTAAAATCAAGCCGGACAAGATGAACATTTATTTGGGGCCTAAATGCAATTTTGAAAAATGCGCATTTTTCCTAAATCCAAATAAAAAGCGAAAAACTCCGAAATAAAATCTTATTTGATTTTTTTTATTAAATCTTCATTATTTCTTTATTTTGGGAAAGTCATTTTATTCCCTCTCTGAAACTTTGGTAGTAGAAATAATTGAAGATAAAATAAATAAAATCAATGATCCTATTTTCAAAATTTGAGAAAAACTCAAATATGAAAATAGCGAAATCTCCAACTCTCTCCGTGGGTCCTTGAGTTGCGTAGAATTTCTAGGATCGAGTCAACAATGCAACAAAATATGATATGCAATGATGATCTATGTATAACATTCCAAATTGAAAATTTGGGATGTTACAAACCTACCCCCCTTAAGATGAATCTCGCCGTCGAGATTCGGGTTGGCTAGCAAATAGGTGAGGGTGGTCTTTGAGCAGATCTTCCTCTCGCTCCCAGGTGGCTTCCTCCTTGGTGTGGTGGCTCCATTGAACTTTACAAAACTTGATAACTTTATTGCGGGTAACTCTGCTGGCATAATCCAGAATCTTAACTGGTTTCTCTTCATAGTTCAGATCTTCTTTCAACTTAATCGTTTCCAGTGGCACAGTATCTCTCAGTGGTATATCAGCCATCTCAGCGTGGCACTTCTTCAACTGTGAAACATGGAACACATCGTGAACTCCTGACAATCCCTCAGGTAATTCCAACTTGTACGCTACTTCTCCCATGCGTTCCAAAACCTTGTATGGCCCCACAAAACGTGGCGCTAACTTTCCTTTAACTCCAAAACGTTTAACTCCTCGAAGTGGAGATACTCGTAGATAAACTCTGTCCCCGACTTCATATTCTGTCCCCTTGCATTTTGAATCTGCATAGCTCTTCTGCCTTGACTGAGCTACCTTGAGCCTGTCGCGAATCAACTTTACTTTCTGTTCAGACTCCTTAATCAGATCTGGTCCAAACAACTGGCGGTCTCCAACCTCATCCCACAACAACGGGGTTCTGCACCTTCTTCCATACAAGGCTTCAAAAGGGGCCATCTTCAAACTGGATAGGTAACTATTGTTGTAAGAAAATTCCGCGTATGGCAAGTTGTCATCCCAACTTGATCCATAATCCAAAACACAAGCTCTAAGCATATCCTCAAAAATCTGATTGACTCTCTCGGTCTGTCTATCTGTCTGTGGGTGGAAAGCTGTGCTAAACTCTAGCCTGGTTCCCAATGTTTCGTGCAACTGCTTCCAGAACTTTGAGGTGAATTGGGTTCCTCTATATGATACGATACTCCTCGGAACTCCATGCAAACATACAATCCTTGTCATGTATATCTTAGCCAATTTAGCCTTTGTTGTAGGTAGTCTTCTTTGGGATGAAATGAGCTACCTTCGTGCTTAACGACTACAACCCAAATCGAGTCATAGCCTGAATGAGTCCTGGGCAATCCCGTGATGAAATCCATACCTAGTTTATCCCACTTCCATTCGGGTATAGGTAATCGCTGCAACAATCCAGCTGGCTTCTGATGTTCTGCCTTCACCCTCTGACATACATCACAAACTGCTACATACTCCGCAATATCCTTCTTCATTCTGATCCACCAGAAAGTTTCCTTCAAATCCAAATACATCTTTGTATTTCCGGGGTGAATCAAGTATGGTGAATCATGTGCCTCTTGCAGAATCAACTTCCTGATCTCCGGATTATTGGGCACATAAACACGGTCATCAAACCATAATGTATCGTGCTCATCCTCACGAAATCCTTTAGCCTTTCCCTTGCTCCTCCGTTCCTTAATGGAGGCGACTTCCGTATCTGCCTTTTGAGCTTCTCTGATTTTATCCATCAAAGTAGACTGAATCTCCAATGCTGCTACATAGCCTCTCGGAACTATTTCCAAACATAGCTCTCGAAGATCCTCGGCTAACTCCTTGGGTATTTCTCCCGTCATTAGGGTATTGACATGGCTCTTGCGGCTCAACGCGTCTGCTACAACGTTAGCCTTCCCGGGGTGATAATGCAATCTCATATCATAATCCTTAATAAGCTCCAACCATCTCCTCTGCCTGAGATTTAACTCCTTCTGCGTGAAGATGTACTTCAAACTCTTGTGATCCGTGTACACCTCACAATGATTTCCAATGAGAAAATGTCTCCATGTTTTCAGTGCATGCACTACGGCTGCTAACTCCAAATCATGAGTAGCATAGTTCAACTCATGAGGCTTAAGCTGTCATGAAGCATAAGAAACAACTCTTCCCTCCTGCATAAGCACCGCTCCAAGTCCTCGACGTGAAGCATCGCAATACACTTCATAATCCTTGGTTTGATCTGGCAGAATCAATACTGGCGAGGTAACCAAACATTTCTTCAATTCTTGGAAACTAGCCTCACACTCCTCAGTCCAAATGAACCTAGTATCCTTCTTCAACAACTTTGTCATAGGCTTTGTAATCTTCGAGAAATTTTCAATAAATCTCCGGTAGTATCCCGTGAGTCCAAGGAAACTCCTGATCTCTCCAACTGTTGTTGGTGCTTCCCAGTTAGTCACAGTGACAACTTTAGTGGGGTCTACTGCGATACCTTCTCCGGATATAACATGTCCGAGAAATCCAACTTCCTTCAACCAAAACTCACACTTGCTGAACTTGGCGTATAGCTGATGTCCTCTGAGCTTCTCGAGTACCAAATGCAAGTGCTCCTTATGTTCCTCTTCATTCTTCGAGTAAACCAAAATATCATCAATGAACACTACGACGAACTTATCCAAAAAATCCATAAACACCTTGTTCATCATGTTCATAAAATAAGCTGGGGCGTTAGTCAGATCAAATGACATAACGGTATACTCATACAGCCCGTACCTGGTGGTAAAAGCCGTCTTCGGTATATCTTGCTCCCGAATCTTCAACTGATGGTACCCTGATCGCAAATCGATCTTGGAAAACACCTTAGCTCCTTGCAACCGATCAACAGATCATTGATCATAGGTAGTGGGTACTTGTTCTTGATTGTTACTTCATTCAATCCACGATAATCAACAACCATTCTCAATGATCCATCCTTCTTCTCCAAAGAGAAATCTTGGTGATCCCCAAAGCGAAGAACTTGGCGAATAAAACCTTTGTCCAACAACTCCTTAATCGCTTCTTAATTTCCTCCAAATCTTGGGCTGGCATCACAGACGGTCTCTTGGATATCGGCCCGTGATGCGATAGTTCAATTAAGAACTCAATGTCTCTATCGGTGGCATGCAGCAACTCTTACGGAAATACATCGGGAAATCCCTTACCACTGGTACTTCCTCCTGCACAACTCCTGATAAGGAATTTACATGTGCTCTTCTCGGCTCATGCCGTGATACATACTTGATTCTTCTTCCTTCAGGGGTGGTAAGCAAAATCGACTTACTGACGCAATCAATATTCCCTCCATACTTTGATAACCAATCCATGCCTAATATCACATCCAAACCTTGCGATTCCAAAACTATTAGGTCCGAGGGAAATACATGGTGTCCAATCCTTAATGGCAGTCGATCACACCATTTACTAGCCGTATACTCTGCTCCGGGTGAGGTTACTAGCATGGGTGACTGAGGGAGTCCTGGACTGGGGGGTGTCCGGATAGCTGGACTATCAATATCCGCCGGACTCCCAGACTACGAAGATAGAAGATTGAAGACTCCGGCTCGTGTCCGAAAGGTACTTTACTTGGCGTGGAAGGCAAGCTTGGCAATCTGGATATGTAGATCTCCTACCATTGTAACCGACTACTGTGTAACCCTAGCCTCTCCGGTGTCTATATAAACCGGAGGGTCAGAATCCGTAGGACACAACATTACATCTCAACAATCATACCATAGGCTAGCTTCTAGGGTTTAGCCTCATTGATCTCGTGGTAGATCTACTCTTGTACTACCCATATCATCAATATTAATCAAGCGGGGCGAGGGTATTACCTCCATCGAGAGGGCCTGAACACAGGTAAAAACATTGTGTCCCTCGTCTCCTGTTACCATCCGCCTAGACGCATGCATTCGGGACCCCCTACCGAGATCCGCGGTTTTGACACCGACATTGGTGCTTTCATTGAGAGTTCCTCTGTGTCGCCGCCAATAGGCTCGATGGCATCTTCAACCTTCAACGCTGTCGGTGAGACTTTTCTCCCGGACAGATCTTCGTATTCGGTGGCTTTGTACTGCGGGCCAATTCTCTTGCCATCTGGAGCGGATCGAAGCTTCGCCCCTGGCCGTCGAGTCGATTCGAAGCCTAAACTTCACGGCCGATGACCGCGGAGACTTGATCTTGACGGACTCGAGCCACGACCAAGCGCGCCGCCGCTGCGGCGATGGGCATGATCTAGCTCTGCCGCCCGAGCGGTGCTTTGGTGGTCGCTTTCGAATCCGCCCGGCTACTTACGAGCCGATTGCCCATGACGAGGGTCGGTGGATGAAGCGCCGCCCGGGCTTCAACATCTGGCGATGGGCGAATGCGATTTGTCCCTTGCGAAACTTCGTGATCCCGAGGCGCCGGACTCTGTCGGACTCGAGCCTCCAGCGCCCCGCCAATTAAGCAGATTAGGCGCGGTTATGGAATTCACCGCCGCGGACATCTTTCAACACTCGCCTTTTGGCGATATCTTGAATTCTCTGAAGCATCTCTCGCTATCAGAAGAATCCTGGCCGGACTATGACCAGGACGGTTGGAGTTCGGATGACGAAGAAATTCAGGATCAAACCTACCAAGACAACCTTTAAGGGTGTCATCCCAGGTGTGGAAGCCAACTGTACAGGCTCTGTCACACTGGAAGTGGTCTTCGGATCCCCGGATAATTTCCGAAGCGAAGAGTTAATCTTCGATATAGTCCCGTTCGTAGCGGCTATCATGCCTGCTTTCGGACGCGCAGCGTTACAAAATTCAGCGGTGCCGCATTATGCATACCTAAAGCTCAAAATGCGGGCCCTCGTGGGTGATTACGGTCAATGGGAATACGGGCGCTCCTCCGAGCGGAGGAACATCTGGCAGCTCTCACGGCGGAAATGCAGAGCAGCCTCCTCGGCAACTCTCTGGTCCGCAACTAAAAAGCGGACACATTAAAGCGCGCCCGGAGCAACACTAACCAAGACCACCTGGCGCGATCGCAGCACGCGTAGCAATGCGGCCCCCACCCTCGCCCGCGTATGGTCACAAGTATAACACTCCGCGTACACCATTACGCTTTGGAGATACCATGGGCGCAGGGGAGGGGCTTAACCTCAAGGATTGAAGAGTGCGGCTCGACCGCACCGAGGGCTCAGCTAGCATCCCTTGGGGTTATTTTTATCTTTTCTTTTATATATGCAGGACTCTCTGAAATAGAAGCCCTGCCCGTCGTGAACTTGCCGAACTCACGATACTGTGGTCGGGGAGTAAAGAAGGCTGCGACGAACACTCAGGTGGTCTCCATTACGAGCATTAAATTCAATTACATACACCAAGTCTGCAGCTTATCCCTGGAGGGGGGCATGTTAATCTAGTCCGAATCCCTTGCTTACCGCACTATTTGTATCAGTCCGCTTTATCAGCAGACCTTCCGTCATATATAACGCATCACTTCCCTTTTTGCAAGTTTATTACATTTTCATGGCAATTGCATTACCCTTTACAAATGTTCACTATATGACATATTGCACCCGTACATTTTGGTACGGCCGAATACACCAGGGGCTTCTGTTCACCATATTACGGTGTGATTAAAGTCCGAACACTTTCACAAGTGCGGCACCCCGAACTTATAGCATTATATGAATCAGCTCTGAATCATGTCTTGGGTCAATAGTTGGGTTTGCCCGGCTCCTATGTTTTGGTGCCTTATGTTCCGTTCCGTCGGCTAAGGTAGCACTAGGAGAACCACTGCGATTGCGCCCCGGTTCGGCCGGGTTAACGCCTCGATGGAAAGCTAAAACGGCGGCATGATAAGGCGAGAGCTGGTCATTGTTCGAGAGGTCTTTTCGGGTCCCTAAAGACTCATGCCGCTTGACGAAGTTCGGATGATGTCCCGACGGCGTGGATAGCGCCCGGATTCGGTCTTCGAATACCGGGGCTTCGCGAAATTTAAAATTATAGAATTCTATGGCTAAGTGAGAGTGTTTAAGCATTATAAGTCCGATCGCCTTGTTCGTCGTGTTGGCGCCTCCTAGATGGACCCAAAGATGGCAACAAGAGTGCTCAAGTTTATCACGAACACCCCGGCACTTTCGTGGCTTGAAATTTGAAGCCAACAACTTGCCATCTCAGATTTAATAAGCGGCCGCCTGAAGGTAATATTTTAAATGAAACAAAGCGTTGCTCATAGCGCATATAAGCGAAGTTTTTGGCGCCAGGATAAACACACAATGAGTTCACTCAAGGATTACATTAAGGGACACTCATCCGTGATATCGCGGGCTCCCTTCAGACAACTTTATAATAGCGCTCGGCGACGATGCTCCTTACCCGCGGCGGCGGATCCGTGAAGCTTCTCCGCATCCAGCTTGCCCCATTGCACCTTTATGCGGGCAAGGGCTCGACGGCGCCTTCAATCTGAGCGGATCGCTGATCACATCCAGCCTTGGGCACGCATCAACTAGCCGCCGCACTAGGCCAAAGTAGCTGCCGAGGCGAGGGCTGCCCGGCCCACCGGGGTGTGAGGCCCTTCATGGCCTCCTCGGCTACCTTGTGGAGTTCGACCAGCTGCTTCATTTGGTCGCTTGGGGCACCGGATGGCGGCCAAACATCTTGAGACCGAAGACCTTCTCCGTTGAGCTCCCTCCTCGCCACGATAGAACGCAGCGGCATCGGGCACCACGTGGCAGATCTGCAAATGCCCTGGAGAGCTCGAATTTGGGTAAGTATCCGTAATTTACATTAACATGCTTGCTCTGCATGAAAAACGCCTTACCCGCTGCTATCTTCCTCATGTCCTCTATTTCCATACGGGCCCTCTGGGCCTCGGCCTTGGCGGACTCGGCTCCATCGGGAGCCGAGGCAAGCTCGAACTCTCGGGTCTTGGAGTCACGCTCCAAACTCTCATGCTTTTTCATGAGAGCCTGGAGCTCTTGCCGAACTTCCGCCACCAGCGCCGCTTGTTTTTCTCGCTCAGTCCATTCCGCGGCCACATTGCGTTCGGCCACGGACACGGCATCCTTGAGGGCTGCCACCTCGTTAGTGGCTCCTGCATTGCACATATTATCATTGTTAATCTTGTTTGCAACCAAAACCCTTTTCTATAAGGTGAATATTTAAAGTGGTGTTATTTACCTTCTTTTTCCTTGAGCTGCCTCTTGGCATGGCCGAGCTCTTGCTCGGACCGCTCAAGGTCCTTCTTCAGCGCCTCGACCTCCAGCTGTCAATGCGGCAGAGGTCAACAATGTGACTGCAAACCCATATTGACATATTTTAGAAACCTGCGTATATCTTGTAAAGATACTTAGTCCGCCTTTCTTTCCGAACACGGACTAAGCATCGAGAACTCTTGTCTATCGGTATTATATTCCTTAATTTGAAACTTCTTACCTCAAAGCTTTGTTAGAAGGCTGTTGCGAGCTTCGTCGGCCTGCCCTTGGCGAAGCTGGACCTTCTCAATCACCGCACTCATGAGAGTGTGGTGTTCTTCGATGGAGGCGCCTTTGGCGCCTCCAAGAAGGTGTCCGTGCCTCCGGCTGGGACGGAGGCCGCCGGCGCCACGGTCTGCCCCTCCTTCGAGGGCTGCTCGCCGGACTCTGGAACCGCCACGGGTTCGGAGTAGAGTCCGCACAAAGTCCGGAGGTTGCGACGGCGCCTCGGAGCCTCCTCTGGCGCGTCCCCTATGGGATTCCGCCTCGTCGTCTTCGGGCGCGTGGGGTAGAAGCGGTCGGGATGGAATTTACATCCGACGGCGCCAACGACCGCTCATCGAGTCGGGAAAGTCGTCACCGGCGGACTAAAAAGCATGCGGCATTAGAAGGACACTGCGTGACATACTATATCGGCATATGAATGATCCGGATACTTACGATCTTGCCGGACGCCGGGTCCTTGGAGGCCACTCTTCCTCGCCAACGCTGATGTTGGCGAAACTGTCCGGGGGGATGGTTCTCCCCCTCTTGGACCCTTCGGCCGCCCCGGGTGGGGAGGCCTTCCTCTTCTTCTCTCCCTCCTGGGGAGAGTACTCCTCCTCCTCCTCGTCTTCGGGGGAGGAGTCCTCGTCGTCATCAGACGCTTGATTGCGGGAACTCTTTCGAGTCCCCGGCCACCTCTTGGCCTTCTTCTCGGCACCACGACGGTGCCGGAACCAGCAACCTTGCTAATTGGGCATTCATTGGTTCTTCGGCATGGGAGCCGGTGATAAGCAGCTCGGCCTTCTCCATCCATTCTGTCAAAGGAAGAGGTCGATTAAAAACCTCGCTAGAGTCAATCTAATTACTACAAGTGTCCCGTAATGGGGTGAATCACTTACCTGTCCAGACGGAGCGCAAGCTGAATCCGCGGTCTTGATCGCGGATGCGGTGCATCAGCGCTCTTGAACAGCACCCTCCGTGCCCCTTCAGTATGTTGTATCGAAGAGCCCGCTCAACGTCTGGTGTTGTTCCGGATTAAACTCCACAGATTAAATGCCCTTTCTTGGCATGGGAGAATCCGCCGGAGGAGCATGACTGGACCACGCCGACGAGCCGAGCCCATTGCTCACCGGCTTCTTGATGCAGGTTGAAGTCCGGTCACCACCACCGGGTCGCCCCACTGCAAACCCTTCTCTTTCCAGGAGGTGAGCTGCGTGGGGATTCCAGATCTAAATTCGGGGGCCGCCGCCCATGTAGGCTCGCGGCTCGGTGATATAGAACCACCCCGATCGCCACCCCTTGACGGAGTCCACGAAGGTCCCTTCTAGCCAAGGGGCGTTGGGCGGCTGCCCAACATAAGCGCCTCCGCATTCAGCTTGCGCCCCTTCACGATCTTGCTTGCGTTGAAGGTCTTGAGCCACAGCGAAGTGGGGCGGATGCGAGAAATGCCTCGCACACGCACGATAAACGCCGAGATGTTAAGGACGAAGTTCGGCACGGATCGTGGAAATCCAGGCCGTAGTAAAACATGAGCCCCGGACGAATGGATGGAGCGGAAAGCCCGATCCGCAGAGGAAGTGGGGAAGGAAACGACCCTCTCGTGAGGTCTGGGGTAGGAACGAGCTGCCCGCGTCAGGCGGCCGATCGCGATGTTTTCGAAAGGTATCCGCGTCGCGCAGCTTGGTGATATCCTCCTCCTTGGCGGTGGAGGTCATCCACTTGCCTCCTCCTCCGGACATGTTCGGAGAAGGGTCGAGGCGGAATGCGCGAGCTTGAGCATTGGAGCTTGGGTTCGCGGGGATGGATGAGCAAAGGAGGAAGAAGGCGTAGGTGAGAAGGTAAAACCTTATCCCTAGGCGGACAAAACTATGCGTCCCTCACCGGCCTGGTAAAACTCGCTCGTCTCCCGAAGCGCCACCATCAATGGCGCGGTTGGGTTACCCACGCGCGTATTGATGAGAATCCGGAATAAGGGGAACACGATCTACGCTTCGACAGGACGTGCCAAGGAAACCGCTTCGCTAAACGTGCCGAAGTGGTACGGTAATTCAAACAAAAAAGCTTGGCGCCGGTGTGATGTCATGCCGCATAATACGTCAGCAGATTGGATCGGTGTATATGTTTTATTCTCTCTGCGTTGGATTGTGGAAATTATTTTGCAGAGTCGGACACTATCCTGGTGTTCATTATCTTCTCCGAACTATTCAAGGGAGGAACCCGCCTTGCAATGCCGAACATTATGCACGCCGGACTTATCGTTTTGAAGACTGGTTCAGGGGCTACTGAGGGAGTCCTGGACTAGGGGGTGTCCGGATAGCCGGACTATCAATATCCGCCGGACTCCCAGACTACGAAGATAGAAGATTGAAGACTCCGGCTCATGTCCGGAAGGTACTTTACTTGGCGTGGAAGGCAAGCTTGGCAATACGGATATGTAGATCTCCTACCATTGTAACCGACTCTGTGTAACCCTAGCCTCTCCGGTGTCTATATAAACCGGAGGGCTGTAATCCGTAGGACACAACATTACATCTCAACAATCATACCATAGACTAGCTTCTAGGGTTTAGCCTCATTGATCTCGTGGTAGATCTACTCTTGTACTACCCATATCATCAATATTAATCAAGCAGGACGTAGGGTATTACCTCCATCGAGAGGGCACGAACACAGGTAAAAACATTGTGTCCCTCGTCTCCTGTTACCATCCGCCTAGACGCACAGTTCGGGACCCCCTACCCGAGATCCGCCGGTTTTGACACCGACAGTGACCTAAGTGCTTGGGTTGGAAATTTATATTTATCCACAAATCCCCTTGATATGTATGAATGCGATGCACCAGTATCGAAAAGAACAACTGCAGTAAATGCCTTAACCAAAAATTTACCTATTATTGCATCTGGCTGAGCTTCAACCTCCTCCACGGTAATGTGGTTCACTTGCCCCCTGTTGAAAGGGTTTGGCTTCTTTCCTGAGCTTCCATTGCCATTTCCATTTTGGGCTTCTGGGCAATCATTTGCATAATGCCCAGTCTTGCGGCACTTATAACAAGTGATATGGCTCAGGTCTGCCTTGGATGGTGTTGACGGGTTGGTGCGGCTTTGTCCATTGCTCCCTCCATTCCCGTTCCCATTCTTTGCGCCATTATGATTGTGCGAGCTGCCTCCTCCGTCAGTATGCTGAAAATGTCCTCCTGACTTTGGGGTAAAGCGTGGCTTCTACTGAGCTCCAGAATTATACTTCCCCTGTGCATACTTCCTCTTACGATTGTCAATCTGCTGCTGCTTCCCTTCAATCATAAGAGCACGATCTACTAACTCATGGTAGTTATTAAAAGTGGCTACCATCAACTGCATGCTCAGCTCATCATTCAGTCCTTCTAGAAACTTCTCCTGCTTTGCTGCATCCGTAGCAACGTCATCTGGGGCATAACGAGCTAGCTTACTAAAATCATCCACATACTGGCCAACTGTCCGTCCTCCTTGGTGTAAGTTGCGAAACTCACGCTTCTTCACGGCCATAGCTCCTACTGAAACATGAGCAGTACGAAATGCTTGAAACTGATTCCATGTGACAGTGTCTACAGGGTAAGTGGCTGTAAAATTCTCCCACCATGCTGTTGCGGGTCCGTCAAGCTGATGTGAGGCAAACTTCACCTTTTCTCCATCTGTGCATCCTGCAGTGGTGAACTCCCTCCCTATCTTACGGAGCCAATCATCTGCTACTATCGGCTCGGTGCTACTGGAAAACACCGGCGGATTCAACCTTAAGAAACGTGCCAGATGGTCAACAGGTGGTGGTGGTGGTGGGTTGTTGTTGTTGTTGCCTTGGTTCTGCACCAATGTTTGAATCAAGGTATTCTGCTGCTGAATCAACTGGGTGATCTCTGGCGGGAAAACAAACTCGGGGTCGCGTCTCGGAGGCATCTGAGGGTTTAAAGGGGAGAGTTAAGAATAGAATGAGGTCTAGTGAGATAACACTACCCATATGCACATGAGACAAAAACACGCAATATCATTCCACTCAATTCAAACAAGGGCATACAACGGTCTAACTATCGTTACAAAAGTGCTTGGACTAAAACTAATTGAATGGTGGAAAATTCTACTACTGTTGTGGTGGTCAACTAGAAAAATTGCTCCGATGCAGATTCCATGATATCTGCTCCAGCTTCATCAAGATAGTCATCATCGCTGTCGTCGGGATCCGAGTCGGTGTCGTCGATGATGATATAATTATCTGGAGAAGTAGGTTCATCCTCTTCTCCTCTGGTCTTGATCCTCCCATGAATACTCCAATCTTCTCCTTAAGGTCACCGTTACACGCTTACTAGCGACGATTTCTTCCATATAGTCTTACGCGTAGCCTTGAGTTCTCGCTTCTAGCTCCTTGATCTGGTCATAGTATTCAGTAGCTCCTCCATATCTGCAAGACATTTGATTCTCTGGCGTCGGATGTGTTGGTTTAACTCCTGAATATAAGCTGCGTTTGATCTGTCCTTCCTGGTGGTGATAATCTCCCAATGCTCATCTCGGCGCCCACAAATCTGGTAGATAGTATTCTTGAGATCATTGTAGTAAACTTCTCCAATTCGTCCCATGGCGATGTGAGCTGCCATGCTTTTTCCTAGGCTCCATGTTGGTACATCAAAGGTAAACTCTATTGGCTCCGTGACTGGTGCAAACGTTCTTCCTGGAATGTAGACTTGAATCCTCCAGCGCTCTTCTTCGGGTAAAGTGTCGTTGAAGGTCCCGGTGAAGCTTGGTACTCCTATGTTCAGGTATCTAGTGGCTTCCTTCAAGTGATATCCAAAAGGTGAATTCTCATCTGGTTGCGCGAACTTGATCCTTGCATCCGCCATCCTAAAGAATAGAAAAGATGAGGAGTCAGAAATGAGAAGAAAGAGTAGTGATCTAGGGCTTAAGCTTAGTGGTCGTGTCCTACAGTCAGCGTGTGCTCTGATACCACCTTTGTAGCGACCAGACCTCAAACAGTTTGATCTCTGTGCTCAGTGTCATCCCTGGATTAGTAATGCTGACACCACACAGTACTTGGAGGATTTATAACAGAGTATCAATCACACACTTATTACATCAAATGTCTCAAAAGAGAAGTTATTGAAATAAATATGGCTTAAGGCCATCTAAAACGATAACAGCGGAAGGCTTGGAAGATAAGTGGGTCCATCAACTCCAACGGCATCACTGAGTATAGAACCACGACCTAATGCATCTTACTCACCGTCTAAAAAGTCTGCAACATGAAACGTTGCAGCCCGAAAACGGGTCAGCACATGGAATATGCTGGCAATGTAACACATAGAGAATAACAATGGAAATAGGCTATACTACATGCATATTTGGCTGGTGGTAAAGCTCTATGGTTACAGTTTTTGCATAAAGCCAATTTTTCCCTACTGCAATTGAGAATGGTTGACAACATTCTCAATCCCAATTAAAAAGTACTCATTAAAACCCAACAGTATTAAATTAGAAGTAACATGATGAGATTCACATGATAATCAAGTACTAGATACTCAAGATGTCCATAACCGGGGACACGGCTAACCATGATTAGTTTATACACTCTGCAGAGGTTTGCGCACTTTTCCCCACATGACTCGATCGCCTCCGCTTGGTTTCCCGCACTACATGGTGTTTGAGAAACGGATGACCGAGACATAATCTTTCAGAAGCACTAGAACCTTACATGAGGGGTAGACCGTACCAACCTACATCCCCTACATCTGCTAGTCCACCCCGTAAGAGTTCGCACAACTTAGTCAACTATGCTAGAGCCCATAATAGCATGTGGCTGCACACGGAAGTTTCTAGTTTGAATAATCTCATGATCCCTTTGAGCCTGGGTGGCGGTCCGAAGAAAATACAGGCAAGTCCTGCTAAAAAACAGGTGCCTCAATCCACCCAGATGTGTGTTTAAGTTGCCACCTTAAATAAACCATTAATTAACAATCTCACATCTGTCATGGACATTCACTCAACCAATCCACGTCTACTAGCATAGCATGGCATAATAAGCAAACGTAGAAGTAACTCCCAAAGGTTTGATAATAAAACATGTAATAGGTACTACCTCATCTACTTCCCATAACCTACAATTTAATTAGAACCTAATCAAGCAATGTTTGAGGATTGATCTAATGCATAAAACTGGGTAGTAGAAAAGGTATGATCAAAGTGTTACTTGCCTTGCTGATGATCCGCGAGACCTAGAGACTCGAAGTAATAGGCGGCGCACTCCGGGTATTCTATCATAGACAAACAAACAAGCATACAATAAGTACTCATCTAAATGCATAGGTAAAACTCGAATAAAAGATCTAACCAGATTGTTCAACTTAAGAACTCCGGTTTTGCCAAAGAAAACAAATTGAATAAAGCAACGAAAGTCAAACGGCGAAAGAAAACAGCTTCGTTTTACTAATCTGGATCTAAGTCCAATTTTACAGAAGCAAAAACTTGTTTAAGTTGATTATTCGGAAAGAGGGTTTCGAGACGAAACTCCAGGCGCTTGAATCACCTGATTTCGATAAATGAGCGAAAAGTTATACTAAAACGAAAATCGGATCAGGAATCGCGATCAGAAAAATCGCGGATTAAATCCGAGAAAAAGAAAAACGACGAACAAGTTAACAAACGAACGTTCATTAACTAAACGAATCTGACGAAAGCGTTTGTTAAAACGAACTAACGGACGAACGTCCGCTAATTAACCTAAACCGTAAAAAAAAGAAAACTAAATAAAAACGAAACTAAAAAAACCGAAAAAAACGGTAATAAAACCGCCCGGTTTTATAAAAAACCGGCGGCACGCGGATCGAGGCGGCGGCGAACCTCGGCGGCGGCGGGCGAAATCCGTGAGACTCGTGAGTCCGCGACGGCGGATCGGCTAGGGTTAGGGATAGCGATCTTGAAATTTGGGGCGGCGGCGGGGCAAGGTGGCGTCGGCGGGTCAAGTGGGCCGGGCACCGGGCGGCGCTATTTATAGTGCCCCCCCGAGCGGAGTCCCGCTCGGGCACGACTCGTAGGTCGGTTGCGCGTTTTTTTAAATAATTCCACGCAGAAGAAAAAATAAAAATAAATACTAAACGGACTCCAAAAATCCCGAAATAAATTTTCCCCAGCTTCTAAAATCAAGCCGGACAAGATGAAAATTTATTTGGGGCCTAAATGCAATTTTGAAAAACGCGCATTTTTCCTAAATCCAAATAAAAAGCGAAAAACTCCAAAATAAAATCTTATTTGATTTTTTATTAAATCTTCATTATTTCTTTATTTTGGGAATGTCATTTGAAACTTTGGTAGTAGAAATAATTGAAGATAAATAAATAAAATCAATGATCCTATTTTCAAAATTTGAGAAAAACTCAAATATGAAAATAACGAAATCCCCAACTCTCTCCGTGGGTCCTTGAGTTGCGTAGAATTTCTAGGATCGAGCCAACAATGCAACAAAATATGATATGCAATGATGATCTATGTATAACATTCCAAATTGAAAATTTGGGATGTTACAGGTGACCCAGAAAATACTGCTTAAGCTTTTGGCTGGCCATGAATACCCCATAAACAAGCTTCTGCCAATGTGGATATCTCTGCTTGGACTCAATAAGCACTTCACCGATGTAATAAACCGGTCGTTGAACCAGATATTCCTTGCCAGCCTCCTTGCGCTCCACCACAATGGCCTACATCGACAAAGACGGTGTTAGCACCACATATAACAATAACGGCTCCTTATCAATGGGAGCAAGAAGAAGCTGGCGGCTCACTAGCTGCCTCTTCAAGTCCTCAAGCAGCGTCGTTAGCAAAGATCACTCGCATAAAGTTATCAGTTTTCTTCATCATCTGATATAGCGGTATAGCCTTCTCTCCCAACAGGCTTATGAACCGGCTTAAAGCAGCAATACGGCCCACCAGACGCTGAACATCATTGATACACACCGGTTTAGCCAAGGAGATGATGGCCTTAATCTTCTCCGGGTTAGCCTCAATGCCTCTATTAGAAACCAGAAAACCCAAAAGGCTGCCTGCTGGCACACCAAAAATGCACTTGGTCGGGTTAAGCATCATCTTGTAGACCCGGAGATTATCAAAGGTTTCCTTCAAGTCATCTATCAAGGTTTCCTTCTCTCTGGACTTCACCACTATGTCGTCCACATAAGCATGAACATTGCGCCCAATCTGACCGTGAAGAAAATTCTGCACACACCGCTAATAAGTCTCCTGGGCACTCTTGAGCCCAAAAGGCATAGACACATAGCAGAAGGCTCCAAAGGGAGTAATGAAAGCTGTCTTCTCCTGGTCCTTAACTGCCATCTTGATCTAATGATAACCAGAATAAGCATCCAAAAAGCTCAAGCGCTCACAACCCACCGTAGCATCAATGATTCGATCAATACGAGGAAGAGCAAAAGGATCAGCTGGACAAGCCTTGTTTAAGTCCGTGTAATGCACACACATGCGCCAAGTGCCATTCTTCTTAAGCACTAGCACCGGTTAGCCAACCACTCTGGATGAAAAACTTCAATAATGAACTCAGCCACAAAGAGCTAGGCCACTTCCTCACTAATAGCCTTACACATCTCCTCATTGAACCGCCGAAGAAACTGCTTGACCGGCTTAAATTTCGGATCAATATTGATAGTGTGCTCAGCGAGTTCTCTTGGTACACCCGGCATGTCAGAAGGTTTCCATGCAAAGATGTCCCGGTTCTCACGGATGAACTTGATGAGAGCGCTTTCCTATTTGGGATCCAAGTTAGCACTGATACCGAATTGCTTGGGTGAGTCTCCAGGAACAAAATCAACCAGCTTGGTGTCATCAGCGGACTTAAACTTCAGCAATGGGTCATGCTCTGTAGTTGGCTTTTTCAAGGATGTCATATCTGCCGGGTCAACATTGTCCTTGTAGAATTTCAACTCCTCTGTTGCACAGATAGACTCAGCATAAGCAGCATCGCCTTCCTCACATTCCAGGGCTATCTTCCGACTCCCATGCACTGTGAAGGTTCCTTTATAACCCGGCATCTTGAGTTGTAGATAAACATAACACGGTCGTGCCATGAACTTGGCATAAGCCGGCCGTCCAAACAGAATGTGGTATGGGCTCCTGATTTTAACCACTTCAAATGTTAACTTCTCAGCCCTGGAATCATGCTCATCTACAAAGGCCACTTCTAGCTCAATCTTGCCCACCAGGTATGCCGACTTACCCAGCACCACTCCATGGAAAACAGTGTTGGATGTCTTAAGATTTTTATCAGTTAACCCCATACGACGGAGGTCTCATAATAAAGAATATTGATGCTACTGCCTCCATCCATGAGTACCTTAGTGAATTTGTATCCACCGACTTGAGGTGCCACCACCAAAGCTAAGTGACCCGGATTGTCAACCCAGGGAGGACGATCCGCCCTACTCCACATAATGGGCTGCTCATACCAGCGCAAATAATGAGGAACCGTTGGCTCAACAGCGTTCACAGCCCTCTTATGAAGCTTCTGGTCCCGTTTGCACAAATTGGTGGTAAACACATGATATTGTCCACTATTCAGCTGCTTTGGATTACTTTGATATCCGAATTGCTGCTGTTGCTGACCTCCCTGGCCGGATTGCTGATTGTAACCACCCTGATGACCTTGATTAAAACCGCCCTGATTACCTTGGGGGCCCTAGAAGTTGGAACTATAACCGCCACCTCCATAACCCGGGCCCTGGAAACCGCCGACGCCTGAGCCGCCGCTCGGTCCATGATTGTCGTCAAACGCGTTAGAGTTTTTGAAAGCCTTCATAATCGTACAATCTTTCCAAAGGTGAGTGGTTGGTTTCTCCGGCGTGCCATGCCTTGGATAGGGCTCATTCAGCAACTGCTCAAGAGTAGGACCTGATCCGCTAGTCCGAGGAGGCGGCCTTCCCTTACGACGTTGATTGTTGCCCTGTGCATTGGTGTTAGCCACAAACTCCGAGCTACCATCGGCCTTGCGTTTACCGTCGCCCCCTTGCACTACAAAAAAAGACACATCCGTGACATTTTGGGCCGAACGAACTTTTTTTCTGTCATACATATGACACTTCTATGACAATAATTGTGACAAAACCCGGTATCGTCATAGATGTGGTGGGCTCCTACTTCTATGACAAAAAATCATGACAGAAAATGGGCTTTTCGTCCTGGGCGGGCCGGAGACGCAGCTGCATGACATTCTTTGGGCTGTCCATGACGGAAAAAACCGTGGTAGAAGCGAGGGAGAGGAAAATTTCGAGGAATTCCCGGTTACGGTGGGAGAGCGATGTGCGTTTCTCTCGTACAGGTACGCGCGTGTGTACGAGGCGTTGGCTCTAACTGAACCCGAGTGAGGCGTTGGGCTCTAACTGAACCCGAGCGATTGCACTGCAGGCTACACGTTACTGAACCCGAGCGATCGATCGATGGCTGTTAACTAAACCCGATGGAGCGATTCCTTCGCTACTGCTGCTAAGTGAAGCAATCGATTGGATGAACAGTGAGCATTGCGGGGGGGGTGGATGAATAGTGAGCGGTGGCGTTGCCTCTGGATGAACAGGACCCCGTGGTGTGGAGGGCTGGATGAGCAGTGAGCGGTGGAGGGTGGTTGAACAGACCCGTGGTGTGGAGGCTGGATGAGCGAGAGATGGTGGAGGGCTGGATGAGCGATGAGACGGTGGAGGGTGGTTGAACGAGAGCGGTGGAGAAGCGTGTGGTGGAGGCTGGATGAACAGGAGCCCGTGGATGCTGGAGGACGTCGACGGTAGCCCGTGGAGGCTGGAGGAGGTCGACGGTGGAGATGAACAGTATCCCGTGGAGTCCCGTTTTGCGGTAGCCACACCCCTCCCGATGAACAGGACCCCTGTTTCAACCGTAGCGCTCCAACACAAGTCCGTTTCGTCCGTTTTGCGGTACGCGGCACCCCTCCCGATCAATAGGACCCCCGTTTTGACCGTAGGAGGTCCGGTTCGTCCGTTTTGCGGTATGCCACACCCATCCCGATCAACAGGACCCCCGTTTCGACCGTAGGAGGACCGTTTCCTCCGTTTTGCGATACGCCACACCCCTCCCGATCAACAGGACCCCGTTCCGAACGTACTTTCCTCCATTGTGCGGTACGCCGGGCCTCGTTTCCATCGCCTATTCCATCCAAGCCGGTTGGCACCGACGCGTTCCGTTGCCTCCCGATTAACACGACGCATTCTGTTGCCTCCCCATGAACACGACGCGTTCCGTTGCCTCCCCATGAACACGACGACGACTCGGTTTCTCCGTTCCGACCCAGCCATGTATGTATGCGCGAGTAGACGTTCGAGACCCCGCCCGTATGTACGTACGTGGCCATATTTTCTTTCTTGCACCGTGGCCGCTGTACGTACGTGTACATGCTATGTGTGAGCCTCTACTACAACACATGCGCGCCTCTACTACGACACGTGCGCGCCTGTACATCGACCAGTATGTACGTACACGTTCGCGATCAGGATGACAACGCTACGTATGCTTCGACCAGGTGGGTCCCGACTATCAGGCACTTCCTTGTCTGCGAAGATGTAGCTAGTAGGTCCCAGCAGTCAGGGAGGCGAATCATTATTTTTTGCCCGGACGCACTTCCATGCGTGCGAAGGTGTAGCTGCTGGGTCTCGGCAGTCAGGGGGACGAATAGTTTTTTCTTTGCCCGAAGCACTTCCTTGCGTGCGAAGGTGTAGCTGCTGGGTCCCAGCAGTCAGGGGGGTGAATCGTTTTTTTTGCCCGGACGCACTTCCTTGCGTGCGAAGGTGTAGCTGATGGGTCCCAGCAGTCGGGGGGCGAATCATTTTTTTCGGACACACTTCCTTGCGTGCGAAGATGTAGCTGGTGGGTCCCAGCAGTCAGGGGGGCGAATCGTTTTTTTTTCGGATGCACTTCCTTGCGTGCAAAGATGTAGCTCGTGGGTCCCAGCAGTCAGGGGGCGAATCATTTTTTTTGTGAAATACGGTGGCCCGTCCGGTGGGTCCCTTCTGTCAGGTGGAGGAATAATTATTTTGCGCGTAATAAGGAGGCACTTCCTTGCGGCTGCCGTGGACCCAGCTGTCAGCCTCTCCACGTACAGTCCACGTCCGATGGAAGTCGTTCCTTGACCACGTTGACCACGCCGCACCGAGAGCACCATGGCGGTGGACGACGGCGAGGCCTAGGAAGGGGACGACGTGGAGCCGGGGAAGACACGGCAGTGGATGCACACGCGGAGAGGAGTTCGAGGGTTCTTGGTTCGTTCGGCTGCTGCCGCCGCCGAGAATAACAGGGGTGTGGGTGAGTGGAGGGATGTCCCGCCAGCGGTGGGAGTAGTAGAGGCGGTGAGGCCTCGCGCAAAGACAACCGCCATGGGAGGCAGGAGCAGGCAGCACGACCGGCGCTGCTTTGGGCGGCTGGAGCAAGAAGACCAGAGGTTGAAGAAGCACGACGGCCGTTGGATGGACATCGTACAGTCACTGCAGCTGTTATTGTTTATATTGACTAAGTTGACAAAGCCCTTGGTACGTCAACTTAGTAGGCCCACAGGTCAGCTTCCGAAACGGTGCGCCTCAGATGTCAGGGGGATGAATAATTTTTTGGGCGGGTGAAGCTAGAATATCCGAGATTGAAGAAGAAGCACGGCATCCATTGGATGGACATCCAATGGCCACTGCTGCTAGAACCATGTGTTGACTATAAGTTGACAAAGCCTTGCATACCCGTCAACTCTATTTTTTTAGGGGACGCGTCAACTTAGTAAGGCCAGAAGTGTGGCAGAGAACTTATAGCCCATTTGAGATTTGTAAGAATGTGTAGCCCATTTTTGAATTCTAATGGAATTTACTACAGCCCATTTACAGTTTGTTAAAAGTACAGCCCATTTCAACCAACCATTCAAAATAGAATTCAATAAAACTTCCCACATTTTGATGGGATCCGAATATTTTTATCCCGAAATTTCTAGTCAGATTAAATAAAATCTCAATATAAATTATATTGCATAAAAATCCAACGAAACATTCCGCTCGCAACAATTAATGAAATTAAAATTTTCAATATTCCAAAAATAATATTTTATAAAGTAATCGTTGTTTGGTGCATTTTTTATAGTTACTACCCAGTTTTTATAATTACATCCCATTTATTATTTCTTAAAACCCATTTTTGTTAAGCCTAATGCATCCCTCCTAGGAAAGATTTGCAGCCCAGTGGGCGGAGAATAACAACTTGACCTTGCCTGGGTATTCCTAAAAAAAGGTATATTGGGCTAGCCATTTTCAGCTTGAAAAAATTAATATCCTGGCTGGATATCGGCACAGGCTAGAGGGGCCACAGCCCGCCCGATTAATACCGCAGCGATGTTTTCGTTGTTGTTCAGAGGAGAAAAATTAATACCTAGGGTAAACATCGAAAAACTCTGCAGTGCTCACACCTCAAAAACACAAATACTGCTCGAGCTGCTTGGTCCCAGCTGTCGGCCGCTTCTTGTGCAATTCTCTCGTTTATTGACTACTTCCTCCTTTCCGGTTTATAATGCTCAATTCAAAAATCTCACCAATCAAGGTAGATGGCGAGTGGTGGAATACTTTTTCTAGTTTTGCAAAAGCACCTAATTAATGCTCTTGTTATCCTCAAAAAAGTATGTTTATCAATGCATTAATTGCAATGCATGCATGCATAAAGTACATGCATTGGTCAATTTTCTCTTAATACTTGCATGCAATGATTTAATGCACCTTGGAATCTGAACATGTGATGGAAAACAACCAAATTGAGCCTTATAAAATGGAAAAACTAAAATTTTGAGATAAGCCCTATAAACCGAAAAGGAGGGAGTACATAGGTTGACAATGGTGTGGGACCGTGATGTCAGGAAACCAGGAGGAAGCAAAATAAATTATATATATATATAATAAGGAGGCACTTGCGTACGTGAGCCTATGGACCTGGTGGGTCCCATTGTCATCCTATCCAAGTAAAGTGATCTCTCTCTCTGCTGCTTCGCCTAAAAGCATCGGGCCGGCCACCCCGCTTCCCGGTGCAGGCGATTGCTCCGCCTTCAAACGACACAAGTGTCGTCCGTCCGTCCATCTGCCGCACACATTAATGATACGCAGTTGCCAACGCGGCTACTCCGGCGCCACACGTCCGTCCCTCCGCCCGCCCGCCATTGCTATATAAACTGCTGCGCCGGCCATAGCCGCAGTCATCCGCATCCGTTCCCTTTCTCCTGTCCACACCACTACTGCCCACCATGGCTTCCTCGCGCTCCAGCGCTCTTCAGGATGGGCGAACGACGGACCACAAGGAGATAGCAGCCATTGCTGCCGACCAGCTGGCCGGCAGGCAGCCGGAGGACGACGACGTCCCAATGGAGAACATGGTAGTCGACAATCCGGTGCCAACCCCCTCCTCCGTGCCATCCTCGCCGGTGCATTGCACCATGACCATCGGTGAGGCCCATGCCCAATATATGGACAGGGTGAGGCAGATGCGTGAGGAGCAGTTCCGGGAGGCGCAGGCCGACGCCGCCTACAACCACCATCTCCTCCAGAGCACTGCAGCGGAGGAGCAGATCACCACGGAGCGGGCGGAGCAGGGAGCCTTGCTCGACTCGCACCGCTCCGCCCGCAAGGGCCGCCGAAGGCCGCTGGCGGTACCGCATGCGGTGGCGAAGGCTGCGGCCGCCTACAAAGAGGCTAGCAAAGAGGGCGATGAAGCGGGCGAGGCGCTGTTTGGCGAGACCAAGGACGAGGCAGAGGACAATGCCGGCTCCGACGAGTCCCCGCTCCGCTGGCGTCGATGACGCCCTGCTCCGCCGACACCCCGCGGCGCCAACAACGAGGCAGAGGACACCGCCGGCTCCGCCAAGGCCCCGTAGCGCCGACAACGAGGCAGAGGACACCGTCGGCTCTGCCGAGGCCCCGCCCCGCCAACAACAAGGCAGAGGAAATCACCGGCTCAGCCGAGGCCCCACCGTGCCGGCAACGTGGGGGAGGATTTCCACCGCTCTGCTGAGGCGCCGCCCGCCGGCAACGAGCCAGAGGCATCGCCAGCTCCGCCGAGGCCCCGCCCCGCTGCCAACGAGGCCACACCACACAGAAAACAAGGAAGAGTAGAACACGGTAGGTCGCCGCCGCTCGGATCCAAGTAAGGCCACCGCTGCTACCCTCCGGTTGAAGCCAAGCTAGGCGGGTTGACCATTGACGGCAGCGACGTGGAGTTGGAGAGCTGCGCTGGAGAAGAACGCTGCTTCTACTTAACTGCTATGCAGTTGGCTGACTGACACGTGGGCCCAACAGGCCACATGTCAGATGCTACCTCTTGAGCACTGCGTTGGATTTCCCCGAAGAGGAGAGGATGATGCAGCAAAGTAGCGTAAGTATTTCCCTCAGTTTTTGTGAACCAAGGTATCAATCCAGTAGGAGACCACGCACAAGTCCCTCGTACCTACACAAAACGATAGCTCCTCGCAACCAACACGATTAGGGGTTGTCAATCCCTTCACGGTCACTTACGAGAGTGAGATCTGATAGAGATGATAAATAATATTTTGGTATTTTTGGTATATAGATGCAAAGTGAAAAGTAAAAGGTGAAGTAAAAACAAAGCAAGTAATAAAGTAATGGAGATTAATATGATGAGAATAGACCCGGGGGCCATAGGTTTCACTAGTGGCTTCTCTCAAGAGCATAGATATTCTACGGTTGGTGAACAAGTTACTGTTGAGCAATTGATAGAATTGAGAATAATTATGAGTATATCTAGGTATGATCATGTATATAGGCATCACGTCCAAGACAAGTAGACCGAAACGATTCTGCATCTACTACTATTACTCCACTCATCGACCGCTATCCAGCATGCATCTAGAGTATTAAGTTAAAAACAGAGTAACGCCTTAAGCAAGATGACATGATGTAGAGGGATAAATTCATGCAATATGATAAAAACCCCATCTTGTTATCCTCGATGGCAACAATACAATACATGCCTTGTTGCCCCTTCTGTCACTGGGAAAGGACACTGCAAGATTGAACCCAAAGCTAAACACTTCTCCCATTGCAAGAACTACCAATCTAGTTGGCCAAACCAAACGGATAATTCGAAGAGACTTGCAAAGATAACTCAATCATACATAAAAGAATTTAGAGAAGATTCAAATATTATTCATAGATAAGTTGGATCATAAACCCACAATTCATCGGTCTCAACAAACACACCGCAAAAAGAAGATTACATCGAATAGATCTCCACGAGACAAGGGGAGAACATTGTATTGAGATCCAAAAAGAGAGAAGAAGCCATCTAGCTACTAGCTATGGACCCGAAGGTCTGAAGTAAACTACTCACACTTCATTGGAGGGGCTATGGCGTTGATGTAGAAGCCCTCCGTGGTGGATGCCCCCTTCGGCGGAGCTCCGGAACAGGCCCCAAGATGGGATCTTGTGGATACAGAGGTTGCGGCGGTAGAATTAGGTTTTTGGCTCCTGTTCTGGTTGTTTGGGGGTACGTAGGTATATATAGGAAGAAGGAGTACGTCGGTGGAGCAACAGGAGGGCCACGAGGCAGGGGGCGCGCCCTAGGGGGGCACCCCCACCCTTGTGACCGCCTCTGTTACTTCTTGGAGTAGGGTCCAAGTCTCCTGGATCACGTTCGGTGAGAAAATCACGTTTCCGAAGGTTTCATTCCGTTTGGACTCCGTTTGATATTCCGTTTCTTCGAAACACTGAAATAGGCAAAAAACAACAATTCTGGGCTGGGCCTCCGGTTAATAGGTTAGTCCCAAAAATAATATAAAAGTGGAAAATAAAGCCCAATATATTCCAAAACAGTAGATAAAGTAGCATGGAGCAAACAAAAATTATAGATACGTTGGAGACGTATCAGGCATCCCCAAGCTTAATTCCTGCTCGTCCTCAAGTAGGTAAATGATAAAAAAGAATTTTTGATGCGGAGTGCTTCTTAATTGTGGCATGAATATTCAGATCCGAAAGATTCAAGACAAAAGTTCATATTGACATAAAAATAATAATACTTCAAGCATACTAATCAAAGCAATCATGTCTTCTCAAAATAGCATGGCAAAAGAAAGTCCATCCCTACAAAATCATATAGTTAGGCTACGCTTCATTTTCGTCACACAAAAGATGTTCCCAACTTCTATACCCCCCATGACAAGCCAACCAATTGTTTCATACTTAAATAATCTCAAACTTTTTCAACCTTCACGCAATACATGAGGGTGAGCCATGGATATAGCACTATGGGTGGAATAGAATATGATGATGGGGATTGTGTGGAGAAGACAAAAAAAGGAGAAAGTCTCACATTGACGAGGATAATCAACAGGCTATGGAGATGCCCATCAATTGATGTCAACATGAGGAGTAGGGATTGCCATGCAACGGATGCACTAGAGCTATGAATGCTCAACAAAAGAAAACTAGTGGTGTGCATCCAACTCGCTTGCTCATGAAGACCTAGGGCATTTGAGGAAGCCCATCGTAGGAATATACAAGCCAAGTTCTATAATGAAAAATTCCCACTAGTATAAAAAGACAACTTATGAGACTCACTACATGAATAACAAGGTGCTACTTTGAAGCACAATATATGAGACTCACTACGAAGAACAAGGTGCTACTTTGAAGCACAAGTGTGGAAAAAGAGATAGTAGCATTGCCCTTTTTAATTTTTTTATTTTCTTTTTTTTTGGCCTTTCTTTTTTTGGCCTTTCCTTCTTTTTTTTCTTTTTTTCTTTTTGGGCAATGCTCTAATAATGATGATCATCACACTTCTATTGATTACAACATAAGGATTACAACTCGAAACTAGAACAAGATATGGCTCTATATGAATGCCTCCGGTGGTGTACCGGGATAGTGCAATGAATCAAGAGTGACATGTATGAAAAATAATGCTTGGTGGCTTTGCCACAAATACGATGTCAACTACATGATCATGCAATGGCAATATGACAAAAGTAATGTATGTCATGAATATGATGATGGAAGTTGCATGGCAATATATCTCGGAATGGCTATGGAAATGCCATGATAGGTAGGTATGGTGGCTGTTTTGAGGAAGATATAAGGAGGTTTATGTGTGATAGAGCATATCATATCACAGGGTTTGGATGCACCGGCGAAGTCTGCACCAACTCTCAAGGTGAGAAAGGGCAATGCACGGTACCGAAGAGGCTAGCAAAGGCGGAAAGGAAAAAGTGCGTATAATCCATGGACTCAACATTAGTCAAAGAACTCATATACTTATTGCAAAACTTTAGAAGTCATCAAAAATCAAGTACTATGCGCATGCTCCTAGGGGGATAGATTGGTAGGAAAAGACCATCGCTCGTCCCCGACCGCCACTCATAAGGATGCACAAGCCAGGTACACTTCATGTTTCAAATTTGTTACACAACTTTAACCATACGTGCATGCTACGGGACTTGCAAACTTGAACACAAGCATTTCTCAAATTCACAATTACTCAACTAGCACGACTTTGATATTATCACCTCCATATCTTATAACAATTATCAAGCATCAAACTTATCTTAGTATTCAACGCACTCAAAAGAAAGTTTCACATATCTTGAATACCAAGTATATTAATATTAAGCAAATTACCACGCTATTAACGACTCTCAAAATAATCTAAGTGAAGCATGAGAGATCAATAGTTTCTTTAAAACAAATCCACCACCGTGCTCTAAAAGATCTAAGTGAAGCACTAGAGCAAAAATTATCACGCTCAAAAGATATAAGTGAAGCACATAGAGTATTCTAGCAAATTCCAATTCATGTATGTCTATCTCAAAAGGTGTGTACAGCAAGTATGATTTTGGTAAACTAACAAGCAAAGACGCAAATAATACAAGACGCTCCAAGCAAAACACATATCATGTGGTGAATAAAAATATAGCTCCAAGTAAATTACCGATGGAAGTAAACGAAAGAGGGGATGCCTTACGGAGCATCCCCAAGCTTTGACTTTTTGGTGTCCTTGGATTATATTGGGGGTGCCATGGGCATCCCCAAGCTTAGGCTCTTTCCACTCCTTGTTCCATAATCTATCAAAAGAATTCACCCAAAACTTGAAAACTTCACAACACAAAACTCAATAGAAATCTCGTGAGCTCCGTTAGAGAAAGAAAACAAAAGAATACTTAAAGGTACTGTAATTAACTCATTCTTTATTTATATTGGTGTTAAACCTACTGTATTCCAACTTCTCTATGGATTATAAACTATTTTACTAGCCATAGGTTCATCAAAATAAGCAAACAACACACGCAAAACAGAATCTGTCAAAAACAGAACAGTCTGTAGTAATCTGTAACTAACGCAAACTTCTGAACTCTAAAAATCCTACCAAAATAGGAAGTCCTGGACAATTTGTTTGTTGAACAGCAGCAAAAATAATAAACGCAAAATCACGTTTCTGTGATTTAACAAAATTATATTCGTGCGTGCAAAGTTTCTGTTTTTCAGCAGAATCAAATCAACTATCATCGTAGGTTATCCTATAGGTTCTACTTGGCACAAACACTAATTAAAACATAAAACCACATCCAAACAGAGTCTAGATGGATTATTTATTCCTAAACAGAAGCAAAAACAAAAAATAAAAAATAAAATTGGGTTGCCTCCCAACAAGCGCTATCGTTTAACGCCCCTAGCTAGGCATAAAAGCAAGGATAGATCTAGGTATTGCCATCTTTGGTAGGCAATCTATAAGTGGCTCTCATGATAGATTCATATGGTAATTTTATTTTGTTTCTAGGGAAGTGTCCCATGCTCTTCTTTAAGGGAAATTGGAATCTAATATTCCCTTCCTTCATATCAATAATTGCACTAATCGTTCTAAGGAAAGGCTACCAAGAATAATAGGACATGAAGGATTGCAATCTATATCAAGAACGATAAAATCTACGGGCACATAATTCCTATTTGCAACAATAATAACATCATTAGTTCTTCCCATAGGCTTTTTAATAGTGGAATCCGCAAGATGCAAGTTTAGAGAGCAATCATCAAAGTCACGGAAATCTAGCAAATCACACAAAGTTTTGGGAATAATAGAGACACTAGCACCCAAATCACACAAAGCATGGAACTCATAATCTTTAATTTTAATTTTAATAGTAGGTTCCCACTCATCATAGAGTTTTCTAGGGATAGGAACTTTCGACTCAAGTTTTTCTTCATAAGATTGCATCAAGGCATCAACAATGTGTTCGGTAAAGGCCTTATTTTGACTATAAGCATGAGGAGAATCTAGCACGGATTGCAACAAGGAAATACAATAAATTAAAGAGCAATTTTCATAATTAAATTCCTTGAGATCCAAAATAGTGGGTTTAGCAACATGTAGGTTTTTATTTCTTTCAATCCCACTTTTATCAATTTCATCATCAAGATCTAGAAACTCCAAATTCTTAGAACGCCTTCTAGGTAAAGGAAGATCATATTCAGTTTCATCAAGATTCATATTGCAAAACAAAGATTTAATGGGGGAAACATCAATAACTTTTAGATCTTCATCTTGATTTTCATAGGAATTAGAAGAACACGCTTTAATAAAGGCATCTTTGGAAGCACGCATCCTAGCGGTTCTTTCTTTGCACTCATCAATGGAAATTCTCATGGCTTTGAGAGACTCATTGATATCATGCTTAGGCGGAATAGATCTAAGCTTTAAAGAATCAATTTCAAGAGAAATTCTATCAACGTTCCTAGCCAATCATCAACTTTAAGCAATTTCTCTTCAAGCAAAGCATTAAATTCTTTTGTGAATTCATAAACTCTTTAACACTACTCTCAAATTCGGAGGGCATCTTATTAAAATGTCCATAAGAGTTGTTGTAGGAATTTCCATAATTATTAGAAGGATTACTAGGATAAGGCCTAGTATTAAAATTCCCTCTGTACGTGTTGTTTCCAAAACTATTCCTACCAACAAAATTCACATCCATAGATTCATTATTATTCTTAATCAAAGTAGACAAGGGCATATCATTGGGATCAATAGAAGTATTTTTAGTAGCAAACATCTTCATAAGTTCATCCATCTTTTCACCCAAAACATTGATTTCTTCTATAGCATGCACTTTTTTACTAGAAGATCCTTCGGTGTGCCATTGAGAATAATTAGCCATAATATTATCAAGCAATTTTGTAGCATCTCCTAACGTAATTTCCATAAATGTGCCTCCCGCGGCCGAATCTAAAAGATTTCTAGAAGCAAAATTCAATCCGGCATAAAAATTTTGTATGATCATCCATTCAAACCATGAGTAGGGCAATTGCGAAGCATCAATTTCATTCTTTCCCAAGATTGGGCAACATGCTCATGATCAAGTTGTTTAAAATTCATAATATCGTTCCTAAGAGTGATGATCTTAGCGGGAGGAAAATACTTAGAGATAAAAGCATCTTTGCACTTGTTCCAAGAATCAATACTATTTTTAGGCAAAGATGAAAACCAAACTTTAGCACGATATCTAAGTGAAAACGGAAATAACTTTAATTTCACAATATTGTTATCCGTATCTTTCTTCTTTTGCATATCACACAAATCAACAAAATTGTTTAGATGAGTAGCGGCATCTTCACTAGGAAGGCCGACGAATTGATATTTCATAACAAGATTTAGCAAAGCGGTATTGATTTCACAAGACTCATCATTATTAAGAGGAGCAATCGGAGTACTAAGGAAATCATTATTATTGGTATTCGAGAAGTCACACAATTTGGTATTATCTTGCGCCATGGCAACAAGTAATCCAATACACAAGCAAACAGAAAGGTAACGGGAAAAGGCAAACGGGAAAAAGAGGAGGAGATTGGGAAAGAGAGGGCGAAAAAACAGCAAGGGTGAAGTGGGGGAGAGGAAAACGAGAGGCAAATGGCAAATAATGTAATGCGAGAGATAGGGATTGTGATGGGTACTTGGTATGGTTGACTTGCTCTTGCGTGAGCCTCCCCGACAATGGCGTCAGAAATTCTTCTTGCTATCTCTTGAGCACTGCGTTGGATTTCCCCGAAGAGTCAAGGATGATGCAGCAAAGTAGCGTAAGTATTTCCCTCAGTTTTTGAGAACCAAGGTATCAATCCAGTAGGACACCACGCACAAGTCCCTCGTACCTACACAAAATGATAGCTCCTCGCAACCAACGTGATTAGGGGTTGTCAATCCCTTCACGGTCACTTACGAGAGTGAGATCTGATAGAGATGATAAATAATATTTTTGGTGTTTTTGGTATATAGATGCAAAGTG
Organism: Aegilops speltoides; assembly: GCA_021437245.1. NCBI lineage: Eukaryota > Viridiplantae > Streptophyta > Magnoliopsida > Poales > Poaceae > Aegilops > Aegilops speltoides. The sequence goes on along the minus strand of CM038144.1, from coordinate 314,486,983 downwards.
AAAAGTAAAAGGCAAAGTAAAAAAAACAAAGCAAGTAATAAAGTAATGGAGATTAATATGATGAGAATAGACCCGGGGACCATAGGTTTCACTAGTGGCTTCTCTCAAGAGCATAGATATTCTACGGTGGGTGAACAAATTACTGTTGAGCAATTGATAGAATTGAGCATAATTATGAGTATATCTAGGTATGATCATGTATATGGGCATCACGTCCAAGACAAGTAGACCGAAACGATTCTGCATCTACTACTATTACTCCACTCATAGACCGCTATCCAGCATGCATCTAGAGTATTAAGTTAAAAACAGAGTAACGCCTTAAGCAAGATGACATGATGTAGAGGGATAAATTCATGTAATATGATAAAAAAAACTATCTTGTTATCCTCGATGGCAACAATACAGTACGTGCCTTGCTGCCCCTTCTGTCACTGGGAAAGGACACAGCAAGATTGAACCCATAGCTAAACACTTCTCCCATTGCAAGAACTACCAATCTAGTTGGCCAAACCAAACGGATAATTCAAAGAGACTTGCAAAGATAACTCAATCATACATAAAAGAATTCAGAGAAGATTCAAATATTATTCATAGATAAGCTGGATCATAAACCCACAATTCATCGGTCTCAACAAACACACCGCGAAAAGAAGATTACATCGAATAAATCTCCATGAGAGAGGGGGAGAACATTGTATTGAGATCCAAAAAGAGAGAAGAAGCCATCTAGCTACTAGCTATGGACCCGAAGGTCTGAAGTAAACTACTCACACTTCATCGGAGGGGCTATGGTGTTGATGTAGAAGCCCTCCGTGGTGGATGCCCCTCCGGTGGAGCTCCGGAACAGGCCCCAAGATGGGATCTCGTGGATACAAAAGGCTGCGGCGGTGGAATTAGGTTTTTGGCTCCTGTTCTGATCGTTTGGGGGTACGTATGTATATATAGGAGGAAGGAGTACATCGGTGGAGCAACAGGGGGGCCACGAGGCAGGTGGGCGCGCCCTAGGGGGCGCCCCCAACCTCGTGACCGCCTCACACTTCTTGGAGTAGGGTCCAAGTTTCGGATCACGCTCGTGAGAAAATCACGCTCAAGGTTTCATTCCGTTTGGACTCCGTTTGATATTCCGTTTCTTCAAACACTGAAATAGGCAAAAAACAGCAATTAAGGGTGGGCCTCCGGTTAATAGGTTAGTCCCAAAAATAATATAAAAGTGGAAAATAAAGCCCAATATAGTCCAAAACAGTAGATAAAGTAGCATGGAGCAATCAAAATTATAGATATGTTGAGACGATTATCGATTACGAATCGCACTGCAGTTAAGTCACAAGCTTCTATTCGCCTCGGCGGGACACATGTGGGTAGCCGGTTAATTAATTATACCTCCAAAGGCACCCTTTTTAGTTTTTTTCAAAAGGAGGATGACCTCGCCTCTGCAGATCCGGGAGATGCATGCGCCACAAACACCCTTTTAGTTGAAGAATGTATGAAATGTAATGAATTCGCATGTTTATATGAATCCGACCGTGTATGAATGAATTTATTTCGATTAGTTTGAATTCTGTATCATCGGCATTGGATGAACATGCAAAACAATACGTACTAGCATTATTCCTGTATGATCACCACGTTTGCAGCAGTTTCACATGTACTCCCTCCGGTCCTTTCTAGTCTGCATACAAGTTTTGTCTGCAGTCAAAGTATCTCTACTTTGACCAATCTTATACAAAAAAGTATGCACTTTCACAATCTCTGCAGTCGAAGTAAAAAGGAACAGAAGGAGTAGAAAGAGTTTGAAAAGCTTTTTAGCGTTTTTGTACATTGCAATCAAACACACAGGCCTGGCAATTCATAGAGAACATTCAAAACAATCGATGATTATGCATCTCAACGACTCACATGTCAGAGGCAATATTTACTTCACAACTAAAGAATAAAGAAAATTGATCGCCACGACAAAGAAACGGCGCCCCATTCAAAAATATCAAACGATATCTTGCTAAAATCAATGAGCAAATTTTGACAAGGTTGTCCCATTCCAAAATATCAAATGACTACGATTGTGGAATGGGCAGGGTTTGCCATCGATTCGACATTGACATGGCACCTCGTGCTAAATAAACTAGCTGTTCTTTTGTGCGTTCCACCAAAATCAACCAAATTCGCACAGTAGCTTGTATGATTTCGCCCTTATATGTTGCAACGCCTTGAACTTATGGGCACCTCCTTTCTTGTGGTGGAAATGAATGATTCGATGTATTCATGAACATTTTGTGCGATTCCGCTGAAATCAAGTCGAGCACCCTGTTTGCACAAATACAAAAAGTGATTAGTATAAAGCAAACTGTACTATGAATTGACAGTTTCAATAGGCACATACATGGTCCATGTAGAGCACACTTTTAGAAAAATGGAACTCAACAGAAAGAATCCTAGAACAATATTGTAATCGCGCATCACAGCCAAAAAATGGAGATTTGTTAGTCCTTCTGAGCTGAAGTTAGTTTGGTCTTGTGGGGAGTAATGTAACCATCCTTCAACTGCTCCTTCTGATGAGAAGATAGACAGGGTTTCTTCATCCTGGCATAATCGGAACTAGTCACTTCACGTATTCCATATTCTTCTTTAGAGGAAGATGATCCCAGTTTGCTCGAAAAAAAGGAAAGGAAATATTTAAAACAGCACAGATAAAGCACTTCTCAAGGACAATACCACTTTTTCATGACAGTATCTAAACAGTAGCACAACACCAATAGAGATGACAAAGCTCAATCATATGGATGAAATCAGTGGGTGGGTACCAACATTTGTCAGGAGGCTGATTGTGTAGAGCATACAGATGAAGCACTTCTCGGGAACCATCTGTTTCTATCTACGGGGGTGGCCATGCTTACTATATACTCCTCGATTAGTTTAATGTTTCCAACATCTTCTTGTGCAGTTCCACTAAAATATATGGTATCTTCAAAGAAAATCCATGTTTGCACAAGTAGAGATAATTATGTATGGCATCAAATCAGTGGCAAAACAATTGCTCGTTCCAGCCATAGAAATAAATTAAGATGCAAAACTATATCATTACTTGTGTCATCACAGCCCAAAGGCTTCATTACAAAGACCGGAGTTGATTTTGTTTTCTTCCGCTTGTTCTTCCCTTCATCACTTGGTTCAATAATGCACAAGCTTCACCTTCAATGTAAGATTTGGCATGTCAATTAGGGAGCACAAGTATAGTACTAAACTTAATTTTCTGATGAAAGTGGCAAAATACAGGCCAGCAGTTGTGAAATATCCTTATCTTACCTCAATGCGATATTACGGTGCACATACAGATTGGAAGTCTTGTCTCCATTTGTGCAGTTCACTAAAATCAAGCAACATTATCATACAAGTAGCACAACATATGAAAGCACACTGCAGAATCATGTGAAAGAAGGCTAGTACTGACCTCTCATGATGCGGAATTCAAACAACTCACAAGAAGAAGATCTGAACCAAATTCGCCTTAACGGATAGGAAGTAAGATCTCCTCTTGTGCAGTTCCACTAAGATCAAGCAATCAAGCAACGTTATCGGTGTGACATTTTGGTTGAACTGCACAAAACACTCCTAAAAACAAAAGTGTTTTGTGCAGTGCAACAAAAGGTCACAATGGCAACAAGGTGAAGTAGATAACCCTGTTTACACAGAGGTGCAAAGGAAACAATTAGTGGTCAATAATGGTGGATGACACAGAAGCCAACAAAAAGAAGCATCTACCTCATCTAAATGGGAAAGAAAGCAAGACAGTAGCATTTCTCAAACGGTGGCATTGATTAATATTAACATAGAGATTATATTAACAATAAAATCCGTTAAACATGTAATTTGCTTTTAAGCGTGGCATTGCATCAATTTTCCAAATGCATTATTAGAGGGTGTTTGTTTACAGGACATTTTGGTGTAGGGACTAAAAAACTCGTGTCACCACATCTAAACCAAACAGGAGGGACTTTTCGGGACTAAAAGTGAGCATTTGGGACTAAAGAAAGAAGACCCCGAGGAGTCTTTTGGGATTTTTCCAACAGCTACCCCGCCACGCATCGCACCTTGTTTCTATTAGTTCATTACTAGGGGTAACATGGTCTTTTATCATGTCATTTAATAACCTCTAGTCCATGTTTAGTCCACGAACCAAGCGGTAGGGACTAGGAGTTTTTAACCAAACAGGCCATAGATTAACAACAGCTAATGAGTTGCACGGACGGTGGGACGACCAGCACCATGTGCATCTACCGATGTACTGTGGTCATGCACAGTCTGTTGCAACAAAGAACAAACAACCAAGGAGCATATTTGTGTTGGTCCTAGTTTTGTTATCTTTAGACACCTTTCCCTATGTGAGCGCAGCAAATCTAGTCCTGCTCAAACTCTACAGCCTTGTCCCTTCCTTTCCTTTTTGAACTAGTACTTTCGCCCCTTCCTTTCCTCTTTGAACCATGTCCTAGATTTATGCGATACAACTTTCCCCATTCCTTTCCTCTTTGGACCACGTCCTAGATTCATGCTATACAACTTTCCCCCTTCATTTCCTCTTTGAACCACGTCCTACATTCATGCTATATACAACTTTTCTCACTACTTTCCCCCACTCCTTTCCTCTTTGAACCACGTCCTAGATTCATGGTATACATGCAGCTAGAGCAATGCATGTGGAGTAAGTAAAATATACCTTAAGGTTCTTGGGGCGTGGTTCGGTGGGCGATGAGACGGCAGCGAAGAAGAAGGGGTCGAAGGCCCTCCCGCGCCGCCGCTAGGTGGAAAGTGAACAGCAGTGCCGGTAGTGGATTCCCTCCCTCGTCAACGGCGACAGCGTTAAGCCTCCTTCCCTTCCCGGCGGACGGATCCTGCCGGCTCTTTGAGCAGCAGTGAGGGGAGAGAGAGGCCAACGAAGTCTTATTTAGATCTAGAGAGGGCGAGAGAGTGTGAAGAGAGCAACTACAAGCGCTGAGGCTCCAGCGGGAGAGGGCGAGAGAGTGTGAAGAGAGCAATTACAAGCGCTGAGGCTCCAAAGATGTATATATATCTTTGGAGAGAGAGTGTGAAGCGTGCAAACCCTAGAAAACATTTTGACCGGTCAAAGAATCCTCTGGCAAAAATTATGCTCAAGTGTAGTTATCGAACCCGAGACCTCAAGTTTGATGAGCGAACAGGCTAACCAGCTACACAACCCTCCCGTTATGTTCAACGAGAGAAAAATAACCTTTTATACATTCCTGCATTCGTGTGACAGGCATGCCGTGTTTTTGTGTGTGTGTGTGGGAGTCATTAGGATTTCAATCATAATCGTGTCATGTGGCTTTGGTGGTAAGACTATCCACAATGGTGTAGAAATAATGCAGCCTTAGTCACCTTACCTCTCTCCACGTAGTACGTTGGGTCCAACCAGTCAGAGGGTGAAACAAACAAATTAATAAGAAAAATTAAAAGCGCCAGCGTGTATCTTACTACTCACACATCTCGCCATCGCGGGAACACTGTCCAATTGATCCCTCTGTTCGCTCATATACTATTTTAAGTGAATCCTTATTATAACATGCACACAAATTTTGGGCACCCGTATCTCGTATACTTACTACTCCCTCCGTCTAGGTGTAATAAGTCACGTTAGAAGGTGCAACGGGACCAAGGTGCATGCATGTGCGTGTGTGTGTTTAACAGCATGTGTGTGTTAGAGAGTGCGTCAGATCGACCTACTCCTACAGAGATATGGTGTGTAGTGTACGATTTTAGCCGCGAGAGTCGGTGCATCCTCTCGTTTCCGGGCGTGTCCGATAGGGACATGCGGACAGCTGCCACGCCCGCTCCTGACCAGCCTGGCCCACCCAAAGCCCCTCCATCGCCCGCGCGCGCTTCCCGCCCGAAATGGTCAGCGCCGCTCCAAAGAATCGGTGCCGCATTCATGCCCGGGAGAGCGGACGCGACCTCTCACTGGCGCAAGAGTGATGGTTGCTTCATCCGTCCAACTTACTGCTCGGTCTATGTGATTTGATGGCTCATTGGTCTTTATAACTGAGGTGGTAGGACTGCTGGATGTCCCACACTTTCAGCGAAAGGAGGTAGTAGATTACAATTTTCTCCATTCTTACAGCGGAGGAGTGCAAGAGCAGTGAAAACACGCAGGCTCAGTGATTACATGGCCCACCACACACTATCACCGTGCGACACCTAACTCTTTACATAGTACTCCCTCCGCTCCTAAATATTACTAGATGAGTCCCCTTTCGTTGTCATGAATAGCGGTATATCTCTCTGCGCAAAATTATCGATTTAATAGAACTAAAAAAAATCTAAAACCGCATGACAAATGTGGTAGCCAAACTAAATAAACTCCCATCGTCATTTAGATCATCCCACGTAAGGAAAAAAGATCAGCCAACTCCTACTGCATAATGGGATTATATTTTTCTTTTTGACATGTTAATGGGACTTAAAAGCTCACTTACATGCATGCTACCGGTGCATGCTTGCATGCAGACATGTTGATGTGATTTAAAACCCACTCACATGCATGTGCCACGGTATTTCTGCATGCTTGCATGTGGCTTAGTGCGGAGCCTCTCAACATGTAGATCAGATGGCTATTATGACTGATTTACTTCATCTAACGGCTACGTCAATTTTGATGATGTGGCTCAAGGAGAGGATACATAATTCCTAGTAGTGGGGGCTAGATATTACTAGTAGATAAGTCTTTGTAGAGATTCCACTAGGTGAACTACATACGGAACAAAATGAATGAATCTACACTTAAAATGCATCTATATACATCGGCATGTGGTTAATGGTGAAATCTCTACAAAGACTTGTATTTAGGAACGGAGGAAGTACTAGTATAGTACTAGTACGTACTGTAATTTATCAGCGAAATAAATTTGTACAATGCTATGAAGCTTCCAGCTCCTGTTACATGTATCTTGCGTCCAAGGTTGCCCGTTGCAACATTTCATCAAATACAAAGGAGACTAACATGCATGCTATTGCATCTCAATGATTGATAGATCATAGCAAATATGTACTCCCTCCGTTCCAAAATAAGTGTCTCAACTATGTGCAAACTTTAGTACAAAGTAGTACTACTACTAAAGTTGACACTTATTTTGGAACAGAGGCAGCTAAAGAAAAAAACGATCCATGCAGTCCCTAGCCCTTGAACCGTGAACCCTGACCAGGCTTCAATTTGCTGGCAACATTCGAGCTTCCTAATAAATGAAGTTTGCAACCTTTTGACCATCGGATCATTATGTGCAGTTTCACCAAAATCGAGATGAGCATCCCTGTGGCAAAGAAATTGAAGAAGCGTGATTAGAATAAGATTACTAGTGTTGGAGATATGCCCTAGAAGCAATCATGTATGATGATATTTCCTATGTGTTTATGAAGAAAGATAGTCCTCGGACATTATCAATGATGTGTATCAGCAAGTACGTGACTTGTTTGTGGGACTATGCATTGTATGATGACTGTCCTAAAAGGTCCCTAGTCGAAAGAGCTGTGTGGACGCGCAGCCGACTAGACTAGCATATGACACGGTCGATGGCTTGGTCTCACTAGCCATGGAGCATTGGATGCTAACCGGATAATATGGACTTGGAAAGGTCTGGTCGGATTCGACATAGTTGGATCTGAGTCGAGATAAGGTCTGAGTCGGACAGACCCAACTATGAGACGCAGCAATATGTCATCTGTGAGTCTCTAGTACAACATACGCTCTATGTCCTAAGACCCGTGGCGACGATGTACTGGATGGTGACAGACTTGCTTTGGGTGACCAAACACTACTCCGTGGATCGGGTAGTTACAAAGGTAGGTTTCGGTTTGTCCAGCCCCATGTTGCGAGACATGGTCGAGCAAGATGGGATTTGCCCTCCGATCAGAGAGATATACTGGCCCTTGTGTGATCCGACCAGGATAAGCATGGCCATGCAACAGGGATTATGAGATAATCCGGTTTGTGGTCGGTATCACTGGAACGAGAAAGAGGTCGGGCTAGCACAAGGATGGCAGTCTCGCCTTGAGCCCGACAACATATATCGTGAGGCAAAAGGAACAGAAGTGTGACATGTTGTACAGGTTCGCCTAACCAGCTTCATAGTCTGCTTGGTGGTCGGCATGCTTTGCTAGAGGCCACTACCAACCGTGCAGGTCGGAGGTGATCCGAACTGCGACCAAGCCGACTTGAACCTCAGGGTCACGCACTTAAGGGAAGGAACCTACGAGGTCGGTTCATAGGACACTGGTCGGATGTGATCCGAACTGGACTAGGAACATGACCGAGTAGACTTTGGGCTTTAGGGTCCGTGCAAGGCCCAAGTGTTGAGCCTGCGATGGACGCCTATATAAAGTGGAGGTGCGGCACACTCATGCGATTTTGATCGCTTCGGTGCTGCGACTAGGGTTTGCATGTGTTGCGAATAGCCACCTCCACTTGCCGCCGACTGTGTGATCGAACCTAGCAGTCCGCCGCACGGTGTTCCTCCTGCACGCGCGGATACCGTTAGAGGCGGTGCACTTTCGCCGCTCCGGCGAACTTGTACGTGGGATCGGACGACCGGCTGTTCGAGGGAGATCGGACGAGGAGGATACGATCCACGCGACGCCGCTGCCCCAACTCTTCTTCTTGCCGCACGCATCGCTGTCTAGTGGTAACGAATCGTGATCCATCTTCCCGTAGCATGTTCTTGGTTGTTCTGCGCGAGGAAATTTTAATTTGCGTCGACGCACCCTACCGTAGAACCCAACAAAGGGTATCGAGCCTCGCTATAGGATTTGGATTCGATCGTATGCATATTAGATATGTGGAGGCAGCAGATGAGATCCGTTGTTCTTGATCGATCGGCTATGTGCACGGTTGATGTGATCAATCGCACATGGGGTCGCTGAGGCTATGTTTTCTGTCAATCGGGATCGATGAGGTCATGACACGATCTACCCCTACCGGTCGGTCATCCGCCATCGGGGTTAACAGTGAAACGTAAATCCGAATCGCATTCGCGATGATCGATATGATTGGTCAGATCAGAAAATTCAGCGTGATCGGAGTTCAGATGTGATCTGTGATTTCCGAAAACGTCGGGCGCTGCCCGCACCCGCGAGGGGCGCTGCCCCTTCGAACCCTGTCCGCTAACCGGCTAGCGGGACCGCCATGTGCGTAGCGCCGTGTATTTTGTACCCAACACACAAACCGGTAGAATGCGATTCTATGCACAACTTTGTTTTGCAGGATTGATGTGAATAGTATGGCTCATGTGTATGTGATGCATGTGTGTAATTTATACGTGGCCTGTGTGTCATGTTTGTCAGCCGGCAGGAGCCAAAGTGATGTCATTATATTGTATAACGACCTGCGTGTCGACTTGTGACTCTATGTAAAATTCATTACTAGTTGTAGTAGTTGGATAATAGAGATCAGGTTGGTGGCTTGGTGTCCCGACATGACAAACAAGATGGAGTTCGCAGATGGTCATCGGAGTCGGAGCCGACCTGGAAGAACGTCTATGAAGGAGCCATACTATTTCACAATATATGTTTATTTGTGATTGTTATGCTTCTTTGTTTCTATGCATGTTAGAATGGTAGAAAGATCCCTCATGAATATCAAGTGAATTGCCATTCCCAATGTTGCACCTTCGCACGTCAAGTACGTCTAGTAGTGGGCTCATAAAATTGGGGTGCTGCTGGATGTCCTTGAACTGAAGGGTTCGTGTCGGACACGGACATGCACTGCATTAGGTTAACTTGACAAGGCTATCAAAATGGTTTTGGGCCTTGTGGTGAAGAAGGTTGGGAGCCGGGGTATGAGATATCTTCCCAACCGACAGGAGTCGTATAGAGATACCATTAGCAAGGAGTTGCTTACCGGATAGGTATGTTGGCTAGCAGTGATGCTAAAGCTCACTAGTCGCATGCGCTAGTCGGATCCTGAATCACTGAGAGTTTGCGGAGGATGTCGACTTGAAGGGCGATTTTTGCTTAGGCTAGAATTACTCTACATAAACACATTGCTTAGTGATTGCATATTTTCTGTTGTAGACCAATGGCACCACCTGCTCAACCCAACTTTGCATTGAAATCAATTCTGGAAAAGGATAAACTGAATGGAACAAACTTTACCACATGGTATAGAAATCTGAGAATTGTTCTCAAGCACGATAAAAAGGAACATGTTCTAGAGGATCCACTTCCAGAGGAACCTGCTGATAATGCTGATGCCACAACTAAGAATGCCTACCAGAAACTCGTTGATGAATCAACGGAGATCACCTATCTGATGCTGGCTTGTATGGAGCCCGATTTGCAACAGCATTTCAAAAATGTTGAGGCTTACGATATGATCGAGAGTCTCAAGAGCATGTTTCAGACACAGGCTAGGACCGAAAGGTTCAACGTCTAGTGATCCTTGATGGATTGCAAGCTGAAGGAAGGTGATCCACTGAGCCCACATGTGATCAAGACGATAGGGTATGTGCAAGCTTTGGATCGTTTGGGCTTCCCGCTCTTGGATGAGCTGGCTACTGATGCTATTCTGGGTTCTCTTCCGCCCAGCTGTGGGACGTTCATCTCGAACTATCATATGCATGGCATGGATAAGAAGCTCACTGAATTGCATGGGATGCTCAAAGTGGCAGAATAGGATATTAAGAAAGGCACGCATCAAGTGTTGATGGTGCAGAAATCGGCTAAGTTCAAGAAGAGTTGGTCCAAGAAAAAGGCTAAGGCAAAGGGCACGGAGACGGTAACCTCTGCCGCTGCGCTGAAGTCTGGACCGGACTTGAAGACCGTTTGCTTTCACTGCAAGGAGACCGGTCACTGGAAGAGGAACTGTAGCAAGTGGCTTGCAAAGCATGGCAAGAAGGCCGGAAATGCTTCTTCAGGCAAAGGTACACTTGTTGCATATGTTATAGACATTTACCTTGCTGACATACCTAGTAGCTCTTGGGTATTTGATACCGGATCGGTTGTTTATATTTGCAACTCGATGCAGGGGCTGGTAAGAACTAGGCGTGTGGCACAAGGGGAGATTGACATTAGGGTCGGCAACAAAGCAAGAGTTTTTGCGTTGGAAGTCGGCACGATGCAACTCCAGCTTCCTTCTGGATTCACAATGGAATTGAATAATTGTTATTACATTCCTGCACTTAGTCGGAACATTATTTCTGCCTCATGTTTGATGAGTCAAGGTTATGAATTCAATTTAAAGGACAATGGTTGTTCGATATTTTTGAATGGTATGTTCCACGGCTATGCACCCATTGTTGATGGGCTATTTATATTGAATCTAGAACAGGAACCGGTCTATAACATGAATGTCAAGAGGCATAAGCCTAATGAGATAAATCCGACATACTTCTGGCATTGCCGGCTTGGACACATTAGTCTGAAACGCATGAAGAAGCTCCATGATGATGGGCTCCTAACTTCATCCGACTTCGGGTCTTTCGAGACATGTGAATCATGCTTGCTCGGCAAGATGACTAAGTCTCCTTTCGCAAAGAGTTGCGAGAGGGCGTCCGAGCTGTTGGAACTTATACATAGTGATGTGTGTGGTCCAATGAGCACAACTGCCAGAGGTGGCTATCAGTACTTCATGACTTTTACCGATGACTTGAGTAGATATGGATATATCTATTTGATGAGGCACAAGTCGGATACTTTTGAAAAGTTCAAAGAGTTTCAGAACAAGGTTGAAAATCAGCTCGGCAAGACTATAAAGCTTCTGCGATCTGATAATGGAGGTGAGTACATGAGCCAGGAGTTTGATGATCATCTGAAAAGTCGAGGTATAGTACCTCAGCTCACACCTCCGGGTACGCCACAGAGAAACGACATGTCGGAACGGAGGAATCGAACCTTGTTGGACATGGTCCGGTCTATGATGAGCAAATCGGATTTACCCTTGTCATTTTGGGGATACGCTCTAGAAACTGCAGCTTTCACACTTAATAGGGTACCATCAAAATCAGAGACAAGACACCACATGAGATGTGGACCGAAGAGTCCCGCTTGTCTTTTCTAAAGATTTGGGGTTGTGAAGCATTTGTCAAGCGACTTATGTCAGACAAGCTTACACCTAAGTCAGATAAATGCATATTCGTGGGATATCCGAGGGAACAAAGTGTTTGTTGCTCGCAACGGGGTTTTCCTTGAGAAAGAGTTTCTCAGTCGGGAGGCCAGTGGGAGGACGGTTCGACTCGAAGAAATTCGAGGACCACTTGGGGACGGCTCGGCTAGTGATGAGATCATACCGGAGTCAGTCAGGGAACCTGTAGTGGAAGCGGCACCGGAACCACGGAGGTCGGAAAGATTACGCAGAGTGCGCGATGTATTGTTGCTAGAAAGCGACGAGCTGGCCACATATGCGGAAGCGATGGTGAGCCCAGATTCCGAGGCATGGCTAGAGGCCATGAGATCCGAGTTAAAGTCCATGGATGACAATCAAGTCTGGGACTTGGTTGATCCGCCACCTGGCGTAACTGCCATTGGTTGCAAATAGGTCTTTAAGAACAAAACCGATGTGGATGGAAATGTTCAGATCCACAAAGCTCGGCTTGTCGCTAAAGGTTATGGACAAGTTCAAGGAATTGACTACGACGAGACTTACTCGTCAGTAGCGATGTTGAAGTCGGTGAGGATCATACTAGCTATAGCTGCATATTTCGATTACGAGATATGGCAGATGGATGTTAAAATGGCTTTCCTTCATGGAAATTTAACCGAGGATGTGTATATGATACAACCCGAGGGTTTTGTCGATCCAACTAGCACTAGTAAGGTATGCAAGCTCAAGAGATCCATTTATGGGTTGAATCAAGCATCTCGGAGTTGGAACATTCGTTTTGATGAGGTCGTCACTGGTCTCGGTTTCATCAAAAGCGAAGAGGACTCTTGTTTATACAAGAAGTTAAGTGGGAGCTCGATAGTGTTTTTGATCTTGTATGTGGATGACATACTGCTGATCGGAAATGATGTTTCGATGTTGAACTTGGTCAAGGGATCATTGAATGAGAAGTTTTCGATAAAAGACCTTGGTGAGGCAGTGTCTATTTTAGGCATCAAGATCTATAGAGATAGATCGAGGAGGCTGCTCGGCTTAAGCCAGAGCATGTACATAGACAAAGTGTTGAAGCGGTTCAACATGAGTGAGGCAAAGAAAGGGTTCTTGCCACTCTCACATGGTATAAGGCTAAGCGAGACTCAGAGTCCTTCGACATCTGATGAGCGAAGCAGGATGAGTAGGATTTCGTATGCCTCGGCAATCGGATCCATCATGTATACCATGATATGTACAAGGCCTGATGTTGCTTTTGCAATAAGCCTAACAAGTAGATACCAGGCCAACCCAGGTGAGAGTCACTGGGCAGCGGTAAAGACTAGTTTGAAGTACCTGAAAAGGACTAAAGAGATGTTCGTAGTTTATGGAGGTGAGGAAGAGCTCGTCGTAAGGGGTTACGCCGATGCTAGTTTCCAAACCGACAGAGATGATTGTCGATCACAGTCCGGATTCGTGTAAGTCCTAAATGGAGGAGCAGTACACTGGATGAGTTCCAAGTAGGATACGGTGGCCGATTCTACCACAAAAGCTGAATACACTGCGGGTTGTGAAGCTGCAAAGGAAGGTGTTTGGATCCAGCATTTTCTAGATGATCTTGGTATTTTCCCAGCCTCGGTGAAACCGTTGGACCTTTATTGTGATAATTCTGGTGCCATCGCACAAGCCAAGGAGCCGAGGAATCACCAGAAGGTCAGACACATAGACCGGAAATATCACCTGATACAAAAGATCGTAAAGAATGGTGATGTAGAGTTATGCAAGACTCACACGGATGCAAATGTTGCAGATCCGTTGACTAAGCCGCTTCCACAACCCAAGCATGAGGGGCACGTTAGAGCTATGGGCATTCGATGTCTATTTGATTGACTCTAGTGCAAGTGGGAGACTGTTGGAGATATGCCCTAGAGGCAATCATGTATGATGATATTTCCTATGTGTTTATGAATAAAGAAAGTTCTTGGACATTATCAATGATGTGTATCAGCAAGTACGTGACTTGTTTGTGGGACTATGCATTGTATGATGACTGTCCTAAAAGGTCCCTAGTCGAAAGGGCTGTGTGGACGCGCAGCCGACTAGACTAGCATATGACACGGTCGATGGCTTGGTCTCACTAGCCATGGAGCATTGGATGCTAACCAGATAATATGGACTTGGAAAGGTCTGGTCGGATTCAACGTAGTCGGATCCGATTTGAGATAAGGTCTGAGTCGGACAGACCCAACTATGAGACGCAGCGATATGTCATCTGTGAGTCTCTAGTACAACATACGTTCTACGTCCTAAGACCTGAGCTGACGCATGTACTCGGGATGGTGACAGACTTGCTTTGGGCCGACCAAACGCTACTCCGTGACTGGGTAGTTACAAAGGTAGGTTTCGGTTTGTCCAATCCGATGTTGCGAGACATGGTCGAGCAAGATGGGATTTGCCCTCCAATCAGAGAGATATACTGGTCCCTCATGTGATCCGCCAGATAAGCATGGCCATGCGACAGGATTATGAGATAATCTGGTTTGTGGTCGGTATCACTCGAACGAGAAAGAGGTCGGGCTAGCACAAGGATGACAGTCTCGCCTTGAGCCCGACAACATATATCATGAGGCAAAGGGAACAGAAGTGTGACATGTTGTACAGGTTCGCCTAACCAGCTTCATAGTCTGCTTGGTGGTCGGCATGCTTTGCTAGAGGCCGCTACCTACCGTGCAGGTCGAAGGTGATCCGAACTGCGACCAAGCCGACTTGAACCTAAGGGGTCACGCGCTTAAGGGAAGGAACCTACGAGGTCGGTTCATAGGACACTGGTCGGATGTGATCCGAACTAGACTAGGAACGTGACCTAGTAGACTTTGGGCTTTAGGGTCCACGCGAGGCCCAAGTGTTGAGCCTACGACGGACGCCTATATAAAGTGGAGGTGCGGCACACTCATGCGATTTTGATCGCTTCGGCGCTGCGACTAGGGTTTGCATGTGTTGCGAATAGCCACCTCCACTCGCCGCCGACTGTGTGATCAGACCTAGCAGTCTACCGCATCGTGTTCCTCCTGCACACGCGGATACCGTTAGAGGCGGTGCACTTGCGCCGCTCCGGCGAACTTGTACATGGGATCGGACGACCGGCTGTTCGAGGGAAATCGGACGAGGAGGTGACGATCCACGTGGACACGCTGCCCCAACTCTTCTTCCGCTGCACGGCACTGCGCGTCTAGTGGTAACGAACTGTGATCCATCTTCCCGTAGCATGTTCTTGGTTGTTCTGCGCGTAGGAAATTTTAATTTGCAGTCGACGCACCCTATTGTAGAACCCAACAACTAGGACTAGTTGATGAGACATAAACTCATCACAAATACAGTACGTAGAAGCCAGTAGAGGTATCAGGTATGTGCGGGGCAAAGAAGTAGAGAAATATCCACAGGGAGTGATGTGGGCAGCTGGAGCAGTGGTGCAAGCCGGCTGTAAAGGGAGTTGTACCTGAGGGACATAGCTCAACCTTGACAAGGTCGGCGGGAGGCGGCAACTGCCCACGTCACGGCAGTGAGCAAGGGACGAAGGCAACCTCACTGGCTTTGTGAGAGAGAACGGTGGGGACCCCTGATTGGGACGTGCCGACAGTGGGTTTTCGCTGTCGGCGACGGCCACCGTGATCTACACTAAGCATCCACCCTTCCCCAAGCGGACGTGATCCACCGGATGTTAGACATGTGGCCACATTCGTTTTGTGCGAGAGAGTGTGAAGAGAGCAACCCTGAAGAAGCAACCGTAGGCTGGCCCGTCCTGACTATGTATAGTGGAGCGGTTTCCTTTTCTCTCCATATGAACCTATCATATTGCGTATGTGCCACTGAAGAAAAAAATTATTTATAAATGACGTGGCACCTACTACTCGTTCTCCTATAACCTTGCGCTTGGCATCTCCAAAATATTACCCTTGCGATTGGCTCTTCGCCTCTTCGGGAAGTCGAGCAATAATGGTAGTGCAGTATATATCGTTCTGGCTATATGAGACCAAATGAATTGCTGCACGTCCACCACGTTGGCGAGGGTCGAGGGGCGAGGGAGAGTGCTACTACATACGGAGCAAAATGAGTGAATGTACACTCTACAATACGTCTATATACATCAGTGTTTGGAGTATGTACTAGTAGTTCATATTGAAATCTACTAAAGGTCATATATATTCCAAACAATATGATATAATCTCTATAACCAAGGTAGTAGGGACGAGGAGTAAACGGAGGGAGTAGTAAAATTTTCTCCTCGTCCTGCGAGCCACCGTGCGCATGGGCGAGGGAGGAGCAAGCTTCACCTCATCCTGTGAGCCACCGCGCCCGTGGGCGGGGGAGACGGCGTACTAAGCAAGCTTCTCCTCGTTCTGCGAGTTGACGGGACACATTAAAAGTACTCCAGTGTATAGAGCCTTGCCTCTAAGGTAGGCCCCACATGGTTTGCCTCTTTTTTTAATTTAACGCGTCAAGTCGCAATTTGTTTGTTCACCCGTGGTAGACGATCCTCCCTCCACCAAGTGGACAACCAGTACACGTGCCAAATTACCCGTGGGCTGCCTTTTTCAGATGTAAATGAGCTCCACCGTGTACCCGCGGGTGTGGTTGGGAAAGAGACGGAGTACGTCGTCGTGCATGCACCTCTTCTCTTCGGCATGTCCCCACCCACGTGGGTGTGTGTGAGAGATACAAACCGCGTTCGTGAGTGTTTTTTGTTTTGTGGTGTGGGTGGGGTGGGGTGGGGGTTGATTTCATGAATTATTTGTGGGAATATGTGTCGATGACATCTCAAACAAAATTTTGCATGCAATGTGTGTGAAATGGAGGCCTATCCATATCATACATAGAGGGTCGGGCAATCCACGAGAAGAGAGGGAGGGGTCATAGCTATCGATAGAGTCGAAGAGAGGATCAAGTATGGGTGGGTGCAAGATCGATGAAGAGAGCCATCGAAATTGTGTGTGTGTGTGTGTGCAAGTCAAAGATATAGGGCGACTGGCCTACCGAAACGTTAGAGGGCACATGTTAAGTTTGTGTGTGGCAAGGAGACATGACTAGAGCGCTTGATGTATCGGTGTGTGTGTAGGGGGGGAGGGGTAGCCAGAGGCCTAACTATAGAGGTAGAACGACTCGTATATGTGTTGAGAAGGAGAGACCCAGCTATGTCTTGAGGGAGATCGGTCGACATCCATACATAACTGAAGGACGGGAAATATGATGGGACAGAGAGAGAGGAGAGAGAGAGGGAGGGAGAGGGAGGGAGAGGGGTAGAGTGCTGGATGGGTGATGGAGTTGCTTCTCGGAGATGTTGGGAGAGGCCTACTAGACAAACTGAGGGTGGAACTGCAATGTTATCAATAAGAGTGGGGATGTGTTTCTTTGTGTGCCTGTGCATGATAGATCTGTTGGGACGCATCCATGGATGATGAAGGGGAACCATGTGTTTCGTAAGCAAACCTAACTAGATCGGTAGATCAATTGTTGTTTGTCGGAGGGAGAGCCACAACTAATGAGGTACATCGATCGATGTGTGGGTAAAAACGAGTTATAAGGACCTAGCTGGCTATATGTATAGCGAGAGATCGGTCGGTGTACGTCCATTTGTTAGAGGCAAATAAGGCCTAGCGAGACGGATAGACAGAGAGAATGGAGCTAGGAGGTGGTGCGAGAGGCCCAACTACTAGCTAGATAGGGGAGGAGTGTGCAGTTGTGAGATCAATTAAAAGAGGGGTGAGAGTTTACACGTGTGTCTGACCATATGAGAGACACGAGGCAAGGACACACAAAGGAGGAGATTGAAGCTGTGTGTGTATGCTGTAGGCAGGCATCACTGGAGAGGTTTATCGATCGGTGTGTGTCGGAAAGGAGTTGTGGAGACTCTGGGAGAACGACCTAAAGAAAAAAATGAATGTGCCCGGTGGATAGAATGCCGAGGGAGGGGGAGGGCGAGGAGGGCGTGTGCATGCACGAGAGAAAGTTAGTGGTAGCTACAAAGGTTAGAGGATTGTGTGGGTGTAAGAGACTAACAAAGATCATAATTTGATATGAAAGCGGATTCATATATTTGAATAGGAGACCATATTGTTTTAAACATTGCATGCATGAATATAGCGGTGATACACGTGTTGTGCACATGTTATACCATAATGTGATAATGCATGGCGTTTGCAACTCACAACTAAATGCCGAACAATCTAAACCATACTATACATCAAACAATCTCACATTTTATTTGAATTTGTGATAATGTGCTATGCGTTTGCAGCTTACAACTAAATATCGAGCAATCTAAACAATACTATATATCAAACATTCTCACATTTTATTTGAATTTGTGGTAATGTGTGGTGTTTGCAACTCACATCTAAATACTTGTAGGCGTAGGGGGCGGGGCACCATACATAATGTGATAAACACATTATACATATGAGACATGGTTTAGATTATGAAGATCTAGCTAGAGCTAGAAATGTAATGTGATTTGAAATCAAAATAAAGTGGATTCAAAAAATCTAGTTCGAGTTCATATAGTACACATAGTTCATATGTAACTCGATACTAATCATGTGGTGTGCTGTGAAAATAATACACAAACGATGGTTTAACTTGACAATAATGATGATTGTAGATCTTATTAAAATAGAGAAACGAATTCAAATGCTTTGACTTCACAACAATCATTACTGTAGATCTTATTCAAATTTAGTTCATATTGAAGCGGTAGTATATACGTTTGGAATGCACTAAAACGTTCATTTGAGTAGTAGGTTGCATGCATTATACACGTAGCGAAATATTTTAATTGAACATAACATGAATCCAAAGTTTTGAATGACATTTGTAGTGCGCATTGATTTGGTACAAGACACGTTAGGCTTGTCCGAAATTTCAACCCGCGCCTTTGTTGGCCCGAAATATTTAAGATATATCTTTGTCTCGTTGTTCGGACAACTCCCTCCATCTCAACCCACGCCTTGCTATTCGAAATTACAAAGCGCAAAAACTCCCACCTCTGTGAAATCTCGACACGCGAAATGCCCGTGGTACCCTCGAACCGAAGAACCGCTCAAATCGGTGGGGGTACTTTCGAACTTACCCCACATTTCGGACAAGCGTCTCTAAGCCATGGTTCCCCACCGCCATCCCATCCGCCCACCCATTCAGACACCGAGGCGCGAAAACCCGCGATGAAACCCCACACCTGCTCCGTCCGCCACCCACCGAGCCTCTTCCCCGATGACGCTATCCACAAGAACACCTCGACGTCCCTCATCCACCGTACCGGATGAGGATCCGTCGTCGATCTCATCGTCCCGCCGGTTCAGCCACCCCGTCCTCCACCTCCAAGGAGCTGCCCTGACGTTCCCCTCATCTTTCGCGCCACCTCCATTCCCACACCGCCGTCTTCATCTGCACCACCGGAAGAGCATCATCATCACCGTTTCCTCGGATGAAGCTGCGGCCTAATCGGTGCCACCAAAGGGGTTGTACACTAATCGCTGCATTTTCTTCTTGATTCGATCTCACGGTGCTGCCGGCGCTCGGTCCCGAGCCGACACGGCGCGACTCCATCCACGGCGGCATCGCCAACCACTTCCTCCACGGTGTCGCTCCCTCGGCGGCGACGTCCACGTCAGTAGGAGATGCTGCTGATTTAGCTCTCGCTCGGGCTGCTGCTCTGCTCTTGCTCTCGGTCCCCTGCCTGGTCTGCTCTTGCTATTGCTCTTACTCGTGCTGCTGCTCTCGCTCTTGCTCTTGCTTGCGATGCTGCTCCAATTTGGCTACACTTCAGTCGACTGAATCGACTTTTGGGTCAGTCGATTTCCAAGGGGAGGGCTCGCCGGGGTGAAGGAAGAACCAGCCGCAGCGGGGAGGGGGGGCTCGCCGGAGAGGTACCCCACTATCTATCTTAGGGTTCAGGATGGGGGCGGTAGTCGCCGACGGTGGCGGGGCGCTGGCGGGGCGGTGGCGTGGGGATCGCCAGAGAAAAAAGCTCGGCATGGGGAGGGCCTAGAGGGATGGCCGGGGCGGCAGCGGACCAGTGGTAGGGAGTGTTTTGGGTGGAAAGGCGGTGCACCACGCGCTGGCGGCGGGGGCTCATTGTTTGGTGGTGGTGCTGGCGGCTCGAGGGGGTGGAGGTTGAAGATGAACCGCAGTCCTTGATTTCAGATCCAAAGGCTGCAAAATCAATCGACCAGATATGAAAAAGTCACGACCGACGTGTAGCCTCACCTTGCTAGTACGTTCGGCCGACAACAAAATTCAGTTTCGACAAGAAAATTCAGTTTCGACAGTTAGGTTCGGTTTAACGAGTTAAGTTCAGTTTGACAGTTAAGTTTAGAGATGAGCGGCTGATGTATTTTACATCTAGAACTTTGTGGTTATGTATTTTACGCCATGTATTGGAGATGCTATTAGAATTCCACTCAAAGTTAACGTTGTTCGTTGTCTCTCTTGTCTCGCTTCAGCCTCGGCGTCGTATAACTCACCGGAGCTGCTCCAACGATTTAAACCCTCCATCACAATGAGTAGTACCTCGGGCTCCATCTCCAGACGCCTAAGATCTTCTTCCTCCTCCGACAAAGAAAGTCGGCGGAGCATCCTCACCGCCAACCCAATCACGCTGAGATCAACATGGCTTCGCCAAAGAGGTTGTACACTTGTTGCATCTCTTTTTTACTCTACATGTTATATATATTGTCCACTGAGCACATGGATTTGTTCCTTTCGTGTCTCCTTGAAAGAAAAAACGTTGGAATTTTAATTTTCACTTGTCCTCCTTTTCAAATTCCTATTCATGAAGCACAAGACTAAGAGATAGTAGCATAATAGCATTATAACCGTCATTTTCTTGTGGTTTGACTTAATCTCACCATGCTTCTTTGCATCCTGTGATCTTCCAATTGTTGTGAATCAAACGCCCAGATTGGCAGAAATCATGTGTTTTTAAATTCTCTGTTTTGCACGTGCATTCCTATCCTATTCCTGTCTATTTCCTATCCCTGCATTGTTGGAATCCTCCAATTCAAACGAGCCCTTACAAAATTACTTCTCTTATAGATAGTTGTCAAAGAAAACATTGCGTGGTTTGTCCCGCTCCTGCTGCGTTGTCGTCCACCCCAGCTCAGCTACTCCAACGACAGAAGGGTCCAGCACAGCAGGGATCCGGCCTCCAGATTGTCTTTCGCCGCCTCAGATCTTCTTCTCCGCCGCTGGCAGCCATGAAAACTGCATTACCATCATCAACCGAGCAGATGACCTCGAGGACTACACGGGTCCGCAAGAGAGGTCGCATTCTTTCGTGGTTCCGCCACGTTATGCATCGCTTAATATTACATGCTACTTTATCATCCTGTTCACCGATTAGACTCTGAGTCAGCTCCAAACTAATTGTCAAACTTGAGTTTTTAAATGGTTGTGGGGTACATATCGGCCGCTATCAATAGTATCTATCTACTATCCGTTAATCTCCGGTGTCTACTATGAGTTTCATGTTGGGTGGGAAACAAACAAGAAAGAAGCCATTATCTCAGATTTATTAATCAAGCCATTATCCGCCTACTATTATTGGTTTTGGGTCTATCCACAAAGTTGCTACCATCACTCTGGATTTCGCATGCACTCCTTACATAATCTCACTATGTTTTATTCCTATGCATGACAGCTTATTGTAAACAATGGAACTGAACATGTAGAGCAAAAGAGACGAGCCTTGCGTGGCAATATAATTTCATGCAGACGTCGCCCATGGTAGGCGCAAAGGCAGCCCCCTCCATGCATTTCGGATTGTAATCGAGAGGAAGATATCTGCTCGAGGGGGATTCGTAGGAGAAGATAACTCCTATTTACCCCCGAGGTCTTCGCCTAACTTGGCATGCCGATGTTGGTTATATCATGCATATGGTGTCTTGCATTGCTTACTTTATACATCAAATATGTCATCTCGCTTAGTTTAGACATCCTTTGTGTGAATGCCATCTATTTATTTTATTCATCGCTTATGTGAATTATGCAACGCCACCTTGTTTAGCCGGGCATCATATATGTGAATTTTGCAATGCCATCCTCGCTTAGCTACCATCTTATATGTAAATTATATCAGGCCATCCTTTTTCGTTACATATTACATTTGTCAATAATGTTAGTACATTCAATCGCTCTTCGTGTGCATCAGCCATTTGACACGGTGATGGCAAATTCGAGTGAAAACAAGGTCTTCGAGCAGACTATGCTATCTCGACAAGCGCATATCTCGCTGGTTACGGATAGCTCCTCGAGGAGGATTGAGAGACAGATGACCAATCCTATTCCCCGAGGTGTATGCTCTAACTTGGCAGGGTTATGATGCTCATATCGTGCGTATGGTGTCTCGCATTGCTATGCCATTTGATTAGTTTAGACATGCTTTGTGTGAATGCCACTGCTCAAAGTCTAATTACCATATATGTGAATTATGCATTGCCATCTTGTTGCAAGACATTATATATGTGAATTATACAATGCTATCTTGTTGCAAAGGCATTATATATGTGAATTATGCAATGCCATGCTGTTTAGCCAATCATCATGTATGTGAATTATATCATGCAATCGTTTTTTGTATTACGTGTTCCATTTGTCGACAACGCTTGTATATTCAACTACTCTTCCGTGCATCAGCCATTTGAAGCGGTGATGGAAGTATCTCGAGGAAAACAAGGTATTCAGAGCAGATAATGCTACTCGCTGAAGCGTACATCTTGTTGGTTCTAGAGAGCTCCTCGAGGTGGATTCAGAGACTGATGACCAGTCCTATTTCCCCCCCTGAGGTCTATGCTCAAACTTGGCAGGCTTATATTACCCATGTCATGCATGTTGTCTTGCATTGCTTAGTTTTTACATCATATATAGATTGCCATCTGCTTACTTGCTTACTATATAAATCATATATTTGAATTATATCATGCCATCATGTTTACATAGTACATACACATCATCTATCTGAATTATGGCATGGCAACCCATTTAATAAAGACATCATATAGTTATATCATCTCATCCTGTTTAGTGTTTACAGTCATCATATTTAGAATTATGGCATTCTATCCATGAATCTATGTGAATTATGGCATGCCAACCTATTTAATAAACACATTATATAGTTATGTCATGTCATCCTGTTTACATAGTCTCATATTTTGAACTATGTATTTCCATCCTTTTAAGTTAGCCATCATAATGTGAAATTGTGTCATGCTATCCTGTTTAGTTAGCCATCATATATGTGAAATTGTGTCATGCTATCCTGTTTGGTTAGACAACATAAATATGAATTATTTCATGCCCTCTTTTATTCCCCACTATCCATTGCACTTGTCTATCATACAATGTCTATACTTTCAATTACTTTTCTTGTTTATCAGCCATTTGAATTGGAGAGCGTGATGGTAGTATCTAAGGGAGTAACAACACGGTCTTCAGAAAAGATAGTGCTGCCAGTTGATGCAGATAGAACCACGGTTGTACTTGCCCAAGGACCAGATCCACCACACATAACCCAGACTCTCGCAGATTGTACCCCTACCCAATTGGACAAAGAACCAGCTACACCCCTTCTAACACCAACCCCGGCAGATAGTAACCTAGTTCCAGTTGACACAGCACCGTCTCCACCACAGAGCACCCAAACACGAGCGGTTAGTAAGGGAACTGCAGTGCCCAAAGCACGAGGACCACCACTCCGAATCCCAACTCAACGCTTAAAGGAGAAGAAGATTTGTTCTCGTGTCGGGTTCTCAGAGCTATGGTTCATACTCCTTTGCTCTTGCATTATCAGATTTACTCATACCAACTATTTTCAAATTTGATGGATGGAATTGAAACTCCAATGGCGCAATGTATGTTTTAAACTGTTTCTTTAAGTGGTTTGCTGTTGTAACCTGCTCTATGTTGATTTCAGTTTCAATTGAATAAACAGTTATGTTCTCATGTCATGCACATTACAAGTGTTGTTATTGCTCTATAGTTACCCACACTTATATTCTGTCTATTCTGCTTTGTCTTGAATAAATATTATTTGAACTGTGTCTCTATCTTGATTTGGCAACAAAAACTAGAATGATATAGACCATAAAGTGACCATGGAACATAGATATATGTTTGTTTCATGTTGTTATCCTGTCCACTTTATTGCTAAACTCATTTACCAAAATGAGTTTCATATACAACATGGTAAACATGTGATGTGTCTGCTTGTTTCTCTTTTAGAATGCGGACAAAATATTGGAGAACAGTACCGCGTTATCCAATGGTAAAGGAAGTAATGCAGATAAGGTTCAAGATAGTGAGACATCCCTGTTGGTCTCCAAGAAAGCTGATAAAAACTATCCTGACCACAGTGAGGGAACCCAAAAGTCATGTCTTGATGTAGTGTTCAAGTTACTGGCCACTACTGCTGGCACAAGCTCTTGAACTCACGCTGAATCAGTTCGTCTTCTTGAGTCTCAACTTCAAGTTGAAAGGCATCGATCGATGTGTTTGCGACAGAAGTCAAGGACTAAGGAAGTCCTGCAGAATTCAGATGCATATTTTCCGTGCAACAACAAGTTACTGGAGGATTTAAGCGCCAAACAAGAGAAAGTTAATAAGCTTGCTAAGCATCTTGCCAACATTATGGGTACCTGTGATATTGTTTCTTGAGATCTTCAAGTGGTTTCATTCTGGATTTGTTTTTTGTGGTGTTTATTTGCGCTGGTCGCCAACTTTGACAACCAAAGGTATATGATATGTCGCTTTGTTCCCTATATTTGCATTGGTGGCAAACTTTGATGCCCAGTGGATGTAATATGTGTAACAGCCGTGATAGCCTAGCATAAGTTGCTTGCTTATTTATTTCCTTGTTGTCTTGTTTATTTGTTTGCTTGTAGTCAGTGCAGTTCTTTTTAAAACTAGGCCACAATAACAATGGGCTAATATTTACTGTAGTGACACTGGGCCTCCTACGAGCCGTAGAAACAGTGGGGCTTCTACGGGCCGTAGAAATAGTAGGCCTTCTACGGGCCGTAGAAACAATGGGCCTTCTACGGGCCGTAGAAACAATGGGCCTTCTACGGGCCGTATCATCAATGGGCCTTATACGGGCCGTATGACCATAACGGGCCATCGTTAATAGGCCATATTTGATGACGCTATGAAAACAGCCCAACGTATTAACGGACCACAAACGGGCCGATGTAACCACGGGCTGAATTTGGCCCACAAGCAGAAAATGCCAGTAACGGGCCGTAAGTAAAAGAATGCTGGAAATGAGCCCAAGAATAAATGGGCTCTGAGATGGCCGAAAGATAACATTTGCTGGAAACGGCCCAACTGAATAACGGGCCCTTAATGGGTATAAAGTGATATATCGTTCATTACGGGCCGCCACCACGGGCCGTTAGTGGGTGTAAAGTGATACACTGTTCATAGCGGGCCAGTTTCACCACGGGCCGTTAATAGGCCAAGAGTTACATAAGGCCTCATATGGGCCGAAAGACGTCATGGGCCATACATGGGCCAGAAGTAAAAATGGGCTGGAATCATATTGGATGGCCCAGATGACGCTACTGGGCCTAATTCGGATAGGGCGTAACAGGCCTTGGGTTAGCGGGCTATAATGGGCTATATGCGAACAGGCCGTTAACAGGCTTTCGATGGGCCGGCCCGCCACCTTTTGACCAAGTTAAACGGGCCGGCCTTTTCACAGGAATGGGCCTCTGTTGGGCCGTGCTACGTGTCGACGTATCATAGGCACCTTCTGTCCAATGAGTGGATGACATCTGTCCCAGCGGTGAACCGACACGTGTTTCCTCCAGCCAATGATGATTTTACACGTGGAAAATCCCCATTGGTTGGGGCTGTTAACGGGTTATCGGATCCAAAACCCGACCCGATAGCTTAACAGCGTTCCATCATGGTGGATGCCACGTGTCGGTCACCCTTGACGAAAGCAGTTCTATGACGCACGATTTATCGTCATGGAAGTGGACACTTCTGTGATGATAATTTTGGTAATGTCATGGAACACTTCTACGACAGCACAGGTATGACTATCTTGATTCTGTCATAAATTTGTCATGGATGTACATGCATGACAAAAAATGCGACCTACTGTGACAAACACGTATCATCACGGAAGTGTATTTTTTTTGTAGTGTTGATTCGCCGGGTTATGCTGCGGGCCCTTAGAGTTGTCGTTCTTCTTTCCCTTCCCTGTCTTCTCATCGTCAGACTCGGGGTCCTTGGTACTATCAGAGTCGGCATATTTGACTAGAGCTGCCATCAGCTGGCCCATGTCATTACAATCGCGCTTGAGCCGCCCCAGCTTCTGTTTAAGAGGCAAAAAACGGCAATTTTTCTCCAACATTAAGACTGCAGAGCCGGCGTTCATGTTATCGGATGAATGTATGATAGCTTTGTCCCGGCGCACCCAATGGGTCGTGGATTCACCCTCCTCCTGCTTGCAATTAATCAAGTCCACAATTGACATGGGCTGCTCGCATGTGTCCTTCAAGTTCTGAATGAACCGGGCCTTTAACTCTGCCCATGAACCGATGGAATTAGCCGGCAGCCCCTTTAACCAAGTACGGGCCATTCCGTCCAACATCACGGTGAAGTACTTGGCGCATGTAGCATCGCTGACTTCCAATAACTCCATGGCCATCTCATAACTTTCAATCCACGCCTCAAGGAGTAAGTCGGCAGTGTAATTCGGCACCTTTCGAGGTCCTTTGGAATCCTTGGGCAAACGCTCATTACGCAGAGCCGACACCAAACAGGGCACCCCTGTAGATCTTGAGGTCATGCCTGCCTCCACCGAGGTCGTTGGATAAATCGGAAGGGGCTGGTAAGCTGCCCGCTGAGCCGCCTGCTCGGCTTCTTGACGCACTCTGCCCTGATCAACCAAATTAGGAATTCCATCACGCGCCGGGTCATGCCCACGCGGCTGGTCTCGGTGCTGGGCGTTGCTCGAACGGCTGGTGAGTCCATGTGCTGGCTATAGCTCCGGCTCCGGCTTGGGCGAGGGTATCGAGTGGATCCTATCTCGGTTGTAAGAATATGCCTCCTGTTGCGCCAAGGCTGTCTGAAGAAGCTCTCTAACCCTTCGTGTTTCAACTGCCGTCGGAGAGTCGCCATCCACCGGGAGAGCCGCTAATCGTGTCGTCGCAGCGATCATGTTCTCCAAAGGATTGGACTAATGAACCGGTGGTGTTGGTACATGGTGAGGTGGAGCAGTATTTAGACGAGGGGGTTCCGTCACACGCGGTTGAACTGGCGTCCCAGCCCCGGGCGCCGCAGCCCGGTTTATCTCCGGTGGGTTATTGGGCCCTGCGCCGGGTGTGCGGAAGAGGTTTCTAGGCTCATAAACCATAGGTAGATGGGACTTGTGCCTTCCCCTCATGGTCTCATTTGATGCATTCTGATCCATCGTAAGCTGGAAAGCCTCCAACTAAATCCATTGGGCTAGAGCATCCAAAGCCGCTCGTTCCGCGGCCATCCTAATGTCCTCTGCCGCCAGGTCTTCTTTGGCTTGTGCTACCTCCTCACGTAACTGCTCCACTTCCGCATCATGTTGAGCTTGATTTGCCGGGTTGACCACGGCCGTTAACAGAGCCGTCAACTTGTCCATTAAAGCCATCAAAACCTAAGCCGGTGGGCGCGCAGGGCCTCCTGCCCAGGCTACCGTCGCCGCTGCTGACCCGGAGGTCATTGCTGCCACAGCCGTAGAGTTTTGCCCAGGTTGCATGCCAGCCATGAAAATCCCGACTCTATTTGGCAGCTCATAGGGATCCGAAATACTTTTGCCATCGGAATAGCCCCCAAGCCCGCCATCGTGCAGTTGATACAACGAATTAGTCTCACCCGTGGATGACTCGCCATCAGAGTAGATGGCCGTCTCACCGCCGGACATAGATCCTTTAGAAAATTCCCCTCCATGGATGCATCCCACGAAGGCATGATTCACGGCGGGCTGAGCTCGAGCGGGTCTTGCACGATGAGCCATCTCGATGATGTTGGTTCAAATGTCTGGCTTAGGGACCGGCTCGCCGATCTTCTCGATGAAGACATGGATTCCGCTGAAGTGGACCCGGTACACGTACTCAGTTAAGCCGGCGTCGGGGCCCCAGCCTGCGTCGTCGATGTAGAGCTTGCCGCGACGACTCTTAGTCATTCGGCCCACAGCGTATCCCTTGAGTCCTTCAAAGCTGCCCTTTAAGAACTCAAATCCACCATGCGCGGGCCCCATGGTGGGCGCCAACTGTCGTGGAAAGGTCACGGTAGATGTCCTAGCAAAAGGACTTAGTCATGGAGCCATCGCAACTAGGAAGCTTAAAGGGGTTAAAACGGGACAAAGGACACGAGAGTTTATACTGGTTCGGCCCCTTGCGGTGAAGGTAAAGGCCTAATCCAGTTTGAGGTGGTATTGCTTATGTTCTGATTACCAGGGAGCGAATTCGCTTGACCTAGATTTCAATCTGATCTTACTTGTCCTGAACCGCCGCCAGGTCGTCCCTTTATATATACAGGTCGACGCCAACGGTTCACGGAGTCCCGGACGGCTCAGAAACAGTGTCTGGCTTGGTGACTATCTATTCTTGCCTTACAATACAAATCATACATATATGGCGGTTTATCTCTACATGCGTTAAGCCGCCTTTGGGCCTTGGGCCCTTAACTGAACCGCCATCTTCGAATATCGTCTTGGGCTTCATATGATGAATCGCCATAGGTATAACCCAGCCCCTCCTGGGCGGGTCATACCTAATAGTTATATCCCCAACACAAATGACTAAGGAGTTAATCACAAGGTGATGTATTACGGAACGAGTAAAGAGACTCCCCGGTAACGAGATTGAACTAGGTATGAAAATACCGACGATCAAATCTCGGGCAAGTAACATACCGATGGACAAAGGGAATTACGTATGTTGTCATAATGGTTCGACCGATAAAGATCTTTGTAGAATATGTAGGAGCTAATATGGGCATCCAGGTTCCGCTATTGGTTATTGGTCGGAGAGGTGTCTCGGTCATATCTACATAGTTCTTGATCCCATAGGGTCCGCACGCTTAACGTTTGCTGACGATATAGTGTTATATGAGTTATATGTTTTGGTGACCGAATATTGTTCGGAGTCCCGGATGAGATCACAGACATGATGAGGAGCCTTGAAATTATCGAGAGGTAAAGATTGATATATAGGACGATGGTATTTAGA
Organism: Aegilops speltoides; assembly: GCA_021437245.1. Lineage (NCBI taxonomy): Eukaryota > Viridiplantae > Streptophyta > Magnoliopsida > Poales > Poaceae > Aegilops > Aegilops speltoides. Next base: position 314,457,652 of record CM038144.1, on the reverse strand, counting down.
CACCAGAAGTGTTTCGGGACGTACCGGGAAGGAATCGGATCACCAGAAGGGGTTCCGGGCATCCCCCCCCCACCCCCCCCACCCCCCACCCCGCGGCAAGATATGGGACTTATGGGCCAAAGGAGGGAACAGACCAGCCCACAAGGGGGCTGGTGCACCCCCTCCCTTGTTTGTCCAGCCCTAGGGACGGAAAACGGGGAGGGCTAGCCCCTCCTGCCTTTCCCTCTCATGGGAGAAATGAAAGGGGGGGCGCCACCCTCCCTTGCCTTTCCTCGCACTCCAAATAAGGAAAGGGGGCGCGGCTTGAGAGGGACCCCAAGTAGGATTCCTCCTACTTGGGCGCCTCCTTTAGCGGTTCCTCCCTCCCTCCCACCTATGTGTGTGTGTCTGTGTGTGTGTGTGTGTGTGTGTGTGTGTGTGTGTGTGTGTGTGTGTGTGTGGGAGGGGGCGCCTAGCACACAATAGACAATTGCCTAGCCGTGTGCAGCGCCCCCTCCAACGTGTACACCCCTGGTCATATTTTCGTAGTGCTTAGGCGAAGCCCTTTGGAGATCCCTTCACCATCACCGTCACCATGTCGTCGTGCTGCCGGAACTCATCCACTACTTCGCCATCTTGCTGGATCAAGAAGGCGGAGGACATCATCAAGCTTAACGTGTGCTGAACGCGGAAGTGTCGTACGTTTGGTACTCGATCAGTTGGATCATGAAGAAAGTTAGACTACATCAACCGCATTGTGAAATTCTTTCGCTTATGGTCTATGAGGGTACGTAGACACACTCTCCCCCTCTCGTTGCTGCATCTCCATGGATAGATCTTGCGTGTGCATAGATTTTTTTCATGCAACGTTTCCCAACAATGTCCTCATGTGCCAGGTCTATGCGTAGATGATATGCACGAGTAGAACACAAAGAGTTGTGGGCGGTGATAGTCATACTGCTTACCACCAACGTTTTATTTTGATTCGTTGGTATTGTGGGATGAAGCGGCCCGGACCAACCTTACATGTCCACGCACATGAGACCGGTTCCACCGACTGACATGCAACTAGTTTTGCATAAAGGTGGATGGCGGGTGTCTATTTCTCCTACTTTAGTTGAATAGAATTTGACTATGGATGGTCCTTGAAGAAGGTTAAAACAGCAAACTTGACGAAACACCGTTATGGTTTTATGCGTGGGTAAGAACGGTTCTTGCTAGAAGCCCGTAGCAGCAACGTATAACTTGCAACAACAAAGTAGAGGACGTCTAACTGTTTTTTGCAAGGCATGTTGTGATGTGATATGGTCAAGACATTATGAGATGATCATGTTTTGTAAGATACCTGACAACCGATAGGAGCCTTATGGTTGTCTCTTTATTGTATTAAATGCATACGCCATGTAATTGCTTTACTTTATCACTATGAGTTAGCAATAGTTATAGAATCAATAGTTAGCGAGACGACCACGACGCTATGGTGGAGATCAAGGTGTCAAGCCGGTGACGATGGAGATCATGATGTTGCTTTGGAGAAGGAGATCAAAAGCACAAGATGATGATGGACATATCATGTCACATATTTTGATTGCATGTGATGTTTATATTTTACGCATCTTATTTTGCTTACAACGGCGGTAGCATTATAAGATGATCCCTTCACTTAATTTCAAGATAAAAGTATTCTCCCTGAGTATGCACCATTGCTACAGTTTGTCGTTTCGAGACACCACGTGATGATCTGGTGCGATAGACTGTACATTCACATACAACGGGTGTAAGACTGTTTTACACATGCAGAATATTTGGCTTAAACTTGACGAGAGTATGTACAAACATGGTCTCAAAACACTGGAGATCAAAAGGTCGAACGTGGGTCATATAGTAGATATGATCAACATAGAGATGTTCACCATTGATGACTACCCCATCTCACGTGATGATTGGACATGGGCTAGTTGATTTAAATCATGTATCACTTAGATGACTTGAGGGATGTCTATTTAAGTGGGAGTTCTTTAGTAATTTGATTAATTGAACTTCATTTGTCATGAACCTAGTCTTGATAGTTTTGCATATCTATGTTGTAGATCAATAGCTCGCGATATAGCTCCCCTATTTTTGATATGTTCCTAGAGAAAACTAAGTTGAAAGATGATAGTAGCAATGATGCGGATTGGGTCCGTGATCTGAGGATTATCCTCATTGTTGCACAGAAGAATTATGTCCTTGATGCACCGCTAGGTGTCAAACCTGTTGCAGGAGCAGATGCGGACGTTATGAACATTTGGCAAGCTCGATATGATGACTACTTAATAGTTTAGTGCGCCATGCTTTACGGCTTAGAACCGGGACTTCAAAAACGTTTTGAACTCCACGGAGCATATGAGATGTTCCAAGAGTTGAAATTGGTATTTCAGACTCATGCCCGTGTCGGGAGGTATGAGACCTATGACAAGTACTTTGCCTACAAGATGGAGGAGAATAGCTCAGCCAGTGAGCATGTGCTCAGAATGTCTGGGTACTACAATCACTTGAATAAAGTGGGAGTTAATGTTCCAGATAAGATAGTGATTGACAGAGTTCTCTGGTCACTATCACCAAGCTACTAGAACTTCGTGATGAACTATAATGTGCAAGGGATGACTAAAACGATTCCCAAGCTCTTCGCGATACTGAAATCAGCGAAGGTAGAAATCAATAAAGAGCATCAAGTGTTGATGGTTAAACAAGACCACTAGTTTCAAGAAAGAGGGCAAGGGAAAGAAAGGGAACTTCAAGAAGAATGGCAAGCAAGTTGCTACTCCCGTGAAGAAGCCCAAAGCTGGACCCAAGCCTGAAACTGAGTGCTTCTACTGCGAAGGAAATGGTCACTGGAAGTGGAACTGCCCCAAATACTTGGCGGATAAGAAGGATGGAAAAGTGAACAAAGGTATATTTGATATACATGTAATTGATATGTATTTTACTAGTGTTCGTAGTAACCCCTGGTATTTAATACAAGTTCAATTGCTAAGATTAGTAACTCGAAACAGGAGTTGTAGAGACTAGTTAAAACCAAGGTGATGATGTGTGTTGGAAGTGATTCCAAGGTTGATATGATCACCATCGCACACTCCCTCTACCTTCGGGATTGGTGTTGAACCTAAATAAATGTTGTTTGGTCTTTTCGTTGAGCATGAATATGATTAGATCATGTTTATTGCAATACGGTTATTTATTTAATTCAGAGAATAATTTTTATTCTGTTTACATGAATAAAACCTTCTATGGTCATACACCCAATGTGAATGGTTTATTGAATCTCAATCGTAGTGATACACATATTCATAATATTGATGCCGAAAGATGCATAGTTGATAGTGATAGTGCAACATACTTGTGGCACTGCCGTTTAGGTCATATTGATGTAAAGCGTATGAAGAAACTCCATACGGATGGACTTTTGGAATCACTTGATTATAAATCTTTGATACTTGCGAACCACGTCTCATGGGCAAGATCACTAAAACTCCGTTCTCCGAAACAATGGAGCGAGCCAATGACTTATTGGAAATAATACATACCGATGTTTGCGGTCCGATGAGTGTTGAGGCATGGAGCGGGTACCGTTATTTTCTAACCTTCACAGATGATTTGGGTAGGTATGAGTATATCTACTTGATCAAACACAAGTCTAAAACATTTGAAAAGTTCAAAGAATTTTAGAGTGAAGTGAAGAATCATCATAACAAGAAAATAAAGTTTCTATGGTTTGATCGTGGAGGCGAATATTTGAGTTACGAGTTTGGCCTTCATTTAAAACAAAGTGGAATTGTTTCACAACTCACGCCACCTGGAACACCACAGCGTAATGGTGTGTCCAAACGTCATAACCGTACTTTATTGGATATGGTGCATTAGAGACGGCTGCATTCACGTTAAATAGGGCACCATCTAAATCCGTTGAGATGACACCGTATGAACCGTGGTTTGGCAAGAAACCTAAGCTGTCGTTTCTTAAATTTTGGGATGCGATGCTTATGTCAAAAGGCTTCAGCCTGATAAGCTCGAACCTAAATCGGAGAAGTGTGTCTTCATAGAATACCCTAAAGAAACTATTGGGTACACCTTCCACCACAGATCCGAAGGCAAGATCTCTGTTGCCAAGAATGGAACATTCCTAGAGAAGGAGTTCCTCCCGGGGGAAGTGAGTGGGAGGAAAGTAGAACTTGATGAGGTAATTGTACCTTCTCTCAATCAGGAAAGTAGCACATCGGAGAAATCTGTTCCCGTGATGACTACAAAAACTAGAGAGGAAGCTAATGATGATGATCATGAAACTTCAGATCAAGTTACTACTGGACCTCGTAGATCGGACAGAGCACGTTCCGCACCAGAGTGGTACGGTAATCCTATCCTAGAAGTCATGTTACTAGACCATGACGAACCTACGAACTATGAAGAGCTATGATGAGCCCAGATTCCGATAAATGGCTTCAGGCCATGAAATCTGAGATAGGATCCATGTATGAGAACAAAGTATGGACTTTGGTGGACTTGCCCGATGATTGGCAAGCCATTAAGAATAAATGGATCTTCAAGAAGAAGACAGACGTTGATGGTAATGTCACCATATACAAAGCTCGACTTGTCACAAAAGGTTTTCGACAAGTTCAATGGGTTGACTATGATGAGACCTTCTCACCAGTAGCGATGCTTAAGTCAGTCCGAATCATGTTAGCAATTTCCGCATTTTATAAGTATGAAATTTGGCAAATGAACGTCAAAATTACATTCCTTAATGGATTTCTTAAAGAAGAGTTGTATATGATGCAACCAGAAGGTTTTGTCGATCCTAAAGGTGCTAACAAAGTGTGCAAGCTCCAGCGATCCATCTATGGACTGGTGCAAGCATCTTAGAGTTGGAATATACACTTTGATGAGGTGATCAAAGCATATGATTTTATACAGACTTATGGTGAAGCATGTATTTACAAAAAGTGAGTGGGAGCTCTTTAGCATTTCTGATATTATATGTGGATGACATATTGTTGATTGGAAATGATATAGAATTTTTGGATAGCATAAAAGGATACTTGAATAAGAATTTTTCAATGAAAGACCTCGGTGAAGCTGCTTACATATTAGGCATCAAGATCTATAGAGATAGATCAAGACGCTTCATAAGATTTTCAATGAGTACATACCTTGACAAGATTTTGAAGGAGTTCAAAATGGATCAGTCAAAGGAGTTCTGCCTGTCTTGTAAGGTTTGAAGTTGAGTAAGACTCAAAGTACGACCATGGCAGAAGATACAGAGAGAATGACAGTCATTCCCTATGCCTCAGCCATAGGTTCTATAAAGTATGCCATACAATGTACCAGACCTATTGTGTACCTTGCCATGAGTTTGGCAAGGGGGTACAACAGTGATCCAGGTGTAGATCACTGGACAGTGGTCAAAATTATCCTTAGTTACCTAAAGAGGACTAAGGAAATGTTTCTCGATTATGGAGGTGATAAAGAGTTCGTCGTAAAGAGTTACGTCGATGGAAGCTTTAACATCAATCCGGATGACTCTGAGTCTCAATCTGGATACATATTGAAAGTGCAAGCAATTAGCTAGAGTAGCTCCATGCAGAGCATTGTAGACATAGAAATTTGCAAAATACATACGGATCTGAATGTGACAGACCTGTTAACTAAACTTCTCTCACAAGCAAAACATGATCATGCCTTAATACTCTTTGGGTGTTAATCACGTGGCGATGTGAACTAGATTATTGACTCTAGTAAACTATTTGGATGTTGGTCACATGGCGATGTGAACTATGGGTGTTAATCACATGGCGATGTGAACTAGATTATTGACTCTAGTGCAAGTGGGAGACTGAAGGAAATATGCCCTAGAGGCAATAATAAAGTTGTTATTTCATATTTCCTTATTCATGATAAAGGTTTATTATTCATGCTAGAATTGTATTGATCGAAAACTTAAATACATGTGGGAATACATAAACAAATACCGTGTCCCTAGTATGCCTCTACTAGACTAGCTCCTTTGTCAAAGATGGTTAAGGTTTCCTAACCATATACATGTGTTGTCATTTGATAACGGGATCACCTCATTAGGAGAATGATGTGATGGACAAGACCCATCCGTTAGCATAGCATAATGATCGTTCAGTTTATTGCTATTGCTTTCTTCATGTCAAAACACATTCCTCCGACCATGAGATTATGCAACTCCCGGATACCGAAGGAATACCTTGTGTGCTATCAAACGTCACAACGTAACTGGGTGATCATAAAGATGCTCTACAGGTATCTCCGAAGGTGTTTCTTGAGTTGGCATTGATCAAGATTAGGATTTGTCACTCCGAGTATCGGAGAGGTATCTCTGGGCCCGCTCGATAATACACATCATAAGCTTGCAAGCAAATGACTAAGGAGTTAGTCACAAGGTGATGTATTACAGAACGAGTAAAGAGACTCGCCGTAATGAGATTGAACTAGGTATGAAGATACCGACGATCAAATCTCGGGCAAGTAACATACCGATGGACAAAAGGAATTACATATGTTGTCATAATGGTTCGACCAAGAAAAATCTTCGTAGAATATGTAGGAGCCAATATGGGCATCCAGGTTCCTCTATTTGTTATTGACCGGAGAGGTGTCTCGGACATGTCTACATAGTTATTGACCCCATAGGGTCCGCATGCTTAACGTTCGTTGACGATATAGTGTTATATGAGTTATATATTTTGGTGACCAAATATTGTTCAGAGTCCCGAATGAGATCACGAACATGACGAAGAGTCTCGAAATGGTCGAGAGGTAAATATTGATATATAGGACGATGGTATTTGGACACCAGAAGTGTTTCGGGATGTACTGGGAAAGAATCCGATCACCGGAAGGGGTTCCAGGCACCCCCAGCAAGATATGGGCCTTATGGGCCAAAGGAGGAGACAGACCAGCCCACAAGGGGCTGGTGCGCCCCTCCCTTTTTTGTCCATCCCTAGGAAAGGAAAATGGGGAGGGCTAGTGTAATGCCCCGAATCCGATGCGCCAGGTGTCTTCCAGTCATTCGCCGTCGTTGCCATGTCATTTGCTTGCGTGTTGCACTTTGCCATGTCATCGTCTGCATTTCATCTGCATGCTTTTCAAAACTTGCATCCGTTTGGGTTCCCCCGGTTCTCTCCGTTGTCCATTCTGAGCCCACACTCGCATGCACCCGTCGCCCCTCTCAGACCTTGTTTCGTGAGTGGGAGAAAAACATTCTCGAAATGGGCCGAGAGTTGACGAGTGGTCTTGGTTCATCACCTGTAGACCGCCTGTCAAATTTCGTTCCATTTGGAGGTTGTTTGATGCTCCCAACGGTAAACCGAGTTAACCGAAACCCCCTTCTCTTTGCAGCCCAGCACCCCTCCACAACAGCGCCCGCTAGCCCGTCTAACTCCCCTCCAAGCCCTCCGCCATTGGATCACGATCGTGTAGGCGAAAACCGCACCTCATTTGGACTCTCCTAGCTCCCTCTACCTATAAATAAGTCCCCTCCCCCGAAATTCACGGATGAAACCCTAGCCATCTTCCTCCTCGCGCCACCGGACAAATCCTCCCCGCCGGACATGTCCAGCCGCCCCCGCCAACCCGCTGCTGCCACGCCGCCCGTGCCGTCCCCCGGGGCGCCCGCCAGTTCGCTGGCCGCCGAGCACCTCGCGCCGCTCGACTTTTTGCTCTGCCGCCTAGCACCGCCGCCACGGATCGCCACGCCGCCGCCGCCGCCGCGTTGCTCGTCCCGCCGCCTTCACCACACACCGCGTGCGGCGCCACCTCGCTGTCCGCCATCGCACTTATGCTTGTGGCGCCACCGCTCCCCATCGCCAAACACCGCCGCCGCCCCGCAGCTCGTCGGGCTGGCGCCGCTCGGATCCGCCTCGCCTCGGCCTGCTACGCCTGTCCCGACCCGTTTTAAGCCTCCCCTGCTCCTCCTCATCGTCGCGCCGTCGCTGGAGTTCGCTGGAACTCTCGCTGGAGTTTGCCTGGACCAGATCTACCACCACACCGATCCAAATGGCTCGTCTGCACAGCCCCGTCCCGGATCTCTCCGTCCCAGAACGTCTCCGTCCCATTTCGCGCTGGTATAATTTTGCCCGAGTCCCTGAAAACCCCATATCATGTGTGCATCTTCATCATGGTGTAACTTTGTGTATGTGGCTCCGTTTTGTGTGTATGATATGTCAAAATGTTCATCACTTGATGCTCTACGTGATGGTCTAGTTTGTATTCATGTTCCTGTTCATATTGACGCCTTAATGTTCATCACGAAACTGCTAATTGATATAAATTGCTGAAACTGCTGCTTGTTAACATCATATAGGTGTCCTGTGAGTGCTATACTTTGTCTCTGTTGAACCTATGATGATGATCTTGATACGCACATGTTCTGCCCTTCATGCTCTACACGTTGTTGTGCTTTGCATCCATGTTAGGGTGCATCTTGACATCTTGATCCCTCTTGCAAAAGTGCATGTTGTTGTTAACTGCTGAAAACTGTTGTGACTTGCCTATTTGTCATTTTTTATATCTTTTTGTGTGATTTTCTTTTGAGCACAATGTCTACATGTTTTAGGAGCATAATTATGCCATATTTATAGGGGTGCAATCCATGTATTTTGATATGCCCTGTAGTGAGTGCATCAAGCTCGTGAAGTGGGCTACTTGCTGTTAATGTTCTGTCTTTGTTGAATCTGTCTTATCATGTTGCCATGTTTTCTTGATGCTACCAATTAATCCATGCATAATCTGGAGATGCTTAGTTGACATGTTTTGATTTATATGTTATGCTCTATCATTCCATTCCTTTTGATGCCCTATATATGTCATGTAGAATATGTTTTCATTGCCATGAACATGCCTATATGTTGTTCCAGATTTCTGTTAACTTCATGATGCTATGTTGTGAGCTTGTTATTAATTAATCTATGCCTCTTCTAGAGATGCTCCAATTACATGTTTTGAATTATGATATGATTTCTTTGTCCACATGCTTGATAATTTTGGATATCATATGCCTCTATTCCATGCTTGTAAACATGCTATCATAATGTTGTTGTTTTTCCGTTGCTGAAACTGTTTCAACATTCAATCTTGTCTTGTTGATTTCTACTAATCCATGAGCCATGTGCATATGATGCTTTGATGTTATTTTCTCTTTGTTATGTGTAATTTGATGCCATGCCCTTGGTTGCTATATAAACTTGCTGTAGATTCTCTCTTTCTTGCTCTCAAGTTGCCATCATATAAACTCTGCTCATGTATATGCTCCTGTGTATAAAGTTGCATTTTGCATTGATCATCTGGGTTTACTCTTGATGCTTATGAACTTGAACCTTAGTGATATTTTAATTATGCTATCTGTACTTGAAGTGCATGTCAAGTTTGTGCCCTTATGATTCCTGTAACATGTTGTTTTGATGATTGCAAAGTGCTTACTTGCTGTTTTGGTGAGTTTGTCCTTTAAACTTGTTTGGAGTGTATGTGTTGCACCGTTGCTTCGTTTTGAGCATGCTCTATATGAAACTTGCTTAGAATTGCATGTAGTTTCATATTGTCATGTTGAATCCTTGTTTGGAGTGTGTTTACTTGATATTTGAATGTATTTTGCATCAATGACATGTTTAACTTGTTTTGCTCATATCTTCTAGGCCGTAGCTCCGAATTAAATGAACTTTATATGTAACTTGACTAGAATCTCATGTAGATCATCTTGGTGCATCTTAACTTTTTGTTTAACAACTTGAACATAATGTGTATTCAGTTCTGGACCAATTTCAAAATTTGCATATGAGGACTTTTCGGACTTGTTATATGTTGTTTCCGGCCTCATTTAAACTTGCTTTGATGTGTTGTTCTTGTATGCATCATCTCTTGCCATGAGTAGCATCATATAGCATTTGTCATGCATAGTGCTTGTTTGTGCATCATGTCATGGTTATGTGTTGTGTGTTTACCATGTTGTCTGCTTCCTTCCGGTTGTGCTCCTCTCGATAGTTCCTGTTTCGTTGCGATCGTGAGGATTCGTTCGACTACGCTTGGTTCGTCTTCGCCCGTTCGTCTTCTTCATGGACTCGTTCTTCTTCCTAGCGGGATTTTTAGGCAAGATTACTGCTACCCTGGATCTCACTACTATCATTGCTATGCTAGTTGCTTCGTTCTATGGCTATGTTGTGCTACCTATCACTTGGTTATCAACGACCCAAATTGCCATGTCAGCCTCTAACCTTTTCACCTTCCTAGCAAACCGTTGTTTGGCTAAGTTACCGCTTTTGCTCAGCCCCTCTTATAGTGTTGTTAGTTGCAGGTGAAGTTGAAGATTGCTCCATGTTGGAACATGTTTTTGTTGGGATATCACAATATCTCTTATTTAATTAATGCATCTATATACTTGGTAAAGAATGGAAGGCTCGGCCTTATGCCTGGTGTTTTGTTCCACTCTTGCCGCCTTAGTTTCCATCATACCGGTGTTATATTCCTTGATTTTGCGTTCCTTACGCGGCTGGGTTTATGGGAACCCCTTGACAGTTCGCTTTGAATAAAACTCTTCCAGCAAGGCCCAACATTGGTTTTACCATTTGCCTAATAACAACTAAAACTTAAATAGGGGATTTTCGCCGGCCCCCTAGTTTTTTTTTTAATCAACCCCCCGGGCCAGTGCTCCTCTGAGTGTTGGTCCAAAACGGGCAGACTGCGGGGCCACTATGGGGCAACTCGAGGTTTGGTTTTACTCGTAGGCTGACCTATCCGTTGTGCCCTAAGAACGAGATACATGCGGCTCCTATCGGGATTTGTTGGCACACTGGGAGGTCTTGCTGGTTTTGTTTTACCATTGCCGAAATGTCTTGTAACCGGGATTCCGAGACTGATCGGATCTTCCCGAGAGAAGGAATATCCTTCGTTGATCGTGAGAACTTGTAATGGGCCAAGTTGGGACACCCCTGAAGGGTATAAACTTTCGAGATTCGTGCCCGCGGTTATGTGGCAGATGGGAATTTGTTAATATCCGGTTGTAGAGAACTTGAGACTTGACTTAATTAAAACGCATCAACCGCGTGTGTAGCCGTGATGGTCTCTTTTCGGCGGAGTCCGGGAAGTGAACACGGTTTGGGTTATGTTTGGACGTAAGTAGCTTCAGGATCACTTCTTGATCATTACTAGTTCGCAACCGTTTGCGTAGCTTGTCATCTTATTCTTGTATTAGTAAGTTAGCCACCATATCATGCTTAGACGCTGCTGTAACCCCACCACTTATCCATTCCATACCCATTAGGCATTGCTAGTCTTGATACCCATGGTAATGGGATTGCTGAGTCCTCGTGGCTCACAGTTTACTAGAACAACAGTTGCAGGTACAGGTAAAGTGATAATCATGACGTGAGAGCGATGTATGCCTGTCTTGGAGTTCTTCTTCTGCTTCTTCGTTGAGGGTTAGGTTCCTGGTCGGCAGCCTAGGCTAGCAGGGTGGTTGTCGTTTGAGTTTCTGTTTGTGTTTCATCCATAGTCGGATGTTGCTCTTATGTATGATGTTATTGTATTCATGTGACATTGTATGCTTTTTGTATGTATCCCCAACTATTATGTAATGGTACGATGTAATGATATCCACCTTGCAAAAGTGTCTCCAATATGCGCTTCTATCCTTGATGGGACCTTCGAGTTCCTTTATGATAGGGTCGCATATTGGGCGTGATAGCTAGCCCCTCCTGCCTTTCCCTCTCATGGGAGAAAGGAAAGGGGGCGCCACCCTCCCCTGCCTTTCCCCGCACTCCAAATAAGGAAAGGGGGCGCGGCTTGGGAGGGACCCCAAGAAGAATTCCTCCTACTTAGGCACCTCCTTTGGCTGCTCCTCCCTCCCTCCCACCTATATATATGTGGAAGGGGGCTCCTAGCACACAATAGACAATTGCCTAGCCGTGTGGGGCACCCCCTCCAACGTGTACACCCCCGATCATATTTTCGTAGTGCTTAGGCGAAGCCCTGCGAAGATCATTTCACCATCACCGTCACCATGCCGTCGTGCTACCGGAACTCATCCATTACCTCGCCGTCTTGCTGGATCAAGAAGGCGGAGGACGTCATCGAGCTTAACGTGTGCTGAACGCGGAGGTGTCATACGTTCGGTACTCGATCGGTTGGATCGCGAAGAAAGTTCGACTACATCAACCGCGTTGTGAAACGCTTCCCCTTTCCCAACAGACGCGACTTCCCCTTTCGCTGCTCCGTTGCTAGAAAGGCCAATCCCTGTCTGAAAGAGAGGGTTTCGCCGTGATAGCCTCCATCCCGCTCCTAGGCGGGCTTTCCAGGGCTCCGACCACGCAGGTGGGGATACCGGCGGCTGCCCACCCACCACGCTCGCGAGGTGTTCGGCGATTTTCCTGTTCGGCAATGGACTCCAACGACAAGGAGGCGTTCGCTGCTCTGATGGAGGATGAATCCGAGGCCGACACCGACGACAAAGAGCACCTCATGATCCTCGCCACTCTGGCCGACCTGTTCGTGGACAATGCAAAGCCGCAGCGAGGTGGCTCGGTGCTAAGACGCCATAAGAGTAAGCAGAGGCATCAAATGGAGGGCTATTGCATGCTCTACGCCGACTACTTCCCCGACACTCCACTGCACGGCAAGAAAGTATTTTGGCGCCGACACTGCTCGGATCCTAGCACAGAATGCAGCAAGAGGATTTCCTGGGATGCTTGCAAGCATTGACTGCATGCATTGGGCATGGAAAAACTGTCCATTTGCTTGGCAGGGGAAGTACAAAGGCGCCAAAGGAGCCTGTAGTGCGGTACTTGGGGCAGTGGCTACACAGGACCTCTGGATTTGGCACTCCTTATTTGGTATGCCAGGAATGAAGGAAATATGCCCTAGAGGCGATAATAAAGTTGTTATTTATATTTCCTTATATCATGATAAATGTTTATTATTCATGCTAGAATTTTATTAACCGAAAACTAAGTACGTGTGTGAATACATAGACAAAACATAGTGTCCCTAGTATGCCTCTACTTGACTAGCTCGTTAATCAAAGATGGTTATGTTTCCTAACCATAGGCATGTGTTGTAATTTGATGTACGGGATCACATCATTAGGAGAATGATGTGATGGACAAGACCCATCCGTTAGCTTAGCATTATGATCATTACAGTTTCATTGCTACTGCTTTCTTCATGACTTATACATGTTCCTCAGAGTATGAGATTATGCAACTCCCGAATACCGGAGGAACACCTTGTGTGCTATCAAACATCACAACGTAACTGGGTGATTATAAAGATGCTCTGTCTACAAAGGTATTTGTTGGGTTGTCATAGATCGAGATTAGGTTTTGTCACTCCATGTTTCGGAGAGGTATCTCTGGGCCCTCTCGGTAATGCTCATCACTATAAGCCTTGCAAGCAGTGTGACTAATGATTTAGTTGTGGGATAAAGCATTACGGAACGAGTAAAGAGACTTGCTGGTAACAAGATTGAACTAGGTATGATGATACCGACGATCGAATCTCGGGCAAGTAACATACCGATGACAAAGGGAACAATGTATGTTGTTATGCAATTTGACCGATAAAGATCTTCGTAGAATATGTAGCAGCTACTGGTTATTGATCGGAGATGTTCCTCGATCATGTCTACATAGTTCTCAAACCCGTAGGGTCCGCATGCTTAACGTTTGATGACGATTTGTATTATGAGTTATGTGTTTTTAATGACCGAAGTTTGCTTGGAGTCCCGAATGAGATCACGGACGTGACGATGAGTCTCGAAATGGTCGAGACATAAAGATTGATATATTGGAAGACTATGTTTGGACACCAGAAAGGTTTCGGAAGAGTTCGGGCATTTTTTGGGGATCCGAGGGGTTACCGGAACCCCCCAGGGAAGTTATGGGCCTAGATGGGCCATAAGGGAGTAGGAGAGGAAAGTCCACAAGGTGGAGCGCCCCCTCCCCTTAGCACTCTGAATTGGACTAGGGAGAGGGGGCGCGGCCCCCTCTTTCCTTCCCCTCTCCCTCTCCTTCCCTCCTTCCCCCTCTTGGATTAGAAAAAAGGGGGGCAAATCCTACTAGGTTTGGAGTCCTAGTAGGACTCCCCCCCTTGGCACGCCTCCCCCTTGGCCGGCCTCCCCTCCTCCCTCCTTTATATACAGGAGCAGGGGGCACTCCATAGCATAACAATTATTCTCTTAGCCGTGTGCGGTGCCCCCCTCCACAGTTTGACACCTCGGTCATATCGTCGTAGTGCTTAGGCGAAGCCCTGCGCCGGTAACATCATCAACACTGTCGCCATGCCGTCGTGCTGATGAAACTCTCCCTTGTCCTCAACTGGATCAAGATATCGAGGGACGTCATCGTGTTGAACGTGTGCTGAACACGGAGGTGTCATACATTTGGTGCTTGGATCGGTTGGATCGTGAAGCCGTTCGACTGCATCAACCACGTTACTAAACGCTTCCGCTTTCGGTCTACGAGGGTACGTGGACACACTCTCCCGTCTCGTTGCTATGCATCTCCTAGATAGATCTTGCATGATCGTAGGAAAAAAATTGAATTACTACGTTCCCTTACAGTGGCATCTGAGCCAGGTCTATGTGTAGAGTGTTTTATGCACGAGTAGAACACAAAGATTTGTGGGTGATAATAGTCATACTGCTTACCACCAACGTCTTACTTTGATTCGGCGGTATTGTTGGATGAAGCAGCCCGGGCCGACATTACATGACCACGCTCATCAGACTGGTTCTACCGACGTGCTTTTGCACATAGGTGGAGGGCGGGTGTCTGTTTCTCCAACTTTAGTTGAATCGAGTTTGACTACGGCCGATCCTTGTTGAAGGTTAAAACAGCACACTTGATGAAAAATCGTTGTGGTTTTGATGTGTAGGTAAGAACGGTTCTTGCTAGAAGCCCATAGCAACCACGTAAAACTTGCAACAACAAAGTAGAGGACGTCTAACTTGTTTTTGCATGGCTTGTTGTGATGTGATATGGTCAAGACATGACGTGATATAAATTGTTGTATGAGATGATCATGTTTTGTAACAGAGCTATGGGCAACTGGCAGGAGCCATATGGTTGTCGCTTTATTGTATGAAATGCAATCGCCATGTAATTTCTTTACTTTATCACTAAGCGGTACCGATAGTCATAGTAGCAATAGTTGGCGAGATGACAACGATGCTACGATGGCGATCAAAGTGTCAAGCCGGTGAAATGATTGCATGTGATGTTTATATTTTATGCATCTTATTTTGCTTAGTACGGCGGTAGCATTATAAGATGATCCCTTACTAAATTTCAAGGTATAAGTGTTCTCCCTGAGTATGCACCGTTGCTACAGTTCATCGTGCTGAGACACCATATGATAATCGGGTGTGATAAGCTCTACGTTCACATACAACGGGTGCAAGCCAGTTTTGCACGTGCAGAATACTTGGGTTAAACTTGACAAGCCTAGCATATGCAGATATGGCCTCGGAACACTGAGAACGAAAGGTCGAACGTGAATCATATAGTAGATATGATCAACATAGTGATTCACCATTGAAAACTACTCCATCTCACGTGATGATCGGACATGGTTTAGTTGATTTGGATCACGTGATCATTTAGATGACTAGAGGGGTGTCTATCTAAGTGGTAGTTCTTAAGTAATATGATTAAATTGAACTTCACTTTATCATGAACTTAGTCCTGATAGTTTTTGCATGTCTATGTTGTTGTAGATCAATGGCACGTGCTACCGTTCCCTTGAATTTTAATGTGTTCCTAGAGAAAGCTAAGTTGAAAGATGATGGTAGCAATTGCATGGACTGGGTCCGTAACTTGAGGATTATCCTCATTGCTGCACAGAATAATTACATCCTGGAAGCACCGCTAGGTGCAAGGCCTACTACAGATGCAATTGTGGACGTTGTGAACGTCTGGTAGAGCAAAGCTGATGTCTACTCGATAGTTTAGTGTGTCATGCTTTACGACTTAGAATCGGGACTTCAAAGACGTTTTGAACGTCATGGAGCATATGAGATGTTCCAAGAGTTGAAGTTAATATTTCAAGCAAATGTCGAAGTTGAGAGATATGAAGTCTCTAAAAAGTTCTATAGTTGCAAAATGGATGAGAATGGTTCTGTCAGTGAACACATACTCAGAATGCCTGGTTACCATAACCACTTGACTCAGTTGGGAGTTAATCTTCCTGATGATAGTGTCATTGACAGAGTTCTTCAATCACTTCCACCAAGCTATAAAGGCTTCGTGATGAACTATAATATGCAAGGGATGACAAAAGCGATTCCCGAGCTCTTTGCAATGCTAAAGGTTGCCGAGGTAGAAATCAAGAAGGAGCATCAAGTGTCGATGGTCAACAAGACCACTAGTTTCAAGAAAAAGGGCAAAAGGAAGAAGGGGGACTTCAAGAAGAATAGCAAGCAAGTTGCTACTCCCGGGAAGAAGCCCAAGTCTGGACCTAAGCCTGAAACTGAGTGCTTCTACTGCAAAGGACCGGTCATCGAAGCGTAATTGCCCCAAGTATTTGGCGGATAAGGATGGCAAAGTGAAAGGTATATTTGATATACATGTTATTGATGTGTACCTTAGTAATGCTCGTAGTAGCGCCTGGGTATTTGATATTGGTTCTGTTGCTCATATTTGCAACTCGAAACACGGGCTACGGATTAGGCGAAGTATCAAGTGGAAACGCTGATTCAGTGAGAATCTCGAAACTCACCTCGTGGGTCATCAGATCAATAAAGAGCGGCATAGATCTTAGGTTGTATCCCACCAGCCACTTAAAGACTAATTAGCAAATAACCCCTTCATTTACGCACCAGGTCCTTGACGTTTTGACTATGATCGATTCGTCTTCAATCTCGTCAGCGAGATGGAGACTTGCCCTACGCCGGCCACGACGGGCCCTTCGTTGACCGTGAACTATCTCCCTCCGCCGGCCACGAAGAGCCCCACGCCATCCATGAGGGGCCCTCCGCTGGCCGTGAATTATCTCCCTTCGCCGACCATGTTCCATGTCAACGCTTCGGTGCGGCCTCTCCAGGACCTCGCTCCTCCTCCGTACTGTGCCATGCCTCAACCTCGTCTTAGCCCTGCACAGGTAAGCAACATAGCACAACATCTACTCCTCCGGTTACTGATTGTACTAATATGGCGTCAGTCTTACAGTTGTACTTTTGAAATACTTGGTTCGGTCCTTCTTGTTTGCATGTTTGTCAGGTAGCATGTACATCAGTTGCCGGCACTAGAATATGTAAACTGGACTTGTAAATCCTACTTGAGAGCAGTAGAGTAAATTCCCAAAAGGGGAGATGCAAAAGAATTAAGGGGCACCAAGATAAGTGTGGAGAAGTGAAGCAAAAAGGGGATGGAGAAGGGAAGAGAAATAAGAATGGAGAGGGGGAAATGTGGTAGGACCGAAAAAGCCTCGCACCTGCAGGACATGTAACCAGGTTGGCTTCCATGACAGTCGTAGTTGCCCCAAAAAGAATCAACAATAATAAAGGTAGTTATCATACACACAAAATAGCTATATTATTTCATAATTTGTATGTTCATTCTGATTGTTTTTTTATGTTTATCTACAGGTTCCTTTATTTCTATTCGACGCAGCCGCACATTTTTATTTTGGGCAGTACAAGATTGAAGTTGAAGCCTCAGTATTTTGTTCTCTGAATTTTGTACTTTGAGAATCATCTAGTTATGTAGCCTCAACCTTGTAGTTAATTAAGTTAATGTTGTACCTATCATATCGATTCTGACTGTACTTAGCGTATCGATTCTGGATGTTACTATTGGTGATGAAACTTCAAATATTTAGTACTGATTGTACTACTATTATGTTGCCTCCAGTTAATCGCTTTTGATACTCGACTGGGTTTGTTGTCTGCTGCATGATAGTAAGTAGTTGTAGTCAGGTGGCATGATATGTTGCCATCTCATTTGTTTTTGTCCTTTTGTTTTAATTCTGCCAATTGCATGAAATTTCACGCTTCTTGTCAAAAGTATTGGCAAGATGAACTTCTGTTCATAAGAGTTTTGTCCAAAATTATTGGCAAAATGAACTGATTCACTCCATGAGCTAAGTAAACAATACCCAAAGTTCATATGGATCGTCAGTGATAACATTTGGCAGAAACATACATGGACAGATTACATAGACGGACTATATCAGTTCACACTCAATCAGATTACATCACAAAATTCTGTACATCAATGTAGCATTCGGACAAATTTTGCATATCAGTTCACATTCAATCAGATTAGCCGCCGTGATTGAATGTGAACTGATATGCAAAATTTGTAGCCGCCGTGCTGACAGAAAAATCACGGCAAGGGTTAGCCTCTACGCAGACGACGCGATACTTTTCGCAAACCCAACTAGAAAGGAGTTTGACAACCTCATGGGCCTATTGGATCTCTTCGGCGATGCCACGGGCCTAAGAATCAACCCGGAAAAAACTTCTGTCACCCCAATCCGATGCGAAGACCTAGATCTACAGCTTGTGCTGCAAAATTTCACGGGCAAGATTGTAGGTTTTCCACTGACGTATCTAGGTCTCCCGATCACCGTCTCCAGGCTGTGCATCGTGCACCTTCAGTTCATCCTAGATAGGATCCGTGCACGCCTTGCGGGATGGAAAGGCCGTCTATTATCCATCGCCGGCCGGAGGGTTTTGGTCAGGAGTGTACTGACGGCATTGCCAACATACGCGTTGTCCGTGTTCTCAGGGCGCCAGTCAAATTTCTCAAGGACATCGACAAGGCACGTAGGCGCTTCCTTTGGGCGGGGGATGAGGAGCTGACTGGCGGAAAATGCAAAGTTAGCTGGCCACAAGTGTGCTCGCCGGTGCAGCATGGAGGCTTGGGCATCCTGAACATGACCAAATTTAGCCGAGCTCTCCGGCTAAGATGGTTATGGCTATCCTGGCAACAGCCCTGTCGGCCATGGGTTGGCACACCGGTGCCATGCGATGAGAAGGATCACAAGCTCTTCAACCAGGCAACAAGAGTCACCATCGGAGACGGAGCCACGGCATCTTTCTGGCAAAACTCTTGGCTGGATGTTGGACCTCTCAAACAAGCGTTCCTAGCTCTGTATGCTCACTCCCGGTGAAAGAACCGATCAGTGGCTGCTGCCATGGCAGATCACACCTGGGTAAAGGATCTCAGGCATGGCGACCGCGCAGAAATAGCCGCGGATTTTCTCTCCCTCTGGTGACTGCTGGCGGCCCAAAATGTGACCCTAACTGCTGGCTCCAAAGACTCGATCACATGGACTCAAAGCAGCTCAGGACAATACACGGGGAGTTCAGCATACAGCATACAATTTCAAACACCTGCAAGAAATGAGCTCTACTCTGCCATCTGGAAGCCATGGGCACCCGGGAATATGAAGATCTTCTCCTGGCTACTGCACCTTGATAGATTGTGGTGCAATGATAGGCTGCAGCGCTGGGGCTGGGCAAATGGATATTTCTGCCCCCTGTGCATCAGGCACCTCGAAACATCGATTCACCTATTCTGGGAGTGCAACTTGGCAAGGGAAACTTGGAGGAAGATGGCCACCAGGAAAGGTTGTGGCCCTCTGAACCCTGGCCTATGGAACAACATGGGAAACTCAACAAAGGGTGCAACGATGCCTGCAGATGTTTGCAAATGAGAAGACTCGAAAAGCCGCGGCATCCATCATCATGCTCACCTGCTGGGAAATATGGAAGGAGAGAAATGATTGCGTTTTCAAGGGGAAAATTGCATCAGCTGAAGATATTCTTAGTCGAGTAGCGCAATCGCTAGAGCTCTGGAGCATTGCGGGGCCAAAAAGTTTAGAGTGCCTTTTCGGGCCCCCGACTGGGAGATTTTAGCCTTTTTCTGTTTTTTGCCTTAGGGCAGGGTGTTGGCAAAACTTCTGTAACTCGTTTCAATCTTTATCCTCTGCTAAATCAATGAAATGCCAGCAGGTGTTGGATCTTTCAAAAAAAAGATTAGCCGCCGTGCTGTACGCAGCTAAGCTGCACGCTGCTGTGACTCCTGCTCGCCCAACATAGACCCTTGGACTGAATTATGTGTAAACTTTCATCCGACTTACACTTGCTTGTATTCAGAAAATTCTGTCTTGTACAAATTCTCAGATTACATCATTGGAGCACCGCTCAGTCTAAATAAAGAGAATCAACAATGCTTTCACATTGAGTACGCACGAAAAATCTGTTGTAAGGAGGCACTGTAGAATCAAGCTTCAAACGAGAAACAGCACATCTCGTCGCCTGCCCCGTTGGCAGCATGCCTTGCGGGAGCCTTCCTCGCACAGGAGAGCACCGGCGAGGTGGACCCGTACATCAGCGCCGTTAGTGGCCTCGTCGGCTATCATCGGATACCTCCGTAGCATCCGCCCGGCGGCGCCGCCATGGGGGACGGCTGCGCAGTAGGTCGTCACAGTGAGAAATGCATCCGTCGTTTGTCGTCGCGGTGGGGAACGGCTTGGCTCTGCTATAGGTCGTCGCGGTAGGGGAGGCCCCATCGTCGGCCGTCGCAGTGGTGGAAGGCAGCAGCGCCATGGTCCTCGCGGTGGGGTGTGGGGAAGCGACAATGGATATGGTGACATCTAAGACTTCGTGTGTAGGACAAGGGGGTTATATGAAAGATAGCAATAAGTGGCTGGTTAGCAAACCCACCTCTCATCGGTGTCATCAGTTAGAGATCCAACGGCTCGGGTCACAAGTTTCCAGATTTTCATTGAATCAGCATTTTCACTTATACTTCGCCTACGGATTAAACGAAGATTGGCTAAGGACGAGGTGACGATGCGCGTTGGAAATGGTTCCAAGGTCGATGTGATCGCCGTCGACACGCTACCTCTACATCTACCTTCGGGGTTATTTTTAGACCTGAATAATTGTTATTTGGTGTCAGCGTTGAGCATGAACATTATATTTGGATCTTGTTTGACGCGAGACGGTTATTCATTTAAATTAGAGAATAATGGTTGTTCTATTTATATGAGTAATATCTTTTACGGTCATGCACCCTTGTTGAGTGGTCTATTTTTGTTGAATCTCGATCGTGGAGATACACATGTTCATAATATTGAAGCCAAAAGATGCAAAGTTGATAATGATATTGCAACTTATTTGTGGCACAGCCGTTTAGGTCATATTGGTGTAAAGCGCATGAAGAAACTCCATGCTGATGGGCTTTTGGAATCACTTGATTATGAATCACTTGGTGCTTGCGAACCATGCCTCATGGGCAAGATGAATAAAACTCCGTTCTCCGGAACAATGGAACGAGCTACCAACTTATTGGAAATAATACATACTGATGTATGCGGTCCAATAAGTGTTGAGGCTCGTGGTGGGTATCGTTATTTTCTTAGCTTCACAGATGATTTGAGCAGATATGGGTATATCTACTTAATGAAGCGTAAGTCTGAAACGTTTGAAAAGTTCAAAGAATTTCAGAGTGAAGTGGAAAATCATCGTAACAAGAAAATAAAGTTTCTACGATCTGATCATGGAGGCGTGAGTTACGAGTTTGGTCTTCATTTGAAACAATGTGGAATAGTTTCGCAACTCACGCCACCTGGAACACCACAGCGTAATGGTGTGTCCGAACGTTGTAACAGTACTTTATTGGATATGGTGTGATCTAAGATGTCTCTTACTGATTTACCGCTATCGTTTTGGGGTTATGCTTTAGAGACGGCTGCATTCACTTTAAATAGGGCACCATCAAAATCCGTTGAGACGACGTCTTATGAACTGCGGTTTGGTAAGAAACCAAGGTTGTCGTGTTGGGGTTGCGATGCTTATGTGAAAAAGCTTCAACCTGATAAGCTCGAACCAAATCGGAGAAATGCATCTTCATAGGATACCCAAAGGAAATTGTTGGGTACACCTTCTATCACAGATCTGAAGGCAAGATATTTGTTGCTAAGAATGGATCCTTTCTAGAGAAGGAGTTTCTCTTGAAAGAAGTGAGTGGGAGGAAAGTAGAACTTGATGAGGTAATTGTACCTTCTCCCGAATTGGAAAGTAGTTCATCACAGAAATCAGTTCCAGCGATTCCTACACCAATTAGTGAGAAAGCTAATGATGATGATCATGAAACTTCAGAAGTTACTACCGAACGTCCTAGGTCTTCCAGAGTACGGTCCGCACCAGAATGGTACGGTAATCTTGTTTTGGAAGTCATGTTAATAGACCATGATGAACCTACGAACTATGAGGAAGCGATGATGAGCCCAGATTCCACGAAATGGCTTGAGGCCATGAAATCTGAGATGGGATCCATGTATGAGAACAAAGTGTGGACTTTGGTGGATTTGCCCGATGATCGGCAAGCCATAGAAAATAAATGCATCTTCAAGAAGAAGACTGACGTTGACGGTAATGTTACTGTCTACAAAGCTCGACTTGTTGCGAAAGGTTTTCAACAAGTTCAAGGAGTTGACTACGATGAGACTTCCTCAGCTGTAGCGATGCTTAAGTCAGTCCGAATCATGTTAGCGATTGCCGCATTTTATGATTATGAAATTTGGCAGATGGATGTCAAAACTGCATTCCTTAATGGATTTGTGGAAGCAAAGTTGTATATGATGCAACTAGAAGGTTTTGTCGATCCAAAGGGTGCTAACAAAGTGTGCAAGCTCCAGCGATCCATTTATGGACTGGTGCAGGCCTCTCAGAGTTGGAATAAACGTGATAGTGTGATCAAAGCATATGGTTTTATACAGACTTTTGGAGAAACCTGTATTTACAAGAAAGTGAGTGGGAGCCCCTCCCCTTAGCAGTCCGAATTGTACTAGGAGAGGGGCGCGGCCCCCTCTTTCCTTCCCCTCTCCCTCTCCTTCCCTCCTTCCCCCTTTTGGATTAGGAAAAAGGGGGTGAATCCTACTAGGTTTGGAATCCTAGTAGGACCCCCCCCCTTGGCGCGCCTCCCCCTTTGTCGGCCTCCTCCTCCTCCCTTATATACGGGGGCAGAGGGCACCCCAAAGCATAACAGTTATTCTCTTGGCCGTGTGCGGTGCCCCCCTCCACAGTTTAACACCTCGGTCGTATCGTCGTAGTGTTTAGGCGAAGCCCTGCGCCGGTAACATCATCAACACCGTCGCCACGCCATCGTGCTGATGGAACTCTCCCTCGTCCTCAACTGGATCAAGAGATCGAGGGACGTCATCATGCTAAACATGCGCTGAACACGGAGGTGCCGTACTTTCGGTGCTTGGATCGGTTGGATCGTGAAGACGTTCGACTATATCAACCGCGTTACTAAACGCTTCCGCTTTCGGTCTATGAGGGTACGTGGACACACTCTCCCGTCTCGTTGCTATGCATCTTCTAGATAGATATTGCGTGACCGCAGGAAATTTTTTGAATTACTACATTCCCCTACAAGGAACTCAGAATGACATCAACGTACTGCAGTGCTCGAATGTCTTTGCCAAGCTTGTCGAAGGTCATATGCCCCTCCGGTGAACTTCGAGGTCAATGGGCGCCACTACAACAAGGGATACTACCTAGCAGATGGTATCTATCCAAGATGGTCCACATTTGTGAAGACTATCTCAAACCCTATGCCAGGAAGCAAGAACTCCTACTTGGCTAAGTGTCAGGAGGCTTGCAGGAAGGATGTCGAGCGGGCATTTGGTGTGCTCCATTCTCGATTTGTTGTTGTCCGGTATCCTGCTCTGACCTGGTCAAAATCTCAGATGTGGGAGGTGATGAATTCTTTTGTCATCTTGCATAACATGATCATTGAGAGCGCGCGGGAAGAGCCAATGTTTGACACTAAACCATATTTCAAGCAGGGTCCTCTTGCAAGTGTTGATCACCAGGTACCGGCAGCATGTGCTGCCTTCCTCAATATGCATCAGGAGATCCAAAACCCACAGGTGTATCAAGAACTGCAGCACGATCTAATGGAGCGCCTATGAAGGCTCAAGGGTAACGCCTAGTTCAATGTGTTTTAATTTGTGTTCGAATTATGAGTTTGCTTCGTTGAACTATTTGATTTGTATTGATTTCTGTGATGAACTATGTGATAATTGAGCTTTTGTTGAATTTGTGCCAAAGTGTGCCGAATTTTGGATCTAATTTACGTCGAATTTGGGCCGAACTCCGAGCCCCGCCCGCCAAAAATATCGCCCCAAGAGGCGCTATTTCAAGCCCTTGGGGACCGAACAGCTAGAGATGCTAGAGTTTTGGTTCCTCCGCTCCCACCGGCCGAATTAGAATGCCTCCCTCGGCATTAGTGCCCTCTGACTCTGAGGTGTCGCAAGATAGCTGTGGGAGAGCTTCGATTTGGACTTTGGATGGAGTTGTGAGGCGGCGTGATGTTTGCCACCGGCAGGCTCCTCCTTCACTGATGGAGCTCTCGACGGTCAAGGACCTTGCCGTCGCAGCCAAAGCGTGTTCATCGGTCTCAGAACTAGACCGCCACGTGGCTCAAGCAGCTTCAAAAACCTCAAAAATAGCACTTTGCGTCAAAAACAGATTAGGGGCAATAATCAGCAAGGCAAGCAAAAGCACACAAAAATACACTCTTTGTCAGGGCAATTCAGCAAGAAACCCCACAAAAAAAGATATAATGAAATTTCCACCCTTTGTAGGACTTGTACATCTTTTCCAATGTTGGATTCAAATTTCTGAAGTTCTGGATCTCACTAGGAAAATTTATCCTGTACCCTTTTAAAGCGTAAAATTCCAACCGGACACACCACTATAAGCTACCTAAAACCTCAACGAGGGGGAAGAAAAGGGAAATGGTTAACATATCGTCAGGTAATACAAAAGATTTGGCAAAGTGCGAAAAGAATCTGTATCTATGTACCTCTTTATTTCCTCCTAGACACAACTCTATCTTAAATTACAGAGTATATATCATTGCCCCATTATCTGTACATTTGTCATCTGATTGATCACTAGTCCACACCCCCCAAGGATGAAGCTGTTTGATGCCTCGCCGTACAGTTAGTTCTTCGCAACTGCCGCTTCAGTGCATTTTTCAGCCTCTTCTACAACCAGAATCTCGTCCTTGCTAACTTGTGTCCTCATGTATAATCTAGGGCAGTAATTTCACAAAACAACAGGCATAACCGGCAGGTCAGCACTAGTCCACGATGAAAACTTACACGCTATGCTACAGGAAGAACAATATCAACTACAGTATAAAAGTGCAAGTCACAGAATGGGATGTTTGTGCCTAAAAAAATACTGGAAATAGTTGTCGAATAGCTGAAACTGCAGCTCGTGTGACTTTTCAATCTTCATCCTACAGAAACACTGCTAGCTCATGATTGCAGACAGGACGTTGTTACTTCTTATGATCTACTAATACAAAGTCATAAATGCATAACTTGACTGCAGTTAAGTAATGCAAACTGTGCTCTTGCGTGTGTCTAATAACATGATAGTAGAATAAACTAAATAATAATCATATGGCAGTCATGAATGAAACTTACCTTTTTTTAACAAAAGATCAGCTCAACAAATGAATCAACACAGTTCCCAAACTGGGTGACGAACTAACTGCATGAACCATTGTTAGCTGATATCACTTTCAGGCCTTGATCGCAACTGTTGAGGCAGCTTCTTTAACAACTCAGCTTCTCTTGCTATTTGAATATCAGATGGCCAGAAGGTCTCATATATTACTTTGCAAAGAAACCGAGGAAGCAACCCCAAGACTATTATAAGGCAAACACTAAGCCAGTAAGTTCTTGAAGCAGCCATATTGTATAGTGTCCTGCCAAATATAAGATTCTTAGGCTTGTCACCTTTGGACAATAAATAAGAGGGATCAAGAGAGCAAATCAGTGAAAACTTACCCGTAATTAGGGAATATAGGTATAGAATCTATTAACACCATGCACAAAAACGTTGCAGCTATAGAGCCCCATATGGCGAGATGGGTTATAAGCACCCAACGTTGAATGTCCATGGCCAGATGAATATTGACCAGTATAACCACCGCAATTGTCCATAAACTTCCCATACTCCATATGTCCATTGTACTGATATTGTATGTGAAGAAAGGTACATAGAAAAGGACAAGGCTTTGCCACAAGGTATCTAGCATTGTGATCCAGAAGAGTGTCATATTGTAGCCCTCATTTCGAAGCCCTGCCTCATATAGTCTCGGATAATAAAGGAGAGTATTGTGACTCAAGTCCTTGTCTAGAATACCAACCACGACTGTGGGAACTGATGTGTAGATAAGGGAATAGAAAACACTACTCCAATCTGTTAGCGCAAGAGTTGCGGAATATGCAGTGTGCAAGATATACCTACATCAAATCATTAAAAAATTAGATCAACCTGCATTACAAGATGCCAAAAAGGCCAAAAGGGGCGGGAGGATGATGCTTCTGTATATTCTTACATTTGAATAGTCACTAGATGACACAGGTATACTTAGCTTACAGCATAGGAAAAAAGCATAGAGGGAATATGTACCAGAAGAGCATTAGCACAAAGACAGCATTCCGATAGAAGTTGTAGAGAATCATGTATGCCATACGCTGATAATTCCAGTGCCCATGTACAAGAAGCAATCTCTTCAAAAAGCGGAACTGCCCCATAGCAAAATCTGAAGCCATCACTGCTTGACGACCTTCTTGACCACATATACCAACACCAACATCAGCCATCTGTATCATTGAAACATCATTTGCCCCTGCAAATAGAAAACAAGATTTAAAAAAAAGACTGTCAATATGAACGTGAGCAGAGACCAAATAGTGTAGGAAACAGTTAGCTGCATCTCCAAGGTGACAAAAAAATTTGCCAAGTTTGATGTACAGCAAAAACAGAAATTGGCATCATCCTAGAGTGTCGTATTATTTTATCTCAATTGCAACTGACAGAAATGATTTGTGGCTCTGTACTAATTGCCGGGTTAAGCGACTGGGTGCTTGTTATTGTATAAACCCGTATAAACTCTTACCAGTGTATAGCTGAATTGCACTCTTACAGATATGCAATGCACGAGATGGTGGCCAGGATACAACAACCAAAAAAAAAAACATTCAAACACCTAAGATACAAAACGTAGGTGCAACCATGTGTTACCGGTATTCGCACTATCATTCGGCTGGTGATGTAATAAAATGAAATACTTTTAGCACCAACACTCATGATGTGGTTCAACTATAGGAGGAAAACTAAAAAGAAACAAATCACCAAAAAGTTGGCATTCTAGTTCAAGCAAGTTATTATCACTAGTAATTTGCACTACATATTTTACCATTGGACAAGCCAATTAATACATAAGGAAGACTACAATATACGATATGCTCACAACAACATAGCAACATGAATCAGATACAGAATCTCACCATCACCGATTGCCAAGGTCATGTCACTCGTCCTGCTTTTAATCAGATCGACAATTCCAGCCTTTTGCAGAGGAGCAACACGGCAGCAGATGACAACTTTACAGGAGGTTGCCAAGTCAAATAACTGTCAAATAGAAAGTTGGCAAATATGAAATTATTGCTTTAAGTATGACCGGTATTTTGTACGTCAACTTGTATTAGTTACATGTGCAGCCATGGTGTGTGCACTAAAATAGCAACTAATATTGCTGAACTAAAGCTATTGACTATATATTTGACCAATTGAAACAGAACACAAAGATATGCATTATTATTATTAACAGATAAATAGGATATGATCACAAACCTCTGATTCAAGATCTTTCTCTAGAATATACACGAGGGAGTTCCCATCAATTATCAGTGCTAACTCAGCATCATCAAAATTTGGTGATTCCTCAATGTTTACTGACTTGTCATTAGCAATAACTCCAGTCAACTGGAAGTTTTGTATTCCACTTTCAGATGCTTGACCATTAGAGGACCTTAATTTTGAAACATCGCCGTTGTGCAGATCTTCCACATCTTGCTTTCCAAGGTCAGCCGACTTGATTCCAAATTTGGCTTTAGCGTCAGCTAGAAGGCTCCTGCATTCAATCTCGGAGGAACCATTTATGATAATCGAATGCATACCTTGAGTTAATAATCGACATGATAAACCAATCGATATAGCAGTTTCTTGCTTATCCCCTGTGAGAACCCAGACCTTGATTCCAGCCTGACGGAGGGACTCAATGGCCTCAGGCACACCATCCTGCAACTTATCTTCAATTCCAGTTGCACCCAGAAGAGTCAAATCGCACTCTACAAGGGCTGCCGCCTGACGGAGCTTTGCCGATCTCTCTGTCATGGAGGTGCTAGCTTCTTCGTACCTTTCCTGCCATTCACTGAATTCTTCATTGCTGAGGTACTTCGAACCAATTACTAAGGTTCGTAGACCCTCTGAGGAATAACTTGACAAATGATTTTCTGTAGTTTCTATAGTTTTGGCGTGCAAAGAATCGAAAAGTCCATCATGGTTCCTGGTCCTCAAAATACTAAGCATTGAAGTATCAGCACCCTTGACAAGAACTTTCACAGTGTCGTCTGGAAATCTTACAACAACAGACATTCTTTTTCTCACACTATCAAATTCATGCAGACCAAGAACATCCAACCTGTTTGTGACAATGAAATTGTTCCGTGAAATACAGGTAGAAGATTGTCAACAGGTACAAAATGCATTTCATGGTCAACTCGGAAAGAAATTAAAGGTAGCTTAAATGTTCTCATAAAACAAAGAATGTTCTAGTATTTACCTTATCCTCTCGCCCTGAACATCTATAACAATGTGGCCAGTTGTTCTTTCAACAAGCTTGTATCCGTAAGCAGAAGCTGCAATTACTAAGGCCTGCTCATCAGGTGATTCCCCCTGGTAATCAATTGCACCAACCTCACTTACTTCATTGGTCAAATCAGGAGAACCTCCTGTGCTAACTGGAATGACAGTATTGCATGCAGCCAAAGTAAGGAAAAAATCATGGGCTGCGAGTCTTTCCTCCCCAAACAATGGTTGTTTCAGAAGTGCCAAGAGTAGTGCATCAACATTGATTTCTGACTTGGGCTTCCTGTCATGTTGGCTCGATGACTCTGCAGAAGGATAGAAACTTAATCATTCATAGGTACACGATCAACTTGTGTCTTTACTAGTTTCAAAATTCCATTTTCGGTCATCGGAACTAGAAACTTGAACTTTCACTACTTTGAGCTAATTAAATTAAGTACAACAGGTAGTAATTCAGCCTGGAGAAAGGTGGGTCTAGTTGCACATGCCAATCGATCACCGATCATCTAGGTTTTTATTATTACTATAGGAATGAAAGAGTGATCTAAAACGGAAAAAAGAGCTGCAAAATAGATTATAGAGAAAAAGTAGTTAACTTGCCTGCAATGGTTATTTCATGTGATGAGTCACTAGTGACCTGAAAGGAGCTCCCATAATTCCTCCCATAGATGCTGGCTTGCTGAAATTCCATCTTATTTTGAGTCAAGGTACCTGTTTTGTCAGAAAATATATACCGTATTTGGCCTAGGTCTTCATTGATATTCAATGACCGGCACTGAAATCTTGAACCTGAACTACTGTCATACATCCGAGTATCTCCAATCATGAAGTATGACTGCCCCACTCTAACTAGCTCCATGGTGATGTATAATGATATTGGTATCATTATCTGAAAGATAATCACAGAACTCAAGAAGGAGAAAAATATCTCCAATGCAAGACCATAGAACTCAAAATCCTTTCTGTTTTCCCGGCCAAAGGTGAAGTACTTTCTCCTGTAGTATGGTAGTGCATCAAGGTTTTTAGTATTTTTAAATAACCATACACCCATCCCTGTAGCAACAACTGAGCATGTGATCAAGAGGAAAGCTGATAACCAAAGGGTTTCCCTGTTCATGTAACTCTCTAGATTGCTGCTCTTTGAACGGGATATTGTACTGTTTAACATAGCTTTTGTCTCCTGGCCAGCATAGACGACGACCCCAATAATCCATTCTGTGTTCTTGAGCTGGCACCCACGCAATACAATGTTAGATTGGCCAAGCGGAATCCTCTGATTATTCAGCTCCATGGTAGCTGTAAATTCATAGATATTTCTGTTAGGCTGCTCGCATTTGATCAACCCCAAATATGAGCTGTGGCTTATCATGGTAACAGTTTCCTGGCGAGCATACCTTGTTTTCAGGTTTGACTCGCCATCCAAATTCATTGTTTGGATGTAAGCTATACCATTTGGATCACTTGTACCCAGCAGGACCATATCACATGGCATTGTTTCATTGGAATGAATTTTGACAACCTCCCCCACACAAATGTGTTTCCATTTTTTCGACCGAAAATCACCATGTTGAAGAACAAGTGCCTCTCGGTTATTTTCATTCCTGTCAGATCTGTGACGACGCCAGTCTTCATAACCATCTTTTATAGCAGTCACAAACAACACAAAAAGTAGCGGGAACAATGAAGCGGTCCTTCCAAACACAGCTAAAGGAGGTAGCTGGTTAAGAGCAGCAATAACTAGGAAGTATACATAAGCCAGCCGATGGAACTGGATGAAGAGGTTCTTAGGCAGGAAAGTAATCAAAGTATACTTGCTTGTTCGAATCTCATTTCCTGTAAATTCATATCGGTCGTTTGTTCTGTCAGGATCATTGATGTAAATTAGCCTTGGGTCATGCTCTTGCTCAGATGAAAACAGGTCTTCAAAATGCGAGCTCTTGTTCCTGCCCCTCGGGGGTCGATTTGGTTTCTCCTGGGAGGAAGATACTACTCCGACCTCTAGGGATGATGGAGACCGCTGCATCTCCATTACACCACCCCAAGAAATCTTCCGCTGCCTCTCCTTCTGAGAGCATTCCACCGAGAGACGATGGAAGAAATGCGAATCAGCAGACTGGAATCGCTCTGCCACCCTGCTCACATCAGACTCCTCCGGACAATGCCTTGGTATGGCATCCCCTTCATCCGCAAAATTAACAGAAGCAGTGTCGCAATCCTCATACACTGAGGAAGAGCATGAATCAGCACGGCAGAGGCAGTTCAATGAGCCCACCGATGGCCGAGCAGAAGCCGTATACTTTGAAGGCGAGTCTGCACTTCCGGATGATGACAGGAGCAAGGGGTCAACGGTACTCATATATAACTGCCGTGTCCCAGCCCATGCATCACCCCAGTAAGCAACCAA
Source organism: Aegilops speltoides (assembly GCA_021437245.1). Classification (NCBI taxonomy): domain Eukaryota; kingdom Viridiplantae; phylum Streptophyta; class Magnoliopsida; order Poales; family Poaceae; genus Aegilops; species Aegilops speltoides. The sequence continues at coordinate 314,426,522 of CM038144.1, read as the reverse complement.
GTTACCAGGAGGGCAAGTTCACACCAGACTTCAGCACGCCATGTGCCGCACACATCTCATACTTGACGATTCTGCACCATGGACACCTCGAAGACCACAGATTTCTTCAGCCTGCTGAAAGAAAAGAGAGAGTTGGAGTTGAATTTTTCTCAGCTCATGATTATTGTGAAATCGACAGCTGAAAAAAGAATTGGAGTATGATAAAAAACAAGCTAATATTACTCAAAGCTGGGTTAAACATTTCAACAAGCTTGACTTGAATGCAGGTAACTAACTTAAAATAGAGCAGCTAAATTAGCACGAACTAAACTTCATAAACCCCACAATAAGCATGGCACCGCTTGCCCCCTCAACAACTAATACGAACAGACCAGACTATGGTCGCGGAGCTAGTAAATCCCTCACTCAAACTTCTTAATCTCTGAACTATGCCTCGAAGCTGGATCAAACAATCAACGCCGCTTCCAGCAAAAAAGATTATCCAAAAAAACACAAGAAAAAAAGATCTCAGATCGTGCCAAAGGGAGACAGCCGAGGGACCAGACAGAAACAGGACACGCACCAAAAAGGAGGCCTCCGGATCGGACCAAGCCAATGCCGAGCTGAAAGGCTCGGCCCTCGCGGCGCGGGTTGCGGGCCGGCGGATCCGCGGCGCGCTTCCGCGGATCTGGCGGCGGCGGCGGCGACGGCGGAAGCAGGGAGCTTCCGCGGTCGGATCCGGCGGCGGTCCACCTAGGGGCTGAAGCCGCCGACGGCGAGGAGCAGGAGGAGGATGAGATGGAGGAGACGGCGGGGGTGTGTGGTGTGGGAACTCTTTTTTTCTTTTTTCTTTTTCGGCGCTCGCTGGCTGGCTGGCTGGCTGGCGAGATCGGGGAGGAGAGGAGGAGAAGGTGGTACGGCGCGTAGGCGTAGGCGTAGTGGTAGACGGGTGGAGGAGCGCGAATTATTCGCCCAATCTACCTCTGATTTCTACGTACGATTGTGTAGTTACTCCTGGGTGGGTTCTTCCCGTTCTGCCCCTGGGTGGGTTCTTGTTTGGCGGTTAAAATCTCAGAGCTTCTCAACCTCTTTCAGCTGAACCAATTTTCCGAAAACAACTCGCCTTTACCGAATTACCGTATGTTATAAATGGCCAGCTTATAGTCTCACAGTAGCCAATACCAAGAGTAGAGACCTGGATAAAATAGAGCTCTCACATAGTCTAGACAACCGATAGAAACCTATCTGTGATATTGATCGTTTGATCTTTGGTTGATCTCGCGTGAGTCGTTGGATATTCACCACGATTGAACTGGCGATCGAAACGTGTCTGTGATATTGATCGTTTGATCTCTGTCTGATCTCTCATGAGTCGTTGGATATTCACCATGATTGAACCGGCGATCGAAACCTGTTTGCGTTTGATCTCTGCCTTATCTCCCGTGAGTTATTGGATATTCACCACGATTGAACTGGATTGTTGGGTAAAATTTCAATTGCATTCCTTTGTACTAACTTACATGCCCCATCAGGGCAATTTCATCATTTCACCTAGCGGTATATAAAGGGCAACATCGTGCTCGATCCACCCTACTTGCTCCTTCTCCACACCTCCCACTGCCAGAGCCAACCCCGTGTCGCCGCCTTCTCCTTCGAACAGTCAGCCGCCGCCTTCTTCGTCTCTTATGCTGAACCCCGCCATCTGTGTCGATGACATTGTCATCATCTTCCTCGTGTGCAGACGGCAAGAGGAACGCAGTCATTCTCTCGCTTCACCGGTTGGCGACCACCGGCGCATTCAATGTCTCTGGCCCTCCCTGGCTCTCAGCTATGTTCGCTGACAGGCACCTGCCACGTGGAACGTCATATGTGATGACCTATAAGTTCATCTCTCTCTCTCTCTCTCTCTCTCTCTCTCTCTCTCTCTCTCTCTTTGTGTGTGTGTGTGTGTCTCACACACACACACATTCCTCTTCTCTGATCCCCTCTCAAGTTCAACTCCTGGCCCGGCCATGGCGTACATTCGTCATCCACTCCTCATGTATTCCCCTCTCCTCTAGGTCGGGTAGTGATGTTGTCCTGGACTAGAGGGTGCTCAACACATCGTCTCCCGGCTAGGAGGGCCGGGACGATGACCCCTGTCGGTGTCAAAACCGGCGGATCTCGGGTAAGGGGTCCCGATCTGTGCGTCTAAGGCTAATGGTAACAGGAGGCAAAGGGACACGATGTTTTACCCAGGTTCGGACCCTCTCGATGGAGGTAAAACCCTACTTCCTGCTTGATTGATCTTGATGATATGAATATTACAAGAGTTGATCTACCACGAGATCGTAGAGGCTAAACCCTAGGAGCTAGCCTATGATGATTATGATTGTTCCTATACGGACCAAACCCTCCGGTTTATATAGACACCGGACAGGGCTCGGGTTTACACAGAGTCGGTTACAAAGAAGGAGATCTAATATCCGGATCGCCAAGCTTGTCTTCCACGTAAAGGAGAGTCCCATCCGGACACGGGACGAAGTCTTGAGTCTTTTATCTTCACGGTCCATCAGTCCGGCCAAAGTATATAGTCCGTCTGTCCGGATACCCTCTAATCCAGACTCCTCAAGAGCCCTGAACCAAAGCTTCAATGACGATGAGTCCGTAGCCAGATTGTCTTCGGCATTGCAAGGCGGGTTCCATCTCCGAATACTCCAAAGTAATTACCGAACACTTAAATCGTGTCCGGATCTGCAAGATGATCTTCACATGCCATCATGGAGAGAATGATATTCCATAAACATAATCTGCTGACATCTTTGGATAGCATGACATAGCACCATAGACGAGTCGTTATTGAACCGTTCTCTACTACCAATCACCGCACATGTTGCGAGGCGGTCTCGTCAAAGCAAAGATCGTGTTCTCCTTATCGCGGGGCTTTCACTAATACGAGCACGGGTAGCCCAACCGCACCGCTAATCGCAGCGAGTGGGGAACGAGCGGGTTCCACTAGGCAAGTGGGGAGGCGCAAAAGCTTTTACCGCCTCTATAAAGAGATAAGGTCTCTTCCTCTTTACCCACGTCTTTCCCTTCCGCTAGTACATTCCCCTTTGCTCGAGCCCTAGCGCCAAAGCACTCTTCTTCTCCACCGAAGAGAGGTTCTCAGAAGATGTCCGGATCCAGAGCAGGAGGCAAATGGATGGCCTCTACCGTGCGGGAGAGGGATATCAAAAAGCTCCGAGAGGACGGGTACCTGGCCAAGAAAATCGGCCACCGTCTTCCGCCGGCGGGACATATCGTCCCCACTCCGGAGCCCCACGAGAGGGTCGTGTTTCTTCCTCATTTTGTCCGCGGGCTCGGGCTTCCCCTTCACCCATTTGATCGCAGCGTCATGTATTATTACGGGATTGATTTTCATGATCTGTCCCCCAATTCTTTCCTTAACATCTCGACGTTTATCATCGTGTGTGAGTCTTTTCTCCGTATTTCGCCCCACTTCGGCTTATGGCTGAAGATCTTCAATGTGAAGCCCAAGGTGGTGAATGGCGAGCACGCCGAGGGCGGCGGCGCCATGGTGAGCAAAATGCCCAAGGTCACATGGCCGACGGGCGCCTTCAATGATTCCGTCAAGGAGTGGCAGCAGCAGTGGTTCTATATCACCGAACCGCGCGGTAAAAAGTGGGCCGCTGCTCCTGAATTCAGATCTGGAGCCCCACTGCGGCTCACGTCCTGGCCCAAGAAGGGCCTGAACTGGTCCTCATCCGACGAGCTGCCAGTGCTCCAAACGCGCGTCTAGAGCATGGTTGATAAGGATGTTAAACTCGTCAATGTAGTCCAGGTGATGTTAGTTCGCCTGGTTCTCCCTTGCCAGCGTCGAGCCTGCAATTTGTGGGAATACGACCCAGCTGAGCACCAGACCCTACGGGAGCTCTAGGGCTCCTCCCACAAGGACATCTGGAAGGTGCTCTTCAAGTCTGGCAAACCGTGGTCGGGCTCCGCCGAGGACCGCGGGTATCAACTATCCCGCTCTGCAAGTCCGGTAAGCCATTGCTACGCTCTGTCCATCCATGTTTTAGCTGGCATGTCCCGAGGGAGACGCTTTTATCATGCTTTCTACAATAATCCCAGGAATGGACGAAAAAGGTGGGGCGGATACATCGCTCGCCTGGCCTTGGGAGGAACCGGCAGGACCTCTTCTGACGAAGATGCTGGTCCCAGCGCCTTACGAGGCGCCAAAGAAAGAGGCCTTCAAGAAGGTCAAGAAGACCCGGAGCGGCCTCCGTCGCCGCGACACTTCGAACACAAAATCTGAAGACTCCAGCGACCATCCCTCCTCCGAAGACGAAGAGGAGGAGGAAGAAGACGAGTCCTCCACAGGGGGGAGAAAAGGACGGCTTCCTCACCCCTGGAGGTCGAATCACCAAAGAGGGGGAAAGGTTCCCTCCCAGAGGCGTCCACCACGCAGCCCGGAGTGGGATCCCAGGGCCCAGCCCCAGGTAAAGTCGTGAGTACACAAAATCCCAACACGCCTACGTGCCCGAGGTCATTAGGATGTAGTAGTTTAACTATTGCCATACTTTGTGCAGCCTAGCAAGGTCCGACGCCGGACAGTCCTCATCGGAGGATTCGCTGAGCTCAGATGCCCTGGAGAGCGAGGCGCCGCTAGAGGCCCCTTCCCCGAAGCCTAGGCGCGACACTGAGGTGTCGTCTCAGAGGGACCCGGACCAGGGAGGGCATATCTCTAGGGACGGATACACGGGAGCAGTGGTTCCCATGCTTGTCGACGGCGGGGGCGATCTTGGATTCAGCCCGCAGCCGGACACGCTTCTGGAGACCTTTAAAGCTCCAGGATCGGGCGAGTAGCCCCCTTTGATGGGGGGAGGCCCGCCCACTCCGCCAGCAACCTCTATCCAAGCAGAGTTGCCGGGCGGCCTATCGACAGCGCTAAAGAGTGCGTCCATCGTCGATGAACATCGCGCCCTCATGGGTCTTTGTGATTGAAGATTGATCCGAGAGCGATCAATGAATCCTACCTTAGCCTTATAAAGGCTTTGAGGTATGTTTTAGAAACCTTTGAAGATTGTCATAGTATGAGTAGTAGCTCGATGCACCGTCTGCCAAAGAGAGAGAGCCGGACAGGGGATCAAATTTCTGCTTTGCAGGAGACTCAGTAAATGACATATATCCCTTTGTTTGAAAATAGGCGTCTGTAGCGGCGACCGCCTCTCATAATGCATGGGTGTATGGACTAAAGCAGAGTCTGGAACGGGCCGAAGAAGAACTTGGCCGCGTGAAGAAGCAGTTGGAGGACAAGCAAGGTATGTCGAAACCTTTTCCTAAGTTCAGCACGAATGAGTAGTTGTGCCTGATGAAAATATTTGTATTGTATGCTTTAGGAGCTAGTGCCGAAATTGAGGCATTGAAGAAGGTTGTGGCCGAAGCCGACAAGAAGGCCGCCGTAGAGCAGGCTCTTCGCGAGAAGCACGAGGCCAGGGTCATTGAAGTTGAGTGTGAGCTCCAAGAGGCCGTGAAGAAGAGCGAGACCTTAGAGCAGAGTCTAGCAGGGAAAGAGTCCGAACTCGCCCAAGCTCTCCAAGCCGCAGATGATGCTCGGGAAGAAGCCCGAGGTGCTCTGAAGGACATTTAGGTGGCACGGAGGGTTGCGGCTGGTAAGGCTTGTGGTACTCAAAGCATTGTTGGCATAGTAATAGGAGGAGCTCTAAGCAACAAACTGAATTCTTGTTTTTTCAGGGGAGTTTGCGGACCTGCCGCGCAGCATATCTGGTCCTGCCCAATTCTACCGGACTAAAGAGAAGAAGTCTATAGAGAAGCATTTCTGGTCGCAGTATTTGGCGCCAAATTATCCGGTGCCCTTTATCGATCAGCTGAAGCAGCTAGTCGAACTGCACCAGGCGGCCAAACTAGCCATGAAGGACTTAGTTGTCCGGCTGTGGCCCGCTGAGCCGATTCCAAGCAGTTACTTCGGACTTGTGAAGCGTATTGTTGGTGCTTGCCCTCGGCTCGAAGTCATTAAGTGGTCGGTCTGTATAGAAGGTGCACGCACGACATTTGCCCGCGCGAAGGTGCACTGGCGGAAGCTTGATGCTGAAAAGCTGATGACTGAGGGACCACCGTAGGGTAAGGAGCATCGCAAGCCCGAGTTGTATTATGAGGGTGTCCTGAAAGGAGCTCGCCTTGTGGCGGAACAGTGTACCAAAGACACTATATTTCCATGAAGGCAGTCATGTCGTTCTTTGTAATGTGGGATAATGGCACTATTATTATTTATTGCCTGTTGTCGGTGTCAAAACCGGCGGATCTCGGGTAGGGGGTCCCGAACTGTGCGTCTAGGCGGATGGTAACAGGAGACAAGGGACACGATGTTTTACCTGTGTTGGGCCCTCTCGATGGAGGTAAAACCCTACTCCGCTTGATTAATATTGATGATATGGGTAGTACAAGAGTGGATCTACCACGAGATCAAGGAGGCTAAACCCTAGAAGCTAGCCTATGATATGATTGTTGTAATGGTTGTTCATCCTATGGACTAAAACCCTCCGGTTTATATAGACACCGGAGAGGGCTAGGGTTACACAGTCGGTTACAATGGTAGGAGATCTACATATCCGTATTGCCAAGCTTGCCTTCCACGCCAAGGAAAGTCCCATCCGGACACGGACGAAGTCTTCAATCTTGTATCTTCATAGTCTTGGAGTCCGGCCGATGATGATAGTCCCGCTATCCAGACACCCCTAGTCCAGACTCCTCAATAGCCCCGAACCAAAGCTTCAATGACGATGAGTCCCACAAGATATTGTTCGGCATTGCAAGGCGGGTTCCTCCTCCAATTAATCATAGAAGATTGTGAACACCGGGATAGTGTCCGACTCGCAAAATAAATTCCACATACCACCGTAGAGAGAATAATATGTACACAAGTTCAATCTGGCGACGATTTCGTGGCATGACATCATGCCACTACCAAGCCTTTACTTGAATCGCTTTTATTATACCACCTCGGTAGCGTTTAGCTAAGCGATTCCTTGGCACGCCTTGTCGAAGCGAGATCGTGTTCCCTTATTCCGGATTCCCATCAATACGGACGTGGGAACCCAACGGCGCCATTGATTGTGGCGCTTGGGAGATAAGCGAGTTTTACCGGGCGGTGGGGACACATAGTCTTCGTCCGCCCATATATAAGGGATAAGGATCCACCTGTTTTACCCACGCCTTCTTCCTCCTTTGCTTATCCATCTCCGCCAAGACTCGAGCTCCGGCGCCCAAGTCCGCACATCTCGTCTCAACCTTCTCCACCATGTCCGGAGCGGAGGCAGTGGATGGCCTCCTCCGTACGGAGGGCACATCGAGAAGTCGCTGCGCGCCGGATACCTATCCAGCGACATCACAGACCGGCCGCCCGACGAGGGCAGCTCATCCCCACCCCTGTGGCTCATGAGAGGGTCGTATTCCTTCCCTACTTTCTCCACGGACTGGGCTTCCCACTTCATCCCTTCGTCCGGGGGCTCATGTACTACTACGGCCTGGACTTCCACGATCTGGCGCCAAACTTCATCCTCAACATCTCGGCATTTATCGTCATGTGCGAGGCCTTCCTCTGCATCCGGCCCCACTTCGGCTTGTGGCTAAAAACCTTCAATGTCAAGCCGAAGGTAGTGAAGGGCGTCCAAGCGGAGTGCGGAGGCGCCATGGTGGGTAAAATGCCCAACGTCATCTGGCTCGAGGGTGCCTTCGTGGAGTCCGTCAAAGGGTGGCAATCGGGGTGGTTCTACATCACCGAGCCGCGTGACCCTAAATGGGCAGCGGCCCCCGAGTTCAGATCTGGTATCCCCATGCAGCTCACCTCCTAGAAAGAGAAGGGCTTGCTATGGGGTAGTTCGAGGAGCCGACAGACTCCACCTGTCTCTGCACTCGTGAACAAGAAGCTTAAGCTTGTCAACGTGATCCAGTCATGCTCGTCTCACGGATTCTCCCCGCCAAAGAACGGGCCTTCAATTTGTGGGAGTTCGATCCGCGTGAAGACCGGACCTGGCGGGCTCTTCGACACGACGTCTGAAGCTGCCTCGAGGGTGCTGTTCAAGGGGAGAAGCCCCGCATCCGCGAATCAAGATCGCGGATTCAGCACGAAGCGCCCTACCGGCGAGGTAAGCTTTGCTATCCTTTATGGGACACTTATTTCTTTCATAGTTTGACTCTATGTGGGATCTAAAACTCGATGCCTTTGACAGATCGGCAGAGGACGTCCGACAGTTATTCGTCCGGCTCCTCTCCTCAAGACCCAGCGGACACCCGCTTAATCGGGCTGCTGGTTCCCCCTGTGTGGTACCGGAGAAGAAGGCTAAGAAGAAGGCCACGGAACCCGAAGGAGTTCCCGGCGCCAGGTGGTATCGGACTCATCGTCCGATGGCTCCGAGGCGGACTCCTCCCCCGAAGACGAGGAGGAGAAAGAGGACTCTCCCCCAGAGGGGGGAGAGAGGAAGAGGAAGGCTTCCCCAATGGGGGAGGCCGAAGGGTCCAAGAAGGGAAGGACCCTTCCTCCAGACTGCTCCGCCAACGCCGCCGACGGCGATGAGGGGTGGCCCTCAAGGGCCAAGCCCCCCGCAAGATCGTAAGTATCCGGATTCTTGAACGATTTATAATCTCTCTTTTGTGCCACATAGTGTCCTTCTAATGCCGCATACAACCTGTAGTCCGACCGAGGACGATTTTCCCGCTTCCTCGAGCGGGTCCTTGGCTCCGTGGGATGTGGATTCCATTCCGACCGCTTCCACCCCTCGTGACGCTGAGGACGCCGAGGTGGGATCCCAGGAGGGGACCCGCCGGGAGGGGGAGGCTCCGGAGGTGCCACAGGGCAACCTCCCAGACTTCACACCGGACTTTGCACCGGAACCCGCAGTGGTTCTGGAGTCCGGCAGGCGGCCCCTTCGTAAGAAGGGCAAGACCGTGACACCGGCAGCCTCCGTCCAACCAGAGGCGCCGGACAACTTGTTGGAGGCGCTCAACGGCGCTTCCATCGAGGAAGAACACCGCACTATCATGAGTGCGGTGATTCAAGGTTCACCGCCAAGAGCGGGCCGACCGAAGCTCGTAGCAGCCTTCTAACAGGCTTTGAGGTAAGAAATTTCAAAATATGTAATGTAATACCGCATAGACAGTAGCCCCTGATGCTCGGTTCGGTGTTCGGAAAGAAAAGCAGCCCCTGATCTAAAAAGATATACGCAGGAGTTCCAAAAATTATGTTAATATGGGATTGCAGTGCGCTGCCGACCTCTGCCAAGACCGATCGCTGGAGGTCGATGCTTTGAAGCAGGACCTCGAGCGGTTCGAGAACGAGCTCGGCCTTGCCAAGAAGCAGCTCGAGGACAAAGAAGGTGAGTAACACCAGATTAAATTTGTACCTTCATGTAAAAGGATTTTGGTTGCAATAGAAATAACAAGGATAACGTGGCACCGCAGGGCCACGAACGAGGTGGCGACCACGAAGGAGGCCGTGTCATGTGCCGAAGCGTAATCTTGCCGGAAGGAGCGGAGTGAGAGAAGCAGGAGGCGCGGGTGGCGGAGGTGCGGCAAGAGCTCCAGGCTCTCATGGAGAAGCATGAGAGTTTGGAGCGCGACTCGAAGACTCGAGAGTCCGAGCTTGCCTCGGCTCTTGAGAGTGCCAAAGTCGCTAAGGCTGAGGCCCATAAGGCCCTCCATGAGATTGAGGCAGTGAAGAAAATAGCGGCGGGTAAGGCATTTTTCATGCAAAGCAAGCATGTGAATGTGAATTACCTATTACTTACCCGAATTCGGAGCTCTCCAGGAGCGTTTGCAGATCTTCCTGTTGGGGAACGTTGCAGAAAATTAAAATTTTTCCTACGGCTTCACCAAGATCCATCTATGAGTTCATCTAAGCAACGAGTAACGGGAGAGAGATAGCATCTACATACCACTTGTAGATCGCGTGTATGAAGCTTTCAAGGTGATGATGGAGTCGTACTCAAACGTGATTCAGATCACCGATGCCAAGTGTTGAACGGACAGCACCTCCGCGCTCAACACACGTGACGGACGAGCGACGTCTCCTCCTTCTTGATCCAGCAAGGAGAAGGAGAGGTTGAGGAAGACAGCTCCACCGGCAAAGACGACGGCGTGGTGATGGTGGAGAAGCAAGATCTCGGCGTGGCTTCACGAGCTCTTACGGAGGAGGAGATGTGTTGGGGAGGGAGGGCTGCGCCTTGGGAGTTGGTACAGCAGCCCCCTCCCTCCCCCTTTATATAGGCCCCTGGTGGTCGGCCCTCGAGATCCAATCTCCGGGGCGGACAAGGGGGTGGAGTGCCCCAAGCTGGGTGGGCTTCACCCCTAGGGTTTCAACCCTAGGCGCGAGGTGGGCCTAGGGGCGACCAGCCCCCGTGGGCTGGTTCCTTCCCCTTGGCCCATGGGGCCCTCCGGATAGGTGGCCCCACCGGTGGACCTCAGGACCCTTCCGGTGGTCCCAGATTTTACTGAAACCCCAAACTTTCCCGATGGTCAAACACCACTTCCTATATATTATTCTTTACCTCCGGACCCTTCCGAACTCCTCGTGACGTCCAGGGATCTCATCCGGACTCAACAACATTCGTGGTCACATACTTGACTTCCTACTAACCCTAGCGCCACCGAACCTTATGTGTAGACCCTACGGGTTCGGAGACACGCAGACATGACCGAGACGACTCTCGGGCAATAACCAACAATGGGTCCGATATCCATGTTGGCTCCTACATGCTCCTCGATGATTTCATCGGTTGAACCACGATGTCGAGGATTCGATCAAACCTCGTATGCAATTCCCTTTGTCAATCGGTATGTTACTTGCCCGAGACTCGATCGTCGGTATCCCAATACCTTGTTCGGCCTCGTTATCGCAAGTCACTTTACTCGCATCAGAATGCATGATCCCGGCCAACACCTTGGTCACATTGAGCTCATTATGATGATGCATTACCGAGTGGGCCCAGAGATACCTCTCCGTCATACGGAGTGACAAATCCCGCCTCGATCCGTGTCAACCCAATGAGATACTTTCGGAGATACCGTAATGCACCTTTATAGTCACCCGATTACGCGTTGTGACGTTTGATACACCCAAGGCACTCCTACGGTAACCGGAGTTACACGATCTCATGGTCGAAGGAAGAGATACTTGACATTGGCAAAGCTTCTAGCAAACGAACTATACGATCTTTTATGCTATGCTTATGATTGGGTCTTGTCCATCACATCATTCTCCTAATGATGTGATCCCGTTATCAACGACATCTAATGTCCATAGTCGAAACCATGACTATCTATTGATCACAACGAGCTAGTCAACTAGAGGCTCACTAGGGACTCATTGGGTCTAAGTGTTCACACGTGTATTACGATTTCCGGATAATACGCTTATAGCATGAACAAATGACAATTATCATGAACATTGAAATATAATAATCCTTTTATTATTGCCTCTAGGGCATATTTCCAACATCTCCCACTTGCACTAGAGTCACCAATCTAGTTACATTGTGATGAATCGAACACCCATAGAGTTCTCGTGTTGATCATGTTTTGCACGCGAGAGAGGTTTAGTCAACGGATCTGCGACATTCGGATCCGTGTGCACTTTGCAAATCTCTATGTCTCCATCTTGAACATTTTCACGGATGGAGTTGAAACGACGCTTGATGTGCTCGGTCTTCTTGTGAAACCAGGCTCCTTGGCAAGGGCAATAGCTCCGGTGTTGTCACGAAGAGTTTGATCGGCCCCGACGCATTGGGTATGACTCCTAGGTCGGTGATGAACTCCTTCACCCAAATCGCTTCATGCGCTGCCTCCGAGGCTGCCATGTACTCCGCTTCACACGTAGATCCCGCCACGACGCTTCGCTTGCGGTACCGCAGCTCACCATCGCTCCACCATTCAACATATACACGTATCCGGTTTGTGACTTAGAGTCATCAGATCCGAGTCGAAGCTAGCGCCGACGTAACCCTTTACGACGAGCTCTTCGTCTCCTCCATAAACGAAACATGTCCTTTGTCCTTTTCGGTACTTCAGATATTCTTGACCATTGTCCGGTGTTCCTTGCGGGATTACTTTGGTATCTTGCAACCAAACTTACGGCAAGGTTTACATCGGTGCAGTACACGAGATGGCATACATAATAGATCCTATGGTGAAGCATAGGGATGACACTCATCTCTTCTTTATCTTTTGTCGTGGTCGGATCGAGTGAGCTCGATCTCACACCTTGTAACATAGGCAAGAACCCTTCTTGGACTGATCCATTTTGAACCTCTTCAAAATCTTATCAAGGTATGTGCTTTGTGAAAGACCTATGAGGCGCCTCGATCTATCTCTATAGATCTTGATCCCTAATATATAAGCAGCTTCTCCAAGGTCCTTCATTGAAAAACACTTGTTCAAGTAGGCCTTAATGCTGTCCAGAGTTTCGTATCATTTCCCATCAAGAGTATGTCATCTACATATAACAGAGAAATGCTACTGAGCTCCCACTCACTTTCTTGTAAACGCAGGCTTCTCCATAAGTGCATAAACCCAAACGCTTTGATCATCTCATCAAAGCGAATGTTCCAACTCCGAGATGCTTGCACCAGTCCATAAATGGATCATTGGAGCTTGCATACTTTGTTAGCGTTCGAGGATCGACAAAACCTTCCGGCTGCATCATATACAGCTCTTCCTTAAGATGTCCATTAAGGAATGCCGTTTGACGTCCATCGCCATATCTCATAATCATAGTATCGACAATTGCTAACATGATTCGGACGGACTTAAGCTTCGCCACGGAGAGAATGTCTCGTCAGTAGTCAATCCCTTGAACTTGTCGATAACCCTTAGCGACAAGTCGAGCTTTATAGATGGTAACATTACCATCGCGTCCGTCTTCTTCTTAAAATCCATTTATTTTCTATCGCTCGCCGATCATCGGCAAGTCTGTCAAAGTCCATACTTTGTTTTCATACATGGATTCTATCTCGGATTTCATGGCCTCAAGCCATTTGTTGGAATCTGGCCCGCCATTGCTTCTTCATAGTTCAAGGTTCATTGTTGTCTAGCAACATGATTTCCATGACAGGTTGCCGTACCACTGCAGTGCGGAACGTGTCCTCGTGGACCTTCGGGTTCAAGAGTAACTTGATCCGAAGTACCTTGATCATCATCAACGTTTTCCTCTTGGTTGGTGTGGGCATCACAGAACGGTTTCTGCGCCGCACCACTTTCCCGCTCGAGAGGTAGTACTTCATCGAAGTTCTACTTTCCTCCCACTTACTTCTTTCGAGAGAAACTCTTTCTAGAAAGCATCCGTTCTTGGCAACAAAGATCTTGCCTTCGGATCTTAAGTAGAAGGTATACCCAACAGCTTCCTTAGGGTATCCTATGAATACGCATTTTTCCGACTTGGGTTCGAGCCAGTTGAAGTTTCTTGACATAAGCATCGCATCCCCAAACTTTTAGAAACGATACTTAGGTTTCTTCCCAAACCATAATTCATACGGTGTCGTCTCAACGGATTTAGACGGTGCCCTATTTAAAGTGAATGTAGCTGTCTCTAGAGCGATCCCCAAAATGATAGCGGTAAATCGGTAAGAGACATCATAGACCGCACCATATCCAATAGAGTGCGATTCGACGCTCGGACACACCGTTTACCGAGGTGTTCCAGCGGCGTGAGTTGTGAAACGATTCCACATTTCCTTAAGTGTGTGCCAAATTCGTGACTTAAATATTCTCCTCCACGATCCGATCAGAGGAACTTTATCTTTAGGTCACGTTGATTCTCCACCTCACTCTGAAATTCCTTGAACTTTTCAAAGGTCTCAGACTTGTGTTTCATTAAGTAGACATACCCATATCTACTTAAGTCATCGGAGAGTGAGAACATAACGATATCCTCCACGAGCCTCAACGCCATTGGACCGCACACATCAAGATGTATGATTTCCAACAAGTTGGTTGCTCGCTCCATTGTTCCGAGAACGGAGTCTTGGTCATTTTGCCTAAGAGGCATGGTTCGCATGTGTCAAACGATTCATAATCAAGAGACTCCAAAAGTCCATCAAGATGGAGCTTCTTCATGCGCTTGACACCAATGTGACCAAGGCGGCAAGTGCCACAAGTATGTGGGACTATCGTTATCAACTTTGCATCTTTTCGCATCCACACTATGAACATGTGTAATATTACGCCGAGATTCATTAAGAATAAACCATTGACCATCTGAGCATGACCATAAAACATATCTCTCATATAAATCGAACAACCATTATTCTCGACTTAAATGAGTAGCCATCTCGTATCAAACGAGATCCAGATACAATGTTCATGCTCAAACATGGCACTAAATAACAATTATTGAGGTTCAAAACTAATCCCGTAGGTAAATGTAGAGGCAGCGTGTCGACGGCGATCACATCGACCTCGAACCATTCCCGACGCAAGATCGTCACCTCGCCCTTCGCCGATCTCCGTTTATTCCGCAGCTCTGCTGTGAGTTACATATGTGAGCAACGGCACCGTATCAAATACCTGGGAGTTACTACGAGTAATCGGTAAGGTACACATCAATTACATGTATATCAAATATACCTTTGGTGTTGCGGCCTTCTTATCCGCTAAGTATTTGGGGCAGTTCCGCCAAAGTGCCCTTCCCTTGCAATAAAAGCACTCGGTCTCGGGCTTGGGTCCATTCTTTGACTTCTTCCCAAGAATCGGCTTACGGTAGCGGCAACATCCTTGCCGTCCTTCTTGAAGTTCTTCTTACCTTGCCCTTCTTGAACTTAGTGGTCTTATTGACCATCAACACTTGATGTTCTTTCTTGATTTCAGCCTCTGCGACTTCAAAGATTGAGAACACTTCAGAATGGTCTTTACCATCCCCGCATGTTGTAGTTCATCACAAAGCTCTTGTAGCTTGGTGGGAGCGATCGAGGATTCTGCCAATGACCGCCTCATCCGGAGGTTAATGTTCAACTGGGTCATACGTCGCGCAACCCGGACATCTTGAGGATGTGTTCACCGATGTAACTGTTCTCCTCCATCTTACAATCTGTAGAACTTGTCGGAGACATCATATCTCTCGACCGGGCATGAGCTTGGAAAACTAGTTTCAGCTCTTCAAACATCTCATATGCTCCGTGATGCTCAAAACGCTTTTGGAGCCCCGGTTCTAAGTCTGAGAGCATGCCGCACCGAACGAGGGAGTAATCATCAAGACGAAGTTTGCCAGCGCTCATAACGCCTTGGTTCTTCGGGACGGAGCGGCACCTAGCGGTCCTTCTAGGACATATTGCTTCTGGCAGCTATGAGGATGATCTCGGGTTAGGACCCGATCCAGATAGTTGCCGCCATCATCTTTCAGCTTGGTTTTCTAGGAAGCGTTGAAGTTCATGTTGACATTAGCGTTGGCCATTGATCTACAAGACATATTTGCAAAGGTTTTAGACTAAGTTCATGATAATAAAGTTCTTAATCAAAATTATGAACTCCCACTTAGATTAGACATCCTCTAGTCATCTAAGTGTTACACGATCCGAGTCGACTAGCCCGTGTCCGATCATCACGTGAGACGGACTAGTCATCATCGGTGAACATCTTCATGTTGATCGTATCTTCCATACGACTCGTGTTCGACCTTTCGGTCTCCGTGTTCCGAGGCCATGTCCGCACATGCTAGGCTCGTCAAGTTAACCCTAAGTGTTTTATTTGTGTAAAACTGTCTTACACCCGTTGTATGTGAACGTAAGAATCCATCACACCCGATCATCACGTGGTGCTTAGAAGTTTACTTAACTGTAGCAACGTGCACGCTTAGGGAGAACACTTCTTGAAATTTTATAAGGGATCATCTTATTTACTACCGTCGTCCTAAGTAAACAAGATGCATAAACATAATAAACATCACATGCAATTATATAGTTGTGACATGATATGGCCAATATCATCAAGCTCCATTGATCTCCATCTTGGGGCTCCATGATCATCTTGTCACCGGCTTGACACCATGATCTCCATCATCATGATCTCCATCATCGTGTCTTCATGAAGTTGTCACGCTAACGACTACTTCTACTTCTATGACTAACGCGCTTAGTAATGAAGTAAAGTAGTTTACATGGCGCTCTTTAATGACACGCAGGTCATACAAAAATAAAGACAACTCCTATGGCTCCGCCGGTTGTCATACTCATCGACATGCAAGTCGTGAATCCTATTACAAGAACATGATCTCATACATCACAATTCATCATTCATCACAACTTCGCCATATCACATCACATGATCAATCGCCGCAAAAACAAGTTAGACGCCCTCTAATTGTTGTTGCATCTTTACATGGCTGCGATTGGGTTCTAGCAAGAACGTTTTCTTACCTACTAATCACCACAACGTGATTTTGTCAACTTCTATTTACCCTTCATAAGGGCCTTGTTCATCGAATCCGCTCCAACTAAAGTGGGAGAGACAGACACCCGCCACCACCTTATGCAACTAGTGCATGTCGATCGGTGGAACCGGTCTCACGAAGCGCACGTGTAAGGTTGGTCCGGCCGCTTCATCCCACAATACCGCTGAGCAAGAAAAGACTAGTAGAGGCAAGTAAGATGACAAGATCAACGCCCACAACAAATTGTGTTCTACTCGTGCATTAGAGAACTACGATAGACCGGCTCGATACCTTTGTTGGGAACGTTGCGAGAAAATTAAAAATTTTCCTACGGCTTCACCAAGATCCATCTATGAGTTCATCTAAGCAACGAGTAACGGAGAGAGATAGCATCTACATACCACTTGTAGATCGCGTATGAAGCTTTCAAGGTGATGATGGAGTCGTACTCGAACGTGATTCAGATCACCGATGCCAAGTCTTCGAACGGACAGCACCTCCACGCTCAACACACGACGGACGAGCGATGTCTCCTCCTTCTTGATCCAAAGCAAGGAGAAGGAGAGGTTGAGGAAGACAGCTCCACCGGCAAAGACGACGGCGTGGTGATGGTGGAGAAGCAAGATCTCGGCAGTGGCTTCACGAGCTCTACGGAGGAGGAGATGTGTTGGGGAGGGAGGGCTGCGCCTTGGGAGTTGGTACAGCAGCCCCTTCCTCCCCCTTTATATAGGCCCCTCAGTGGCTGCCCCGAGATCCAATCTCCTGGGGGGCGGCGCCAAGGGGTGGAGTACCCCAAGCCGGGGGGCTTCACCCCTAGGGTTTCAACCCTAGGCGCAGGGGTGGGCCTAGGGGCGCACCAGCCCCTGTGGGCTGGTTCCTTCCCTTGGCCCATGGGGCCCTCAGGGATAGGTGGCCCCACCGGTGGACCCGGGACCTTCCGGTGGTCCCAGATTTTACCGAAACCCGAAACTTTCCCGATGGTCAAACACCACTTCCTATATATTATTCTTTACCTCCGGACCCTTAGGAACTCCTCGTGACGTCCGGATCTCATCCGGACTCGAACAACATTCGTGGTCACATACTTGACTTCCTACTAACCCTAGCGCCACCGAACCTTAAGTGTGTAGACCCTACGGGTTGGAGACACTTGAGACATGACCGAGACGACTCTCGGGCAATAACCAACAGCGGGTCCGATATCCATGTTGGCTCCTACATGCTCCTCGATGATTTCATCGGTTGAACCACGATGTCGAGGATTCGATCAAACCCCGTATGCAATTCCCTTTGTCAATCGGCACGTTATTTGCCCAAGACTCGATCGTCGGTATCCCAATACCTTGTTCGGTCTCATTACCGCAAGTCACTTTACTCGCATCACAATGCATGATCCCGTACAACACCTTGGTCACATTGATCTCATTATGATGATGCATTACCGAGTGGGCCCAGAGATACCTCTCCGTCATACGGAGTGACAAATCCCGCCTCGATCCGTGTCAACCCAACAGATACTTTCGGAGATACCGTAATGCACCTTTATAGTCACCCGATTACGTTGACGCGTTTGATACACCCAAGGCACTCCTACGGTAACCGGAGTTACACGATCTCATGGTCGAAGTGTGACGCCCGATTCAATCGTACACTAATCATGCACGCAAGCGTAACGATCAAGATCGTGGACTCACGGAAGATATCACAACACAACTCTAAAACATAAATAAGTCATACAAGCATCATAATACAAGCCAGGGCCTCGAGGGCTCGAATACAAGTGCTCGATCATAGACGAGTCGCCGAAGCAACGATATCTCGAGTACGGACATAAGTTAAACAAGTTTGCCTTAAGAAGGCTAGCACAAATGGGATACAGACGAAGAGGCGCAGCCTCCCGCCAGGATCCTCCTAAACTACTCTCGGTCATCGCTGCCACTCGCACGTAGTAGTAGGCACCTCCAGTAGTAGTCGCCGCCGACGGTGGGCGTCGCCTCTGGGCTCCAACATCCTGGTTGCGACAACCGTAAAGAAAGGAAAGGGGAAAAGGGGAGAAAGCAACCGTGAGTACTCATCCAAAGTACTGCAAGCAAGGAGCTACACTACATATGCATGGGTATATGTGTAAAGGGCCATATCAAGGACCGAATCTGCAGAATGCCGTAATAAGAGGGGATAGCTAATCCTATCGAAGACTACGCTCGCAGCCTCCGCCTTGCAAAGCAGTAGAAGAGAGTAGACTGAAATCCTCCAAGTAGCATCTCCAAGTAGCATCACCAAGTAGCATCTCCAAGAGCATCGCATAGCATAATCCTACCCGCGATCCTCTCCTCGTAGCCTGCTAGAGAGCGATCACCGGGTTGTATCCGCACTTGGAAGGGTGTGTTTTATTAAGTATCCGGTTCTAGTTGTCATAAGGTCAAGGTACAACTCCGGTCGTCCTTTTACCGAGGGACACGGCTATTCAATAGATTAATCTTCCGCAGGGTGCACCACATAACCCAACACGCTTGATCCCATTTGGCGGACACACTTTCTCGGTCATGCCCGCCCTAAGATCAACACGCCGCAGCCCCACCTAGGCACAACAGAGAGGTCAAGACGCCGGTCTAAACCTAAGCGCCGCAGGGTCCGGGCCCATCGCCTCGAGCACACACAAGACGTTACACGTGGCCGAAGCGTAACTAGCCCCTAATACAAGCGCAGCTTACGTTCCAATCCCGCCGCCGCTCGATTCTTGACGCCAAGAAGGCTTCGCCGATACCACGACGCCGGATACCCATAACTACTCCCACGAGATGGTTAGTGCGATAGACCAAATGGCCGACTCGGATCAAATACCAAGATCTCGTTAAGCGTGTTATTATGAAGCAAACGCGACGCCGACCAGGGCGTGCCCACCTCTCACCTAGGCGGTCTCAACCCGCCTGTCGCTCCGACACAAAGATCCACACAGAGGGCCGTCGGGACAAAGGTCCTTCATGACCCCAACTGCGTGAATCACTCATGCGGGTACTCTTCGACAGCATCCGACTTTAGTCACCATCCGTAGTATGTATGTATGTATAGTATATACCCGTGATCACCTCCCGAGTGATCACGCCCAATAGTATAGCAAGGCGCATCGACAAGAATGTAGGGCCAATGATGATAAACTAGCATCCTATACTAAGCATTTAGGATTGCGGGTAAGGTATCAACAGATGTAGCAACAATGTCGCTATGCATCGTAATAGGATTATCGAAAAGCAAGAATATGCTACACTACTCTAATGCAAGCAAGATAGAGGAGAATAGGCGATATCCGGTGATCAAGGGGGGCTTGCTGGTTGCTCGGCAAGAGAGAGGGTCGTCAACTCCGTAGTCGTCATCGGGCAGCAGCAGCAGCTGTCTCTCGTAGTCTATCGGAGATAAGAGGGGAAGAAACAATGAATACCATGCAAACAGATGCATATCGATGCATGACAAGACAAGTAACGATGCTAGGTGTGCCTAATCGCGGTAGTAGGTGATACCGACGAAGGGGAAAACATCCGGAAAGTATTCCTGTTCGCGCGTTCGGACGGTGAACCGGAGGAAAGTTGCGTGTTCGGTGTGCTAGGGGTGTGTGGCAGATTTAACGGGCTGCATAACCGGATTCGCCTCGCTGCTCGAGCAACTTTCATGTTGAAAATATTTTAATCCGAAGTTACGGATTAAAAGATATGATTTTCTAAAGTTTTAATTCATTTTTGGAATTTATTTAATTTATTTAATCCAACATTATCCAAAACAAGTGTATGTCGACGTCATCATGACGCCAAGATGACGCCGGCAGATCAACAGGACGCCGACGGGTCAAACCGACGTGTGGGTCCCACCTGGTCATTAATCGCTTAGCCTAACTGTGTTTAACTAATCTAACTCTTTGTTTAATTAAACTAATTAGTTAATTAGGTTAATCTAATAATGATTAATTAACTTAATTAATTCTTTAATTAATTATTATTTATTTTAATTATTTAGTCTTTAATCATTTATTATTTATTATTATTTTTTTTTCATTTTTCATTTTTTTTTAATTCGTTCTCTGGGGCGTGGGGCCCCTTTGTCATAGACCCATAGGGGCGGGCCCCTCATGCCAGTGGCCCAGGAGGCCACTGGAGCGGGCGCTAGCGGTGCTTGAGTGCGGGCGCAAGGCGGCGCCCGAACGGGCGAGCGAGGAGGTCTTGGCAAGGCGGCGCTGACGCCGCCGGCCACCTGGGGAGGCGTGGGGACGACTACGATGGCGAATGTGCAGATGGGGCCGAGGCGTGGCATGCAAGGCCATGGTGGTGGAGCAGCATGGGCCAGCCAGAGGCGAGCGAAGCATGAGGCAGCCAGTGGGCACGGTGGCAGCGCGGGCGGAGCTCTTGGGCGGCAGGGCGATACAGGGCTGCAAAGGTAGCGCGCGTTGTCTTGAGGGATGGAGCGGAGCCACGGGAGCAGGGACGGGCGAGGCCGGGCGGGGGGGCGCGTGGTGGCGCCGGAGGGACGACGGGAGAGAGGGATCCACGTGGGGAAGAGCTCACGGGGCGCAGGGTCTCGAGGCGTGCTTGGAGACGGTCGGGGCGACCGTGAGGAGGAGGGCGGGAGGCGGCCGTCCCGGCCGCGGATCCGGTGAGGTGGGGTGGGGGTCGGGACGGCCCGAGGCGACGAGGGCCTTGCGCCTGCGCGCCGGTCGGGAAGGAGGGACGAGGTGAGGTCGGGCGGGCGGTCGGTCGCCCCAGCGGCGTGTGGGCGACGGATCGGGCGGAGCCGATCCAGATCGGCGTGAGGAGGAGGAGGAGGATCGGGGCGAATGGGTGCGGCTAGGGTTTGCCGACCGAAAGGGGGGATATAAGGGGTGAGGGGTGGGCGGGCTGGGGCTGGGCCGACCGGCTGGGCAGTGGGCTTGGCCCGGTTGGGCCAATGGGGTTCCTTCTCCCTCCCATTTTTGTTTTTTTGTCTTTTCTTATTTTATTTTTTGTTTTATTTTACTTAGTCTATCTAGATACTTTATAAAAATGTGTGCACTCCACCATAATTACCGATGTAATATTTGACAACCAATTTAACTTTTTAGTTCTAATTTTTGAAAACTTTTATCGTTATCATTAATTTGAATTTTGAATTTTGGACGGTTTTGAACTAACTCAAGATTAGCAACTATAATTGAGGTGATGTGGCATCACTAGCAGAGGATCACTTTAGCTTAATTTCCAAGGCCACAATTCTCCTCCATTACAAGAAATCTCGCCCGAGATTTAGGATCGGTTATAAGGGGAAGGGTCCGTTACTTAAATTTTAACGATTCTTCTCGGTCATAGTAGCTTTTCTCAAGAGGTCGACCCATTACATTGATGTCTTGATCCTCTCCTTCAGTCATCATGATGAAGTTGGTCGTCCTTCTTCGGGGGTTCCATCGTACTTACGAAAGGATAAAGGGTGGGTATCCCAAGAGAATGGACCTCTGCAGGTTTGACTATCTGGTCGATAACATCGGGGAGGGTGGCGGAAGTAACTCTCGAATTGAAACGTAAGAAAATATCAAGAGCAGAGTAAGGAGGTATCCTGGGAAGTTTCGAGCGGGCAGGCAATCGTTCGATGCCTGATATGTGGCGTGAAAGGGGTTCGAAGCCATGAGAATAAGTATTTGTCTGATACCAGATTGAAGGTGGCTCATGAATTACATACGAGGCCACGCGCGAGGAACAACCTTGGGTACAGGGGGGTGCAGGAGAGTCAGGTTTCGATCCTGTGGAACTGTGGGTTATGGGCCCACCATGTGGATTAAAAGTAGGAAGGACAAAGGACATCTTGCACGATCATGTAAGCAAGGCATGCCAGAGGATAGTCATCGGTTATGTCGGCAACAACATCGGTACCAAGGGCGAGGGACGAAGAGAACCATTTTCCTTTCGTTGAACGAGGCGGCCAATAGGCAAGGTTCTCGCCCATCGGTGGCTACCAAATGTCATCAACAACAATAGTAACAGGTCTTATCGATGTAATTGTACACCGAGGTGTTTACATAAGGTGAGAATATTATCGCTTAGGTTATATAGATCACAAGAAACGTTAAACAAAACAATGGGAAGGAAAAGGTGAACATCATATTAAATAGTATAATGGAAAGGAAAATGTGTTTAAACACATTATTCAGGGTATATCCTTCCCAAGGAGAAACAGAGCATGATATCCATGACAGGATATAACATAGAAAACCCTTTAGCATTGGATAATTGAGCAGGAAACATTTAGCATTGGGCTTCAAATGTTCCTGTTGAAAATCGGAGTACCATAGACATGCTTCGAGATAGCAATGACATGGTCTTCAAGCAAAGGTCGAACTTTGGATGCACAGAGGATCCATCAGGAACAACTCATAGAATAAGTCTTACAATTTCTTCATGGACGAATGGCAATCCTTGCTAAAATGGAAACTATAACAATAGGCCTCTGGCCAGATGGGCTAGGCATGACACCCTTACCGTGTCATATAAAGACAATTGGCATAACTCTTGGGAATATGTTCCAACCATCATATCGACTAAGATTCAGATCCGATTGAGGTCAGATACCTCGCACTCGTGGATGCCCGAGAAGAAAAAGGCGCGACACAAATTGATGAGAAGACATCGAAGATTCTCGAAATGTACCATGGAAGCAAGTTCCAAAACAAGGGTTCATCATTAATTCAAGGAGAGGGTTAGGAGGTGGTTGATGGACTCAAATGACAATTCATTGAGATTCCCAAAAGATGGATTTCCATATTTAATGAACAAGAAGATAACATTTGTCGATCAAATGATATAAGGAAGTATGCTCGAGGAAAACATACACAATTAAACATTGGTTGAAAGGTGTGCCCAAAATATGGGTTGGTGCACGACCAATGTCAGAATGGTGATTCAATAATCATTAGTCTAAGAATGAACGACCGACCATTAACTTCAAAGCAATAGGGTTGCTAGAAGTGCAGAATCCAACCAACACCGTTCACTTGTTGGTACCCCGGTTGGAATCAACACGAGGACCAAGAAAGAATGGTGATGGTGAGAAGTATCACTATACCAAGAATTCTTAAGAGGTGGTGAAATTCTCATGACAATCCTGACATAAAAGATGGTAATACCCCAAGGTAAGGAAGAACAAAGGCTAGATAGCACGGATCTCAAGGTATAACACCAAACACGAACAAGTTTGTGTTCGTGGAAGGCAATAAGGTCGATGATAACGCAGATCATCAAGGGCAAGGATGGTATTTTCATCATGAACTCATTTGATATCCCGAAAGAGCTCATAAGATTGATGATGATCACGACACACTTTGTCGAGAGATTCCAAGATGTAATCGATCATGGCGACATCAAGTCAAATGAATGGTGAAGCGAAGGTTATTGGAACCAAGGGTATGACACAAACTCGAAACCAAGCTTATTGTCCAAGGAGAAATGATATGAGGAGGAAGATCAACGTAAAGCTTAGCTCATCGTCAAATAATTGTGTTGCGGAAAGGAGGACCCGGTGAGTACGCTTAAAATTTAGCATGATAATGATATAGTCGATCAAAGCTAGGAATGATGTGATCGGGTACAAACTCGCATCGATAGAAGCTATCAAGAGTTGTTGAACCGTAGTGCGGACTCGGTTCGCTTATTGGTGTCTTTGAGTGTTTAATAACTCGAGCCCGTGAAAAATTGGATTGATGGGGATGTAGCACTTGATGAAGAACTTGTTAGAAGTTATGCGCCCATGATAATCTCGAGATACCGGGGGTAATACTTGACGGCAGATCAAGTAGAGGTTGGACCGGGTATTGCTCTACGTAAGACAAGTGCTAAAACTTGCACGAGAAATGGTATTCAAAAGAGAACATGGTGGAACCACGATTGCAAAAGGCCAGATCCCTGATATAAGATGAACTTATACCAAAGGAATAACTAATTTAAGAGAAGCTTTAACGACAAGATCTACATCGTGTCCATGGGCATGAACACAAGTTCAAGGTCGACTCCCACTTCTCCAATGCATAACCTTTCATCTACTCCTCACGTTTGATGAAGTTGCAGTGTTGAAATTTTATCTCGCGAAGCACCAGAAGAGTATGATTCGTGAAAACTTTCGGTTCACACGGTTTAGAGAAGGCATATGTTCAACCCATAGGGCTTTTAGAGACATATACCACAAGTTTCAAGAGTAAATAACACAAGCCGAAAGCATAGCATGGTTCACAAGCAGATGATACAAATTACCAAAGGCACTAAGTATCGGGGAAGAACTCACAAGGTGATTGATTATGAAGGACACCGTCGGATAACAATCCAACAATGGTTCGAGTGATCCACAACGAGCTGGTGTGAGTATCGGTATTCCATCGAGGAAGAAAGAATGCACGAGCATCATATTATAGAACATCGGAATAATTCGATGCTTAGATAACAAAGGAATTTTGATTTAAAACCAAGGATCAAGCAATGCTCGATTAGGGATGGATAAGTTGAATAGCCTTAGGGTACAATCAACTACAATTGATAGGTCGAGAACCAATTCCAGCTTAAAAGAATGGCAGCTCAGCCGAAAGGTAATTTATAAGGATCAATGACGATTGCGTGTATTCAAGAAACATATTGAGTCAACAGACTCAAAATGATAATGACAAGGAAAGTTAATAAGACTACGAGACTTATGGGATTAACTATAATGCAAGCAAGCAAGAATTTCAAGAGCAAAAGGCTCCAAAGGATTTTCGAAGATCAAATAGTATTTTGAAGACTTTTGTGAAACACAAGAACAACCGAGGATAAGCGGATACCGACAAGTGCGAGGATTTATTAGAAGGGTATTCATGTGGCAAAGAACTGCTAGGCAAGAGGCACAAAGTATTCTCGGGACAATAGAGAAAACTTCGGTATCTTGTAATAACAAGATCAATGGGGAGATGATCGATGAATGGCAAGTGTAAGTAGTTATCCATAAGGATTTATCGCTGGTCGGGAATAGCAAGAGTGATGGGCACAAAGTCTCGAGAGAATATCAAAGAGTATCTTCGAATCTTCCGTGAAGGTGCCATCACATATAATACGGGTTCTCCGGTGGAAATAGTTACGAGAACCTAGAGTCGATTTTTTGTAAAAATCGCTTAACCCGAATAGAAGAGAGTTCGTAATCCCGGAGTAAAGATCGAGGAGTAAAAGATCATAATTCCACCCAATGGCGACGTGGCCCGTAAGGCACACAGCCATGTTAGTAAAAGTTTTGCAATGTCTAGACTCGACTTCGCCAAGGAGTTTGAAAGGGGATTCTACAGCAATGGCTCGATACCAATCTTCAGACGCCCGATTCAATCAGACACTAATCATGCACGCAAACGCGTACGATCAAGATCGTGGACTCACGGAAGATATCACAACACAACTCTAAAACATAAATAAGTCATACAAGCATCATAATACAAGCCGTGGGCCTCGAGGGCTCGAATACAAGTGCTCGATCATAGACGAAGTCGTGGAAGCAACGATATCCGAGTACGACATAAGTTAAACAAGTTTGCCTTAAGAAGGCTAGCACAAACCGGGATACAGACGAAGAGGCGCAGCCTCCCGCCTCGATCCTCCTAAACTACTCCCCGGTCGTCGCCGCAGCACTCGCACGTAGTAGTAGGCACCTCCAAAGTGTAGTAGTCGCCGCCGACGGTGGCGCTCGCCCTGGCTCCAACATCCGTTGCGACAACCGTAAAGAAAGGAAAGGGGGAAAAGGGGAGAAAGCAACCGTGAGTACTCATCCAAAGTACTCGCAAGCAAGGAGCTACACTACATATGCATGGGTATATGTGTAAAGGGCCATATCAAGGACCGAATCGCAGAATGCCGTAATAAGAGGGGATAGCTAATCCTATCGAAGACTACGCTCGCAGCCTCCGCCTTGCAAAGCAGTAGAAGAGAGTAGACTGAAATCCTCCAAGTAGCATCTCCAAGTAGCATCACCAAGTAGCATCTCCAAGAGCATCGCATAGCATAATCCTACCCGCGATCCTCTCCTCGTAGCCTCGTTAGAGAGCGATCACCGGGTTGTATCCGCACTTGGAAGGGTGTGTTTTATTAAGTATCCGGTTCTAGTTGTCATAAGGTCAAGGTACAACTCCGGTCGCCCTTTACCGAGGGACACGGCTATTCAATAGATTAATCACCGCAGGGTGCACCACATAACCCAACACGCTTGATCCCATTTGGCCGGACACACTTTCTGGGTCATGCCCGCCTCGGAAGATCAACATGTCGCAGCCCCACCTAGGCACAACAGAGAGGTCAAGACGCCGGTCTAAACCTAAGCCGCAGGGTCCGGGCCCATCGCTCGAGCACACTCAAGACGCTATGCGACGCGCCGGAAGCGTAACTAGCCCCTAATACAAGCGCAGCTTACGCTCCAATCCGGCCGCCCGCCGATTGTCGACGCCAAGAAGGCTTTACCGATACCACGACGCGGGATACCCATAACTACTCCCACGAGATGGTTAGTGCGATAGACCAAATGGCCGCACTCGATCAAATACCAAGATCTCGTTAAGCGTGTTATTATGAAGCAAACGCGACGCCGACCAGGCCAGCCCACCTCTCACCTAGGCGGTCTCAACCCGCCTGTCGCTCCGACACAAAGATCCACACAGAGGGCCGTCGGGACAAAGGTCCTTATACCCCAACTGCGGAATCACTCATGGGTACTCTTCGAAAGCGCATTCGACTTTAGTCACCATCCGTAGTATGTATGTATGTATAGTATATACCCGTGATCACCTCCCGAGTGATCACGGCCCAATAGTATAGCAAGGCGCATCGACAAGAATGTAGGGCCAATGATGATAAACTAGCATCCTATACTAAGCATTTAGGATTGCGTAAGGTATCAACAGATGTAGCAACAATGTCGCTATGCATCGTAATAGGATTATCGAAAAGCAAGAATATGCTACACTACTCTAATGCAAGCAAGATAGAGGAGAATAGGCGATATCTGGTGATCAAGGGGGGCTTGCTGGTTGCTCTGGCAAGAGAGAGGGTCACAACTCCGTAGTCGTCATCGGGCAGCAGCAGTCGGTCTCGTAGTCTATCTGAGATAAGAGGGGAAGAAACAATGAATACCATGCAAACAGATGCATATCGATGCATGACAAGACAAGTAACGATGTTAGGTGTGCCTAATCGCGGTAGTAGGTGATACCGACGGGGGAAAACATCCGGAAAGTATTCCTGTGTTCGCGTTCGGGCGGTGAACCGAGGGGAAAGTTGCGTGTTCGTGTGTTAGGGGTGTGTGGCGATTTAACGGCTGCATAACCGGATTCGCCTCGCTGCTCGAGCAACTTTCATGTTGAAAATATTTTAACCGAGTTACGGATTAAAAGATATGATTTTCTAAAGTTTTAATTCATTTTGGAATTTATTTAATTTATTTAATCCAACATTATCCAAAACAAAGGTATGCCGACGTCATCATGACGTCAAGATGACGCCGCAGTCAACGTGACGCCGATCGGGTCAAACCGACGTGGGTCCCATCGTCATTAATCGCTTAGCCTAATCGTGTTTAACTAATCTAACTCTTGCTTAATTAAACTAATTAGTTAATTAGGTTAATCTAATAATGATTAATTAACTTAATTAATTTTTTAATTAATTAATTAATTAATTATTATTTATTTTAATTATTTAGTCTTTAATCATTTATTATTTATTATTATTATTTTTTCATTTTTCATTTTTTTTAATTGTTCTCTCAGGCGTGGGGCCCTTTGTCATAGACCCATAGGGCGGGTTTCATGCCAAGGGGCTCAGAGGCCATCGAGCGGCGCTAGCGCAAGGCGCTGGGCGGGCGCAAGGGCGGGCGCCGAACAGGCGTGAGCTCGAGGAGGGTCTTTGGGCACAAGACGCCGCCGCCCGGCCACGCCAGCGAGGCGGCGTGGGACGACTACGATGGCGGTGCGGATGGGGCCAAGGCGGCTTGGCGCAATGGGTGGTGGAGCAGCGGCAGTCGGTGAAGCGGGAAGAAGAGGCGCTTGGGCACGGTGAGCGCTGGCAAGTGAGCTGCAAGGGCAGGGGCGGCGAAAGGCGAAGCTGCAGCGCTGCTGCGCTGTGGCGTCAGGGGGATGGAGCGGAGCCACGGGAGCAGGGACGGGCGGAGCGCCGGCGGGGGGGGGCGGTGGTGGCGCTCGGGAGGGACGAGGAGAGAGGGATCCACGGGGGAAGAGCTCACGTGGGGGCGCAGGTCTCGAGGCGTGCAGCGGAGACGGTCGGGGCACGGTGAGGAGGAGGGCGGGAGGCGGCCGTCCGGCGTCGCGGATCCGGTGAGAGGCGGGGGGTCGGGACGGCCCGAGGCGACGAGGGGCCTTGCGCCCTGCGCGGCCGGTCGGGAAGGAGGGGACGAGGTGAGGTCGGGGCGGCGGGTCGGTCGCCGGCGTCGGGGGGGCGACGGGATCGGGCGGAGCCGATCCAGATCGGCTGAGGAGGAGGAGGAGGGATCGGGGCGAATGGGTGCGGCTAGGGTTTGCCGACCGAAAGGGGGGATAAGGGGTGAGGGTGGGCGGGTGGGGCGGGCCGACCGGGCCAGTGGGCTTGGCCCGCTTGGGCCGATGGGGTTTTCTCCTCCCATTTTTGTTTTTTTTGTCTTTTCTTATTTTATTTTTTTGTTTTATTTTACTTAGTCTATCTAGATACTTTATAAAAATGTGTGCACTCCACCATAATTACCGATGTAATATTTGACAACCAAGAACTTTTTAGTTCTAATTTTTGAAAACTTTTATCGTTATCATTAATTTGAATTTTGAATTTTGGACCGGTTTTGAACTAACTCAAGATTAGCAACTATAATTGAGGTGATGTGGCATCACTAGCAGAGGATCACTTTAGCTTAATTTCCCGGGCGTCACACGAAGGAAGAGATACTTGACATTGGCAAAGCTTCTAGCAAACGAACTATACGATCTTTTATGCTATGCTTATGATTGGGTCTTGTCCATCACATCATTCTCCTAATGATGTGATCCCGTTATCAACGACATCTAATGTCCATAGTCAGGAAACCATGACTATCTATTGATCACAACGAGCTAGTCAACTAGAGGCTCACTAGGGACTCATTGGGTCTAAGTGTTCACACGTGTATTACGATTTCCAGATAATACAGTTATAGCATGAACAAATGACAATTATCATGAACATTGAAATATAATAATCCTTTTATTATTGCCTCTAGGGCATATTTCCAACACTTCCTTGTAGCGTGTCCGATGCTGCCGCATTCTACCGGTCCGAGGAGGGGAGCTCAACGGAGAAGGCCTTCGGTCTCAAGATGTCGAGGCCGACATCCGTGCCCTTTAGCGACCAAATTGAAGCACCGGTCGAGCTCCACAAGGTAGCCGAAAGCAGGCCATGAAGGGCCTCATAGTCCATTTGTGGCATGGTGCGGCGGCGGGAGCTACTTGCATGGCGCGGCTACCGGTGGATGCGTGTCCTCGGTGGAAGTCATCAAGCGCTCCGCTTTGCATTGAAGGTGCCTGTCGGCCCTTGCCCGCAAAGGTGCACCGGGCAGCTGGATGCCGAGAAGCTTCGACGAGACGCACAGCCGCGGGCAAGGAGTATCACACGTCCAAATGTATTATAAGAGTGTCTCAAGGGTGCCCGCAAGATTGCGGATGAGTGCTCCAAAGATGTAATATTTGAGTAGACTCGAATGTGTTATCCTCGCGCGCTGAAAACTTTGTTCATATGCGCTAAGCAACGCTTTGTTAATTTAAAATATTACCTTCAGGCGGCCGCTTATCAAATCGAGAGATGGCAAGTCGTCGGCTTCGCCCCCATGCCACGAAGTGCCGGGTGTTCGGATAAACTTGAGCGCTCTTGTTCCCATATTTGGGTCCATCTAGGAGGCGCTCAACACGCATTTAACAAGGCAACCGGACTTATAATGCTTGAACACTCTCACTTAGCCATAGAATTCTATAATTTTAAATTTCGTGAAGCCCCTAGTGTTCGAAGACCAAGTTCGGGCACTATCCACGCTCGTCCGGACGAAGCCGGTTCCTCGCTCTAAGCGCATAAGTCTTTAGGGACTCAAAAGACCTCTCTAACAGCGACCAGCTCTCGCCTTATCATGACGGGCCGTTTTAGCTTTCCATCGAGGCGCCGCCCAGCTCAACCGGGCGCAATCGCAGTGGTTCTCCAGTGCTACCTTAGCCGACAGAACGGAACGTAAGGTACCAAAACATGGGAGCCGCAAACCCAACTATTGACCCAAGACATGATTCGAGCTGATGCATATAATGCTATAAGTTCGGGTGCCGACTTGTGAAAGTGTTCGGACTTATCACACCATAATGCGGGGAACATAAGCCCTGTGTGTATTCGGCCGCACTAAAGTGTACGGATGCAAAACGTCATAAATGAACATATATGTAAGAAAGGAATGCAATTACAAGCTTAAAAGTGATGCATTGTTTATTCAAGGAATTTCGCCATGAGTGCGTAAGCGATACAAATAGTGCGGTAAGCAAGGGTTTGGACTATTAGACATGTCCTCCTCGTGGGTAGGCTGCGAATGGTGTATTAAATAGATTTAATGCTCATAATGGAGACCACACAGTGTTCGTCAGAGCCATTGTCCTTCCCTGGCTGTTGCATCGTGAGTTCGGCAGATCCATCGCCGACAGGCCTCCGTGAATGGAGTCCTCGTGGAAAAATAAAAATAAAATAAAAAAGAGCGACACACTTGGGAGCCCCTGGTGTGGTTGAGCCGCACTCTGGGCCTGTCGTGGTCGTGCCCTCCTCCTGTACTGTTGGGGATATTACCACTAGGCGTAAACCGGCCTACTTGGGCCGGGTTAACTTCATTAGTGGTATAAGGTATGAAGGCCCAAGGCCTGTAGTCGGTTTAGAACTCAGAGCCGTAAACCGCCTAATGTATAACTTGTATTGTAAGTTAGAATAGAAAGAGACCGACCGATACGAGTATGAACCGTTGGGACTTATGGACCGACAAGGCCACCGTGTATATAAGGGACGACCGCGCGCGGTTCAAGACAAACAACCACAACTCGAGCCTAGGCGGCTTGTTTGCTCCCTAGCCATCGAGACTACATCAATTCCATCACAACTAGACGAGGCTTTACCTTCATCGAAGGGGCCGAACTAGTATAAACCCTCGTGTCTTTGTGTCCGCTTAACCCCTTCAAGTAAACTCATAGCGATGGCTCCACGACTAAGTCCTTTCACTAGGACATCCGCCGTGACAAATCCATTTACGCTTGGCGCCACCATGGGCTATCGTGATGATGGTTCGACGATCTTGGAGGGCAAGCTCAAGGGACTCAAGGCTATGTTGGGCCGGATGACCAAGAGTCGTCGCGGCGGGATCTACATCGACGACGCAGATGGGGTCCCGAGGCCGATTCGACGAAAGTACGGGTACCGGTCCTCTTTGGTGGCATACACGCTTTCATTGGCAAGATCGGTGAGCTCGGCCCGAGCCGACATCCGCACCAACCTCGCCGAGACGGCTCAACAGGCAAGATCTACCCAAAGCTAAACCGCCGTGAAGCGTGTCTTCGTTGGAGTCATCCACGAGGAGAGCGTGAGGACGGATCGTAACACGATAACGAGACCGCTATCTATTCCGTGACGAGTCCTCAACCGGAGAGACCGAATCACTATACCGCTTGCAAGATGATATGGTTAGGGTTGTTCTGATGGCGACAAGATTCGGACCCCTGTGCCAGTCAACCGGGTTGGAATATTCATGGCCGCACACAGCGGCGAATCACTTCGACCGCCGCAGCGATGTTTCTCCGGATCGGCAGGCAAGCAGGGGCGGAGGCCTTGAGCGCCCGCCGTTCAAGTTCTATCTCGATCGCTTGATGCACTAGCTGCGCTTATGGCAGAGGACAATCCGCGGATCAGAGGCCCATAATGCGAGATTGCGAAGGTGAAAGAGCAGATCGCAAGCCAAAGCGGATCTCGGCAGCAGTAAAAGACAGATGGCTGCGGAGTGGGCCGCTGGACGCCTGTGCCTACAAACTCATGCTTGACCGTAACGCATCGGGGAGGTTTTGAAGCGGAAGTACGATCACGCCGCCATTAGGGTTCGACTTCGAAATCTCTTCGAGACTCCAGAGCCGGACCCAAGAATCCGCCGCAAAGACTGGAGACAAACCGGATTGAGGCACCAGGACCAGGGCGATACCAACCTCGCCGATGGAACCTCCTCGCCAGAACATTGTGGTTCCTCCGCCGGTCTAGACGCCCCAAGTCATTATTCTAATCCTATGGACAACCTTGTTGTAGCCGCCGCGATTAGAGGCTATCCCGATCGAAGGGACTCTCCGCAAGCGTAGAGACGCGCGGGTTAAGGCTTCCCGACCGCGCTGATTCAGCAGAAGCATATTCGCATACCGTGATCGGATTCACTTTACGCCCGCCCAAGCCGAGCTATAGCAGCGCATGGATGAACCGCCATATCGAAGCAACGCGCGAGGCCGTGAAGCTGCCCGTGGCAATAACTCGGCAGTGGTATCCGCGATGCTCGGGATGTGGTGGACCGGCCCGCACGGCGAGGCCGAGTTAGCAAGACAGATGATGCGGGTCAACTTACACCGTTCGCCTTACCACCTTCGCCGACCAGAGTCGATCCACTTTGGGAGTGCCTTGTTTAATCCTCGCTTACGCAATGTGCGCCGCCCAAAGATTTCAAGGGTCCGCGCAAGGTGCCGAATTACACCGCTGATTTATCCCCAAGCGTGGGTAGAGAGTTATGAGATGGCCATGGAGATGCTAGACGTGGATGAGACCGCTGTGCAAAATACTTCACCATGATGCTTGAAGGCACGGCTCGATTTGGTTAAAGAGCCTACCGCCCAATTCTATCACCATGGGCCCGCTTGGGCCCGGTTTATCCGTAATTTCAAGGATACATGTAAGCAGCCCAAGTCCATAGTAGTCCCGCGGCTTGTGTCCAGAGGAAGGAGAATCAACGACCCATTGGGTGCGCCGTGTTTCGAAATTTTGCACTCGTCCGACAGATTAATGCCGACTCTGCGATCTTAACCCTAGAAGGCAACCGCCGGTTTGAGCCTTTAAAATTGAAATTGGGACGATGAAGCGGTTTCAGAATGACATGGGAACCTCATGGCCGCTTTAGTGAAGTATGCTGATTCGACAGTACCAAGGATCCCGAGATTGATGATGATGAAGCAGGAAGGGAAAGAAGAATAGCAACTCCAAGGGCAACAAGACAAACCGCGGGTCACTAAATGGAGGCAAACGCAAGGCGGATGGCAAGATGGACTTTGTGGCCAACACTAATGCACAGATAGTAGGCGGCGCAGAGGTAAAGCGGCAAATCATAATGGGGCTCCCAATCCTAATGCAAGCCATTTGAATTATTTGTCGAATCAGCCTTGCCCAAAGCACGGATGAAGGAGTCGCCGCCAACCACCTTGGAAGGATTGTTATATTATGCAGAGTTCAAAACTCTAATGCCTTCCGGTATGACCATGGGTCGTGGCGTTCAGATCCTGCTTCATGGGCCGGGTCATGATGGAGGCTCCGTTCAGTCTCAATCGGCGGTCACAACAACAGAATAATCAAGAAGAAGAAGCAGCAGCATAGATCGGGTTATCGAGCCAGCCAAAGCAGTTGAACAATGGGCAATATCATGTTTTCACAACTAGCTTGGATAAGCGACGAAAACTCCACAAGCTTAGCAAAGGAATTTGTTGAACCGGCTTTACCTCACATTTACTTACCGGTCGAGCAATTTATCGTGTGGAGCAGAGAGGATCATCCACCCCGGTTGATAATCTGGGCCAGCTAGCATTAGTGGTAGACCCTCGTGGGGGTTATAAATTCACCAAGGTACTTATGGATGGAGGAAGCATTATTAACATACTATACTATGAGACATTTCACCGCATGGGTCTAATGTGACAAGGATCTCGCACCGCCTAATATGGTGTTCCATGGTGTAGTACCAAGCAAATCTGCATATCCTGTTGGTAAGATAGCCCTAGATGTGGCTTTTGGGGACGAGCACGATTCCCGGTCGGAAAAACTAACCTTTGAAGTGGTGAAGATCCGGAGCCCGTATCACGCCTTGTTTGGGCGGCCGGTTTATGCCAAGTTCATGGTGCGACCTTGTTATATCTACTTGCAGCTCAAGATGCCGGGTTACAAGGGGACGATAATGGTTCATGGGAGCCATAGGGTCGCTTTAGAATGTGAGGAAGGTGATGCGGCCTATGCAGAGTCGGTCTGTGCCACGGAGAAGTTGAAGTTCTATAAGGACAATGTTGATCCGGCAGATATGACCCCTTTGAAGAAGCCAACTACAGAGCATGATTCGGATCTGAAGTTCAAATCGGCAATGAGACCAAGCTTGTTGACTTCGTGTCCGCAATTCGCCCAAGCAGTTCACTGTCAGCGCTAACTGATCCCAATAGGAAAGCGCGCCATCGAAGTTCATCCGTGAGAATCGGGACATCTTTGCATGGAAACCGTCCGACATGCCTGTGTACCGAGGGAACTCGATGAGCACACTCTTAATGTGGATCCTAAGTATAAACCGTGAAACAATTCCTCCGCCGGTTTAACGAAGAAAGGCGCAGCTATTGGAGAGGAAGTGGCCGTGCTTTTGGCGCTTGGTTTTATCATTGAGGTGTTCCATCCAGAGTGGCTTGCTAATCCCGGTCTGGTTCTTAAGAAAAATGGCACTTGGCGATGTGTGTGGATTACACAGATCTTAACAGGCTCGTCCCAGGATCCTTTGCCCTCCCCGCATCGACCAGATCATTGATGCCACGGTGGGTTGTGAGCGCTTGAGTTTTTGGATGCATACTCGGATATCATCGATCAAAATGGCGGTTAAGGACCAGAGAAAACAGCGCTTATCACTCCCTTTGGAGCCTTCGCTATGTATCTATGCCCTTTGGGCTCAAGAGTGCCCAAGCCACCTATCAACGTGTGTATGCAATTGTTCCAGATAAACAGATCGGCCGCAATGTGCACGCCTATGTGGATGATATTGTAGTAAAGTCAAAGCGTATGAGACGCTGGTCGATGATTTAAAGGAAACCTTGACAACTTGCAGTGTACAAGATGATGCTTAATCCGCCAAGTGTGTCTTTGGTGTTCCAGCAAGTTACTAGGGTTTCGTGTCTAACAGAGGAATTGAGGCTAATCCGAGAAGATTACGGCTATTACCTCCTTGGCTAAACCGGCGGTATTAACGATGTTCAACGCTTGGTGGGCCGATCGCCAGATCGAGCCGGTTTATCACCGCCTGAGAGAAGGCCATCCTTTGTACCAAATGTTGAGGAAGACAGACAATTTCGCTTGGAGTCCCTACACGATGAGGCATTTGAGGACTTGAAGCGCAATTAGCTAATCCGCTGTTTTGCAGCCCAACCGACAAGGAGCCATTGTTGTTATATGTAGCAGCCAACGCCGCAGTTAAGCGTTTATTGTGGTGGAGCGCAAGGAGGCAGCAAGAAATATCCGTTCAATGCCGGTTTATTATATCAGCGAGGTGCTTATTGAATCCAAGCAAAGGTATCCGCATTGGCGTAAGCTGGTCTATGGTGTTTTCATGGCCGCCGAAGTTGAAGCAAGATTTTCAAGGGCACCCCATTACAAAGGGTAAGTTCAGCTCCCTTGGGTGATATCATACGTAACCGGAGGCAATCGCCGGATTGCCAAGTGGGCTATAGAGCTTGGGCCACACGGATCAAGTATGTACTCTGACGGCGGTGAAGTCTCAAGCACTTGTTGATTTCATCAATGACCGGACGGAGTTACAAGCACCGAGGAGAAGCCGGATCACACATATTGACTATTCATTTTGATGGATCCAGCAACCGGAAGGCTCGGGGTCGAGTCGTATTAACTTCCCCACGAGGTGAAAAGTTTTGTTATGTTCTCCGCTTAATGTTCCCTTGTACTAATAATGCAGCTGAGTACGAAGCCTTGCTCCATGGTCTCCGGATGGCTAAAGAGATGAATTTAAGCCGGTCAAGTGCTTGGTGACTCGCACTCGTGGCTCAACAGTGTCCGCACTTGGGATTCTAAGGACCCGCCATGGCTGCATATCGCCGGAAGTGGATAATATTGCGGGTTGCTTCAAGGGTTATCAAGTGGATCATGTGGACCGTCGGAAGAATGAAGCGCGACGCTTTAAGCCGGTTGGGTTCTCGGCGCAAACCGTCCCGCTTAATGTCTTTCTCGACGTGTTGCACAACCCGTCACCCGGCTCCTGTGAAGCGGATTTGGCTATTCCCGATCCGGAGGCTCAATTGGTGGCAGCATTACATGCTATTCGGATTGACGGTTCCTTATCTTGCATACATGAACCGGGGAGTTGCCGAAGATGAGATTCTAGCCGATGATAGTCCGCGATCCAAGTCTATGACGATTCTCAATGGTGAATTGCATCATTGCAAAGGTATCGTATGCTTCAACGCTGTGTTTCTCCCGAGGAAGGCTGTGAAATCTTAAGGGAAATCCATGAAGGAGATTGTGGACACCACGCCGGTTCAAAGTCTCTCGTAGCAAAGGCGTCACACGGGTTTTATTGGTTGATGCAAGATGTCGATGCGAAGGACTTGGTTAAACGGTGTGATGGATGTCGAAATTTTCAAGGCGTGCTCATGTGCCGCTCAAGAATTGAGGGTGATCCTAATAACGTGGCCGCTTGCAACTTGGGGCTAGATGTGGTCGGACCTTTTAAAAGATCCAAGGATAAGAAAACCCACCTTTTGGTGGCGGTTGACAAATTTACCAAGTGGGTTGAAGCGAGCTCTGTCACAAGAAGTGTGATGCAAAGAACAGGTGCGCTCATCAAAAGGTGATTTTTCGGTTTGGCTTTCCACACAAGATCATTATCGATAATGGTACCAATTTATCCAAGGGTGCTATGAACGTGAGCAC
Organism: Aegilops speltoides; assembly: GCA_021437245.1. NCBI lineage: Eukaryota > Viridiplantae > Streptophyta > Magnoliopsida > Poales > Poaceae > Aegilops > Aegilops speltoides. The sequence continues at coordinate 314,389,163 of CM038144.1, read as the reverse complement.
ATCCGGCTTGACGTGTCGTCAGTGGCACACCCCCAGTCCAATGGACAGGCAAAACGAGCTAATCAGGAGATCTTGTGAGGCATCAAACCCCAGCTTATGGTCCCATTACAAAGGACACCAGGATGTTGGATTGAAGAGCTACCATCTGTGCTATGGAGTATCAATACTACGCCAAACCGGTCCACAGGATACACAGCATTTTTCATGGTCTATGGAGCAGAGGCAGTTCTCCCTAGCGATATCCGGCACGATTCGCCTCGTGTGGCAGCTTATGTTGAAGTGGACAACAAGACAACACGGCAAGACGCTTTGGACCTATTGGACGAGGAGCGGATATAGCGGCTGCCCGCTCGACGATTTACCAAAGAAGATCTTCGCCGTTATCACACCGCCGGTTAGAACCGTAACTTTTCAAGAAGGAGATTTGGTGCTTCACTCATCCAAGACCGCACGGATATGCACAAGTTATCCCCACCTTGGGAGGGACCTTTCGTGGTCGCAAGAAGAATCGCACAACGGTCGATTATCTCGATTGATATTCGAGAGCATCAAGACTCACGCACATCGAGGAGGAGACCAACAGCCGTGGAACATAGCTCATCTTCGCCTTACTACACTTGAGCCATCGACTCTATCTATGTACATATCATGACAAAGGTATATATTATCTTTGATATAATAAAACCGAGCCTCGGCTAAAGCGGGTCTCTGCTTTCTTATCATGCATGGTTACATGGAGTAGCTCTATTTTTAAAGCGCCTCCGGTTTACCCCCTTGACATTTGCTTTTTATATATCACTAGGGGCCTTGGTCGTGTCCGAACCAACGCGACACCTTTTGATAGGCGATGTACCACCAGATCACTTGGGGACATGGTCAAGTCTCAACTACCACGCCTCTTGGTCAGCCTAAGGCCACAAAATCACTTGGGGGCATGGTCGAACCCAACCATTGCCACGCCTCTTGATCCGCATATATGCCACTTAATCATTTGGGGACTGGCTGACTTGAATCATTGTCACACCTATTGGGGCTTGATCCGTCTCGACCATGGTAATACCATCCGATCAGCTTAGTATAGCATATTTTTGCAAATGGTTTTTTATCATTGCCTTTGCTTCCATGTTATTTTCATGGCTTGTTTGTTTTTTGTTTTTGTTGGATTTCTTTTATATCAACAAACACCTTTTTTCCTGTTCAGCCGATGGATTTGATTCCCTTTAATCCGTAGACGATGCCCGCTTTACCTTTTCTGTTACCATCATGGAGTAACAAGGGGCTTGTGTTGATTCAAAGACAGTTTATATGGGAGCTGTTTTCCCCGCTTTATTGACGGTAATGGTTTATAAAACTTCCGCGTCAAGTTTGGCTAAGCCAGCTTCATGCCCGACATGGCGTGTATTTTGTATCACCTATTTGTTACATTACCGATACACATATCAAGATCATAAACCGCCGGGCGGTATAACCGCCAACCAAGTTCAAATTTTTTCGATTGCGTGAAATATGAATCGAGGTTTTTCAACAAAAGCTTCAAGATTTATGCACGAAGGCATACGCAAGATAGAAGTATTAGCTATCCTATTACAAGGCAACACGGTGCCCAAATAAGATCATTGTTCTTTTGGACAGATGCCAAATACAGCTATCCAAACTGGCTTCCGGTTCAAGCCTGTTCCTCATCCTCCGCCGCTTCAGCTTCCTCGTCTCTACCCATTGGCTGGAAATGAACAAGGGTCTAGTCGATTCCCATTAAAGCTTGGAAAACAGCCTCTTCATGGATCAGGGAAGACGGTTCAATATCGAGCGTAAGTGTGCTTACGGATTGAGGGATCGATTCTCCGCTCAAGAGTTGGGGCAGCACTCGCTTGTTCGGTCATTGTATTGTGCTTGATATCGCGTCAAGTCCGCCTCTTCACTAGCCGACAAGCCGAGGGCGACCGCACGGTTTATTACCCTTAAATCCTCTTCGTTAAATTCAGAGCCATCTTCCTTCACGCTGGATAGCCTTGAGCCGCTTCCACAGGTCAAAATCGCACCCATGCCTTGGCCCGGATCATATGCGTTAATAGCTCCGGCTCGAGCAATGGATTTTTTCAGCTCCTCAATCCGGGCGGAAGCATCGACAACCTGCTCAGAGTGTCCCGGATTAAAGAAGGTGCCGGGTTGTTATGAGAGGCTATGGTGATGATCCGCCGGGCTCCTAGATATAATTGTTCTACTAAGGTGTAGGCAGCCTTCGCTTTTTCCGCACATCGCTTCCTAAGTGCCCGCGCGTGTGCCTACAACAATATAGGGACGGTCTCAAACCGGATTTATACTACAACAAAGTTGAAATTATCACGAAGTTCAAAGGAGCTTACCAAAGATCGCAGCGGTCATGGAGTGTACTTGCCGCTTACGGCCGTAAGTTCATCTACCACCGGTTTAAGGGCAGCTTCAGCATTTTCCGCTCTTTTGGTTAAAGCGGCCTTCTCAGTGGCCCAATCAGCCCGCTCTTTCTTGAAGCCTTCCTTCAGCTGTTCAGTGGTGCTCAAGGCGCTGCTTAATTCTTCCTTGGCCTTGTATGTTTCGGCCTGTTGGGTTTTCAAGACCTCCTGCAAATCGGCAATCCGGTCCTCCTTGATTCTCACCTCAGCCTGCATACAGACGGTATTTTCAACAAGCGGTTCAAGAAATTGAAGAATCAACCACATAACAAAGTTATACGCTTGATACTTGGGGGCTAATGCACCTTCAATTTTTATATATATTACTAGATTGCAAAGTCCCAAGCTCAATACAAGTATTCAACTTGGCACTTGGGGGCTAATGGCTATTTGATCAAAGTATGTTCCAAGGACAGTTTTCTATTGGAGCCCTGGTTTACTTATGCTACGTTAAACCGGCCCTTGGGGGCTATATTGATGGATTTCAAAGTGTTGAGGATCGTATTCAAGTCCCGGTTTGACTAAAGGTTACAAACCAACCCTTGGGGGCTACGAGGATTGATACAATGGCAGAAAGTAAAGAAGTTACCTCAAATTTATCCATCATCATCTTCACCAGACCAGCTTCACAGTCACGGCTAGTATAAAGCCGGTTTAAATAGCCGGAATGAAGATCTTGGGCACTTAGAGCAACATATGTTTCCAGTTCAACATCCCATTTTCCTTTGTTCAGAGTGGAAAAATCCTCTTTTATGGTATGCTTGGTAAGGGTGACAGATTCCCGGTTCAAAGCGCCCACACCGTAATCACAACGCCATCATCTTTGGACTTGCCGGTTTGTGTTGGTGCGGCCGGTTTGTCGCCAGGATCGTGGATTTCTCAATCCGGACGGAGCTGGTAGGCGGGTCAGCAGAGGCTAAAGTGTTAATAGGCCTCTCTTCAGGAATAACATCATCTTGCAAAGGAGGATCATTGGGAATATCTTCGGGGCAAACTCTTCAAGATCCGTGCTCTGTCATGTTCTGGGCTGCATTTTCTTCACCGCTTTATCCAAGCGGCCTTCTTGCTTGGTTTCGGTTTGGCCTCGAAAGAAAAACAAAGAGTCAAGAAAAACATAGGCCATTACACAAGATATCGGAAGCATATGTTCGCTTTAGCTTACCCAACAACTATCTTCAATGGTGGCAAATGAGTGGCCGATTTATTCACCGTAAGATGAATGAGAAGTAACCCGATAATCGGAGTCGATGGATTAAGAGGTTGTGGAAGAAACCCGCTTTAGGATTTAAATCAATAAAAGGTCTGAGACCTTGAGCGGCGTTTAACCGGCTGTTTGGTAAACCGCAGAGGTAACTACCGCCACCGTGCCGGGTTGTGCGGCGATCTTCATGTTGTTGGTCTTCATAAGAAATTTGGGATCCAAATAAGCAAGAGGATGAGAAAATTTAACTTTCCAGCTTTGCTCGGCTAAATTTTGGCAGAGGCAAGATTTCGAATCGGAAGAGAGAATAGTTACCTCAATCCCGCATTGTTGGCTTCAGGCCGTCCCCGACAAGCATCATCATCAATAAGGCGGTAAAAAGTAAGCCAAGTGAATCAAGTTCTACTCAAGGTTCTGGTTACCCACATCATCATCAATAGCGGATCGATGAAGCGGTGGTTTTCTCTTGTGAGCTGGTTTCTTAATAACCTTGGTCTTGGGCTGGGTCGACCGCCTCGCCTTTCTCCGCTTTATCTTGTGGAAGCTTTTGCTCCAAAACGGATTATCACCGGATCGCAGTAATTAAATGTCGATGATAAAGCAAAGAATGTGTTCAATAATAGAGCAACTAAAATCTTATCACCGGGCGGTTTGTTGGTGGTGCAAGAAGGAAGCAGATCGGTTTGAGCACGAGGTGCTCCGGTTCATTCAACATCTTCTTTCGTAACTGTGACTTCATCGCCAGAGAGTTGGATTTTAATGTGTCGGAGTGGGTCATCGACATCGCCAAAGATACTTGCACATCAAACCGGAGCGCCGCTCAAGGCAGTATGCTCCATGATATCCAACAGCGTGCAAGGTCTATTCATGTTAAACCGCTGGCCATAAAGGCACGGAGCTTGGACAATTAAGGAGCATATTTACTTTCTCTTGGCGCTTAGTCTTTGTGGAAAAGGGTGAGTGTTCTTTGAGCTGTTCCTGACGGAAGCCGTGCAAGGGATTTTCATTGTCGAGAGGTATCCTTGCAATAAAACCAAGTTGCATTCCACTCCTTGGGGTGAGTGTGGAGTTCGACGGGGATAAGTGATCTCCTTCTCTCTTCGAATGGCCATACCGCCTAATTCAGATTGGGACCGCGGTAAATTCAAGACGACGGTTTAAATGGAAGAGGTCTCTAAACAACTCGATCAAGGCTCCTCTTGAAGGTATACCTCGTAAAGTACTTGAAAATGACATAGATTGGTAACAGAGTTGGGGCCAATATCCCGTGGACGGAGCTGAAAATTGGCTAACACATCCCGGTAAAATTTAGAACCGGGCGTTTGAAGCCCCGCCAAGTGATCTCGCGAAGACCACAACCTCTCCTTCTGGGGTGTGGAGGACATTCATCTCCAGAACCTCCACCGGATCGCCTCTTTATCGCCTAAAGCGCCGATCAAGACTAGATCGCCCAACCGTGATTCGTGATGCGAGAAGGAACCCAATTGCACTCATACACTTGTTTGGCCATGGCGAGATCTACAAGAATTAGGTGATCCGTTCAAGAACATCTTTGGATAAAAGAAGGCGTTGATCTTAACTACGATAAACCGGAGGCGACCTATAAACCGGTCTTCTACAATGCGGCATCATGTGGATTCTCGCGGTTCAACCAGGGACTAATGGTATATACCGGTTTAGTAACTTTTTTCTATGATAAGTTAAACCGCCTGACCTAAGCATCAGAAGCAATTGAAGCTATGGATAACTAGGTATGCAGAAACAAGTTTCACAAGATCTTATCACAGCCACGGATCTACAGCGAGCTCACAAAAAACAGAAAATATTTCAAAGAGTAAGGTAGAAACAGAAGTGAACTATTGAGCAGATATGTGCGGGAGATCTATGGGCTTAGATGAGAAACTACAGCGGATGCTTAGAGATCGCTACTAAATACAACAGAAGTTCACGGATTCATTCAAGGTCGAGAATGATATGAGCGCCGATGAACACAAAGATGAACATGGAACCCTAAGAACAGATCTAGGTCAAAAAGAGGAGAAAGCTTACCGGGAGCGGAGAAGATGCGGAAAGATGCTGCAATGCTCTGGTACGTTCAGGTCGATGCAGCGGCCCAAGATGAGGCAGAGGTCGACGGTGATGGTGGAGCTCTAAGGTCAGCGACGCGAGGAAGATGAAGAAGAAGGGACGAAGGGAAAGGAAAGAAATGACCCTTCGGTCTTATTTATAAGGCAACAAAGCTAGGTCAAGCGCGCGGATCCAGGAGCTATTGTTAAAAGAGGGCGTTATAAACGACAAATTTCATGATGACGTCATGCCGGTTTACAGCAACCAAAAAAGATGACGACATGGCGGTTTAGCAATTACCAGAAGATGTCCAAGACACAAGATTTTGTGAAGGATTGACATGAACCAGTTCAAATCAATCTGGGCCTAATGTTAGATATTACCACTAGGCGAAACCGCCTACTTGGGCCGGGTTAACTTCATTAGTGGTATAAGGCATGAAGGCCCAAGGCCCGTAGTCGGTTTAGAACTCAGAGCCGTAAACCGCCCGATGTATAACTTGTATTGTAAGTTAGAATAGAAAGAGACCAACCGGGATACGAGTATGAACCGTTGGGACTCTATGGACCGACAGGCGCCACCTGTATATAAGGGGACGACCTGCCAAGGTTCAAGACAGATAACCACAACTCGAGCCTAGGCGAAGCTTGTTTGCTCCCTAGCCATCGAGACTACATCAATTCCATCACAACTAGACGTAGGCTTTTACCTTCATCGAAGGGGCCGAACTAGTATAAACCCTCGTGTCTTTGTGTCCGCTTTAACCCCTTCAAGTAAACTCGTAGCGATGGCTCCACGACTAAGTCCTTTCACTAGGACATCTGCCGTGACAAATCCACGACATGTACCCATGGTATCTCCAGAGCGTAATGATGTACACGAAGGGCTAGTCTTGCAATCATGCAGGGGCTGGGGTTGGGGCCGCATTGCTACGCGTGCTCGAAACATTCCAGGTGGTCCTGATGTATGTTACTCTGGGCGCGTTTGGCCATGCCCGGTCGTAAGGATGGCAATTTTACCCATGGGTACAGGCACCATGGGTACTGACCCGCATGGGTAGGGTATGGGCACACTTTTATACCCATGGGTAGTACCCATACCCTACCCATGACTTAACTGGGTAGGGTATGGGTATAGCCTTGTACCGCTGGTATACCCATACCCCGCCCACTTGTAAAATTAATGTTATGTTGTTATCGCTAATCATTAGTTTTTCATGTGACTCAGATACTCTTATCGACTTATGAGTATGTTGTGATTTCTAAATTTTGATTGTAGTCTTGTACCCATCTACTTGTTATTGAGCTAAGATATTTGATTTTTGTCAAATGCGCTTATGAATGAGTGTAAAATTGTGAACAACTTGTGTACTATTTGTTCTATCTTGGGTATCCAATGGGTATGGGTACCCGTCGGGTATGGGTATGGGTAAAGTTTTATACCCATGGGTACGGGTATGGGTAGAATTTTGTACCCATTGACTATACGGGTATGGGTATGGTATTGCTCTACCCTGCCCATACCCTACCCATTGCCATCCGCTTAACGGCCGGGATCGAAAATTGCCTTAAGAGGCTGCTCAGATTTCGCCGAGAGCCGCCGTGTGTTCCTCTCGCTCGAGGGAGCGCTCGTGTTTCGCTGACCGTGATGACTCCACGAGGGCCCGCATCTTGAGCTTAAGGTATGCATAATGTGGCACCACGCTGAACTTTGCAAACGCGGTTCGTCTGAAAGCAGAGCGTGATAGCCATCATGAACGGGACTATGTCAAGATTAACCTCGCTCGAAATTATTCGGGATCCAAAGACCACTTCAGCAGGACCGAGCCTATACAATTGGCCTCAACACCGTATAACGCTTTGAAGGTCGCCTTTGTAGGTTTAACTTAAGGGTCTATGCCCATCTTGCGACCGTATCCCGATAAAGCAGTTCAGTGCCGCCGCCGCCCATCAGACTCTAGTGAGGTGACATCCATCGACGATTGGGTCTAAAACCATCGCAAATGAATCCGCCATGGCGGATATCGGTGGGTGGTCTCTTCGATCGAAAGTGATCGGGCAAGAGGACCATGGATTGAACTCGGGCGATCGCTCCATCGCATATACGCCCCTAAGTGCGCGCTTCCGCTCCCTCTTGGGTATGTGGGTTATGATATCATGTTTACCATCCGCACTTGTGGGGAAAACCTTCGTCTCTCATCGTTCAATGCCGAGTCTCCTCCTCGTCATCGCTATGCAGCCCCTTGTCGTTGTTTTCGCAATTAACTTGCCTTCGCTTGAATACCCAACAATCCTCGCTGGTGTGGTTAGCTGGTTTTTCAGGTGCCATGTATATGGCAAGAGCGGTCGAGTATTCGGTCCAAATTGACGGACCTGAGTAGTTCTTTAAATGGCTTTTTCCGCCGACCGGTTTAGAGCCTCGAATCCGCGCTGACCGCCAGATCCTCGGTGTTATCACCGCTAACGCGGCTTTGTTTTGTTACGACGCGATTTTGCCATTGCAATCCTTGTTGTCCGGACCGCCGTAATTTTTGCCGAGGTTGTTACCGGGTTAGCGATTGTCCTCCCCGCACAAAAGCGGGTCATGAGCGATGTGAGGGATGCCGTGGATTTCGGCTTTTCCTGTCCTAGATGCTGGGCCAACCATTCATCGCGGATGTTATGTTTGAAGGCTGCGAGGGCCTCTGCATCCGGAGAGTCGATGATTTGATTTTTCTTTGTTAAGAACCGTGTCCGTAACTCGCTCGCCGATTCGCTCCGGCTGCCGAATGATGTGGCTTAGGTCATCGACGCCCGGTGGTCGCATATGTGCCCGGAAGTTGTCGAGAAATGCGGCTTCCGTGTCCTCCCAACACCCAATTGACTCTGGCGGCAAGCTGTTAAGCCAATGCCGAGCTGGTCCTTTAAGCTTGAGCGGAGATACTTGATGGCGTGTAGATCGTCACCATGGGCCATATGGATATGAAGGAGATAATTTTCGATCCAAACCGCGGGGTCTGTTGTGCCATCGTAAGGATTCGATGTTCACGGGTTTAAACCCTTCAGGATTTGATGATCCATTACTTCATCTGTGAAGCATAGTGGGTGTGCGCGCCTCTATACTGGGCAATATCACGACGTAGCTCAAGAGAGCTTTGTCTGCTGTGTTCGGCCCGGCCGGAGTTGTTGTATCCGGCGCGACGGTAGTTGTCGTGGATCGTGGAGCGCCCACGTGATCCGTAGATAGATCGTGATTGTTTTGCCTTGTCCTCAAATATGTCTTGCAAGTCCGGGCGATTCCCGGTAACCCGGCTTCGCCGAGCGGTGCTGTGGTACGGTTCTAGTGGATCGCCTAGATGCCTCTCGTCGCGCCACGAGGTGGTCGGTCCGCCGATCGCGGCGCTGGTGATGAAGGTTTATATGCCTCCTCCTCTAATCGGGGAGCAACTTGCGTTTTGGGTAGCTTTTGAGGGCGTTCGAGTTCGTGTTTTTCGCCGCGAGGACCTCGGTCCATCCGGTCGCCGCCAGGTCTTGATCAGCTTGAAGTCGTTGCTGCTTTTTCTTTAGGCTGTTCACCGTGGCTATTAGCCTGCGCTTAAAACGCCTTGTTCGACGGGATCCTCGGCACGCATTTAATTCATCGTCGTTGAGGCTTGCCTCGCTCGGAGGGAGGCATGTAATTGTCATCCTCTATCTCCTCGCTCGCCGCTCTCTCGAGGGCTGGCTTCTCCGCCCTCCCTGTCTGAATCTTGCCGAGGGGTTGTCTTCGCACTCTCTAGGGTGTTATTGTCTCCGTGCCGGAATCTCCATTCTTGCTGTGGCGGATTTAGAGCGGCGCCACGACGCCTTGGCGCTGGGCTGTTTCTTAGAGGAATCTGCCTCCGCCGCTTCTTCGCTGCTCCCGCCCTTTGGGATGTCCACCATGTATATGTCGATGATGAGGTGGTCTTCTAGTGCCCCATAGGCGCTGGTTCTTGATCGCCTCCGCATCGCCGCCCATACCGCCGATGTCTTCGAGTCGTAGTCTAGCATGTCGGTTAGATCGCCGACAGTGGCTACAAAGTGGGTGGTGGGTGGGCTTTGAATTTCTTCGGCGTCAAGATCTCAACCATCCCGACCGCAGCCCGCCAGGCTCTCCTGATAACGAGAGATGCTTAAGCGAATTCAGGATGTCGACAAAGGGTGAGTGCTGAAAGATGTCCGCAACGGTGAACTCCATGATCGGTGCCCAATCGGATTCAATTGGCAGGGGAGCAGGAGGTTCGGAGTCCAGCAAGGAGTCCGGCACCTCGGAGTCACGAGCTTTGCAAAGGACAAGATCGGTATTCGGCTCCATCGCCGTAGAGATTGCAGCTCCCGAGGCGGTGTCCAGCTACCTGTCCTCGATCTACGTGGTCGCCTCCGAACTAGGGGTCGGAGCGGACTTATGTGCGGCTTCTAGGGCACTGTCCGGCGGCAGAGCTAAATCATGCCCATCGTGATAAAGGCGGCACGCTGGTCGCGTGGCTCGAATCCATCAAGATCAAGTCTCCGCGGATGTCGGCCGTGAAGTTTAAGCTTCCAAACCTCGACTGATGGCTGGGGCGAAGCTTTCGATCCGCTCCAGATGGCTGTTTAATTGCCCGCAGGCGGCCGCCGAACACGAAGATCTGTCCGGGAGAAAAGTCTCACCCCGACTGCGTTGTTGTTGATTGAAGAAGCCATCAAGCCTATCGGTGACGCATACGAGGAACTCTCAATGAAAGCACCAATGTCGGTGTCAAACCGCGGATCTTGGGTAGGGGGTCCGAACTCGCGCCTAGGCGGATGGTAACATGAGACAAGGGACACGATGTTTTTACCCAGGTTCGGCCCTTCTCAATGGAGGTAAAACCCTACTCCTGCTTGATTAATATTGATGATATGGGTAGTACAAGAGTGGATCTACCACGAGATCAAGGAGGCTAAACCCTAGAAGCTAGCCTATGGTATGATTGTTGTAATGGTTGTTCGTCCTACGGACTAAAACCCTCCGGTTGATATAGACACCGGAGATGGCTAGGGTTACACAGAGTCGGTTACAATGGTAGGAGATCTACATATCCGTATAGCCAAGCTTGCCTTCCACGCCAAGGAAAGTCCCATCCGGACACCGGACGAAGTCTTAAATCTTGTATCTTCATAGTCTTGGAGTCCAGCCGATGATGATAGTCCGGCTATCCGGACACCCCCCTAGTCCAGGACTCCCTCACCTGTTATATGAACGTTTTTTCTTCCTGTGCGGCTGTTTAGTGTATATATATCCTGAGAGTTGGCCAGTCGTCGGCTTCTACCCCCACATAAAAAGTACGGGGGTGTTCGGGACATACTTGAACACCCTTTATCCCATTGTTGGGTCCTTGAAGGAGGTGTTCATTACCACGAACCAGGCAATCAGACTATAGGGCTTTATCACTCTCACTTAGCCATAGGAATTCGAGTATGGTAGGCGCAGCCCCTGGTGTTCGGAAAACCGTACGAGGGGCTCTAACGGCGCCTGATCAGAAAACCGATCCGTCGCACTCTTGAAAGGATCGAGAAGAGGTGTCTAGAGGGGGAGTGATTAGACACTAAGTACCAAAAGTTGCAGTTTTTAACTTCTTTAAGTTTAAGTGGAGTTTTGGCACAAGTTTAACAATCACAACACATATCAAGCAAGTATGCAAAGAGTATATGAGTAGTGGAAAGTAAAGCATGCAACTTGCAAGAATGTAAAGGGAAGGGTTTGGAGGATTCAAATGCAATTGGAGACACGGATGTTTTTGTCATGGTTCCGATAGGTGGTGCTATCGTACATCCACGTTGATGGAGACTTCAACCCATGAAGGGTAACGGTTGCGCGAGTCCACGGAGGGCTCCACCCACGAAGGGTCCACGAAGAAGCAACCTTGTCTATGCCACCATGGCCATCACCAACGAAGGACTTGCCTCACTAGCGGTAGATCTTCACGAAGTAGGCGATCTCCTTGCCCTTACAAAGTCCTTGGTTCAACTCCACAATCTTGTCGGAGGCTCCCAAGTGACACCTAGCCAATCTAGGAGACACCACTCTCCAAGAAGTAACAAATGGTGTGTTGATGATGAACTCCTTGCTCTTGTGCTTCAAATGATAGTCTCCCCAACACTCAACTCTCTCTCACAGGATTTGGATTTGGTGGAAAGAAGATTTGAGTGGAAAGCAACTTGGTAAAGGCTAGATATCAAGATTCATATGGTAGGAATGGAATATCTTGGCCTCAACACATGAATAGGTGGTTCTCTCTCAAAAATAGCAAGTTGGAAGTGTAGGTTTGTTCTGATGGCTCTCTCCATGAACAAAGAGGAGGTGGAGGGGTATATATAGCCTCCACACAAAATCTAACCGTTACACACAACTTGCCAAACTCGGTGGGACCGAATTGGTAAACTCGGTCGGACCGATTCAACAAATCTAGTGACCATTAGGATTTTTGGTGGGACCGACATGCAACTCGGTAGGACCGATATGATTAGGGTTAGGGCATAACGTAATCTCGATGAGACCGATTTTGGTAATAAGCTAACCAGAGAGTTGGTCAGGCAAACTCGGTTTGACCGATTACCCAAACTCGGTAGGACCGATTTTGGTAATAAGTTAACCAGAGAGTTTGCATTGTAGTCTCGGTAGTGCCGATTACTCAAACTCGGTGAGACCGATTTTGGTAATGAACATACACAGAGAGATTACAATCCCATCTCGGTGAGATCGAGATCCCTATCAGTGAGACCGATTTGCCTAGGGTTTGTGGCAGTGGCTAAGACATCTGAACTCGGTGGCTCCGGGTAGAAAGAATCAGTGGGGCCGAGTTAGACTTTTGGTTTTAGAACATATGTGGATGTGATAAAGTAGTTGAGGGCTTTGGAGCATATCACTAAGCACTTTGAGCAAGCAAGCCATTAAGCAACGCCTCATCCCCTCTTGATAGTATTGGCTTTTCCTATAGACTCAATGTGATCTTGGATCACTAAAATAGAAAATGTAGAGTCTTGATCTTGGAGCTTGAGCCAATCCTTTGTCCTTAGCATCTTGAAGGGGTTCCACATCCTTTAGTCCATGCCACTCCATTGTTGAATTTGTCTGAAACATACTAGGTAGAAGTGTTAGTCCAACAAGAGATATGTTGACATTAATTACCAAAACCACCCAGGGAGCACTTGTGCTTTCAATCTCCCCCTTTTTGGTAATTGATGACAACATACACTCAAAGCTTTAGATAAAGATATAAAGAATAGCAAGTAAAGCTTTGGAAAGACATGTAACATGCATAGGCTCCCCCTACATGTATGCAATCACGTGAATATGGAATATAGAAGCATGTGAGAGCATAATAATGACAGAGTAAGCAATGTGTTACATGTATCTTGGCTATATGCATCAGAGCAAATGATGTGAATATGGGAAATGTACCTTCATGCTCATGAGTCCTTCTTGCAAACAGTATGTACATCAGCAAGAATTCCTCATACACATGACTGTGATGCATATACTTACCTTGTGGTCTTGAGTTGGCTTAGGATGGAATGAACCCGCGTAAACAAGGTTAGATAACACAGATACACCTACTAGCCAGAGCAAACAGAAGAAACCACAAGAGTACCAAGACTGGGATGACATGTAGAGAGTGAGTACTAAGTACCACATTGAATATAGACATGTCCCCAAAGGTAAAGATGTGCAAAGAATTTAAAGAATTTCTTTCCCTCAGATGTCTTGCTCCCCCTGAATCTAGCATGGGATACTGGGAGAAGATAGGGAACAGAAAATTAGAGCAAAATGCAAAATCAGAGCTCAAAGAAACAAATGAACAGAGCTAATGCAAATAAGCACATATGAACATGTCTTTCCCCTCAAGAAGACATGTGGCATCTCTCCTCTTTGGACACCAAGCATCTGGGATCCTTGAAGATTACTCTCTTCTTGAGTATTCTCTCCCCCTAGAGATATCTCTCTCCCTGTTGAAGTGATAAGCTTTGATGTGATCTCTCTCTCCCACTTTGACATCAATTTCCAAGAAGGGCGTTCTGGAATTTGTCATGAATGGGTTTGGTCTTTGAGTCACAGCACAAAGCACTGATAAAAATGTGATGCTTGTAGAGGACAAGATTCATTGAGTGGAGCTTGATCAAAAGTAATGCAGGAATAAATGGCAAAATGTTTTTCCTGTTGTGAAATCGGTGGCACCGAGTTGGATGCTTCAGTTGCACTGAATGATTTCGGTTGGACCGAAGACAAGAAACCGGTGTGACTGAGTTCATCACAGAGAAAACACTTGTCACCTCAGCTCACTAGACAAGTAAGATCTCACAAGGATTTGCAAGGAATTAACAGAAAGATTTGCAATGAATTGGATGCAGGGTATGCAGAACAAATAGAAAAGAGAAGAAATCTAGACGAAGTTTTTTTTGAAAGGGTAAACAAATATGCATGAGACAAATGCAAGAGCACAGAAAAGAAAACGAGAGAACTTCATCTAGAATTGGTCGGCGACAAAGTCACCTATGTTAGAGTATATTGACTTAGGAGTCAAGTGAGATCACTTGATCATAGGTCATACTCATCGTTTAAGCTCAAAATGGGGTTACCATTTTTCGTTTAAGCATCTTTATGTATTCACATCTTGTCGCATTGCTTCGACTCATGACTTGGAGTAAAGCTTCTCTAAGATGGAATAACATACCTTGGGTGGTGGTGTTGATCATGTAGTTGAACTTGTGTGGGTAGCTCAAGGTTGATGTAGCTCATCAAGAGTTGGGATCACCACTTGAAATTTGAGTTCATCTACCTACATGGGTTAGTTTTTGCAAGGAAGAGCACTTGTGTATCCAAAATGACAACCATGAAGCTCAACATAGAATTTGTCAAAGGATATGTTTGAGTGGTTTTGTGCTTCCTTGTTTTCGACCACCATTGTGTAGAGACTTGGTGATGTAGAGATTGCTCAGGATGTGAGTGAGTTGTAATCTCATAGAATTAGATTCATCCAAGTACCTACATGGGTTAGATAACATGCAAGGTGCAAATATATCCAAGACATAAGATTTTCATCATAAGAGAGATATCAAGGATGAGTCATAAGCTCATGTCTTGCATGTATCCAATGGAGTTCCTACTCCAAGTTTGAAGCATCAATGATGTTCAATTCACCTCTTAACCTGCAAAACACTCTCTCATCAAGTGGTTTAGTGAATATATCTGCTAATTGCTTTTCAATGTGAACATGCTTAAGATTAATGTCACCCTTAGCAACATGATCTCAAATGAAATGAGGACGAACTTCAATATGATTAGTTCGAGAGTGTTGCACGGGATTGTGAGCAATCTTGATAGCACTCTCATTGTCACAAAGTAATGGAACATGTTTCACATATATCCCATAATCTTTAAGAGTTTGGGTCATCCAAAGTAATTGAGCAAAACATGAACCAGCGGCAATGTATTCCGCTTCGGCGGTGGATAAGGATACCAAGTTTTGTTTCTTGGAAGACCAAGACACAAGAGATCTACCAAGAAATTGACAAGTACCCGAAGTGGACTTTCTATCAACCTTGTCACCGGCATAGTCCGAGTCGGAGTAGCCAACAAGATCGAAAGAGGCCCTCTTAGGATACCAAATGCCAAAATTTGGTGTATGGATTAAGTATCTCACTATCCTTTTCACGGCCTTAAGATGAGATTCTTTAGGAGCAGCTTGATATCGTGCACACATGCACACACTTAGCATGATATTGGGACGTGAAGCACATAGATATAACAATGAACCAATCATAGAGCGATAAACCTTTTGATCTATCGGTTCACCATCTTTGGTCAAATCAAGATGTCCACTAGTAGGCATGGGTGTAGTCATACCTTTGCATTCTTGCACATTGAACTTCTTGAATAAGTCCTTGGTGTACTTCGTTTGAGAGACAAAGGTACCTTCCTTAGTTTGGTTGATTTGCAAACCAAGGAAGCATTTGAGTTCATTCATCTCATTCATCATAGACATCTCAAACTTCTCCGACATTAGCTTCCCAAACTTTTCACTAAAATGAGGGTTAGTAGAACCAAATATAATATCATCAACATAGATTTGGCACACAAATAGTTCTCCATTGACCCTTTTAGTAAAAAGAGTAGAATCTATTTTTCCAATTTCAAAGCCTTTTTCAATAAGGAACTTGGTTAAGCATTTATACCACGCTCTAAGAGCTTGTTTAAGACCACAAAGAGCTTTGTGCAGTTTGTAAACATGATCAGGTTTCCTAGGATTAACAAAGCCGGGAGGTTGTTTAACATAAACTTCCTCCTCTATTTCACCATTTAGAAAATCACTTTTAATGTCCATTTGGTACAAGGTGATATCATGGTGATTAGCATAGGCAAGTAAGATGCGAATGGACTCAAGTCTAGCAACAGGAGCATAAATCTCACCATAGTCCATACCTTCGACTTGTGTAGCCTTGGGCGACGAGACGTGCTTTGTTGCGAACTACTTGTCCATCTTCATCTTGCTTGTTGCGAAACACCCATTTGGTACCGATGATGTTGTGGTTGTTGTCGGGCTTCTCAACCAATGTCCAAACTTGATTCCTCTCAAAGTTGTGTAGCTCTTCATGCATAGCGTTTATCCAATCCGGATCTTCCAATGCTTCTTCAACCTTCATAGGTTCAATGCTAGAGATGAATGAATAGTGTTCACAAAAGTTAGCTAGATGAGCTTTAGAGCGAGTGATTCTCCCGGTTTGGATATCATTGTAGATTTGCTCGACGGGATGATCTTTAGCAATTCTTGCTCGAACTCGTGAAAGCTTTTGCTTGGGACTTGGTTGAACATCTTCTTCATCTTGTTCTTCTTCTTGGCCTTCTTCATTGTTGGCGTTGTCGTTCTCTTATCGTGGTGGAGAAGGAGGTTGTTGACGTTCGTCTTGGTGCACTTCCTCGTTTTATTCATCTTGGTGTGTCCCACATGTGGATGCTTCCATATCAACTCTTGATTCACCTTGTCGTGAGGTAGAAGCTTCCACTTGGACGGATGAGGTACTCTCCTTCACCTCCGTTGGACGAATCTTGCCAGTAGACAAGTCTTGGATTGCTTCCGAGGGGTCTTTGTCTCCTACATCAATTGGCAATTGCTCTACTTGTGAGCCGTTAGATTCATCAAACTTCACATCTACCGTTTCTTCAACCTTTCGGGTGAAATTGTTGTAGACACGGTATGTGTGAGAGTTTGAGCCATAACCAAGTAGGAAACCTTCATGAGACTTGGGAGAAAATTTAGAACGACGATGCTTATCAAGAATGTAGCACTTTGAGCCGAATAGTCGAAAGTATCCAACTTGGGGTTTGTTATAGGTAAGGAGCTCATGTGCCGTCTTGCCAAGTAGCTTGTGAAGATACAAGCAATTTGTTGCATGACAAGCTGTCTCAACCGCTTCCGCCCAAAAGTGCTTCGGCGTCTTGTACTCATCAAGCATCATTCTCGCCATTTCAATGAGCGTCCGGTTCTTCCTCTCAACAACTCCATTTTGTTGAGGTGTGTACGTAGCCGAGAACTCATGTGAAATCCCTTCTTCGTCAAGAAAGGTGTCCACATTTGCGTTCTTGAACTCCGTTCCGTTGTCGCTGCGAACCTTCTTGATCTTCACTTCAAATTGATTTTGGGCCTTCCTAGCAAAGTTTTTGAAGATCTTTTGGACCTGCGATTTATCATCGAGAAAAAACACCCACGTAAATCTTGAAAAATCATCAACTATAACTAGACCAAAAGAATTTCCACCAAGACTTTTGTAGGAGTTGGGACCAAAAAGATCCATATGAAGTAGCTCGAGTGGCCTCCTTGTGGTCATGATGTTCTTCACGGGATGACTTCCTCCAACCTGTTTACCTGCCTGACAAGCACTGCAAAGTCTATCCTTATCAAATATGACATCGTTAATGCCAAGGATATGATTTCCTTTAATAAGCTTATCAAGGTTTCGCATGCCAACATGACCCAATCGTCTATGCCATAACCAACCTTTAGAGGATTTAGCAATAAAGCAAGTTCTAGGTTGAGCCTTTTTAGTGAAATCAACAATGTATAGATCACCTCTACGTACAACGGTAAAGACCATTTTATGATTATCTCTACGAAACACTTGGCAATCTACTTCAGTAAATAGGACATTGAAACCAAAATCAGCAAGTCTAGATACTGAAAGTTAGTTGTAGCCAAGAGATTCAACGAGCATGACATTTTGTATGGAGCTATCATGTGATATGGCCACCTTACCGAGGCCAACCACCTTACCCTTTGAGTTGTCACGAAAGTGACAACTTTCGAGGACCATCGTTTTCAGCAAGCTCACGAAACATGTCTTTATCTCCGGTCATGTGATCGGTACATCCACTATCAAGAACCCATTCCTTTCCTCCTGCCATATATCCCCGAAGATTTGCCATAAGACCAAAGTGTCTCATTGCATCATCAAGATCGAAGTCACTATCATCATCCTCATCATAGTATCCATGTTCAACATCGTCATGTGGTGGATCAAATCCTAGAGAGGGTGATTCGTTAGAGTGAGTTTGACAATGATCTTGTTTATGAATTTTTATAGCTTCGGAAATAATATCACTAATAATTCCAACATCTCCTTTGGCACGCATAAGGTTTGTAAGCTCAAATAGACAATCACCAAACATAGGATCACTAGAATTCATTTTACTCAGGGCAATAGACTTATGGAGAATTTCATCTAGATTTTTCAAGGAATAATTTGGAAAGCGTTCCTCAAGAAATTTCCATATGGTGTAGGCACACTTAAGAGTAGGCAAACATCCAATCAAGTTTCTAGGCAAGCCTCTAATGATAAGTTCAATAGTTATAAGATTGCGAATCATGTCAATTGACTCATCAAGAGTAGGATGCATATGATCAACATGAGGTGCACAAGGGCTAGCAATGTACTTGTTCAAATGATATTGATTTAAAATCACAAGCATCTCATTTTTTCACTCATGAAAGTACTCTCCATCAAGTATAGGCACTCTATGTCTAAGACTCCCAATAGTAGACTCATCCATCTTCCTCCAATGGTGTTTAAACCAAAAGCAATGGAGACCAAATCTCTGATACCAATTGAAAGAATTAAGAAGAGGTGTCTAGAGGGGGGGTGATTAGACACTAAGTACCAAAAGTTGCAGTTTTTAACTTCTTTAAGTTTAAGTGGAGTTTTGGCACAAGTTTAACAATCACAACACATATCAAGCAAGTATGCAAAGAGTATATGAGCAGCGGAAAGTAAAGCATGCAACTTGCAAGAATGTAAAGGGAAGGGTTTGGAGGATTCAAACGCAATTGGAGACACAAATGTTTTTGTCGTGGTTCTGATAGGTGGTGCTATCGTACATCCACGTTGATGGATACTTCAACCCACGAAGGGTAACGTTTGCGTGAGTCCACGGAGGGCTCCACCCATGAAGGGTCCACGAAGAAGCAACCTTGTCTATCCCACCATGGCCGTCGCCCACGATGGACTTGCCTCACTAGCGGTAGATCTTCACGAAGTAGGCGATCTCCTTGCCCTTACAAACTCCTTGGTTCAACTCCACAATCTTGTCGGAGGCTCCCAAGTGACACCTAGCCAATCTAGGAGGCACCACTCTCCAAGAAGTAACAAATGGTGTGTTGATGATGAACTCCTTGCTCTTGTGCTTCAAATGATAGTCTCCCCAACACTCAACTGTCTCTCATAGGATTTGGATTTGGTGGAAAGAAGATTTGAGTGGAAAGCAACTTGGGGAAGGCTAGAGATCAAGATTCATATGGTAGGAATGGAATATCTTGGCCTCAACACATGAGTAGGTGGTTCTCTCGTAAAAGCAGACAAGTTGGAAGTGTAGGTTTGTTTTGATGGCTCTCTCCATGAATGAAGAGGAGGTGGAGGGGTATATATAGCCTCCACACAAAATCTAACCGTTACACACAACTTGCCAAACTCGGTGGGACCGAATTGGTAAACTCGGTCGGACCGATTCAGCAAATCTAGTGACCGTTTGGATTTTTGGTGGGACCGACATGCAACTCGGTAGGACCGATATGATTAGGGTTAGGCATAATGTAATCTCGTGAGACCGATTCATAAACTCGTGAGACCGATTTTGGTAATAAGCTAACCAGAGAGTTGGTCGAGCAAACTCGGTTTGACTGATTACCCAAACTCAAGAGGGACCGATTTTGGTAATAAGTTAACCAGAGAGTTTGCATTGTAGTCTCGGTAGTACTGACACTCAAACTCGGTGAGACCGATTTTGGTAATGAACATACACAGAGAGATTACAATCCCATCTCGGTGAGACCGAGATCCCTATCGGTGAGACCGATTTGCCTAGGGTTTGTGGCAGGGGCTAAGACATCTGAACTCGGTGGCGCGTGAGGGAGTCATCGAGCCTGACAGCGACGACATAGAGGAACTCTCAATGAAAGCACCAATGTCGATGTCAAAACCGGCGGATCTCGGGTAGGGGGTCTTGATCTGTGCGTCAAGGCTGATGGTAACAGGAAGCAAGGACGCAGATGTTTACCTGTGTTGGGCCCTCTCGATGGAGGTAAAACCCTACTTCCTGCTTGATTAATATTGATGATATGGGTAGTACAAGAGTAGATCTACCACGAGATCGTAGAGGCTAAACCCTAGGAGCTAGCCTATGGTGGTATGATTGTAATTGTGACCGGCCTTCTAAGGACCAACCTCTCCGGTTTATATAAACACCGGAGAGGGCTAGGGTTTTCATGGAGTCGGGTACAAGGAAGGAAATATAATATCTGGATCGCCAAGCTTGCCTTCCACGCCAAGGAAAGTCCCGTCCGGACACGGGCCGAAGTCTTGAGTCTTGTATCTTCACGCTTCAATAGTCCGGACGTTGTACACAGTCCGGCTGTCCGGATACCCCCTAATCTAGGACTCCCTCAGTAGCCCCTGAACCAGGCTTCAATGACGATGAGTCCGGCATGCAGTATTGTCTTCGGCATTGCAAGGCGGGTTCCTCCTCCGAATACTCCAAAGTGGTCATCGAACACATAGACCGTGTCCGGATCTACAAGATGGTCTTCGTATGGTATAGATCTGATTTTCTGGCAATCTTCGTGCGTCGTGCCCTTGCATTGTGGCTCGGTCCAATGCGAACCGACTTTTCCTTCCCCACAACGGCTTGTGTTACGAGGCGGTTTTATTGGCACGTCCCGTCGAGGCAGAGATCGTGTCCCTTTTATTACGGGATTTTCCATCGATATGAGCGGGAGTGACCCCACGACGGTTGTTGGTATTACCCCATGTGTTGTTAAATAAGCCTCAAACGGTCACACCGGGGACTCTTGATATTCACCCTCTTTATAAAGGGGTCGAGACCTACGCCTCTTTTTTCACCTTCATCGCGCCTCCTCGCACCTCGAGTTCTAACACCCAAAACCTAAGCTCCGCCCCTCCGGAATCCTCCAATATGTCCGGATCTGACCCTCAAGGTCGGTGGGTGGCCTCCTCGATTGAAGAGAAGGACATTGCAAAGCTTAGGGAGGTCGGATACTTAACCGCAGATATCCAGCACAGGCTTCCTTCTCCAGGGAAGGTCATCCCTACGCTGAGGGGGCTCATGTTCTATTATGGGTTGGATTTTCATGATCTGGCTCCGGACGCTATCCTCCATATCTCGTCGTTCATTATCGTGTGCGAGGCTTTTCTCCACATCACCCCGCACTTCGGCTTATGGCTCAAGACCTTTAATGTGAAGCCGAAGATGATGGGGGGGGGCGACATGTGGAGTGCGGAGGTGCCGTAATAAGCAGAAACACCGACGCCCCATGGCCGGAGGGTTCTTTTCCAGAAGTATCCGATGTATGGCAATGGAGGTGGTTTTATGTCACGGCTCCCAGAGGCACAAAGTGGGTGGCTGCCCCCGAGTTTCGCTCGGGCCCTCTGTCACAGTTGGTGTCTTGGACAGACGTAGGGTGGAATTGGGGACCCGCTGGTGATATACCAGTACTGCAGAATCACATCCGGGAGCTTCTTGCAAGGGACGTTAATCTTGTCAGCATAATGCAAGTGATGTTGATCTGGCGGATGTTGCCGTGCCAACGCCGGGCCCCGAGCCCGCGCGCCCCCGAGCCCGCTGATCCCGGTTGGGCTCCGGTGATGGAGTTCACCGCGGCGGACGTCTTTCAGCACTCGCCCTTCAGCAACATGCTGGGCTTGTTGAAGTCTCTCTCCTTGTCAGGAGACTCCGGGCCGAACTATGTCCAGCTGGAGTGGGAAGCAGACAACGAAGGATCGTCGCTGGAGTCTTCAGATTTGGCGTCCGAAGCCTCGCAATGACGAAGGCCACCCCGGGTCTTCTTGACCTTCTTGGAGGCCTCTTTCTTTGGCGCCTTGTAAGGCGCGGGGACCAGCATCTTCGTCAGAAGAGGTCCGGCCGATTCCTCCGGCAGGGGGGCTGGACAATGTATTTGCTCCACATTCTTTATCCATCCCTGAGGTCGCAATGAAACACAATTAAGGTGTCTCCCGCATGACATGTTAGCTGAGGCATGAATAGACAGAGTGCGCCTGTGACTTACCAAGCTTGGAGAATGGGATGATCGATACCCACGGTCCTCGGCGGGGCCCGGCCATAATTTGCCGGACTTAAAGAGCACCTTCCAGATATCCTTGTGTGAGGAATCATAAAGCTCCCGAAGGGTTTGGTGCTCAGTCGGGTCGAACTCCCATAGGGTACAAGCTCGACGCTAACAAGGGAGAACCAGGCGAACTAGCATCACCTGGACTACGTCGACGAGTTTGACGTCCCTGTCGACCACACCCTAAATGCGTGTCTGGAGTAGTAACAACTCATCGGACAAGCACCAGTTCGGGCTCTTCTCGGGCCAGGACGTGAGCCGCAGTGGAGCTCCGGATCTGAACTCTGGAGCTGCCGCCCACTTCTTACCGCGTGGTTCGGTGATATAGAACCACTACCGCTGCCACTCCTTGACGGAGTCGTTGAAAGCGCCTTTTGGCCAAACGGCCTTGGGCATCTTGCTTACCATGGCGCCGCCACACTCGGCGTGTTCGCCACTCACCACCTTGGGCTCCACATTGAAGATCTTCAGCCATAGGCCGAAGTGAGGTGGGATCCGGAGAAAAGCCTCACACACGACGATGAACGTCAAGATGTTGAGGAAGGAATTGGGGGAAAGATCATGAAAATCGATCCCGTAGTAATACATGACTCCCCGAACGAACAGGTGAAGGGGAAACCCAAGCCCACAGACGAAATGGGGGAGGAACACGACTCTCTCATGGGATTCCGGAGTAGGGACGACCTGTCCCGCCGGTGGAAGATGGTGACCGATCTTCTGGGCCAGATGCCCGACTCCCCGGAGCTTCTTGATGTCCTTCTCCTGGACAGTTGAGGCCATCCATCTACCTCCTGCTTCGGATCCAGACATCTTCGGGAAACTTCCCTTCAGCGGGGAAGAAGAGTGCTTGGGCGTTAGGGCTCGCACAGAGGGGAATGAGCTAGCGGGAGCAGAAGGCGTGGGTAAAAGAGAAAGGAACCTGACCTCCTTATAAAGGCAATAGAGGCTTTTTGTGCCTCCCCACTTGCCTGGTGGAACCCATCTGCCTCCCACTCACCGCGGTTAGCGGCACTGTTAGATTATCCATACCTGTATTGATGAGAATCCCGTAATAAGGGACACGATCTCTGCTTTGACGAGACGTGTCAAAGAAACCGCCTCGCAATACGCGCTGTAGCTGGTTGTGGGAAAACGGATCGAATAATGATCCGACCATAATAATATATCACATCATCAGCAAAAAATTGTCAGCAGATTGCATTTGTGAAATATCATTCTCTCTAGGTGGCATATGAAGATCATCTTGCAGATCCGGACACGGTCTACGTGTTCGATAACCACTTTGGAGTATTCGGAGGAGGAACCCGCCTTGCAATGCCAAAGACAATACTGCACACCGGACTCATCGTCATTGAAGCCTGGTTCAGGGGCTACTGAGGGAGTCCTGGATTAGGGGGTATCCGGACAGCCGGACTGTGTACAACGTCTGGGCTATTGAAGCGTGAAGATACAAGACTCAAGACTCCGGCCCGTGTTCGGATGGGACTTTCCTTGGCGTGGAAGGCAAGCTTGGTGATCCGGATATTATATTTCCTTGTAACCGATTCCATGTAAACCCTAGCCCTCTCTGGTGTCTATATAAACCGGAGAGGTTGGTCCTTAGAAGGCCGATCACAATTACAATCATACCATCATAGGCTAGCTCCTAGGGTTTAGCCTCTACGATCTCGTGGTAGATCTACTCTTGTACTACCCATATCATCAATATTAATCAAGCAGGAAGTAGGGTTTTACCTCCATCGAGAGGGCCCAAACCTGGGTAAACATTTGTGTCCCTTGCTTCCTGTTACCATCAGCCTTGACACACAGATCGGGACCCCCTACCCGAGATCCGCCGGTTTTGACACCGACAGCGCCGGGTAGAAAGAATCGGTGGGGCTGAGTTAGACTTTTGGTTTTAGAACATATGTGGATGTGAGAAAGTAGTTGAGGGCTTTGGAGCATATCACTAAGCACTTTGAGGAAGCAAGCCATTAAGCAACGCCTCATCCCCTCTTGATAGTATTGGCTTTTCCTATAGACTCAATGTGATCTTGGATCACTAAAATAGAAAATGTAGAGTCTTGATCTTGGAGCTTGAGCCAATCCTTTGTCCTTAGCATCTTGAAGGGGTTCCACATCCTTTAGTCCATGTCACTCCATTATTGAACTTGTCTGAAACATACTAGGTAGAAGTGTTAGTCCAACAAGAGATATGTTGACATTAATTACCAAAACCACCCAGGGAGCACTTGTGATTTCAACTCTGCATTTATTATGGCATTGTGCGGAATAAATCTTTAAAGATTTTACAACCTCTCGAATAGCTGACCAGCTCTCGCCGTATCATGATAGTCAGTTTTCGGCTTTCTCTACTGAGGTGCTCGTCCGGAAGAACCGGGACACAATCGCAGTAGTTCTCCCAACGCTATCTTAGCCGATAGAGCGGAATGTAAGGTACCAAAACATGGGAGCCGGGCAAACCCAACTAATGACCCAAGACATGATTCAGAGCTGATGCATATAGTTCTATAAGTTCGGGGTGCCGAGCGACCGAAAAGGTGGCCGGACTTTGTTGCCATATTATGAGTACTATGAAGCCCCTGGCATAGTGGGGCATAACACGATGTACGGGTGCCGTTTATGACAAAAAGGCGTCAATGAGGAACAACGGCCGGTAAGTGTTATTTAAGTCTACGTATTGTAGTAAAATGACATGTCTATGCATATGAGTATGGTTTATGCTTATGAAAAGAGGTGTATTGGCGAAACCTGTCGTGGCCGGACTGGAGGAGGTTGTGTGTGGATCCGAAGTGTATCCGGACTATCTCCTTGGGGGGGTACTTATGTGTTCCCGCCTTGTGCGTCCGAGCTGATTCCGTGTCGCCAGTCCTGTTCTGCGCAAAAGTCAGTCTGTAAAGACAAATGCTTAGAGGCAGTTGCATGCCATATGGTTGAACCGCGGGTGCCTGATCGGGGCCTGGTTGAGCCAGGTTATAATGCTGTAAAGTAGCTCCAACTCCTCAATTGGTGTCCGGGTGGTTGGCTGCCGAATCGAAGTTTGATAAACGGGCACAACTCGCTATATTAGCGGCAGTGTGATTTCCACTCTTAGGGTGGAGTGCGGCCTTGCCCATAATTGTGACCATGCCACGTGGATTTGGCCTGATGTTGTACCTCGTTGAGTCTGGCCAACGCGGTTCGTCCCGATAGTATATGGTAGTTACTGTATAAGGGGACAATGCCGAAGACTTACTCTTTGGCATGGCATTTGTTTGGTGATCCGAAGACAACCTTCAGGGTGATGGGCCTGTAAAACTTGGCCTTTGCACCTAGGACAACATCTTTTAGAAGATGTTATTAATGGGTTTGATCCTCGAGCGGTCAATACCTATCTGGCAAATTTTGTCCTGGCGCAGCGAGTTTGGGCTGCTGTTTATGCTTGTAGGGGCTCGTGTGGGATGGAACCCACAAACTATTCGGTTGATAGTAAGTACAATTAAATTGCTATGGTTGGTATTGTCCGGACGGTCGATGTGATCGAAGATGGTCGGCCGTATTTTTGTACTGCGGGGGATTGATACGTCCATTTTGCATCATGCTTTTATATCAATATTTATTGCATTATTTTTCTCTTATTTTACAAGGTTTACCATGAAGAGGGGGGATGCCGACAGCTGGAATTCTGGCTGGAAAAGGAGCAAACATTGGAAAACCTATTCTGCACAACTCCAAAAGACCTGAGACTCCATGAAACAACTTTTTAGATTTAATAAGAATTTTTGGGCAAAATAAATAGGCCAGGGGGCCCACACCCTGTCTAGGAGACAGGGGCGACTCTATCTCCCCGCCCCCTGTAGCCTCCGCCCATCTTCGCTATATCATCACTTTTCCCTGGAAAAATTGTGGGCAAGCTTACGGATTTAAACTCCGCCACGAGGCGGAACCTTGGCGGAATCAATCTAGGCTCTGGCGGAGCTGTTCGCCGGGGACACTTCCCGGAGGGGGAAATCATCACCAACGCTCATCACCAACGATCCTCCCATCGGAGGGGCTCAATCTCCATCAACATCTTCACCAGCACCATCTCCTCTCAAAACCCTAGTTCATCTCTTGTATCCAATCTTGTATCAAAACCACAAATTGGTACCTGTGGGTTGCTAGTAGTGTTGATTACTCCTTATAGTTGATGCTAATTGGTTTACTTGGTTGAAGATCAGATGTTCAGATCCTTTATGCATATTATTACTCCTCTGATTATGAACATGAATATGCTTTGTGAGTAGTTACGTTTGTTCCTGAGGACATGGGTGAAGTCTTGCTATTAGTAGTCATGTGAATTTGGTATTCGTTCGATATTTTGATGAGATGTATGTTGTCGCTCCTCTAGTGGTCTTATGGGAACGTCGACTACATGACACTTCACCATTATTTGGGCCTAGAGGAAGGCACAGGGAAGTAATAAGTAGATGATGGGTTGCTAGAGTGACAGAAGCTTAAACCCTAGTTTATGCGTTGCTTCGTTAGGGGTTGATATGGACCCATATGTTTAATGTTGTGGTTAGGTTTACCATAATACTCCTTTTTGTAGTTGCGGATGCTTGCAACAGGGGTTAATCATAAGTGGGATGCTTGTCCATGTTAGGGCAGTACCCAAGTGACGGTCCACCCACATATCAACTTATCAAAGTACCGAACGCGAATCTTACGAACGTGATGAAAACTAGCTTGACGATAATTCCCAATGTGTCCTCGGGAGCTCCTTCTTCATTATTAGAATTTGTCCAGGCTTATCCTTTGCTACATAAAGGATTGGGCCACCTTGCTGCACTTTATTTACTTTATTTACTTTTGCTCGTTACTATTTATCTTATCACAAAACTATCTATCACCTACTATTTCAAGTGCTTGCAGAGAAAACCCATCGAAAACCGCTTATCATTTCCTTCTGCTCCTCGTTGGGTTCGACACTCTTACTTATCGAAAGGACTACGATAGATCCCCTATACTTGTGGGTCATCAAGACTCTTTTCTGGCGCCGTTGCCGGGGAGTGTAGCGCTCTTGGTGAGTGGAACTTGGTAAGGAAACATTTATATAGTGTGCTAAAATTTTCTGTTACTTGTCACTATGGAAACTAATTCTTTAAGGGTCTTGTTTGGGGTATCTTCACCCCAACCAGAAGAGCAAATAGATGCTCCTCAACCTACTGAACCTTATGAAAATATTCACTTTGAGATTCCTTTGGGTATGATAGAAAAACTTGTAACACCCCGGAGCCGATGCGCCAGGTGTCCGCCCGTTATTCGCTGTCGTTGCCATGTCATTTGCTTGCGTGTTGCATTTGCCATGTCATCATATGCATTTCATATCATGTCATCATGTGCATTTCATTTTGCATACATGTTCATCTCATGCATCCGAGCCTTTTCCCCGTTGTCCGTTTTGCAATCCGGCACTCCTATGTCCCTCGGCGTCCCCTCTTCGCTCTTTTCGTGTGCGGGTGTTAAACTTTCTCGGAATGGTTCGAGGTTTGCCAAGCGGCCTTGGTATAGCACCGTGAACCGCTGTCAAGTTTCGTGCCATTTGGAGGTCGTTTGGTACTCCAACGGTTAACCGGGTAACCGCAAAGCCCTCTTTTGTTTCCAGCCCAACACCCCTTCCAAAGTGGCCCAAAGCCCAGCAAACTCCCCTCCATGCTCTCGGTCGTTCGATCACGATCGCGTGGCCGAAAACTACACCTCATTTGGACTCTCCTAGCTCCCTCTATGCCTATATATAGACCCTCCCCCGAAATTCACGGATGATTCCCCCGAAACCCTAGCCTCCTCTTCCTCGCGCCGCCGGACATGTCCACCCGCGCCGGACATGTCCGTCGGACACCTCACCCCGGCGAATCACGTTGCGCCACGTCACCCCGCCGCCCCTCGCGTCCAACCGGCGCTTGCCACGTGGGCACCGCCGCCGTCCCGCGCCCCGCCATGGAGCCCATCGAGGGCCAGCAGGCCCATCTGGCGCCGCCGTCATCTGGCGCGACCCGCCGACCGTTCGACCCCAGCGCTCGGCCGCCGCCGCCGGCGAAGACCTGGCATGGCGAACGCGTCGCCCGCGCTCTCGCGCCGCTGAGCCTCCGCGGCAGCTGGCTTCGCGCCCGTCGCCCTCGCTCCGCCGCCTCGCGCTGCGCTGCCTGCGCCTCCGGCCCCCAGGCCGCGCTCGAGCTCGCTGAGTTCGGAGCCGCCACGGCCGATCTCGCCGCCAAGCGTCTTCTGGCGGATCCGTGAGGACCGACGGATCCTTCCCGCCGCCGGATCCCTCGCGGCTGCCACCTCCCGGCGGCCCGACCTTCTCGGCCATCCCCACCGTCTCGGCATGATCTCCGACGAGCATCGTTTTCCGTGCAACGAGGTTGACCCCCCTGAAAATTCCACTAAGTCCCCAGAATTCTATCATTTTCATGCATTTTCATCGCATCACATCTCTGCATCCGTAACTCCGTTTTGCGCGTATAATATGTCAAATTGTTCGTCTCGACGAGTACATCATTTCATTCCATTGCATCATTTGCATTTGAGCTCATCTTGGTGCCCGAAATGCTGTTGGAAGATAGCTTCAGATCGTTAGTTTCAGAATCTTATCAGTTCGAGCTCTTTTGTCATTTTGCCATGATTTATGTGTGCATCCTATGAGTATGAGCTCTACATGAATGTTGGACTAGGACATGCCATCTTTCCAGAGGTGTTGACCTTGTATTTTTGTGAGTTGTGTGCTGAGTGCTTTGAGCTTGTAAAGTAGGGTAGTTTCTGTTGTTGTTTTCTGGCAGATTCTGTTATAATTTGATGCCATGTTAACATGCTTCCACTAATCATTATATGCATAATCTGGAGATGCTCTATAAACATGTTTTGATATACATGTCTTGCTCTATCCATTCATGCCCTTGTTTGCATTTATAGCCTGCTGGAACATGTTCATTTCTTGCTCCAAAGTTGCTTGAAAATGTTTCTGGCAGACTGTTTGCATGAGATTCAATTTTCACGAGGTCGTTGTAGTTGATCCGTGTATGCTATGACCTTGCTCTTGCCATGCTTAGCTTCATAAACATGCCTTCTTGCTGTGGGTTGCCTTGCCATGCCATGTATTGCTCTGTAGTGAGTGCATCGAGCTCACTTAACATGCCATGTTGAATCTGTTTTGCCATGTCCCGATATTTCACTAAGTCTGAAATCTGTAATAAAACTTGCAATGTTTACATGGGTGCCATCATTTCTTAGAGTCCTTTTGGCTTATGGTCAATAAGGGACTATTGATATATGCTTCGAGTAGAATCATGTCATGCCTTGTTTTGCTATTATAAGTTCCTGTAGCATGTTGTTTGCTTGCTCTAAACATGCCTTCCTGATGTTAATTCCTGGCATGTTAGTATTTTCACTAAGTCTGTGAACCTGATATTTTGAGCACTTTCTCCATGTTTGTTTGAACATGTTATGATGTGATTTAGCCGTAGCTCAGTGTTCCTCTTTTGTTAAGCATCTCCTGTAGTTCGTTGTCATATGCTTTGTTTTTATGTTGGGGTGCTGTAGCATAGTTTTGTGTTGCGTGCTAAGTAGTATCGGGCTGTTAAACGCAGTTTTGCGTCATTCTTGTTTTGCTTGTCTTTTGCAAACCGTGCATCCGATTCCGGTGATCTTTATATCGTTTTCAACCGAAATCATCTCATCTTTCCAGCGGCATACTTGGTTTGCCAAGTTGATGCCCGGTTCATCATTTTCCTTCTGGAGCATACATATGCATTGCATATCACATCTCGCATAGCATGTCATGTTTTGCATCATATTGCTTGTGCATTGTTCCTTGTTTGATTGTGGTTCCGTTGCTTGTGTTCTTGCTTTGGGTAGAGCCGGGAGACGAGTACGTGAACGAGGAACCTGTTGAGAATGCCTACGAGGATCAAGCCTTCGACAACTCTGAGAACCTTGCAGGCAAGATGATCATACCCTCGAAATCACTTCTATCTTTGCTTGCTAGTTTGCTCGCTCTTTTGCTATGCCAATGCTGCGATGCCTACCATTTGCTTGTCAGCCTCCCAAATTGCCATGTCAAACCTCTAACCTTTGACACCATTCCTAGCAAACCGTTGTTTGGCTATGTTACCGCTTCGCTTTCGGCCCTCTTATAGCGTTGCTAGTTGCGGTGAAGTTGAAGATTTCTCCATGGTGGGATGTGGTTTATGTTGGGATATCACAATATCTCTTATATTATTAATGCATCTATATACTTGGTAAAGGGTGGAAGGCTCGGCCTTATGCGGTGTTTTGTTCCACTCTTGCCGCCCTAGTTTCCGTCATACCGTGTTATGTTCCCGGATTTTGCGTCCCTTACGCGGTCGGGTGATTTATGGGACCCCCTTGACAGTTCGCTTTGAATAAAACTTGTCCAGCAAGGCCCAACATTGCCTTTTACTATTTGCCTCACCACCACCTATCTTTTTCCCTTGGGAGTCGCTCTCTCGAGGGTCATCTTTATTTTAGCCCCGGGCGTTGCTTGTCTAAGTGCTGGTCCAAACCGAGTAGACTGCGGGGCCCCCTCGGGGCAACTCGAGGTTTGGTTTTACTCGTAGGATGTCTCATCCGGTGTTGCCCTGAGAACGAGATATGTGCAGCTCCTATCGGGATTGTCGGCGCATCGGGCGGCTTTGCTGGTCTTGTTTTACCATTGTCGAAATGTCTTGATGTACGGGATTCCGAGTCCGATCGGAGACTCTCGGGTGAAGGTCTATTCTTCGATGATCGCGAGAGCTTGTCATGGGCTAAGTTGGGACACCCTGCAGGTATAAACTTTCAAAGCCGTGCCCGCGGTTATGTGGCAGATGGGAATTTGTTAATGTCGGTTGTAGAAAACCTGAAGTTGACCTTAATTAAAATACATCAACGCGTGTGTTACCGTGATGGTCTCTTTCCGTGAGTCCGGAAGTGAACACGATGTTGGAGTTATGCTTAACGCAGGTTGCTATAGGATCACTTCTTGATCATACTTTTGCCGACCGTGCTTTGCCTTCTCTTCTCGCTCTCATTTGCGTATGTTAGCCTCCGTATATGCTAGTCGCTTGTTGCAGCTCCACCTCATGCCTTTACCTTACCCATAAGCTTAAATAGTCTTGATCTCGTGGGTGCGAGATTGCTGAGTCCTCGTGACTCACCGGATATTTCAAAACCAGTTTGCGGTGCCTATGTTGCCGGCGGTGTCACATCAAGCTCAAGGAGGAGCTCGATGGTGATCTTGCCCTTTGTGTTGTTTTGTTCTAGTTGATCAAGAGTGGAGCCCGGTTGGGGTCAATCGAGGACCTTTGTCGCATTTGGGGTTCTTCTTTTATTTTGGTTCCGTAGTCGGACCTTGATTGTATCTGGATGATGTAATGCTTTATTCATGTAATTGTGTGAAGTGGCGATTGTAAGCCAACTATGTATCTTTTCCCTTATGTATTACATGGATTGTGCGAAGATTACCTCACTTGCGACATTGCTTTCAATGCGGTTATGCCTCTAAGTCGTGCTTCGACACGTGGGAGATATAGCCGCATCGAGGGCGCTAAGTTGGTAATCGAGCCATCCCGACCTTAGGAGCCCCACCGCTGATCGCTTTTAGTGGCGAGTTGTGTCTAGAAAAATGTTTTGAGTCATTTAGGAATTATATATCGGAGAGTTTAGGAATTCTTTTTACTCCCGGTCCCTTCGACCTTACGGTGAGGTATCCCGACGAGAGTTTTGACTCTTCTCTTCTTAAATTTCACTAAAAATTTTTTAGGATCACGCTGGTATCTTGGGATCGTTCGATATTCTTATGACGAGAACATTGTCTTGGTTGCCTCGACATTTAGGGGTTGTGGCGGTGTCCGGGAGTTGAGCTCCGAGGTGTTGTCGTCATAATTTTATCGTTGCGATTCGAATACCGAGTTTAGTACCGACATCGAAAATCTCTTTTATGCAGTTGTTGGTGAGATAATCCCGCTAACTTGAGATCGAGGTGAGTACGGAGTATTGCCATGACTCGTATAACGGATGCTTTTCAAGGTTGAGGTAGACGATTTCGAAGGTTTCTTGGTTATGTGTTGACGGATGGATACATTTGGATGTAGGGATTGTTAGTTTGTGTGAGATATATTGCTCCCTATATCCCCAACACCAGATTGCATAACCGAAAGTTTCGGAGTTTCATAGGTGGGAATTCAAGTAGCTCTTAGGATATCTTTCCGACGGATGTATGATATGAAATTGGGGTTCGACGTCTAGTGGTCCGCCTATTCACGGTTGGTTTCTGATGGTCTCGTTGTGTCTTAAAGAGTCCTTGGCTATGCCGACTGGGACGCTTCGTATGTCATGTGCCTTGCCTTGTACATGATGGTGCTGTACGATTGAGCCCGTGTAGGCCCCACCACGAAAACTTCGGACAAAATCTCTATCATATGTTTGTTCCGGCTTATTCTGCAAGCCAGTCCTTTGTTTTTGTTTTGAGTTGTGGTACTCGAGTTGCTTCAATGTCAAGTGTTGATTCCATACCTTTCCGAAATGGTGTTCTCATACTCGAATGTGAATACCAATCCTTCTCGACATTGAGGTTGTCATGTCAACTCCTTTCCAACTGGTGTGTTTCTCTTCAAGTGGATACCATCATTTTTCCCATCCGCAAGATCAATTCCAAGTTTTCTCAACGGTATCCATTCCATCCATTCCCAAGTTGCCTTTGTTTTTTTCCCCGCCCTCCCACCCTTTTCTTCAAGGACTCATTTATTTTAATCAAGTATCCATTTATTCATGTGAAGTCTCTTCATTCTTTTCAATCAATATTCTTATCCGGTGCTTTCCCATGAAGATGCTCAACAGCTTCAAGTTCATCATTTTTCATTGTTGTTTCTTCTCCGGTGGATCCAATTCAAGTTTTTAATATTCATCATATCCCTTTCCTCGTTTCAAATGTTTTTTTTTCATACCGTGCACCTCTTAATCATTCTACTTCTCGCTATTTGTTATTCCGAGTGCTCAAGATATCTCAAGATTTGTGTTTCCGCTCTGCATTCGTTCAAGCTCTTTCGAGATTGCTATCTCATTCAAGTCATTTAATTCAACCGTGCTACATCTCTCTTAAATCTTTTCAACGGTGTTTTCTTTTGAGTGGGCCCTAACCCACGTGTCTTTTCGAGTGATCTTACGACTCTTCTATTTTCCCAGAGCTATCCTAAATTCTTTTCTAAGTTTGACGTAAGAATGAGTTATCATCAGTCAAATGCTTTTCTCCAAGATCTTTCAAATTCTTTTCATAGTTGGCTCAACCTCTTCGCTTTTGATTCTTCCGGTGTGCCTCAATAATTCTTGGTGCTGTTTCTCGTTGTCATTCTCATCATTTGAAGACTGAAGAAGAGTTTCTCTTGCTCTATTCTCTTCAAGATTCTTGGTGCTAGCTTGTTGCCATCCTCTCATAATTGTTTTCGATTGTGAGAATCTTTTCACCCATCCGGAGCATTTTAGGAGTCTTTTCAGTTTCATTCTTTGAAGCCCATCATCTCAGTATTATTCATTCAAGCTTTCAGCTCTCGTTCTCCAAATCACACCGGTGCATCATTCAAGTATTCTCTAATCAGCTCTCGTTCATTTGTATCTAAATACCTTCAAGTATCTTCAGTCATTTTCAAATTCTTCCCGGTGAATTGTGCCTTTGCTACGTTCATTTTCAATTCTTACGGTGGTTCGTTCAATATTTCACCTCTTTCGTTATCATTTAATTCATTCCTTCTTTCCAATCCTACCGGTGGTTCGTTGAAGACCTTCCCAAGCTTGCGCCGTATCTATCTCTTTTTAATCCTTTATACGAGAATAAGTAGTATGCCAAATCCGTTGATTCTCATCAATTTAATTGGTGAAGGATACGCATAACATAATTCTTATTCTTGTTCATCCAAGTGATTAATTCTTTATTCCGGAGGCCCTTAATATTCTCGGTTTCATTTGTTTCATCTTCTCTTTTTCCCGGAGTTCCAAGCTCTAATTATCACGGAGATCCATCTAAATCATTGCAAGGATTCACCTTGTGTTTTCAATTTCTCTTTCTTTCCATTCCTTTTGTTTACCGGAGTTCTTCATGGAGGCTCTACATGGTGGTTCGTCAAGGATTCCTTTCATTCTCGATTTGTTCTTCAAGTTTTCTCTTGAAGTTATGACCCGCCAAGCTATACTCTAAAATAAACCTTGTGCCCAACACTTGTTTTGTTTTCAGAAGCTCAAGTATTCTTCATCTTGCATTCAAAAGTGCAATTCTTTCTACCTTATCTTTTGAGATGGTGTTATGTCACTCTTGACAATTTCCTTCATGTTTCATGAGTCACATTGTTGTCAAGAATGAGGTATTTTAAATCCATCATTTTCTCTTCGTTCAAGAGATCTTTTCGACCAATCAACTTCTTCATTGGAGTTATCTTGGGTTATATTTCACCTAAAGCCTTTCCTTAAGGATTGTTGCTATTTATGGTGCTTATAAATGACCCAAGTTCTTCATTTGCCCTTCCGGTGAAATAAGTTTCTCGTCTCCTTGTTGATTTCAATCCAATCATTTGTTTCCGTTGGTGACACATGTTGGCATTTTCTTCTCCATTCTTCTATTCCAATGATCTATCTTCTATTCTTTTGTTTCGGAGGCATTGTGATGTTATGCTCTTCAACCATCATCTTGAATTGTGAGGTCGTCTTCTTTTCGTGCTTATCCATTTAACCGGAGTGTTGTATCATCTCTTCAATATCTTTTCACCTCATTAAGTTTTCTTCTCTTTTCCTACCGGATTGTTTGCAATCTCGTTCATCTCCGTTGTACTCTTTCTTTTAAATTGCTCAACCTCTCAAGGTTCGTGGTTTCACTCGTTTGTCGAAGAAGCAACTTAGTCTTACCTTTTCTCTTTCTCTTCCGTTTTCCCTCCGGTGCCATCCTAGATCTCGGGACGAGATCCTCTCATAGTGGTGGAGTGTTGTAACACCCCGGAGCCGATGCGCCAGGTGTCCGCCCGTTATTCGCTGTCGTTGCCATGTCATTTGCTTGCGTGTTGCATTTGCCATGTCATCATATGCATTTCATATCATGTCATCATGTGCATTTCATTTTGCATACATGTTCATCTCATGCATCCGAGCCTTTTCCCCGTTGTCCGTTTTGCAATCCGGCACTCCTATGTCCCTCGGCGTCCCCTCTTCGCTCTTTTCGTGTGCGGGTGTTAAACTTTCTCGGAATGGCCCGAGGTTTGCCAAGCGGCCTTGGTATAGCACCGGTAGACCGCCTGTCAAGTTTCGTGCCATTTGGAGGTCGTTTGGTACTCCAACGGTTAACCGGGTAACCGCAAAGCCCTCTTTTGTTTCCAGCCCAACACCCCTTCCAAAGTGGCCCAAAGCCCAGCAAACTCCCCTCCATGCTCTCGGTCGTTCGATCACGATCGCGTGGCCGAAAACTACACCTCATTTGGACTCTCCTAGCTCCCTCTATGCCTATATATAGACCCTCCCCCGAAATTCACGGATGATTCCCCCGAAACCCTAGCCTCCTCTTCCTCTCGGCCACGGACATGTCCACCGCACGGACATGTCCGTCGGACACCTCACCCGGCGAATCACGTTGCGCCACGTCACCCCGCCGCCCTCGCGTCAACCGGCGCTTGCCACGTGGCGCGCCGCCGTCCCATTGCTGCTGCCATGGAGAGCCATCCAGGTCAGGCCCATCTGGCGCCGCCGTCTGACCGCGACCCGCCGTTGTTCGGCCCACAGGCCGCAGCGCGCCGCCGCCGGCGGCGACTTCCGCCATGCCGAGCCGCGTCGCCCGCCTCCGCGCCGCTGGCCTCGGCGGCCAGCGCCGGCGGCGCCCGTCGGCCTCGCTCCGCCGCCTACGCTTGCTGCGCTGCGCCTCCTCCGCCCCACGCCCGCTTTCGAGCTCGAGCTCCGGCCGCGGGCCGATCCGCTTCGCCGCCGCCGCGTCCTTGGCCAGATCCGGCCGAGGACCGACGGGATCCTTCCCCGCCGCCGGATCCCTCGCGCTTCGGCCACCTCCCCGAGCGGCCCCGACCTTCTCCGGCCATCCCCACCGTCTCCGGCATGATCTCCGACGAGCATCGTTTTCCGTGCAACGAGGTTGACCCCCCTGAAAATTCCACTAAGTCCCCAGAATTCTATCATTTTCATGCATTTTCATCGCATCACATCTCTGCATCCGTAACTCCGTTTTGCGCGTATAATATGTCAAATTGTTCGTCTCGACGAGTACATCATTTCATTCCATTGCATCATTTGCATTGGGCTCATCTTGGTGCCCGAAATGCTGTTGGAAGATAGCTTCAGATCGTTAGTTTCAGAATCTTATCAGTTCGAGCTCTTTTGTCATTTTGCCATGATTTATGTGTGCATCCTATGAGTATGAGCTCTACATGAATGTTGGACTAGGACATGCCATCTTTCCAGAGGTGTTGACCTTGTATTTTTGTGAGTTGTGTGCTGAGTGCTTTGAGCTTGTAAAGTAGGGTAGTTCTTTGTTGTTGTTTTCTGGCAGATTCTGTTATAATTTGATGCCATGTTAACATGCTTCCACTAATCATTATATGCATAATCTGGAGATGCTCTATAAACATGTTTTGATATACATGTCTTGCTCTATCCATTCATGCCCTTGTTTGTATTTATAGCCTGCTGGAACATGTTCATTTCTTGCTCCAAAGTTGCTTGAAAATGTTTCTGGCAGACTGTTTGCATGAGATTCAATTTTCACGAGGTCGTTGTAGTTGATCCGTGTATGCTATGACCTTGCTCTTGCCATGCTTAGCTTCATAAACATGCCTTCTTGCTGTGGGTTGCCTTGCCATGCCATGTATTGCTCTGTAGTGAGTGCATCGAGCTCACGAACATGCCATGTTGAATCTGTTTTTGCCATGTCCTGATATTTCACTAAGTCTGAAATCTGTAATAAAACTTGCAATGTTTACATGGGTGCCATCATTTCTTAGAGTCCTTTTGGCTTATGGTCAATAAGGGACTATTGATATATGCTTGAGTAGAATCATGTCATGCCTTGTTTTGCTATTATAAGTTCCTGTAGCATGTTGTTTGCTTGCTCTAAACATGCCTTCCGATGTTAATTCTGGCATGTTAGTATTTTCACTAAGTCTGTGAACCTGATATTTTGAGCACTTTCTCCATGTTTGTTTGAACATGTTATGATGTGATTTAGCCGTAGCTCAGTGTTCCTCTTTGTTAAGCATCTCCTGTAGTTCGTTGTCATATGCTTTGTTTTTATGTTGGGGTGCTGTAGCATAGTTTTGTGTTGCGTGCTAAGTAGTATCGGGCTGTTAAACGCAGTTTTTCGTCATTCTTGTTTTGCTTGTCTTTTGCAAACCGTGCATCCGATTCCGGTGATCTTTATATCGTTTTCAACCGAAATCATCTCATCTTTCCAGCGGCATACTTGGTTTGCCAAGTTGATGCCCGGTTCATCATTTTCCTTCTGGAGCATACATATGCATTGCATATCACATCTCGCATAGCATGTCATGTTTTGCATCATATTGCTTGTGCATTGTTCCTTGTTTGATTGTGGTTCCGTTGCTTGTGTTCTTGCTTTGGGTAGAGCCGGGAGACGAGTACGTGAACGAGGAACCTGTTGAGAATGCCTACGAGGATCAAGCCTTCGACAACTCTGAGAACCTTGCAGGCAAGATGATCATACCCTCGAAATCACTTCTATCTTTGCTTGCTAGTTTGCTCGCTCTTTTGCTATGCCAATGCTGCGATGCCTACCATTTGCTTGTCAGCCTCCCAAATTGCCATGTCAAACCTCTAACCTTTGACACCATTCCTAGCAAACCGTTGTTTGGCTATGTTACGCTTTCGCTCGGCCCTCTTATAGCGTTGCTAGTTGCAGTGAAGTTGAAGATTTCTCCATGGTGGGATGTGGTTTATGTTGGGATATCACAATATCTCTTATATTATTAATGCATCTATATACTTGGTAAAGGGTGGAAGGCTCGGCCTTATGCCTGGTGTTTTGTTCCACTCTTGCCGCCCTAGTTTCCGTCATACCGGTGTTATGTTCCCGGATTTTGCGTCCCTTACGCGGTCGGGTGATTTATGGGACCCCTTGACGATTCGCTTTGAATAAAACTTGTCCAGCAAGGCCCAACATTGCCTTTTACTATTTGCCTCACCACCACCTATCTTTTTCCCTTGGGAGTCGCTCTCTCGAGGGTCATCTTTATTTTAGCCCCCCCCGGGCCAGTGCTTGTCTAAGTGCTGGTCCGAACCGAGTAGACTGCGGGGCCCCCTCGGGGCAACTCGAGGTTTGGTTTTACTCAGAGGATGTCTCATCCGGTGTTGCCTCGAGAACGAGATATGTGCAGCTCCTATCGGGATTGTCGGCAAGATCGGGCGGCTTTGCTGGTCTTGTTTTACCATTGTCGAAATGTCTTGATGTACCGGATTCCGAGTCCGATCGGAGACTCTCGGGTGAAGGTCTATTCTTCGATGATCGCGAGAGCTTGTCATGGGCTTGTTGGGACACCCCTGCAGGTATAAACTTTCAAAGCCGTGCCCGCGGTTATGTGGCAGATGGGAATTTGTTAATGTCGGTTGTAGAAAACCTGAAGTTGACCTTAATTAAAATACATCAACCGCATGTGTTACCGTGATGGTCTCTTTCCGGCGGAGTCCGGGAAGTGAACACGGTGTTGGAGTTATGCTTGACGCAGGTTGCTATAGGATCACTTCTTGATCATACTTTTGCCGACCGTGCTTTGCCTTCTCTTCTCGCTCTCATTTGCGTATGTTAGCCTCCGTATATGCTAGTCGCTTGTTGCAGCTCCACCTCATGCCTTTACCTTACCCATAAGCTTAAATAGTCTTGATCTCGTGGGTGCGAGATTGCTGAGTCCTCGTGACTCACCAGATATTTCCAAAACCAGTTTGCAGGTGCCTATGTTGCCGAGCAGGTGTCACATCCAAGCTCAAGGAGGAGCTCGATGGTGATCTTGCCCCTTTGTGTTGTTTTGTTCTAGTTGATCAGTAGTGGAGCCCAGTTGGGGTCAATCGAGGACCTTTGTCGCATTTGGGGTTCTTCTTTTATTTTGGTTCCGTAGTCGGACCTTGATTGTATCTGGATGATGTAATGCTTTATTCATGTAATTGTGTGAAGTGGCGATTGTAAGCCAACTATGTATCTTTTCCCCTTATGTATTACATGGATTGTGCGAAGATTACCTCACTTGCGACATTGCTTTCAATGCGGTTATGCCTCTAAGTCGTGCTTCGACACGTGGGAGATATAGCCGCATCGAGGGCGTTACAAAACTGCTAGCTAATCCTTTTGCAGGAGACGGAACATTGCATCCCGACTTACACCTTATCTTTGTGGATGAAGTTTGTGGATTATTTAAGTTTGCAGGTATTTCCGATGATGTTGTCAAAAGGAAGGTCTTCCCTTTATCTTTGAAGGGAGATGCAATGACATGGTATAGGCTATGTGATGATACGAGATCTTGGAATTATAAGCGATTGAAGTTGGAATTTCACTAGAAGTTCTATCCTATGCATCTTGTTCATCGTGATCGTAATTACATATATAATTTATGGCCTCGCGAAGGAGAAAGCATCGCTCAAGCTTGGGGGAGGCTTAAGTCAATGTTGTATTCATGCCCCAATCATGAGCTCTCTCGGGAAATGATTATTCGGAATTTTTATGCTCGACTTTCTCTTGATAATCGCAACTTGCTCGATACTTCCTGTGCTAGTTCCTATATGCTGAAGACTATTGATTTCAAATGGGACTTATTGGAAAGAATTAAACGCAACTCTGAAGATTGGGGTTCCGACGATGGTAAGGAGTCAGGTATGACACCTAAGTTTGATTGTCTTAAATCTTTTATGGATACCGATGCTTTCCGTGGATTTAGCTCTAAGTATGGACTTGACT
Organism: Aegilops speltoides; assembly: GCA_021437245.1. Lineage (NCBI taxonomy): Eukaryota > Viridiplantae > Streptophyta > Magnoliopsida > Poales > Poaceae > Aegilops > Aegilops speltoides. The sequence goes on along the minus strand of CM038144.1, from coordinate 314,348,865 downwards.
CTGAGATAGTAGCTACTTTTTGTGAAACTTTTGGTACTCACGTTGATCTCCCTAAAGAGAAGTGGTTTAAATATAATCCTCCTATTGAAGTTAAAGTAGTTGCACCCATTACAGTCGAAGAAAAGACTATTACATATAGTGATCCTATTATTCCTACTGCTTATGTTGAAAAACCTCCTTTTCCTGTTAGGATAAAAGATCATGTTAAAGCTTTGACTGTTGTTCGTAAGAGTAATACTAGGACCACCCCTCCTGAGCAAATTAATGTTGAACCCGGTATTGCTATGGTTAAAGATCTTTTGGATGAGGACTTAGACGGGCATGTTATCTCTTTCTTGGGTGAAACTGCTAATATTGCTAGACCCGATACCTAGACACGTAGACCTGTTGTAGGCACGCCTGTTATTTCTGTTAAAATAGGAGATCATTGTTATCATGGTTTATGTGATATGGGTGCTAGTGCTAATGCGATACCTTATGATCTTTATAAAGAAAGTATGCACGATATTGCACCTGTTGAATTAGAAGATATTGATGTTACTATCAAGCTTGCTAATAGGGACACCATTAAACCTATTGGGATCGTTAGAGATGTTGAAGTCTTGTGTGGGAAGATTAAATACCCTGTTGATTTTCTTGTTCTTGGTTCCCCACAAGATGATTTTTGTCCCATTATTTTTGGTAGACCCTTCTTGAATACTGCTAGTGCTAAGATTAATTGTGAAAGGAATATTGTCACAGTTGGCATAGATGGTATGTCTCATGAGTTTAATTTTGCCAAGTTTGGTAGACAACATCGTGAAAGGGAACCATCTAGTAAGGATGAAATTATTGGTCTTGCTTCCATTGTTGTTCCTCCAACTGATCCGTTAGAACAATATTTTCTAGACCATGAAAACGAAATGTTTATGAAGGAAAGGGAAGAAATAGATGAAGTGTTCCTTAAACAAGAACCTATGCTGAAACATAACCTTCCCGTTGAAATTCTTGGGGATCCCCCTCCACCCAAGGGTGATCCCGTGTTTGAACTCAAACCCTTACCTAATAATCTTAAGTATGCTTATCTTGATGAAAAAGAAATATATCCTGTTATTATTAGTGCTAACCTTTCAGAGAAAGAAGAAGAAAGATTATTGAAAACTCTGAAAAAGCACCGAGCTGCTATTGGATATACTCTGGATAATCTTAAGGGCATTAGTCCCACATTATGTCAACACAAAATCTCAGTGGAGAAAGATGCCAAACCAGTTAGAGATCCTCAAAGACGATTAAATCCCAAAATGAAGGAAGTGGTAAGAAAGGAGATACTAAAGCTCCTTGAGGCAGGTATTATTTATCCCGTTGCTGATAGTGAATGAGTAAGCCCTGTCCATTGTGTCCCTAAAAAGGGAGGTATTACCATTGTTCCTAATGATAAAGATGAATTGATCCCGCAAAGAATTATTACAGGCTATAGGATGGTAATTGATTTTCGAAAGTTAAATAAAGCTACTAAGAAAGATCGTTACCCTTTACCTTTTATTGATCAAATGCTAGAAAGGCTATCCAAACACACACATTTTTGCTTTCTAGATGGTTATTTTGGCTTCTCTCAGATACCTGTATCAGCGGGGGATCAATCTAAAACTACTTTTACTTGCCCTTTTGGTACCTTTGCTTATAGACGTATGCCTTTTGGTTTGTGTAATGCACCTGCTACCTTTCGATGCATGATGGCTATATTTTCTGATTTTTGTGAAAAGATTTGTGAGGTATTCATGGATGACTTCTCCGTCTATGTATCCTCTTTTGATGATTGTTTGAGCAACCTTGATCGACTTTTGCAGAGATGCAAAGACACTAGTCTCGTCCTGAATTGGGAAAAGTGTCACTTTATGGTTAATGAAGGCACTGTCTTGGGGCACAAGATCTCCGAGAGAGGTATTGAAGTTGATAAAGCCAAAGTTGATGCTATTGAAAAGATGCCATGTCCCAAGGACATAAAAGGTATAAGAAGTTTCCTTGGTCATGCCGGCTTTTACAGGAGGTTCATTAAGGACTTTTCTAAAATCTCTAGGCCTGTGACTAATTTATTGCAAAAAGTTATTCCTTTTGTCTTTGATGATGATTGTGTAGAAGCATTTGAAACACTTAAGAAAGCTTTGATCACTGCACCTATTGTTCAGCCACCTGATTGGAATTTACCTTTTGAAATTATGTGCGATTCTAGTGATTATGCTGTAGGTGCTATTTTAGGGCAAAGAGTCGATAAGAAATTGAATGTTATCCATTATGCTAGCAAGACTCTTGATACTACCCGGAGAAATTATGCTACCACTGAAAAAGAATTCTTAGCAGTTGTGTTTGCATGTGATAAGTTTAGACCTTATATTGTTGATTCCAAAGTTACTATTCACACTAATCATGCTGCTATTAAATATCTTATGGAAAAGAAAGATGCTAAGCCTAGACTCATTAGATGGGTTCTCTTGCTCCAAGAATTTGACTTGCATATTATTGATAGAAAAGGAGCTGAGAACCCCGTTGCAGACAACTTGTCTAGGCTAGAAAATGTTCTTGATGACCCACTGCCTATTAATGATAGCTTTCCTGATGAACAATTAGCGGTCGTCAATGCTTCTCGTACAGCTCCTTGGTATGCTGATTATGCTAATTACATTGTTGCTAAATATATACCGCCTAGTTTCACATACCAGCAAAATAAAAAGTTCTTTTTATGATTTTAGACATTACTTCTGGGATGATCCACACCTTTATAAAGAAGGAGTAGATGGTATTATTAGACGTTGTGTGCCTGAGCATGAATAGGAACAGATTGTACGTAAGTGTCACTCTGAATCCTATGGAGGACACCACGCTAGAGACAGAACTGCACACAAGGTACTACAATCTGGTTTTTATTGGCCTACTCTTTTCAAAGATGCTCGTAAGTTTGTCGTATCTTGTGATGAATGTCAAAGAATAGGTAACATAAGTAGACGTCAAGAAATGCCTATGAATTATTCTCTTGTTATTGAACCATTTGATGTTTGGGGCTTTGATTATATGGGACCTTTTCCTGCCTCCAATGGTTATACACATATTTTAGTTGATGTTGATTACGTTACTAAGTGGGTAGAAGCTATTCCAACTAGTAGTGCTGATCATAACACTTCTATTAAAATGCTTAAAGAAGTTGTTTTTCCGAGGTTTGGAGTCCCTAGATATCTTATGGTGATGGTGGTTCACACTTTATTCATGGTGCTTTCAGAAGATGCTCGCTAAGTATGATGTCAATCATAGAATCGCATCTCCTTATCACCCGCAGTCTAGTGGTCAAGTAGAGTTGAGCAATAGAGAGCTCAAATTAATTTTGCAAAAGATTGTGAATAGATCTAGAAAGAATTGGTCCAAAGAACTTGATGATGCATTATGGGCCTATAGAACTGCATACAAAAATCCTATGGGTATGTCTCCATATAAGATGGTTTATGGAAAAGCATGTCATTTACCTCTTGAACTTGAACATAAAGCATATTGGGCTATTAAAGAGCTCAATTATGACTTCAAACTTGCCGGTGAGAAGAGGTTGTTTGATATTGGCTCACTTGATGAATGGAGAACCCAAGCATATGAGAATGCCAAGCTTTTCAAAGAAAAAGTCAAACGCTGGCATGATAAGAAGATACAAAAGCGTGAGTTTAACATAGGAGATTATGTGTTATTGTTCAACTCTTGTTTAAGATTTTTTGCAGGAAAACTTCTCTCAAAATGGGAAGGTCCCTACGTTATCGAGGAGGTCTATCGTTCTGGTGCTATAAAAATCAACAACTTTGAAGGCACAAATCCGAGGGTGGTAAACGGTCAAAGAATTAAACATTATATTTCAGGTAATCCTATCAATGTTGAAACTAGTATTATTGAAACCATAACCCCTGAGGAATACATAAGAGACACTTTCCAGAACGTTCCAGACTCCGAAAAGGCATAGGTACATGGTACGGTAAGTAAACTGACTCCAAAACAACTCTAATGGAAATTTTCATCAGTTTTGGGTTTTGTAAGGATTTTAGGAAGAAAGAAGTAGTCCAAAAGGGACACGAGGCTCCCACGAGAGAGGAGGGTGCGCCCCCCTGTAGGGCACCCCCCTGTCTTGTGGGCACCTCGTGTGCCTCCCGGACTCCGTTTTCTTGTATGTTACGTATTTTGGTCGGTAAAAATTCATTATATATACACTCAAAGGTTTTGACCACCGTATCACGCAAATATCCTCTGTTTTCGTTTCGAGTTGTTCCTGTTGCAGAATAAAGCAAGATGTCTTCTCAGGAATCAGTTGGGGAGAGCAGGGTGTCTCACCCAACGCCAGGTCCAGGAGCAAATAGCGATGCCTAACAATTTGGACCATCAACGGAGGATGAGATGGAGGCTGATTTGAAAAGGATAGATGCCATGGAGGAAGATCAAGAAGTTACCTCTCGTCTCCAAGCAGAATTCACTATGGGGGAACTACCTAGCCTGGCTGTCCCTACTTCGGTCACTCCTTCCAACCCTAGATTTCTTTCTTATGAAAATATGAAAAAGAGTTTTTCTTGTTCTCCAGAAGCTATGCAGCATCCTTGGGTAAAGGAGCTTTGTCCATTACGGGCAAGCTCCGTAAAGAAAATATGGACCTCAAACAACAAGTAAATAAGCTCGAGGAAGAGAACTGTATCCTGAAGGGCATCATCGCCAAGAAGATCATAACACCAACCGTGAAGAAGGAGAAATAATCACATGGGTATGGGCACTCCCCTTGGCAACTGCCAAGCTTGGGGGAGGTGCTCCGGTATCGTATCACCATCACACCCCTATCTTTACCGCTTTATTTAGTTCGATCCTTTTAGTAGTACCTTGATCTATTAGTTCGAAGTTTTGATATCAAGTAGTTTTGAGTTTTTCTTTGTGATCTCTTTATGTAATCGAGTCCGTGTGCTATCTATAATAAAGATTAGTGTTGAGTCAAGGGCTTTGCGATGTTGCTATGATCTTGAGAAAGTAGAAAGAACAAAAGTGTTCATATTGATCTTATGGATAGTGATAACTTCACACATAGAAAGTACGAGGCATAAAAATTGTTGAGAGTTGATGAACGTAGCCTTGGTCATCGTTGCAATTAATAGGAAGTAATAAGGAAAGAGGGGTTCACATATAAATACATTATCTTGGACATCTTTTATGATTGTGAAGCACTCATTAAGTATGACATGCTAAAAGCGTTGATGTTGGACAAGGAAGACAACATAATGGTTTATGTTTTCCGACATCTCAGTTAAAGTATATTGTCATTGACCTTCCAAACATGTTGAGCTTGCCTTTCCCCCTCATGCTAGCCAAATTCCTTGCACCAAGTAGAGATACTACTGGTGCTTCCAAATATCCTTAAACCTAGTTTTGCCATGAGAGTCCACCATACCTGCCTATGGATTGAGTAAGATCCTTCAAGTAAGTTGTCATCGGTGCAAGCAATAAAAATTGCTCTCTAAATATGTATGACTTATTAGTGCAGAGAAAATAAGCCTTGTACGAACTTGTTGTGGAAGTAATAAAAGCGACGGATTGCATAATAAAGGTCCACATACAAGGGGCAATATAAAATGACGTTCTTTTGCATAAAATTTTGTGCATCAACCCTAAACGCACATGACAACATGTGCTTCCCTCTGCAAAGGGCCTATCTTTTACTTTATGTTTTACTTTATGCTTGAGTCAAGGTGATACTCACCTTTCCCTTTTTATTTTTATCCTTTGGCAATCTCCTCGTGTTTAAAAGATCATGATACATATATCCAATTGGATGTAAGTTGGCATAGGCTATTATTGTTGACATCACCTAAAGGTGAATATGTTGGGAGGCAACACAATAAGCCCCTATCTTTCTCAGTGTCCGGCTGAAACTCTATAACCACAAGTATTGCGTGAGTGTTAACAATTATAGGGGACTACGAGATAGTTGAGTATGTGAGCTTGCTGAAAAGCTCTATTATTGACTCTATCTGAAGTTACGATAAATTGCAATTGCTTCAATGACTGAGATTATAGTTTGTTAGTTCCCAGTGAAGTTTTTGAACCATACTTGACATTGTGAATTGCTTATTACTTAAACATAGGAAATCATATGACAAAATCCATATATGCTGCTGTTATTAGAATGATCTTGATGCCCTCATGTCCGTATTTTATTTTTACCGACACCTCTATCTCTAAATATGTGGACATATTTCTCGATTTCGGCTTCCGCTTGAGGACAAGCAAGGTCTAAGCTTGGGGGAGTTGATACGTCCGTTTTGCATCATGCTTTTATATCAATATTTATTGCATTATTTTTCTCTTATTTTACAAGGTTTACCATGAAGAGGGGGGATACCGGCAGCTGGAATTCTGGCTGGAAAAGGAGCAAACGTTGGAAACCTATTCTGCACAACTCCAAAAGACCTGAGACTCCACGAAACAACTTTTTAGATTTAATAAGAATTTTTGGGCAAAAGAAATAGGCCAGGGGGCCCACACCCTATCCAGGAGACAGGGGGGCGCGCCCCCTTGTAGGGAGCGCCCCTATCTCCTGGGCCCCCTGGTGGGCCTCCGGCGTCCATCTTCTGCTATATCATCACTTTTCCCCTGGAAAAAATCGTTGGCAAGCTTACGGGACGAAACTCCGCCGCCACAAGGAGGAACCTTGGTGGAATCAATCTAGGGCTCCGCCGACACTTCCCTCCGGGAGGGGGAAATCATCACCAACGTCATCACCAACGATCCTCTCATTGGGAGGGGGTCAATCTCCATCAACATCTTCACCAGCACCATCTCCTCTCAAAACCCTAGTTCATCTCTTGTATCCAATCTTGTATCAAAACCACAAATTGGTACCTGTGGGTTGTACTCCTTGTAGTTGATGCTAATTTGTTTACTTGGTGGAAGATCAGATGTTCAGATCCTTTATGCATATTATTATTCCTCTGATTATGAACATGAATATGCTTTGTGAGTAGTTACGTTTGTTCCTGAGGACATGGGTGAAGTCTTGCTATTAGTAGTCATGTGAATTTGGTATTCATTCGATATTTTGATGAGATGTATGTTGTCTTTCCTCTAGTGGTCTTATGTGAACGTCGACTACATGACACTTCACCATTATTTGGGCCTAGAGGAAGGCATAGGGAAGTAATAAGTAGATGATGGGTTTCTAGAGTGACAGAAGCTTAAACCCTAGTTTATGCGTTGCTTCGTTAGGGGTTGATATGGACCCATATGTTTAATGCTGTGGTTAGGTTTACCTTAATACTCCTTTTTGTAGTTGCGGATGCTTGCAATAGGGGTTAACCATAAGTGGGATGCTTGTCCATGTTAGGGCAGTACCCAAGTGATGGTCCACCCACATATCAAATTATCAAAGTACCGAACGCGAATCTTACGAACGTGATGAAAACTAGCTTGACGATAATTCCCAATGTGTCCTCGGGAGCTCCTTCTTCATTATTAGAATTTGTCCAGGCTTATCCTTTGCTACATAAAGGATTGGGCCACCTTGCTGCACTTTATTTACTTTATTTACTTTTGCTCGTTACTATTTATCTTATCACAAAACTATCTATCACCTACTATTTCAGTGCTTGCAGAGAAAACCTTACTGAAAACCGCTTATCATTTCCTTCTGCTCCTCGTTGGGTTCGACACTCTTACTTATCAAAAGGACTACAATAGATCCCCTATACTTGTGGGTCATCAGGGATCTTCCTTTTACCTCGCCATGTTTGGTGGTCTAGGCTTCGCGTTGTTTGAGACCTCCTTTCATTGTTTCCGGCGCCCGACCGGCCGTTTTGTTATGAGGATCTAGCATTCTCTATTGGAATGCTTGGCTGCCACTCTAGGGGTACCATGAATTTGACATGGTTGGTCGAGTATGCTGCTTGGGCCGGATGGGCCTGAGCTGTTCTGTTTCCGCTGACCGGACTAGGGGTCGCGGAATTCTGCACCAACTCCCTTGTCTTGATCGTCGTCATTATTTTTGTGATGCTTATGTATGTTTCGTCGAGGTTTATGGATGCTGCCTTGCGTTTCCTGTGTATTGCCCCGGACTGTGGTATATTGGCGTCGGGGTGTGGGCTTTAGGTCCTCCTTGGGTTGAGGTAGCGAATTGTGCTTTGTGTACCTTTTGGCGGGGCGATCGAGTCCGTATTCATCGATTGCCAGGACCTTGGTCCATCTGTCTCTGAGCAAATCTTAGTCAGCTTTGAGCTGCTGTTGCTTCTTTTGTAGGCTTTTCACCGTGGCCATAAGTCGTCGCTTAAAGCAAACTTGTTCCGCGGGATCCTCAGGCACGCCGAATTCATCGCCGCCGAGGCTCACCTCGTCTTCGGAGGGGGCATGTAATTGTCCTCTTCCAAGTATCTGTCCGTCGCCTGTCCGGCCTGCTCGAAGGCAGGCTGATCGGGATTGTATTCATCTTCGGCACCATCCGGATTGTTTTTGACTCCTATGTCGGTATTGTTGCGGCGGGGCTTGGGGCGGCGCTGATGACGTTCATACTTTACCTTCTTCCTTGAGGGGTTATCCTCCATTGCCTCATTGCCATTGGTTTCTTTTGGAGTGTCCACCATATATATATATATATATATCATATGAGGATGTGGTTGTCCAGCGCCCTGTGGGCGATGGTTCCTGTTCTTCTCCTACATCGTCATCCACACCGTCGATGTCTTCAGAGTCGAAGTCAAGCACGTCGGTCAGATCATCGATCATGGCAATGAAGTGGGTGGTGGGTGGGCAACGAATTCCCTCGTCGTCTGCTTCCCACTCGAGCCGGACATAGTTCAGCCAAGAGTCTCCTGACAAAGAGAGAGACTTTAACGAGTTCAACATGTCTCCAAAGGGCGAGTGCTGGAAGATATCCGCAGCGGTGAACTCCATTACCGGAGCCCAACCAGATTCGGCGGGCCTCGGGGGTGCGTGGACCGGAACCTACGGCCGAACACGAGTCCGAGGGTCTGGTGTCACAGGCTTCCTTGGGGGTGGAGTCTGTGTTCGGCTCTACCACCGATGAGGGTGCGGCCTCCGGGGCGGGGTCCATCCACCCATCCTCGGATGACGTGATCTGCCCCGGATTTAGGTCTGGAGCTCCTGCAGGTGTGATATCCCGAGTATTGTCCGACAACGGGCCTAAGTCGTGCTCGTCATGACTGTTCGGCACTCCTGGCGTAGGCCCAAATCCGTCGAAGATCAAGTCTCCGCGGATAACGGCCATGTAGTTCAAGTTTCCGAACCTGACCTGATGGCCAGGGGCGTAGCTGTCGATCTGCTCCAGATGGCCAAGTGAATTGACCCGTAGTGCGAAGCCGCCTAACACGAAGATATGTCCGGGGAGATAAGCCTCACCCTGGACCGCGTTGTTGTTGATGATTGAAGGAGCCATCGATCCTTGAAGCGACGACACATAGGAACTCTCAATGAAAGCACCAATGTCGGTGTCAAAACCGGCGGATCTGGGGTAGGGGGTCCCGATCTGTGCGTCTAAGGCTAATGGTAACAGGAGGCAAGGGACACAATGTTTTACCCAGGTTCGGGCCCTCTCGATGGAGGTAAAACCCTACTTCCTGCTTGATTGATCTTGATGATATGAGTATTACAAGAGTTGATCTACCACGAGATCGTAGAGGCTAAACCCTAGGAGCTAGCCTATGATGATTATGATTGTTCCTATACGGACCAAACCCTCCGGTTTATATAGACACCGGAGGGGGCTAGGGTTTACACAGAGTCGGTTACAAAGAAGGAGATCTAATATCCGTATCGCCAAGCTTGTCTTCCACGCAAAGGAGAGTCCCATCCGGACACGGGACGAAGTCTTGAGTCTTTTATCTTCACGGTCCATCAGTCGGCCAAAGTATATAGTCCGGCTGTCCGCATACCCCCTAATCCAGGACTCCCTCAACCCCCATGATGATTTATTGGTGGGCCACGTTCGTCAAAGCCCACAACGTCAAGATGGGATGTTTCCGAAGACTTGGTGCCTACTCCAAAACTTAGAGGTCATCTACCCCAGATTACCCTATATGTAAGTGATCTATATGTAAGCCCTAGACCCCTCCTGTTGTGTGTGTGTGTGTGTAGACGACACACAAGATCTCGCAGTAGATCCACCTGTAATATGTATTCCCTCAAATAAATACAATCAAAGCAGGACGCAGGGTATTATCTCTTCGAGAGAGCCTAGACCTGGGTGAAACGTTGTGTCTCCATTATCATCGCACCAAGTCTACCAGTTCGGGACCCCCTGACAGTGTCCTAGACTAGGGAGTGCTAGCCACTCGTTCGGCCAGTCATGGGCCGGATCGAGGACCCCTAGACAACTGAAGAATGGGTCGTGTTTACCATGGCTCCCAGCGTACTCAAGATGGAATCCTGCGAAGACTTGGCGCACACTTCAAGATGTGTTCAAATTATCGGCAAGCTTGTCCCTAGATGTAACCGGCCTACATGTAACCCTAGGTACCCCCGTTCCATATATAAGCCAAGGAGTTTAGCTCGTAGGGTTAAGTTAGATAAATTCACATATGGTCTCGAGGTAGATCATCTTGTACTTTCTACTCCATCACAATTCATACAACAAAAGCAGGACATAGGTTTTTAACTCCTCGAGACGGCCCGAACCTGGGTAAACATCGCGTCTCTTATTCATCATGTTACCATCTAGCCAAGATCGCCAGCTTGGGACCCCCTACCCAAGATCCGCCGGATTTAACCCCACATTTGTAAATCATATTGTTTTCATTCACAAATAACTCGCTAAAGGGTGGTGGTTGTGACCCAGCAGCGAGATCTGTCGGGTTTGCTTCTGTCTCAATGGTGTTTCAACTCTACGGGTCTTCTTCAATGGATGTGGTCGTCGGGTTACCTTTTTCCGGCTCTGTGGTTTTCTCTTTCTGGCCATGTGAAGTTTCACCTACACTAGTTTGTTATGCAGTTTCATTTCCCCATTGCATTGATGACAAAGATTCAAAACCATATCCTCTACCAAGATATTGGAAGCACTACTCGCGCCTGGAGTTTTTTTGCTTACGTGGTGGCACTAGCTCGAACGGCTCAGGTTTCAGTAGCTCCATGCGCTGGTTATTACGGTCATATCCAACCTGAAAACTTGATAAGTCCAAGTCATGCGCAATAGAAGTGGCATGGGGCTGGATGTCCTTAAGAACTTGCATATAATCCACTTTTTCAAATATAGAGTTCTTTTCCTTGAATTCGAGAAACCCACCAACCAGTAGAGCTGGATCCATTTCCGGGTGATAAGCTTTTACAAGAGCAAGAGTACTCATGGTTCCTCTCCTACAGGCAGACAATTTCAATTCACTGATCCAAGCCGGTGTTGGTAAAGGTAGTAGAAAACAGATAAAAATCGCACCTAGGCACACCCAAGATCAAATATGAAGATGCATAATGGGTTGGGATCACAATTGTTACCATCACCGAGTTGCAGAGGAAGAAGAACATGTCGGTGTAGATCGTACTTGGAGTCCTGATACGTCTCCAACGTATCTATAATTTTTTATTTTTCCATGTTGGTATTATCATCAATCTTGGATGTTTTACATTCATTTACTAGCAACTATATATCATTTTTGGGGACTAACCTATTGACACAGTGCCCGGTGCGAGTTGTTGTTTTTTGCTTGTTTTTTACTTCGCATAATATCCATATCAAACAGAGTCCAAACACAGCGAAACTTTTTGGAGATTTTTTCTGCCCAGAAGACAATTTGGGAGCCAAGGAAGTGTAGGAGGGGAGGCCTGTGGGGCCCACAAGGCACCAGGGCGCGCCAAAGGCCCCTGGCGCGCCCTGGTCGGTAGTGGGGTCCACGTCCTCTCCACCGCTCTCGGCTCTATAAATACCCAGATATTCCAGAAACCCTAGGGGAGTCGAGAGATTAGAGTTTCCACCACCTCAAGTTGCAAAACCACAAGATCCAATCTAGAGCCCTTTTTCGGTACCTTGCCGGAGGGAACAATCACAAAGGGGTTCATCATCCTCATCGGTGCTCCTCCGATGATGCGTGAGTAGTTTACCACAAACCTATGGGTCCATAGGAAGTAGCTAGATGGCTTCTTCTCTCTTTCTGATTATCAATACAATGTTCTCCTCAATGTTCTTAGAGATCTATTTAATGTAATGACTTTTTACGATGTGTTTTGTTAGGATCTGATGAATTGTGAGTTTATGATTAGATCTATCTATGAATAATATTTGAGTCTTTGTTGAACTCTTATATGCATGATTGTTATAGCCTCGTATTTCTTCTCCGAAACTTTGGTTTGGTATGGCCAACAAGATTGATTCTTCTTGCCATGGGAAGAGGTGCTTTGTGATGGGTTTGATTTTGCAGTGATCAATCTCTGTGACACAAAGAGACATGACACGCATGTATCGTTGCCATTAAGGATAAAAAGATGGGGTCTATTCCTACATGGATAGATCTTGTCTACACCATGTCATCGTTCTTATTGCATTACCCCGTTTCTTCATGGACTTAATACACTAGATGCATGCTGGATAGCGGTCAATGTGTGGAGTAATAGTAGTAGATGCAGAATCATTTCGGTCCACTAATCTTGGACATGATGCCTATATACATGATCTTTGCCTTGGATATCGTCATAATTATTTGCTTTTCTATCAATTGCCCAACAGTAATTTGTTTACCCACCGTATGCTATTTTCTCTAGAGTAGCCTCTTGTGAAATCTATGGCCCCGGGTCTATATTCTATCATATTGTTTGTAGATCTATTATTCTAAAAATCCAAAAATACCTTGCCGCACTTTTTCTTTACTTATTTTTTGTGTTTTTGTTAGATCTATTTAGCACATCTCATACAATTTTATCTA